>OX359274.1:4824565-5452065 GCA_947179155.2 Hedera helix | reverse complement strand
AAATATAAAGAAAAAAATATTATTGTGATGCGATTTAGTTGATGTTATGACAATACTTTTTTATTTTCACTTAGAGAGCTCATTTTATACTTTTGGGTATATATGCAAAAGCATTTCTTTTGAATTTTTACATCTTGTTGTCCCCTCATTAGATTCCACCAAATAGCTTGCAGTACTACCCTTTTTTCACATAAAATAATGTTCATGGATCATATTGATCGATGATTAGAGATACGAGAGATAAATAAATATTGTCAAACTTCTCATTCTGTTTTGTCAATAAAGGAAAGGTGTGTGGGATACCCAAAAATACTTTATTACACAAATTTGAGTCCGTTATCGTCAATCAATTAATTGTTCAAACATGTCAAGAACTAATTTTAAGTTAAGAATGAGTAGCACACTAATGTTTACTTGAAAAAGAAACTATTACTGGATTGAGTATCAATCTTTTTGTATTAATGGTTGGACTCTCAGTTTTATTATAGAACTGAGAGTCTATAACAGTTTTAAATTTTTTAATTTAGAAATATTAAATATAATATTTAATTATTATATTAGTTACACCGTACTTTAGGCACGAGTTATCTATAGTTTTATTATAAAGAATGCCCCTCTTGATAAATTACCTGCGTCCGCCTGTAATACATAAATATCTACCCAATCTAATTGGTCCCAACCCAAATTCAGTGGTAGAAGTTCAGAAGGGAAAATAATACTAGGTACTAGTATCAATGACGACAAGTTATATGCCAGCAATGAGAAAAAGACCTGAAAGATGAGCAAATTAGACTTGCCACTATGGCATTAGGTGTGGTTGGACCGTTCAATCTTAAACCTATGAAATGCAAAAAAAACAGCATGTGCAAAACATTGTCCTCCAGAATACTGTTATTAAACTCAAACCGGACCGACAATTTGAGTAATTAAAATTGAAACCGGTTTAGCATTTTGATTCAATTTGATCCAAAAAACCGATTTTTAAGAGAAATAGTTAAAATTTAGATTAAACCGATTGGCTAGCGATCGAACTAGTTGTAAAATCGGTTGAATTTTTTTGTACTCAAATATTTTTATTTTTAAACTCAAATATTTTTAATAATATTATAACATAATTTTATTATATTTTAACTCACAAAAAATTAAATATTTTAAAATTTTATTAATAATATATATTTTTTATATATTTATGATTTCACCGAACGGTTTAACCACTAAAATTTTCCTGATCTCGTTAGACCACGCTAAGACATCAAAGATCATAACCAGGACAAGATGATATGCATCAATCCTTTTTTTTTTGTGTCAAAAATGTTATCATTAATTAAACTAATAATTCATCTGGTCGGTATTTTTTTCTGTTCAATTACCGGTCCCGTCTAAAAACCATATTTCACAATCCATATATAGTAGAATAATATATATACAGCTCATCAGCTACTACATCAGCTGCAAAGAGATGAGTGCTGAGGCTTAACCCTGTATCCCTTTATACCTTGTAAAATTAAACGGTTAATCCCACTTGCAACATTACAGATATTTCCCATAAATTCAGGCCTAAAAAAGGCTGCTTGTGTATTGAGACAGAGAAAAGGAGGCGAGTAAAAAAGAGAGAGAAATTGTCTGTTGGGTGAAATTTGGACAGATTGAACAATGACTCCAGTTGGGTTGTTTTCTACTTATTCAGTTTTCAGTTCTGCAGCTGGAGTTGCAGGTATTTTCCCCCCTTTCCCCTTTTCTCTGTTTGCAGTGCTGCTTACGTTATATGTTTGAATCTTGATTGTTTTATCATATATAAATTGTGGGTATTTTTTGGATCATATTTTGGTGATAGACCCATCTTTTTCTTTGCATTTTATTGTCGATGGATGCTTGATATTTTGGTAAAAATATTTTGGTTTGCTTTAATCGGTTGATAATTTGGGTGTCTCTGTTATGTCATTTATGGTGCTTAACTGTCCTAATTTGAGAGAGATTTATTTTTTTGGGTTCTTTTCATGCTTGTTCTTAGATGGGGAAAATGAAAGAGAAAGAAAGCTTTACAGTTGACTCAAATGACATTCCTTATTTTGGGATGCTTTCAAATTTAATTGAGTTAATGTTTGGATCGTATACTAATTAAACAGAAGTTTTTATTTTTATTGCTAGTTTTCTTAATTAGGAATTGAGCAGAAAGTTGAAATTCTCACTTTGATCTTATGTATAACAACATTCCCAGATCAATTGAAACCAAAGATTGGGATTTCAGAATGTTCCCCTCCAATGTTCTGAGCTGCCCACCTAACTTTTGTAAAGTTGACTGTCTTTTAGTAATTTCACCTTCTTCTTTTTCCCCCCTTTCTAGCTCAATATGATTTACTGGGAATTCATGTGAAAAAGAGTAGACATGAAAGAAGTTGAGGGAATATTCTTAAATTAGCACAATTTTGCCAAGCCATTGTCATAGGGCATTTCAAGTTCCTAACTCACCAGAATTGATTCCTAAATTCTTCCAAATAATTGAGTTTTGGTTTTTGTACATTGCAGGAAACATCTTTGCTATTGTGTTATTTGTGTCACCCATGTAAGTAGTCTAAAAGTCTTTCAAGAATTCTAGACAAGCAAATATGATTTTGCTTCTTAATATTTTCTTCTTCTTTTCCTCCTTCAGACCTACATTTAGAAGAATTATCAGAAGCCAGTCAACAGAGCAATTTTCAGGGTTGCCCTATGTATATTCCCTCTTGAATTGCTTAATTTGCCTCTGGTATGGCCTACCTATTGTAACTCCAGGCGTTATATTGGTTGCCACGGTCAATTCGATTGGGGCCATTTTCCAGTTGGTGTACATTATTATCTTCATTTCATGTGCAGAGAGAGCGAAAATGGTGCTTTCTTCCTTTCAAACTTGCCTTGGTTCAGTAACACATTTTTAAAGTAATATTTTTTATATAGATTTTTCAAATAATTAATATGTTTAATTTGGTATTTATTAGTAAGAAAATGAAAAGTTTATGGTAAAAAAAAATGCTTTACCAAACGGAGGTGGAAGGCATTATTGTCAATTATTGGTACTTTTCATCGCCATTTTCAACCTTTCCTCCTATGAAATTTTTATTGCTTATTTTTTTTTTTTTAAGAAAGTAAAACACCAACTAATCTATTTGTTCTTTGGTAGTATAGGTTAGCACTAACTAACTCCACCTTAGAAAAGAAAAAGAAACAAGGAGAAGAGAATTTTTTTTTGTTGCAATTGTTATTACATTAACACATTTTTATTGAACCCTCATGTTGCTCACAGGTGAAAATGTTGGGATTGCTACTAGCTGTCTTCACAGTATTTGCAATCATAGTATTTATTAGCATCAGGCTATTTGATCCTCCTACGCGGCAAATTTTTGTTGGATATTTGAGTGTGGCTTCTCTCATATCCATGTTTGCTTCTCCATTATTCATCATTGTAAGTTCGTTTAGAAACTTATGCTTGCACTGTTTTGTAGATGGCACATAATTTTGCCATTAAATGTTTCTCAATCTTTTTGTACTGCAGAACCTGGTGATCAACACAAGGAGCGTCGAATACATGCCATTTTATCTCTCTCTTTCAACCTTCTTAATGAGTCTCTCCTTCTTTGCTTACGGAATGTTGAAGGATGATCCATTCATCTCTGTAAGTACTCATAATATACTTTAGGTCACAGATTAACCCTTTTGAGGTTACTTCAGTCTCCAATTTAATTCAAGTACAAAGTAGAATGTTTTTCGTAAATCTTTATAAACTCATGAATAGTTCTTGTAATCTTCTTGGTAGCAAGAGATAACGCAACAACATACTCTTATTATCTAGACCTAAGCTTGGGGCCTTCCCCGTGTGAAACTTGAACTGATTTATTCTACTTCCTCCTAACTGGAATAATGATGATGATGCATATTTTTCACCTCCTTAGATGAAATTCATATAATATGTTTACTAAAAAATTGTCAACAATCATGAATAAGTTTCTCCTACTTTCGCTCTTATAACCTTCTTCAACTTTCTTCCCACTGCATCCAAACATAAACATTGAATTCTTTTGTTCTTTCATCTCCTTTCTTTCCCCATGTCAACCAAACAGAGACAAAAAAATCATATTTAATCCAATCATCTTTCAGTATATTGAGCTATACACATAAGGGCACATTTATAGATTTTGAGTCTTTTGGAAAATGATCTAGCACCTTTCTAGCTTGTATAAGATATGTTCATACTACACATTTGCTTAATTATTCCAGCAACTTATAATTATGGCCTTATGGGGTGAACATCAACATTCAAATCCTGTAATCTACGTATCATTTAACTAGCAAACTCCAAAATTAACAAGAAGCAAAAACAAATCAATAAATTGATTCAAAACTCCCTTCAATTATAATTTATCCCCCGATTTTTATGGTAATTTTTTTTTTTTTTTTTTTATTTGGCTATGTTGAGCGGAATTTAACAACCTTTGATCTTAAAACCTCTTAGTTCTCCAGAAGTAGACTTAACCACTGTATCAAAGAAACTTGGTGTTTTTTTATGGTAACTTTGTTTGATATTCTTCCTTGTTTTATGTAAAAATCAGGTACCTAATGGAATTGGAAGTGTATTAGGAATTGTACAATTGGCATTGTACACCTACTACAGCAGATTCTCTGGTGAAGATTCAAGAGAACCCTTAATAGTGTCTTATTCATAAATAGCTTGTCAAGTTTTCAGTGGTGGAGGAATTATTGTGAAGTTTTGTATTTTTTTCCCCCATCTTGCTTGTTTGTTGAGTGGCCAAGTTTATTTTTATAGTTTAATCTCGAAGGTTAGGAACTCTCCGCAGAGTATTATAAGAAATCAACTTAATAATATTTCATGTTACGTGTAACATCGTTCATTCAATTGGTAGGCAAACTAATCACAAGTAATGGAGCCAATTTCACAAGCCTATGTGCAATCGATTTACAAGTACAACGTACAAACACCTAAGATTCGAGCCATCTTCAAGTAAAACATTAAAAATAAAAGATGATCAACAAGATGTTTACTCTCCCTAGCTCTCTACCATAATCTTTGAGAAACCAATATCAATGGTGAAGATCACATTTTTAATAGCTATAGTTTTGATACAATCTATACAAGTACCTGATCAACTTTAGTCTTTAAAATATCTTCCACTATATATATTTCGAACATGAATTCAGTACCACTAAAGCCATTGCCCCAAACGGATGAATTCAGGGCGTGGGTTAGTACTTAACGAGGTTTTAACTTAATAATTAAGATTGCGATATTATAATTTTTATATTTTTATTTGGTTGATTTTTAATATTGTAATAATAATAACGTATTTAATTATAAGATTGTATTCTATTTTTTAAAATGGGGCTTAAAAAAAAGATAAAATTTAGTGAAAAAATATTATGATATTTTGAAATAACTTCGCACATAATATTTTTTCCCCTTACAATGATTAAGAGGCTAAGAGTAAAAAAGTGAATCATTAAAGTTGCACGAAATGAGTATTTTTATTTTATTTTTTAATTTAAAGTAGTTTTCGGGCATATATGAATTTTCTTTAAAATTTTCTTTTTATTTGGATTGTTTTAATTATTGTAATTATTGAAATAATTTATAAACCTTTTGAATCTCCATATAAAAATTTGAAAAAAATAGTAACTTCCACATTTTTATTAGATAACGGCTTAGAGTAAATATAGTATTTACTTATACATCTCAAATCACTATAAGATTTTTTCCCCCTCATATCCACAAAAAACTACAAGAATATCTGATCTTAAAGAAAAAGTATAAGTTTACAAAAATTGGGGACAAAATGCATCTCAATCATTAAAAAACGAAGCCTGACAAGGTCCCGCTTTTTAATAATTGAAATGAATATAATATTTAATTTTATCACTAATTTTTATATATGTAGTATTGTCTGATCTTAAATTCAATAATTTATATTGTATCTTAATCTTACTTTAAAAGAAAAGAAAAAGAAAAATTCTTTACAAATCCCTAACCATCTTGCTTAATCCACGCGCTCACTCCCTCTAAAACCTCTCTAATTCTTTTTTTTTTGTCGCTAATTTGTTTGCATATTAAAAGCAAAAAACTAAACCCTGCTTGAGCCCTTCTGTTTATTTTCTTCTCTCCGTCTCTCCCTTTTTATTCTAGTATCTGCAATTTATGTTGGTGATAGGCTTTGTCGATCGATGAATTGAAGTGCTTCAGTGGTGTGATCTGGTTCGTAAGTTGAATCAGTGACGAAGCCAGCCACTCTTTTTAGTGAGGTCAAAATTAGTTTTAGATAAAAATTAATTTAACGGGAGTTAATTTTTTTAAATAATTTTTTTTTTGAGTGGTATATAGGGTATACGTAGTCAGTCTTTTTCTTTAAAAATTATATATATATATATATATGTTGAAAATTATAATAAAATTTTATTTTAAAGATTTTCATCTTAGAAATATGTATATAATTTTGAAAATAAGGGAGAGTATTTGATTAGAATAAAATTTGATCAATAATAACATTTTAAATACTTGTTCATAAACTTTTTCAATTACGAATTTGTTTATAAATACTTGATTCCTTAAATACTTGTCTGAGAAATTTGTAAAATTTTAATTTGACTCAAAGTATTATAAAAATTGTAAAATTTCAGTAGAGTCAATTTAAATATTACACTTAATTATTTTTAAATATGTTATATATTAAAATTAATAAAAAAATTCAATGAGGTCAATTGACCCCTCAACTCAACACCTAGTTTCGTCCTAGTGAGTTGAGTTTTACTTCTCCCCTTTTTAATTTTTGCTTTTCGTTAGTGTATTTTTATGTTATGGGTTTATGTTAGTGGCCACTGAACTCAACACCTTAAGGTTGAATTTTAAATTTCAAAACCACTCAAGCTGTTGATTGAAAGTGATAAATTAAACAAAATATTATTTTATTTAATAATTGGTACAACTTCTCAGAAGACACTTTACTCTACACTTACTATTTTCTCACACTACACTCTTTATTTGGTGATTCTCAAAGACACTTTACTCTACACTTACTATTTTCTCATAGTACACTCTTTATTTGGTGATTTGAGTACTTCTTTATTAATACTTACAATTGAGGACCAAGACCTCTATTTATAGGATATAATGGAATATCTTAGAGTATTAGATGATTCTAGACTTATTTAAGAAATAACTAGACAAAGAAAGATCTAGAAATACTTAGAAAATGACTAGACTTATATAAGTTGAAGATTAAATTTTTCTCAAAGAAAATTGAAGTCGAGCCGAGGAGTGAAACTTGCGACATTAACCAGCAGTTGTGGATGAATGATAAATGTTGTAACACCCCGAACCAATCACTTGTCCGGAATGCCACACGCCGCAAGCCCGAAGGACTCGCAAGGCAACAATATCAAAAGCGCAGCCCAAAAACCACACAACGATACTAGACTTAAAATCGAACAATCTTTCATTATCAAATTTCACATGAGTTCAAAAACTAAATACCGAAAACATAACTTCGGAGACGCAGCTCCCTTAAACAAAAGTCTTATCAAATTCAAAATACTAATAACGCCATAACTAAAAGGACTTCAGCCATCCACAAAAGCATCCACATTGTTCGACTCTTAACAATGGACCCTGTAAAAGTTAATGTAAGGGTGAGCGGTGAAGCCCAGCAAGTAACAATCTTCACTATTTAGGTGGATCAAGTACTATTTGCAAAACACTTTTTCGAAATACCTTTTGTTCAATAACAGTAATAAATATACCTTTTTGAAATAACATTTTCTTGTTCAATAACAATAGTCAATATTTACTTTCAAAATCAAAATCAATAATTACAAAACACAATTCAAAGACAAATTTCGATAAGCTCAATATATTCGATCAACGATTTCGATAAGTTCAATATATTCGATGTATCTTTTAATCCACAGAACGACTAAGGTTACAGCAGCCCTGTAACACGACCCTTATGTTCGATAATGTCAATGATACGCCCCCTACTAAGGTATCTTATCATGCACGCGCCCTGAAGAGCGCCCCCCGAAGGGTATCTAATAGTGTGCGCCTTAGTAGGTCCTAAATTGTTCCGGAACTAGCGTAAACACTAACGGTTTCAATACATTGTCGGACTGAGGTTTTTAAAAGCAATTTCTCAATATTTTCGATATTCAAAACTATACTTATTTCACAGTTCAAAATCATATAATCTCATTTTCTAAATCAAAATTCTATTTTAATACTTGATCCGGGTTTTTAACAAAATATAAGTGTAACACTTTCATTCAAATGGAAGCCTTAAATAAAGAATAACAATATTTGAAACAATACATTTAGGCATCCGAATAATTTCTAAAGCATACATAATTATAAACGATAATTTTAAAATACTAAATAGCTCGGAAAGTCACTTACCCTATACAGTTCGAAAATACTAAACAGCTCGGAGAGTCACTTACCTCGATATCGCTGAACACAAAATTAATAGCTGAACAGATCCTAAATATAAATTCAGGACAATTAAACGTTATTAGAATAATTCTATTTTGCAACATTCTTTTTATTCATTTTAAAATAGCTATAAGTATATCTTAAAATATTCTTTCAATCTTTAATCATTTTCCAAACAATTAAACCATTATTCCAAAACTTTAAAGTTACTAAAATAATAATCTAAAACAATACTTAAAGTCAATAATATTAATCCAAAACTATTAGCTATTAATCTAAATACAAAACAATAATTAAAATCAATAATACTAATCCAAAACTATTTACTATTAATCTAAATGCAAAACAATAATTAAAATCAATAATACTAATCCAAAACTATTTACTATTAATCTAAATACAAAACAATAATTAAAACTACAAAAATAACAACAATGCAAAAATACTAATTACTAACAAAATATACTAAATACTAACTAACAAACTAAATACAATACTTAAAACAATAATAACAATACAAAAATTTAAATATGAACATACCCGAAAATATGAGTACCGAAGATTGTCTACGCCTTCGACACCAAAATTTTTAACTAAGGAGGTCTTTTATTAAAAGCCCTCCCACCACAAAACCTTTCTCAAAATGAAGGTCTTAATTGTTGGTGGCTTAAAACCAAAGGGGTGGAGTTATATTTATAGCTAAAGGAAGGGAAATATTTTAGGAGAGTGGGTGATGTGGGACTTTTCATAAAAAGTAACCGGGTATTACAAATGTGGTCATAGTATTTCTTTGAATGGAAACAAGAAATCTGCGATGAAGAAATCACATAACTTTGTTCGTCAAACTCTGGACAACCCAAAACTCTATGCTGCTGATAACCTAAAGGTCAGATCACCAGTGCAACGCTCTAGTAGGCGAGGACCGACAGCGATAATAGATCTTCAGGAGTAGAAAAGACGGAAAATGGATTGTAGTATGAAGCAGCAGTGTGGTAGCATTCTCAAATCATTAATAAATCATCCAGCTTCCGTAAGTTTCACAAAACCAGTCGATCCCGAGGCATTGCATATTCCTGATTATTTCTTAATAATCACTGAACCTATGGATTTGGGAACAATACAAACCAAATTGGAGGATGATATGTACTTCAATGTTGAGGAGTTTACTGCTGATATTAGACTGACATTTTCCAACGCCATGAAGTATAACCCTCCTTCTAACCATTTCAGTAAGATGGCGAAGAAATTAGAAACTATGTTCAATACTAAATGGAAATCTCTGGAGGCAAAATGGAAGCGTGGGAGGATAAACATTGAAGAGAGTTGGATTTTAATTTGCAGCAAAAGAAAACCGCAAGAGACAAGATACATCTGCCCCAGAAAATCTCCTGTGTGTGTTAGTTCAGTGCCTGAGACATATATGTCAACTGAGGAAAAGAGAGAACTGAGTAAAGAGCTTGTGGAAGCAGTGAGGGGAAAGTTGACCAAACAATTGTGGACTCTTCTTAAGGAACTTGGTTTGAGTCTCCAAAAAGTAGAAAAAAGTGAAATCAAAATTGATGGATTTGAAGATGCCACTTTGCGGGAGTTGAAAAGAGTGGCGACGGCTTCTTTAGATGCAAGAGGTTCAATGGTAAGTGATTTTCTTGAAAGTTATGATTAGATGCACTTAAGCTTTTATGAGCTTGATGGCAGACTCGCATGCTTATTGAGAGGAGCTGGTCTGGTTGCTTTGATTATTTTAAGCTATATATACGCACATTTATACACACAAGCTTTTTTTGATCAATAAAAATGCACGTGTATTAGAATTTAGACATCTATGTCAGTTAAGGTTTGCCTTGTCTGAAGTTGGATTGAGCTTTATATTATTTGGTCACAGGTGGAGCCTGCAAAACTTATGCAAAATGGCAGGTGCCCATTAGGTAAGGTTTTTCATAAAGGTATGGAGTCGAGTTGCAGGTACTTTTCCTGCTTTATGGCTCTTTTATTGGAGCTAATTGGCAATGTGTCTTATAAGCACGGTTAATGGTAATAGAATTAGTCGTGGCTCAGCCAATACAATACCTCCGTTGAGCACGGCTGCCTCCAAATGCTGTTCATGTGGTAATATGAGATGCCAATGCAGCCTTCAAAATGATTTTGCCCATGCATCCTTTATGGGTAAGTTTAACGTCTTATGTTGTTTCTCATCTTGCCCTCTGTCAAAGTTAAATCAACTCGTTTACTTGTTTTTGTGCAGATTTAACTATAGAAAGATCATTGGGACAAGATCGTGGTGCTTCTAAAATGGTAAATATAACTTTACTCTCGACTGTGTGATGACTTTAACTTCGATGTCTTCAATTTACCTTTATTCTATGACTTTCACTGTGTTTATGATGCAGGATCACAAGGCAAAAAGCATGCTGACATCAGTTATGTGCAAATCAGATCCAGAGTCTGATGGTGAGGGTGGTATTTTGTGTTTATCATAAAATTTAACTTTTGATGTGTTCATCTTTCAGACATCGACATGTTGAAATGATTTGAAGGGCCTTGTAAGTGTGTTGGCTGAAGAAAATATATGTTCTACTCCTCGACATTCAACCTTTTCTACAACTGTTACTTCTGGAGATGGTTAGTTTGTTTTTTTATGTGACAATTAAGGAGCATGTCAGTTATTAATTCATATATTTGGTACAAATGTATTTAATATGTTGACTTCTCTTCTTGTTGGCTAATTCTCTACAGAATGTACTCCTACCATTGACGTTCAGTTGTCTCCGAAAAAGGCTCTACGCGCTGCGATGCTAAAAAGCCGTTTTGCAGACACCATACTGAAGGCGAAACAGAAGACACTCCTTGATCATGTAATACATTTTTCATTTTTTTGGCATGCAATTTTAAGACGTTCTAATCAAATATAATCGACATGTAAGTTGTATACAATTTGATGCGAGTATTATGCATTAACTTAAGAGCTCTGTAAAACTGCCACCGCTGCTCCTCTCTCTCCTCTCTCAGGCAAGAAACAAGAAACCACTTTAGAACGAGAGATAGAAAAGAAATCCAACAAGATAGTGTTATTTTTTATATTTATGCATTGGACATTTGTTGAGTTTTGTTTAAGAGAGTAATTATCTTTTTTTAAGGTATTTTATCTTGCTAAAGACAAAATGATAGATTTCTGTGATTAGCTTGTCAAAGATACTAAATGACTTTGGATAAATACTGTAATTTTTTCTTCTAGTGGGATGACTGTTCATCATAACGTAAGTTTAAAGTAACGTAGTTTATTTGATGTATTTCATACATCATATCATACTATTTAGGTACAAATTTACTTAGCTTTATGAAAGTGCTTTATTCCCCGTTCTTTTCTACCCCTTGATGCTTGTTATCAATGAAAAACAGTATACATAGAATTTGCTGAAAAAGGAAAAGCAAAAATATAATGGTACTTTGTCCTTATTTGAAGCCACTGTCACTTTATGCCCAATTCATTTCCTATGAAAAACTGTTGAACTATCTGTAATCTTGTTTACAGAGAGTGCCAGAATCGAAGCCCAAATTAGAGCTGCTGAAGTTGACTCAACATGGAGGGCTCAGGAGGAATTAAGAATGCGGCGGGAGAGAGAAAGAGAAGCTGCCAGAATTGCATTACAGCAGGTTTAAGTGTCTCCTTGTACTTTTAATTTCATATTTGTTACGGGTGTTTAGTTCTGTTGGTCACCGACTTTAATCCAGATGGAGAAGACTGTTGGGTAGAGGACAATCTGAAGATTCTTAAAGAACTCAGGAGTAGTAGTTGGTCAAATGCTGATCCAAAATTAAAATTTTCTATTATTGACTTGAATCTCTGCTTTAACCACATACTTGAATCTTTACTATAACCACCAAGCAGTGTCATGACCTTCAAATTTACTTCTATATTTTCCCCTTGGCCCTTTCTAGTTTCTAGGGGTGGCCCGAGAACAAAAAGGCAGAGCAGTATCCTGGCTACCTGGGGATAATCCAAGGGAATGCTCCACCTGTAAGTAGAAAACTCATTACTGAATAGTAACTCCATCCAGTTGCAGATAAAGATGGAAGACATGAAGAAAATGACACTATTTGAGCAAGTAGTGCACCATGGACTAGCAAATTGGAAAAACCAAGCATTCCAGGACAATGAAACTTGCAGGGTGGCAATGCAGTAGACAAAAAAAATGACACTGAACGTAATCCTTGAGTCCTAACTCCTAAGAATGGTTTCTAGCTTTTTGCCACATATAAGCACAATATCTTGCACCAGTTTGGAGCTTGAACAATATGTAGCTCATGCCGTGTATTTATTCTTGGCTCCTCTGTCGAGCTTCTTTGCATCCTCCTGAGATAGAAGAGCAGTATGTGTATTTAATCTAGTAAACAACTTATAAAGATTTAAGGAACAGTTGTCGAAATGTAGATATAGAATTGTGTCGCACATAGAGAAAGGATTTCCTTACATGAAATATGAACCCTATGGTGTCCTTGTAATCAAGGAACTCCTTCCACTGTTTTCCGATTCTCAACTGCCAAAAAAAATAAATAAATAAAGAATCCTGCAAATCCTGGATCAGCATGAACAAAGTAGGAACATTAACCCAAAAAGAAAAAGGCAAAAAGATAAAAAGTGTCTTAGCCAATATCTTTTGAAATCGGCCATAAAAGACCTGGAGGACAGTAAATCGTCCATTTGTACAGATATATGTATTACCAGAAATCATGATAAATAAGACCTTCAGGAGCAGTTCGGTGTTCGGATACTGAATGAAATATACCATTATTTTATGGACATATTGCTTAGAAGTTCGAACATGCAATATCACCCAGAGATATGTATAGAACTACCAAAACAGCCAACAAGTAAACTGATCACGAATAACAGGTTTGCATATTAGGTCATAGAATTGTATACACAGAACTTTGCAGACAAAACATATAATATGCCACAACTAGCTTTTATATAAAGCTAGATTAAAAGTTAAAATAGAAGTGCATGTAGAATCAAAGAGTAAACTTTTGGAAGATAAACCCTTGACTTGTGAATAAACATATCACAATTAAATCAGTAACTGTGCAACTGTAAGTCTGTAACATAGTTACTTCCACGAAACAGCAAATCCTCAGTCTTGCCACTTGTTGGCTTAAATAAAAATGAAAATCATGCACCAAAAGTTAGCTGCTAGCCTGAACGTAAATTTTGAGATTTTAAAGAAAACACCTGAGCGGCTTCATTTACAGCATTCTTGGTCCACAGAGCTATTTTTTCCTGCCTAGCTCTGACATTGACAACAGCTCCACATATTTCATCTCCATGATCAAACTGCTCTCCAATCATTGCTAGCAGCTAATAAGAAAGTAGTATAAAAGTTAAAAGCAGTATAAGCATTCATAATCTGACGTTGAAACATATTATAGCCTACACGTACCGTATATAGCCAAGCGGTGTCTGATTTTCCTTTTTGAAAGGTGGCTGTCCACTTCCCTCCATTAGCACAAACAGGGTCCTCCCATTTCGGCTCAATTTGATTTTTGAAACAATGGAAATCCGCCCCCAGAGTTAGCTTGCTTGGATGGTGTATATTGTTGTAAAGGCTTTCACAGAAAGTAAACGTCAGGGACAAACTCTAACAAAAACAAAAGACTAAGGAGAATTATAACACCAATATACACTATACAATCTATACATAACAAGCACTATTAAATTATCACAATATCTCACAGAAATTAAAGATCGATACCATCGATCTCCTACAATTACTTTTACTCGGCAATAAATAAACAAAATATATTGCCTCCATAGCAATATATAATGACGACTCGAATATTATATCCATAACAATATACTCCTCCTATATAATGGAACTTAAACATCAATTGTTCAACTCAATAACTAATAAATTAATCTCATGAAAAGAACAATATATTAATTAGTCATCATTCATATGAATAAACTGAACACCCCATTTTCTATGGCACTAAAATCAAACATCACATTTCAATCTCCACCTCAAAATTCCACAAAATCCCCTAACAAAAAAATAAAAACACAAAATATACATTTACTAGAGCAAACAAAATTTATACGCGCGCGCGCGCGCGCGCACACACACACATATATATATATATATATATATATATATATGTATGTATGTACCTCCAGAAGTCTTCGATGGTGGAGAAGGTGTAAATGGGGCGAATGGAGCTGCCCCAAGCGGCTTGTCTGGACTTAGCAGAGGGATTATCAAACCAAAGAGTCCAAGAGTGTTCAAGTGGGTGCGTTGTTATAGCTGCCAACGTAGGCTTCGCCGCCGATGACGTATCATCTCCGCCGATGATCTCTCCTTCCTCTACAGCTTCTCTTTCGTCGTCATCGGATCGAACCCTAGCTTTAGTTTCTTCGTTAATCTTGCCATGATTTTCAGATTTCTCCATTTCCTCCACCATTTTTCTCTCTCCTCTTCCTCTCCTGTTAAAACTATTGTGATTTTATACTGTTTGTTTAACTGGACCCACCATTGGGCCTGTTTTTTGTTTTTTGGAAAGCGAGAAATAGGTTGAAATTTATTCATATTGGGCTATTAGCTCTTTCCAAGGTCTGGTAAAGATGTTAAAGTCTGAAATGGCAATTCTGAACATCAAGCCCATCACGTTTTTATTTAATTTAGGAGAATAATATTTTCAGTGCCATATTTATCGTTTACCATTCCAGCGCAAATGATGCTCTCCCTTAGACCTGACAAACGGGCCGAATTTTCGACGGATTGAACTAAAATGGGTCGGGTCAAAAATGACTCGATTTTTTGCGGACTGAAAAATGCTCGGCCTGTGTGGCCCCGGTCGGGTCGGCCCGCGGGCCATTTAAATTTTTATTTTTTTTTGTAACAAAATATTTATTATGACTTATAATTTAAAATAAATACTAACACTAATTATTTATAATTATAACACATAATTTCTATATAATCATATAATATTATTAATAAATAAAATAAAACAATCAATAATTTTATATTAAAACCAAACTTGTTTCAAAAATCAAAACCTCCCACCTCTCTATATTAGTCATGATATTTAATACCGATGGTCTGATGTTACCAAAACTCTTGTTACACTAGCTACCTTTTATACATAACCCAAGAACAAAAGAAAATATTTCACTTAATTCATGTCTCGATTCCATTGTCCTTCACAGAAAAATATGTTTATCCATGGGACACATAAAAATTATGCAATTGGTGTTAGCTTGAAGAATTAAGTTGGCCACTAACTTGTCAGGAGATGAGAAACAGAGAAATTGGAAAAAATATATCAGAAATTTATTTTTCTTGTGTCACCACTACCTTTCCTTTTCAGGTAAAAATTTTCAAACCAATCAATTAGGAGAAGGCAATCCACTAATAATGGGGAAAGAATTCTAGATGTGAACAATATATATACATATATAATCAATAAAAAAAATTTTGTCAACAATGTCAAGCAATTTTTAAAAAAAAAAACCCGTGGGCTCCGGGCCAGAACGGGTAGGGCCAAAAATTGCCCAGATTTTTTTAGGCCGGCCCGCGAGCCCCGGGCCTTTTTGCCAGGTCTACTCTCCCTTCATTCTTTTATGGAAAATTTTAAATTTATTTGATAAAAATTATCCACTAACTTTATTTGTAAAAAGACGAAAGAGTATGATCTCACTTTATTTGTATTTTATGAATAAAATAGGACCAGACTCTTTTATTTTTTATAAAAATAAAATTTATAAATAATTTTTTTAAATAAGTATAGAAACACCCAACATATATTGATCTTTGTTGAGTCAATCAGTGGCGATGAGTCATGATCATTTATTCGGATAATTATTATGCTTTTCCACAAGTAAATATTAAAAACGTGCTTATATACAAAAAAAAAAATGTATTAAACATGAACTTTGTCTTTGACATTTGGCATTTGGCACGTACAGCGTTAGAAATTATAATTTATGGCAATCAAAGCACGTTTTTATAATAAAAGTTAATTGCTTGGACCAATTCCGAGTTCAGTGGCATCGAAATTTCGTCATCAGTGATGAAATATGCACGAAAAAAGAATAAATATAAGGATAGTCAAATCAATTATATAAAAAGAATAATATATATATATATATATATATATATGAACGTAGTTTTAATGCATAATATGTTTGGTCATAATATATAGACCTATTTTGTTTGATGATTTTTATTTTTTTAATATTATTTTTTTGTAGTAAAAGTTTATTATTTTAAAACTATTGTTCTCTTCTAAAGATTACATGGAAAAAGGCTCTATTTTTTTCACCTCTTAATTCTATTTTTTTTAAGTTGTAAATTATACCTAGTATTCCGCCCAAACATATATAGGAAAATACTTGCAGCAAGTTTGTACCTGATACACAAGACTCCGGATAAATCTTATCCCTATTTACAAATTTGCTATTCTGAAGATTTGAATCCTTAATCCAGCATGTAAAAAATCAGCATTTCACTGTATCCTTTTCTTTTCTTTTTTTGAATGTTGACTATATCCTTTTAAATTATGGGATTAATATTTTTACAAAAATAATTAATATTTTCACAAAACTTCCCTCGTATAAATATGAATAGTGAATAATAAATGTGACGTACACTTAAACCGGACAATTTAGGTTGAAAACCATTTAGTTAACCAAAATTACTCGGATTTTATTGGGTTAGTTAACTAGTTTTTATGTTATGAGTTGGTTTAGTTTTGAAAACATATTATGAATTACAAATATGGGTTGAAACTAGTTTAATTAGTTTTAACCTATATTAGTCTATAATTGCGCGAGTTATCTTTATTTTGTTAAATTGAATACACTTATGTAAGAAATTAATTAACAATTTAATTAACTTTTAAAATTTTATTTAAATTAGGCAATGTTAAACTTTTTAGTTTTAAATTTGACTTTAAAATTTATTTTAAAATTTAGAATTTCACACCAAGGCATCAAAATTTAATCACAATCCGGAAAACAATCCATTCCATAAAAAGTGTTTTATTTGTTAATTTTATCATAAAATAATAATTTTATTTTTATTGATGATATGACGACACAATATTCTTAAATTTAACATCAGTTATCATAAAAATAATAACATTTTCTTTTGGTTTTATCATGCTTCGAGTTTTCTTGTTCATTGGAGCGTTTGTATATTCTATCTTCTTTCTCAGTGTGAGTTTTCTGTAATTACATATTTAATTATGAGTTTCAAATACTTGAAATAATGATATAATACTTAGCCATGTGCAAAATATTAACAAAAAAATTGTCATTTTAAACTTTTATCAGAGTAATGCACTTTTTAGTTTCAAACTTGGCTGTAAAATTTTAAAAATTAATTCGAGACATTTATAAATTTTAAATTAATATTATTTATTTAAATTTTAAACACAATAAATATCATAATTAATAGTATTTTTAAGTTAGACTTTAATATTTATATCTAATAGATTATATCTTAATAATAATAAAAATAAATAAATAAGATAGGCTCCATGACTTAGGGATGCACAAAAAGCCTACGGCCCACAGGTCGGCCTGGCCTGGCCTGAGCCCGGCCTGGTCAAAGCCCGGACCGGGCCGGTCCGGCCTACAGTCTTTGAACAGGCTGCTATTTTGACGTAAAAGCCTGGCCTGACCCGGCCTGGCCCACGAAAAAGCCCTGTCTGGCCCGGCCTACGAAAAAGCCCGGCTTGGCCCACGAAAAAGCCTGGCCTGTCCCGGCCTACGAAAAAGCCCGGCCTGGCCCGGCCTACAAAAAAGTCCGGTCTGGCCTACGCAGAGGACCGGCCCGGCCCAGCCTAGCTAATTCATTTTAACTATAGACTATAACTTGATATATATAAGTAGCAAAAAGACGGATGAATGAAAGAAATGGTTCATTATAGGGAGATAATAAATTTTGAAAAACTTTGTTTGGTTTTTCTGTTCATTGTACTAATCACAATTGATTGACAAATCCGGTTAATGTTGTACAACTTTTTCAGTTTCAAAATAGAATTAATTAATTTAGGTATTCTAAAATTAATTTTAAAATATATTTAAATTTAAAATTGATTCAATATAATTATAAATTATCTAAAAATATACTACTCAAATTTTCAAGATTAATTTTTTTAAAAAGTTAGATAAATAAATTCATCAATAATTTTCTTTATCTGGCAGGGTATTGGATGAAAAGAGAAGTAGACTTAGCTCAGAATCGTTGGAGAAATGCATTTATTATAGAGATTATTTTTCCGCACAAAGAATAGTACAAGATGTAATAGACGATCAAAATAGCTCAGAAGATCTAGAAGTTGGAGTAAAAACTGACGAAATTGCACATCCATGAATATTGAAGATATATATTTTTTCTTAAGACTGAAGATATGTTTCTTGAAGATATAACGAAGAGATAAATTTTGAAGATAGGAAGATACATTTTTTGAAGATTTGAATTTTGAAGACATTTTAAAAATATTTTGAAGCAAAATATTTGTAACCGACTCATTATTTATTATTGATTAATTACTCATTTTTAATTTTTTGTCAATACATTTAATTAATATAGTAGTTAGTTTATTTAATATTTATATTTCACATTAAAAATTAGTTGATTACATTTTTAGGCCTGACCTGACCCGACCCGGCCCAAGGACTGGCCTGGCCCGGCCCAAGGACTGGCCTGGCCCGACCCGGCCCAAGGACTGGCCTGGCCTAGCCCAAGGCCTAGCCTGGCCTGGCCTGGCCTGACCTAAAGCCTGGCCCGGCCCGGCCTAAAGCCTGGCCTGGCCTGGCCTACAGGCCTCAAAAGGCCAGACTTCAATCGAGAAGTCCGGCCCGGCCCGGCCTGCAAGCCCAAAAGTCAAAGTCCGACCTGGCCTGGTCAACGGTCAAAGCCTACCTGACCCAGGCCAGGCCGGACCAGTCCGACCTACTGTGCATGTCTACTCCATGTTATAAGAGTATATAGCAGCAGAAAAATATGACGTTTTTATTGTTTTTTTAATAACATATACAAGTGGTCTTATAATTATGACAATGAAATATTTAATAACATATATGATGTTGAATTTGATACCTTTCCTTCTACTATAAATTGAAGGCATTGGAACAGAGTACTGAGTAGCAATCCTCACATTAAATATCTTGTTGTCTTGAACTATACACACTTGAAAGTAACTTGTTAATTATTCTCTGCCATGGAAGCTGAAAAACTAGTTGTTGAAGCCTTTTCCAATTATGATAGACTTAAAGAAGTGAAGGAATTTGATGATTCAAAGGCAGGAGTAAAAGGGCTTGTTGATTCTGGCGTTAAGAAGATCCCCAGATTCCTCATTCATCCAGCCGAGAGATTGCCAAAGGCAAATGATGGTATTGTTCAGCTAGAGTTACCTGTGATCAATCTTGAAGGGTTTGAAGGTAGACGACGATCGGAGATTGTGAGGGGGATTTGTGAAGCATCGGAAACATGGGGATTTTTCCGGATAATTAATCATGGAATTCCTGTTGATGTAATGGATGAGTTGTTAGAAGGGGTGAAGCGATTCCATGAGCAGCCTAAGGAGATGAAGATGGAGTTCTATACGCGTGATTTTACACACAGAGTCAAATATTATAGCACTTGGGATCTCCATGTTACTAAAATTGGAGCGTGGAGGGACTCCCTTGCTGTTGATTTTGAAGACAACATGGTTGACCCTGAAGGCTTGCCTATTGTTTTCAGGTAATTTTTGACCTAAAATGATCAATCCAATTAATTACTACTTAGCTAATTGTCAAAACTTTTTTCTTTTTCTTTTTGAATAATTCCATATGTTAGTGCACGGCTGTTAATGCACATATAATTATTTTTTTTCTTCTCTGTTGTCATTTGATCCATATCTTGAGCCGTAGTTAGGTGATCTAAGTGGTTATGCTAGAGAGATAAACAGTCATGGATAATTATGAGATGAGAACCATGGACTAAGAAAGTGTCTAGAATTATTATTCTCCTTTGTTTTCTTAATTGAAGAAATAATTGAAAAATAAAACAACATGCTTAAGCTTCGGAAGCTTCTGGTCCAGTGGGTCCATAAAACTCACTAGGATAGACAGTATTATTGAACTAGACAAAACAACAAACAATGAAACCAAAGACAGGATAAATCCGTTAAACTATAAGAAAACTAGATAAGGGAGAACACTTGTGTCAAGCTTATCTGTGGGATACTCAAATAGTGTTGATAGGACATCTATCATTTGATGACATTTTCAGATCCAAGCCTTGTTATATCCTCATTTAATTTTTGCTTTAATTTTTGTCTTGTAGAGAAATTATGTGCAAGTATGTGGCAAGCTTAACCAAGCTCAAGAATCTACTATCTGAACTGCTATCGGAGGCTCTCGGACTTGGTAGTGATCACCTTTCACGCCTAAAATGTTTAGAAACTCAAAAATTGGCATGTCACTATTACCCACCATGTCCGGAGCCTGAATTGACATTAGGCACAGCAAAACACTCTGACCCTAATTTTCTAACTATTCTCCTCCAAGACAATATTGGCGGCCTCCAGGTCTTGCATCAAAATCAGTGGATAAATGTGCCGCCTGCGAGAGGTTCTCTTATCCTAAATATTGGAGATTTAATGCAGGTACAATTTATACACATCAACTGAAATTTGAACACACGCATTGCATCTTATAGATGTATATTAAGTTCTGGGTAAGAGATTTATGACAAGTCTAGGTACACAAAAATTAAACACTACATTGATTTTAGCCATTAAAAAGTTTGTGCTTACATTGAAATTCGAGTCATGTCACATACTTTTAATGGCTAGGATCAATGTTGTGTTTGATTTTTGTGTACATATACTTATTTGGGGATTTATTTATATAATTGGCTAGCAGCATATGGTGAAATGTTTCATGTGCTAACATGTTCCGAACATATGCTTAAATTTCTTTAAAATTTTTATTTTGTGCAGCTTATAACAAATGACAAATTCAAGAGTGTGGAGCATAGGGTAGTGGCAGGGCACGTTGGTCCAAGGGTGTCGGTTGCAAGCTTTTTGTACCCAAGTACTAGGGATATATTAAAGCCATATGGACCGATAAAGGAGATTTTGTCTGATGATAATAAACCAAGATACAAAGAAATCAGCATTCGTGAATATGTAACGTATTACATGTCAAAAGGACTTGATGGTACTGCATTTCTTCCACATTTTCAGCTTCAATAACAAGTCAGGCAATATATATATAGCAATAGAGAGTAGGAAAAACTTGTCTGTTGGTTGTAATTCTCCTGAACACTATGTTTTGGGCACTTCGATAATCATGTAATAATATGTTGTGGCACTTTTATTACATATCTATACCATACCATAATAACGTTTAGGGCGATCCCTTCGTTCGTCACTGCTCAGAGTCACTTGCCCGGGTTCCACTACCTCTTCCTCTTATTCTCTCGGTTAAATTGAAAATCGATTGCTTTTCCTTGGTGGCTTTTCCGATTCTTAGCTTTCCATTTCCCTTCCCCTTCGTCTTTCAGTCCCATTTCGTTGGTCATGGGTCGATTCACTGAGTTGCCTTTTCTCCTTCACTCTTCCATCTTTTCAATCTACACCTTCCGTCTTCCATTTCGAGTTTTCAATCGGCTCTATTTTTTAGTCTTATTTAACTCAGATTCCTAGAATTTAAACTTTGCTTCTACTACATCATCATCGACATCCAATAAATCTTCAATTACTTCCTCATCATCATTTTCGATTCCGTCGAAAGTTGGCCGAAAACATCTTCTCATTCATCTTTCATCCACCTGCAATCTAATGTTTTATTACGAAGGTTTACAGGTGAAACAACAGAGCACTGTCTCTCCAAAATTGGTGAGTTTTGTTCCTACTTTACTACTTCATCACTTTTTGTTGCAAGCATAGATTGTTAATCTGTAAAGAATTTGTTCATACCCTTTTCTAAGACCAGCTTGGGATGATAATTTTATAGTGTTTTCTCAGGTATGAAACAGAACTAATTGACGAGGGATTTTGCCCAAGCTCTTAAAAATTGTGATGAAGCCCTGAAAGGCGAGACTCTGCTCTGTAAAGGTAAGATCTTGCTTAATTGCAACATATTTTCTAAAGTTTACTATGACAATCCATTATCATATCGTTAAAATCTGTAAATTTATCAAATGGGACAATGAGATGGAAGGAGTACTAATTTTCTAGATTATGCCTTTGGTTTTTGTTTGGGTATCAAATGCAGAATATGTTTACTCTCACGTATGAATCATTAATACATTAGATTAATCCCTTCCTTACTTCGGCATCGGTAGGATTGAGATGTTATTTTGAAGGAAAATATATCTTTGTTTTTGGATTAAAGGGAATATTTATCAAAGGAGAAAAGATATTCCAATTTAACTGAAAATTATACAAAGATTTTAGCATATTCTTGAGCTTTTTATATACTCTTGAAAAGTTCTCACGAAAATTACACGTTACATGTTTGATATTATGACTCAAAGAGGTCTTACATAGTCATTTTACTTTTTTGATGCAGTGCTCCTTCTAATGCATATGGTCAAGCTGCTTCCAATGTAGTTGTTGGTACTAATACTGAGCAGACGGTTCAACATATAATGGATATAGGTCTGGCATGTGGGACAAGGAAACTGTTACGCGTGCACTTCGAGCTGCTTACACCAATCTAGAGCGAGCTGTGGACTATCTATATTCTGTATGTGAGTTTTTTTCTACAATCTTTTTTTTGGTGGATTGTTTTGTAACAACGATATTCTCTTTTTCCAGGGCATTTATGAAATAGCTGAAACTACAGTTCCAGTGACTCATTTCCCTGGAAATCAGGAAACCGATGGGGATAACATGATTTCAGACACAGTTATAGTAGGAACTTTACCTGCATCTGGAGCACCTAATTCATCTCCCTTGAATTTGTTTCCTCAGGTCTAACATAATCCGATAAGTGTGAAAAATTTAACATTGATATGATAGCCATGCCTGTTTGTTTTTCAACGCTCAATTTGGCTGTCAAATTAATCTTTTCCAAACAAATTCTGACAACAAAATGGTTGGTTTGTGCATATCTATTCATTTGTTATCTTAATTTAGACAAAAAATATTCTTTTACAATTATGGGAACTTGATTCTTTCTAACTATATGACATTAGTCCGCTCACAAACCACATTTTCATATTTTGTTGTGTGTCCTGCTCCCATCTATCTTTTGCATTTGGAACCAAAATTAACCCAGATAGTGACTGATTTATAGACTAGGATGCTCTTTTGGTCATGGTTCCTGGTTACTTTTTCTAAGTTGGTTTGTGCCTCAGAGTGTGCGCTACAATAATTTTATGTGCATGGGTTGCGTTCGCTATACATGTTTGTTTGCTTAATATCAAATTTGAAGTTTGGTATTTGCTGGGAGTTGTAATACATCATTCATTTCGTACAAACTTCATACTAGCAAAAATTCAAAACCTCATTATTGACATATATATTTATTGCTCAGTCATGTTACACTATGAATTATAGTGCTTATTCTAAATGTTTAGTGGTAACATCAAAGTGATAAAGAGTATACATCAATTTAACCCAAGTATATCTATCACTGTGTTCGTAAAAACTCCATAATTTATATGTTTTAAAACTATAGCAAGAAATACAGTTAGTTCATCTAACCTTTTGGATAAAAAAAAGAGAGTAAATCTCATGAAAGAGGCATTAAGAAGCTATAATCTGTTGGTCTATATACTTCCCCAGTTCAGCTCAATTTTTCATGCTAAAGACTTCCAAAAAGCAGTAATATTTTGGCAATGTGAAGGGCAAAGACAGAACATTGAGTTTCTCTTGCTTTGTTGATAAGTGTATCCTCGACTGTTGGGTTATGACTGTGTCTATTTGATCACACGAAGCTCACTAAAGTTGAGTGATACAATGCAAAGTGCACCCTCCCTTTTAATGAAATTATTCAACTTAAAACTCAAGTGTTGTGTGTTTTATCTACATAAAATCTTATAATTTTAAAACTTATATTTTAGTACTGTTGGGTGTCTGTGCAGATATACAAATCTCAAAGGAATGATTTAGCAATGTTCCTCATGCATGTCTGGTTTAAGATAAAGTGGTCAAAACTGGATTTCGGTAGACAAAGATAAGTTCAAGTTTCCAGGAGGTGGAACACAATTCATACATGGGGCAGATCACCTTGATCAGATTTCAAAGGTTGTTTAGCTTTTCAAATTTAGCATTTTTTAAAGGTGTAAATGATACATAAATGAGGAAAAACAAAGGAATAAAGTTTGGTACGATCTGAAATCTAATTTTTTTCCCTATATATATACTCCACTCATTTTCTTTTGTGTGCGCTCCAATATTGGAGTTTTATTTTAATAATAGACCTGGTGTGTGGTTTCATTGCTACCTTTAGTGCTACTTCATTGTTGCCCCAATATTAAAGACCATTCTAGCTTGAGATATGGTCTCTGCTACGTGAAGCCTTACAGTACCGTAATGCTATAATGAACCATTATATACAATTGCTATGTCATGGTGCCATGTTCTCGGCTTTAGGAAAAGATTTGTTCTTTTTGGTAAAACAGCTCTTGCTAGGTTTTCTGATCTCCAAGTTATTGTCTAAATGAATTTTTAAGTAGCTTGAGATCTATTACCATAGTTTCATTTTTACCATATTTCTTAGAATTGAATGAAACTAAAAAGTTATACAACTAATAAATTATTTGCCCTACATACACTTGGTTTCGTACTGTCTCTGAGATTTAGTGAGCTTGTTGTGGTAAAAATTTCAGTGTTATTATCTGTTGTTAGGTTCACATGGAGACAACAGATTTGTAATTGAGCATATGCCATGTAATTCCCTGAATTTGCAGTATGCATTGGATTTTAACAACATAGAAAAACAAGCTTTCGGCTACAGTCCAATAGTCGAACTGGGCCTGTAGTTTTACAGTTCCTTAATCAAACTCATGTAGTATTCTTGATTTCAAGTTCCTTGAGATTCTTAAATATGCTTATTCATTTTTCAATGCATTACTTTCTTCATAATCTGGTTTTCATTATTTGTTTTTTTTTTTTGGCTCATGGGATTACTTCAACATAATGCATAGAATTAGAATTTTTTTAAACTTCTTTGGACCGTTAAAAACGTGTTAAGGCTTTACACAAACTAGTCCGTGCCTTGCACGAGCTATCAAACTTGTTTATGTTTAAGAATTAAATTGCCTTTTCAGACTGACAAAAAAACAAAAGAGACTAAAATTACAAAAGAAAGGTTAATTAAGGAAAGCCTATGTTACGAAAAGGTTGGGAGTTATATAAATTATTTTCTTTTTTTATTATATAAGTTATTTAAGATATAATTATATATTAAAAAAATTATTAATATTAAGTAATTAATATTCATTATTATTTATGTACTAATTAATTAATTCGTTTTCTTTTTCTCAATTACTTTATTTTTACGGATAAAATAAAAAATAATTAAAAATAAATAAATATATGTAAAATATTTTATATTATAAAAAAAATAAAAATATTTAAAACGATTTATATAACGAAAATAAGGGAGTATAATTTATGGCAATCATGGCACGGTTTTATAATATAAGTTAATAGCTTGGACCAATTCCGAGTTCACTTTTATTGAAATTTCGTCATAAGTGATGAAATATGCAGGAAAAAAGAATAAACATAAGGATAATCAAACCAATTATATAACAAATTAATATATATATATATATATATATATATGGAATTAGGGGTGTCCATCGGTAAAAAACCGAACCGGTACCGAAAAAACCGAACCGGTACCGAGCCGAAATTACCGCTAAAACACGAACCGAAAATCGAACCGAATTATCGGTTTCGGTACCGGTTCGGTACAAATTCGGTTCGGTTTTTTCGGTTCGGTTTTCGGTTTTTACCGATTAGCAATATATATAATAATTATTAATTATATATATTATTATATATATAATAATATATATAATTATTATTAATTATATAATAATTAATATAAATTTATTATTAAATTACGTAATTCGGTTTTTTCGGTATACCGAATAGAACCGAAATGCAAAATTACCCGTACCGCTACCGATACCGAAAAATATAAAAAACCGAAAAATATAAAAAACCGAAAAAACCGGTACCGAAAAAACCGATACCGATCGGTTCGGTAAAAAACCGAAAATTTTGAACACCCCTATATGAAATGATCTATAGTAAACGTTTGTTATGGACACTATTCTAGTAAATGCATCTTGAACCGTTAAAATAATAATTTTAATGGATGAGATGAATGTCACCCGCTATCTAAGATAACGGGTAGAAAAAAAAAAAAATTACCAGTCAACCCGCTATCTTAGATGACGGGTGGAGTGAAAAAAAAAAATTCAAAAAAATCCTCCACCCGCTAACTCAGATGCGGGGTGGAATGAAATTTTTTTTTTGGTTTAAACTAAGTTTATTAAAAAAAAAATCATCCACCCGTCAACTAAGATGACGAGTGAAATTTTTTTTTGATTTTTGATTTTTTTTTGTTAAACTTAGTTTTAAAATTAAAAAAAAAAAAAAAAAAAAAACTCCACCCGTCAACTAAGATGACGGGTGGATTTTTTTTTTGATTTTTTGATTTTTATTTTGATTAAACTTAGCTTTTAAAAAAAAAAAAAAACAAACAAACAAACAAACTCCACCCATCAACTAAGATGACGGATGAAAAAAATTTTGATTTTTTTTTGTTAAACTTAGTATTAAAAAAACAAACAAACTACACCCGTCAACTAAGATGACGGGTGGAAAAAAAAAATTGATTTTGATTTTTTTTTTTGTTAAACTTAGTTTAAAAAAATTAAAACTAAAAAATTGGAAGCCATGCTATATTATTGATACAATATGTTGAGAAAGTGAATTTAAAACTAAGTTTAACAAAAAAAAAAAAAAATTCCAACCGTCATCTTAGTTGACAGGTGGAAATTTTTTTTTTTTTAAAAACTAAGTTTAACAAAAAATCAAAAAATCAAAAAAATTTTCCACCCGTCATCTTAGTTGACCGGTGGAATTTTTTTATTTTTTTTTTAAACTAAGTTTAACAACAACTAAAAATTAAAAATAAAATAAAAAATTCACCCGTCATCTTAGTTGACGGGTGGAGTTTGTTTTTTTTTTTTTAAACTAAGTTTAATAAAAATAAAAATAAAATGAAAAAAAAATTTCACTCGTCATCTTAGTTGACGGGTGGAGTTTGTTTGTTTGTTTTTTTTTTTTTTTTAAACTAAGTTTAATAAAAAAAAAATTAAAATCAAAAATTTTTTCCACCCGTCATCTTTGTAAGACCCCGAATTTTATGAAATACAAAATTTAATTTTTCTTCATATATATATTTTTTTGAAACAGTAAGTGGTTAAATCGATAAAGTTAAAAGTTAAGGATGTTATGTGCAAATTTTATTTTGTCGGACAATATTCGCTTTGTCGGGGAATATTCGTTTGGTCGGGGAATATTCGTTTGGTCCGACGGCGCCGAAATAACAAATTATTGGTGGACCCCACAACGGAATATTTGTCGGATATAGAAAACGACAGAAGTAACCTTTTTAAATAAAAATAGTCAACGGAACTGTTAAAATACCGGTGATAAAGGAATAGTAGCATACGGTAGTTTTTGGTATTTTCTGTAGCACACGGTACTCTACAGTAACACACGGTATTGCATAGTGTCTCATATTATTGGTCTGATAATTGACACCGTAACTGTTACGCATCATTTCATCGATAATTGTCACTGCATAATATTTTATATTATCAATTCAATAATTGTTGTTACACAGTATTTTGCATTATTGATTTAATAATTGTCATTACACTGTATTTTATATCATTGAGTCAATAATTGTTGCTGCACTGTTTTTAAAATTATTGAACCTAATAATTGTCACAGTAACATATGCACAGTAATTCACATTATTGAATCAATAATTGTCATGACACAGTAACGTATTTTTCTTTTACATACTTTCTGCATTATTGTTATCTCTATTACGGTGTTATTTAAACAGTTGTATTTCATTAATTAATTGACTTGATATCTAAGAGCTAACTATACTGTATTTATAACAATTAGTCATAATAATTGAATTGATAAAGTTATTTGTTTATAATATAAAGTTAGGTGATATGAAATGAATGGTCTAGATTAAAGTGTGAATTATTGTTGAATAAATAAAGTTATTTGTTTATAATATAAAGTTAGGTGATTATTAGGTGATATGAAATGAATGGTGTAGATTAAAGTGTGAATTATTGTTGAATAATTGAATTGATTTGTTTATAATATAAAGTTAGGTGATTATTAGGTAATATGAAATGAATGGTGTAGATTAAAGATAATATAAAATTTGAAATGAATGGTGTAGATTAAAAGATGATCTTTAAATGAATGGTTTAGATTAAAGGAATGATAAGATTTTTGGCTATAAATAGAAGCCTTAACTTAAGGATTTTTCATAAACTTCCTTACTTGTTCTTTCTTTCTCTCTCTAAATACTTCTTGTGAAAGTTCTCTCTAAGTGTGCTTAAGTCATCTTGAGTATTTGTGAAGATCTATAAGTATACGTGTACTGTTCAAGTTAATCAACCTCATTTAAATCAATATCCAGTCACGTGTTGAGGTAAGGGATACCATCTTTTTCATCTTCCATTATTCAAACGTATTATGGTAAGGGATTATCATTATTTGATTCTCGATAATAATATTGTTTCTTCCTTACTCATAAGACGTGCCTTTTATTTCCATGTATTAAATTGTGGGAATAACCTTACGGAGCGGATTGCCGCCTGTTGGTGAATAACCTTTCGTATTCATTCATTATTAATCTCTGAGAATAACCTTACGGAGCGGATTGCCGCCTGTTTGGTGAATAACTCTTTGTACTCAAATTCTATTAAATTGTGGGAATAACCTTACGGAGCGGATTGCCGCCTGTTGGTGAATAACCCTTTGTATTAATTTCCTTCACCTTTTGTTAATCAAACCTGCTACGGTAAGGGATATTATTTTCTTTCATACTTCTAAATCGAAATTTATTATGGAACTATTGCTTCTATAATTCCTGAAAATATTATATGTTCCATAATAGTTGAACTTCATTATTTCAACTGAACCTTCCTATTTACGTGAACCTTTCTATTGAATTGTAACCGTTATTCTGAACTGTGGATCTTGAATATCATTTTTAAATTTCACTCCACATCATGTTGACAATTTGGACATTATTTGAATCTGTACAAAGTAAACTTCCGATACTTATTGTTATCCTATTTCTTCTGTTCATCATTTATATCATTCTAATCATCCAAAAATCAAGCTGTTGTGAATATCTGTGGCCGGGGGCACAGATGTGATATATTTGTTGAACAGATGATAGGTTAAAGGCGATATAATAGGTTAAAGGCGATACATCTGTTCGGTGTCTTTTATGGCACGTGGTGAATGTTCTCTTTGGCCCGTAGTGCAAAGATGAACTGTTGTTTGGTATGATTATGACCAAAGGCTGAATCTGGTATAATCATGACCGTTGGTGTTATATTGAATGTCTTTGGCCCGTAGTGCAAAGATGAACTGTTGTTTGGTATGATTATGACCAAAGGCTGAATCTGGTATAATCATGACCGTTGGTGTTATATTGAATGTCTTTGGCCCGTAGTGCAAAGATGAACTGTTGATCTGCATGATTATGATCAGGAACTGTGAATTTGTATTATCTTGACTAATGATATTTCAGATGATAAAAGTTGATGATGTTTTTCCTAAAAAGAGAACCGAGTGGACATTATAGTCTGCATTATTCTTCTAATAGATTACTCATTCCGCTGCTATTATTGATCTGAACGTTGTTTAAGAATTTAACTGCAGTTTTTGATATAAACCTTGTAGTCTATTGTATTCTATCAAGAACTCAACTGTTGAAGACTAATGATAATTTATTCGTCATTATCTTAGTCATGATATTCTTTACTGGGTTATTTGAGCTCACCCTTTCTTTTGTTCCATTGTTTTTCAACAGGAAATGAAAACATAACAGGGTCTAGCCGGGGAATGGAGTGAGGGTCCGAGGAATAGTTATCATAGTCTTCACGTTTTGTAAAATAGTGTGGCAATAATAGTGAAGACTTAGTTGTGTATTATTATACACTGTATTGTAGTACGTTGTGCTTTGTTGTAATAATTTTGTTGTAGTCTTTTGACGACTCAAGTTTGGGCTGTGTGGTCCCTGATTTGGGGGCGTCACAGTTGGCATCAGAGCTTAGGGATATGGTCTTTAATGGAGATCTGGGGTTAGAACTAGGAGGGGAGAGACGAATAGAATCAATCACTAGTGTGTCCTACCTAAATTAGATTTTTTTTATCTAATGAATCGATTTGAGTGTAGGAACATGAAGAGATGAGTCAATTTGTTTGAACTAACAATTATTTTGTGACAACAGTTTAGTATGGCATCTGGAAATCAAGAGGTTAACTATGAAATGCCTGAAGCGAATGTAGCCGAGAATCAAGAGGCCCCAAACAATCCTCCTGCCAACTCAGGAAATAATGTTCCTGATAACATGATGAACGATGGATTCTTTAGGAATTTCATGCAGTTCATACAGAATCAAGCAAGAGGAAATCCAGTCAATAATAACGGTAGAAACGCTGGTAATTTGAGGATGGTCACTGTCAAGCAATTTAAAGAATTGGGACCACCTGAATTCCACGGGAAGCCTGACCCACTCAAAGCGGAGGCATGGCTGAAGCAGACGACAAAAATACTTGATGTCTTACAATGCGCTGATGATCAGAAGGTGCCATTTACCACTTTTATGTTACGAGGTGAGGCGGACCATTGGTGGGAAGCGGTAAAACGTATCCAACCTTCAGCACTCGAAATGTCTTGGACAGAATTCGAAGAACTGTTTAACGATAAGTATTTTCCAGAAAGCATCCGCCATATGAAAGAGGTGGAATTCATTAAGCTGGAGCAGGGAAACATGACAGTTTCTCAATATGAAGCTAAGTTTGCTGAACTGTCTCGTTTTGCGACTCATCTAGTAGATGACGAAGCACGAATGAGTCGAATGTTCCTGAGAGGTTTGAGACTCAAAATTCGTCAACAACTTAGTTCTCATAAATTCAGTTTGTATTCAGATGTTGTAGATAGGGCTCAAAGGGTGGAGCAAACAGATGAAACATTGCAGCCAAGAGTTAATGATCAGCATAGAGAAAGGAGTGACAACAACCACATGAACGAGAACCATCGAGGAGGTAACCAACACTTCGGTGGTAATTCCACACCAAATAACAGAAGAGGAGAATCTAGTGGGAACAATTTCAAAAGAAAGAGATTCCATAATAATTATGGAAGGGCACCAGCACCAGTACCAACACCAGCACCGACCCCAGTTTCAAGGGGAGAAGATCTACCACCAGTGAGATGCTATAGGTGTGGTCAGGAAGGTCACATCAGCCCAAACTGTACACTGCAGTCCAAAAAGTGCTACAGTTGTGGGAAAGAGGGTCATCTTGCGCGGTTTTGTACTGCCACAAAATCAAGTCCAGCTGCAATGATGATACCAAAAGCTAGCGCGGATAAAGGAAAATCTGTAGTTCAAGGGAGAGCTTTTGTTGTGACATCCCAAATGGCACGAAACTCGAACGAGGTGATAACCGGTAAGCTATTCATAAATTCTCGTGAAGTCTACGCTTTGTTAGATACTGGCTCTACCCATTCTTTTATCTCACCTGCATGTGCTCAGCGTTTAAACTTAACTCCTGAAAACTTGGACTTTGACTTATCCGTTGAAACCCCATTAGGAGAAATTACCATTACATCTACTGTCTATAAATCTTGCCTAGTTCAAATCAACAACCTCACATTACCTGTTGACCTTATTTCTTTGGAGATGCATGAGTTTGATGTGATTTTAGGAATTCATTGGTTAACTACCCATCATGCTAAAATTGATTGTTTTCATAAGATTATTAGTTTTCATATTCCTAATCAACCTGTCATGCAAATTCAAGCAACTAAACCATTGAAATCTATAACTGTTATTTCTAGCCATAAAGTCATTCGTTTATTGAAAAACGGATGTCAAGCCTTTTTAGCTCATGTCACTGATTTGAACAAAAATACGTCAAACTTGAATGATATTCCCATTGTTAATGAGTTTCCTGACGTTTTTCCTGAAGAACTTCCTGGCTTACCCCCAAACCGTGAAATTGAATTTTATATTGATCTTGAACCCGGTACCAAGCACATTTCCAAAGCTCCATACCGAATGGCTCCCATTGAACTTCAAGAGTTAAAAAACCAACTACAGGAATTGTTGGATACCGGTTTCATTCGTCCGAGTGCATCACCTTGGGGTGCTCCTGTTCTATTTGTAAAGAAGAAAGACGGGAGTATGAGATTGTGCATTGACTATCGAGAATTGAACCATGTCACCATCAAAAACAGGTACCCGTTACCTCGGATTGATGACATGTTTGATCAATTGCAAGGCGCTCAACATTTCACAAAGATTGATCTCCGTTCTGGATATCATCAGTTAAAGGTTAAAGCTGAGGACATTTCAAAGACTGCTTTCAGAACTCGTTATGGGCATTATGAGTTCTTAGTCATGCCTTTTGGACTAACTAATGCTCCTGCAGCTTTCATGGACATGATGAACCGGATATTCAAGGAACATTTGGATCATTTTGTGGTTGTCTTTATCGATGACATCCTCATATACTCCAAGAGTCGCGAGGATCATGAACAACACCTGAGATTGATACTACAAAAGCTCCGTGAAAACAAATTATATGCAAAGTTGAAGAAATGTGAGTTCTGGCTTGAGGAGGTCGCGTTTCTTGGGCATGTGATTTCTAGTCAAGGAATATCAGTCGATCCTGCGAAGATTGAAACGGTACTAAATTGGGAACAACCCAAAACAGTAACCGAAGTCCGAAGTTTTCTGGGTCTAGCTGGTTATTATCGGAGATTCGTAGAAGGATTTTCTCGAATCGCCACTCCATTAACGCAGCTTACTCGGAAAAGCACAAAATTCATATGGAGCGAGGAATGCGAGAAAAGTTTCCAAGAACTCAAGAAGAGACTGGTTTCAGCTCATGTTCTGACCATACCATCAGGATCAGGAGAATTTGTTATCTACAGCGATGCTTCTGGCAAAGGTCTAGGTTGTGTCCTTATGCAACATGGAAATGTTATAGCCTACGCCTCTCGACAACTCAAAGATTATGAGAAAAATTATCCTACTCATGATCTAGAGTTGGCAGCAGTCATTTTCGCGTTGAAGATCTGGAGACACTACTTGTACGGAGAAAAAGTGGATATCTATACGGATCATAAAAGTCTCAAGTATTTCTTCACCCAGAAGGAACTCAACATGCGACAACGACGTTGGCTTGAGCTGTTAAAGGATTATGACCACACAATCCAGTATCACCCGGGAAAGGCGAACGTTGTAGCTGACGCTTTGAGCAAAAAATCTTATGCAAGTACAAGTGCACTGCTGACAACACAAAAGTGTATTTTGTACGACTTGCAAAAGATGGAGATAGAGCTAAAGACACCAGGGACCCACTCGAAGATTGCTCACGTGCGAGTAGTGTGACACCCCCAAATCTAGGCCCACACAGCCCAAACTTGAGTCGTCAAAAGACTACAACAAAATTATTACAATGAAATACAACGTACAACAATACAGTGGATAATACAACACAACTAAGTCTTCATTATTATTGCCACACTATTTTATAACACGTGAAGACTATGATAGCTATCCCCGCACTCTCACTCCATTCCCCGGCTAGACCCCGTTACGTTCTCATCTCCTGTTGAAAAACAATGGAACGAAAAGAAAGGGTGAGCTCAAATAGCCCAGTAAGAAATATCATGACTAAGATAATGACGAATAAATTATCATTAGCCTTCAACAGTTGAGTTCTTGATAGAATACAATAGACTACAAGGTTTATATCAAAAACTGTAGTTAAATTCTTAAACAATGTTCAGATCAATAATAGCAGCGGAATGAGCAATCTATTAGAAGAATAATGCAGACTATAATGTCCACTCGCTTCTCTTTTTTTGTAAAAATATCATCAACTTTTATCATCTGAAATACCATTAGTCATGATAATAAAAATTCACAGTTCCTGATCATAATCATGCAGATCAACAGTTCATATTTGCACTACGGGCCAAAGACATTTAATATAACACCAACGGTCATGATTATACCAGATTCAGCCTTTGGTAATAATCATACCAACCAACAGTTCATCTTTGCACTACGGGCCAAAGAGAACATTCACCACGTGCCATAAAAGACACCGAACAGATGTATCGCCTTTAACCTAGTATATCGCCTTTAACCTATCATCTGTTCAACAATTATATCACATCTGTGCCCCCGGCCACAGATATTCACAACAGCTTGATTCTTGATGATTAATACAAATAACAGTGATACAAATGATGAACAGAAGAACAGGATAAACAATAAGTATCAGAAGTTTACTTTGTGCAGATTCAAATAATGTCCAAATTGCCAACATGATGTCGAGTGAAATTTAAAAATGATATTCAAGATCCACAGTTCAGAATAACGGTTACAGTTCAATAGAAAGGTTCACGTAAATAGGAAGGTTCAGTTGAAATAATGAAGTTCAACTATTATGGAACATATAATATTTTCAGGAATTATAGAAGCAATAGTTCCATAATAAGTTTCGATTTAGGAGTATGAAAGAAAATAATATCCCTTACCGTAGCAGGTTTGATTAACAAAAGGTGAGGGAAATTAATATCCCTTACCATAGTAAGTTTGAATAATGGAAGATGAAAAAGATGGTATCCCTTATGAGTATAAAGGAAAATGATATCACTTACGAATATGGAATAAAAGTGTCATGTGATAATTCGTGTAGACAAATTATTTCCACACGAGACAAATAAAAAGGGTTATTCACCAACAGACGATAATCCGCACCGTAAGGTTATTCCCATCAATTTGAATACGAATAGTTATTCACCAAACAGGCGATAATCCGCACCGTAAGGTTATTCTCAAAGATTAATAAGGAATGAATACAAAAGGTTATTCACCAACAGGCGGTAAACCGCGCCGTAAGGTTATTCCCACAATTTAATACATGGAAGTAAATGGCACAATAAAGAAACGATATTATTTTCGAGAATCAAAGAATGATAATCCCTTCAAGTAAGAAAGAAAATAATATCCATTTATGATGATGAAAAGAATGATACCCCTTACCGTTGTAAGTTTCAATAATAGAATATGAAAGAAAATGATATTCCTTACCTTAACACGTGACTGGATATTGATTTAAATGAGGTTGATCAACCTATATATTTATAATAAAATTAGTAATTACAATATATAAATTTCAAAGTGTATGATGACTCGTATAATATGAACTATCAAAATTATATATATTTAACATAATTTTTGTAGTATAATATAACTACTTTAAAATAGTTTTTAAAATAATATTCCAAAATAAATCTTCCAAAGAAAGCTTTTAAAAATGAATCTTCTCAAAGAAGAGTCTTCTAAGGGAAGATTTGTGAATACCGTGAAAAATAGGAATTTATAAAATTACTACTCTTTAATAAAACACTTACTTGAAAAATTCCTGCACTCCTTTTGGCTTTCAAACTCTCAAAATAACCTTACTATTCTCAGAGAAAACTCATAAAATTCTTATAGAAAAATTTTATGTTTTAGGTGTGATTTTTCTATTCAGCTGAGCAAGCTATTTATAGGAGAAAATAAGTTACTATGCGTGGTAGGTGAACAGAAAAAAATTCAGCAGAGGCTGCTGCGCAGCCTCCACCAACTCTTCAGCAAATTCTCACATTTCTCACATTTCATGTGGGCCCCACAATGGGTCCCACATGTTTCTTACTATTCACGTACTATTCACGTCACTATTCACGTCACTATTCACGTTACTATTTCAAATAGTAAAATTAATTATTTTATTTTTTATTTATTTATTTATTTATTTATTTATTCTTCCTGTGAGTCCAACATATAAAATAATGTTACCACAATAATGTAAGAAACACGTTACATATTTTTATTAATTTAATAATATAAATTATAGTGTATTTGCTACTGTGACAATTATTAGATTCAATAATTTTAAACTACAGTGCACCAACAATTATTGGCTCGATGATATGAAATACAGTGTAATGACAATTATTGAATCAATAATGCAAAATACTGTGTAGCAACAATAATTGAATTGATAATATAAAATATTATGCAGTGACAATTATTGATGAAATGATGCGTAACAATTACGGTGTCAATTATCAGACCAATAATATGAGACACTGTGCAATACCGTGTGCTACTGTAGAGTACCGTGTGCTACAGAAAATACCATAAATTACCGTATGCTACTATTCTTTTATCACCGGTATTTTAACAGTTAACACCGTTGACTATTTTTATTTAAAAAGGTTACTTCTGTCGTTTTCTATATCCGACAAATATTCCGTTGTGGGGTCCACAAATAATTTGTTATTTCGGCGCCGTCGTACGGCCCGAATATTCCCCGACAAAACGAATATTCCCCGACAAAAAGAATATTGTCCGACAAAATAAAATTTGCACATAACATCCTTAACTTTCAATTTTGTCAATTTAACCATTTACTGTTTCAGGAAAAATATATATGAAGAAAAATTAAATTTTGTATTTCATAAATTCGGGGTCTTACAAGTAGAACCAACTTTAATCGATAAAATTAAAGCTGCTCAAGCTACCGATCCGGAACTGATAAACATGATAAAGAAAGTACAAGAAGGTGTCATTCCCGAAGCAAGAATCGACGAGAAAGGAATACTTCGAGTCAACTCTCGACTCTGTGTTCCTAACGATCCTGAATTAAAGCATAAAATCATGATGGAGGCACACAACACGCCGTTTGCAATCCACCCAGGAGGTACCAAGATGTATCGAGATCTTCGACATACATTTTGGTGGAACAATATGAAAAGGGAGATTGCAGAGTTTATCTCAAGGTGCCTAACTTGTCAACGTGTCAAGGCAGAGCATCAAGTACCTAAGGGTCCATTACAACCACTTGAGGTTCCCGAATGGAAGTGGGAACACATCAATATGGATTTCGTGACGGGTCTTCCCAAAGTTTCTCAAGGCTTAGATGCAATTTGGGTCATCGTAGATAGATTGACCAAATCCGCTCATTTCTTGCCTATACGAGAAAACTTTTCACTTGAACGTCTTGCCGGTATGTACATAAATGAGATCGTGAGATTGCATAGCATTCCAGTTTCCATAGTTTCTGATCGAGATCCTAGATTCACTTCACGTTTTTGGATCAGTTTACAAAAAGCTATGGGCACTGAACTACGTTTTAGTTCTGCATACCATCCTCAAACGGACGGACAATCGGAAAGGACGATCCAGACCCTCGAAGATCTTTTGAGACTTTGCGTACTAGACTTCAAAGGAAGTTGGGATAAGTACTTGCCATTGGTTGAATTTTCCTACAACAACAGTTACCAAGCAAGTATAGGTATGGCTCCATTCGAGGCTTTATATGGACGCAAGTGTCGCTCTCCAGTATGCTGGAATGAGGTAGGAGAAGCAAAATTGTTGGGACCCGAGTTGGTACGCTTGACAACAGAAAAGATCCAAATGATCCGACAACGAATACAGACCGCACAAGAACGACAAAAGAGTTATGTTGATCTTCATCGGAGAGACGAAAGCTTCAACGTCGGAGATCATGTATTCTTACGTGTTTCTCCATGGAAAGGGGTTACGAGATTCGGAAAGAGAGGAAAGCTCAACCCTCGATTTATTGGCCCATTTGAAATCCTCGATCGAATAGGAACTGTAGCCTACAGACTAGCCTTACCACCAAGTATGTCTCGCATCCATAACGTTTTTCACATATCTATGTTACGTAAATATGTGAAGGACCAAAACCACGTCATTGAGTTAGAACCAGACGTTATAGCAGAGGATTTAACATACGAGGAGGTACCTGTTAAGATCCTGGATAAGAAGGAGCAGATCCTACGCTCAAAGGTTATACCTCAAGTTAAGGTTTTATGGAGGAACCAAGATACTGAGGAAATGACCTGGGAGCTAGAATCTGAGATGAAATCTAAGTATCCTTACCTCTTCGATATGTCAGGTACGTCAATTTCGGGGACGAAATTTCATAAGGAGGGGAGGTTGTAAGACCCCGAATTTTATGAAATACAAAATTTAATTTTTCTTCATATATATATATTTTTTTGAAACAGTAAGTGGTTAAATCGATAAACTTAAAGGTTAAGGATGTTATGTGCAAATTTTATTTTGTCGGACAATATTCGCTTTGTCGGGGAATATTCGTTTGGTCGGGGAATATTCGTTTGGTCCGACGGCGCCGAAATAACAAATTATTGGTGGACCCCACAACGGAATATTTGTCGGATATAGAAAACGACAGAAGTAACCTTTTTAAATAAAAATAGTCAACGGAACTGTTAAAATACCGGTGATAAAGGAATAGTAGCATACGGTAGTTTTTGGTATTTTCTGTAGCACACGGTACTCTACAGTAACACACGGTATTGCATAGTGTCTCATATTATTGGTCTGATAATTGACACCGTAACTGTTACGCATCATTTCATCGATAATTGTCACTGCATAATATTTTATATTATCAATTCAATAATTGTTGTTACACAGTATTTTGCATTATTGATTTAATAATTGTCATTACACTGTATTTTATATCATTGAGTCAATAATTGTTGCTGCACTGTTTTTAAAATTATTGAACCTAATAATTGTCACAGTAACATATGCACAGTAATTCACATTATTGAATCAATAATTGTCATGACACAGTAACGTATTTTTCTTTTACATACTTTCTGCATTATTGTTATCTCTATTACGGTGTTATTTAAACAGTTGTATTTCATTAATTAATTGACTTGATATCTAAGAGCTAACTATACTGTATTTATAACAATTAGTCATAATAATTGAATTGATAAAGTTATTTGTTTATAATATAAAGTTAGGTGATATGAAATGAATGGTCTAGATTAAAGTGTGAATTATTGTTGAATAAATAAAGTTATTTGTTTATAATATAAAGTTAGGTGATTATTAGGTGATATGAAATGAATGGTGTAGATTAAAGTGTGAATTATTGTTGAATAATTGAATTGATTTGTTTATAATATAAAGTTAGGTGATTATTAGGTAATATGAAATGAATGGTGTAGATTAAAGATAATATAAAATTTGAAATGAATGGTGTAGATTAAAAGATGATCTTTAAATGAATGGTTTAGATTAAAGGAATGATAAGATTTTTGGCTATAAATAGAAGCCTTAACTTAAGGATTTTTCATAAACTTCCTTACTTGTTCTTTCTTTCTCTCTCTAAATACTTCTTGTGAAAGTTCTCTCTAAGTGTGCTTAAGTCATCTTGAGTATTTGTGAAGATCTATAAGTATACGTGTACTGTTCAAGTTAATCAACCTCATTTAAATCAATATCCAGTCACGTGTTGAGGTAAGGGATACCATCTTTTTCATCTTCCATTATTCAAACGTACTATGGTAAGGGATTATCATTATTTGATTCTCGATAATAATATTGTTTCTTCCTTACTCATAAGACGTGCCTTTTATTTCCATGTATTAAATTGTGGGAATAACCTTACGGAGCGGATTGCCGCCTGTTGGTGAATAACCTTTCGTATTCATTCATTATTAATCTCTGAGAATAACCTTACGAAGCGGATTGCCGCCTGTTTGGTGAATAACTCTTTGTACTCAAATTCTATTAAATTGTGGGAATAACCTTACGGAGTGGATTGCCGCCTGTTGGTGAATAACCCTTTGTATTAATTTCCTTCACCTTTTGTTAATCAAACCTGCTACGGTAAGGGATATTATTTTCTTTCATACTTCTAAATCGAAATTTATTATGGAACTATTGCTTCTATAATTCCTGAAAATATTATATGTTTCATAATAGTTGAACTTCATTATTTCAACTGAACCTTCCTATTTACGTGAACCTTTCTATTGAATTGTAACCGTTATTCTGAACTGTGGATCTTGAATATCATTTTTAAATTTCACTCCACATCATGTTGACAATTTGGACATTATTTGAATCTGTACAAAGTAAACTTCCGATACTTATTGTTATCCTATTTCTTCTGTTCATCATTTATATCATTCTAATCATCCAAAAATCAAGCTGTTGTGAATATCTGTGGCCGGGGGCACAGATGTGATATATTTGTTGAACAGATGATAGGTTAAAGGCGATATAATAGGTTAAAGGCGATACATCTGTTCGGTGTCTTTTATGGCACGTGGTGAATGTTCTCTTTGGCCCGTAGTGCAAAGATGAACTGTTGTTTGGTATGATTATGACCAAAGGCTGAATCTGGTATAATCATGACCGTTGGTGTTATATTGAATGTCTTTGGCCCGTAGTGCAAAGATGAACTGTTGTTTGGTATGATTATGACCAAAGGCTGAATCTGGTATAATCATGACCGTTAGTGTTATATTGAATGTCTTTGGCCCGTAGTGCAAAGATGAACTGTTGATCTGCATGATTATGATCAGGAACTGTGAATTTGTATTATCTTGACTAATGATATTTCAGATGATAAAAGTTGATGATGTTTTTCCTAAAAAGAGAACCGAGTGGACATTATAGTCTGCATTATTCTTCTAATAGATTACTCATTCCGCTGCTATTATTGATCTGAACGTTGTTTAAGAATTTAACTGCAGTTTTTGATATAAACCTTGTAGTCTATTGTATTCTATCAAGAACTCAACTGTTGAAGACTAATGATAATTTATTCGTCATTATCTTAGTCATGATATTCTTTACTGGGTTATTTGAGCTCACCCTTTCTTTTGTTCCATTGTTTTTCAACAGGAAATGAAAACATAACAGGGTCTAGCCGGGGAATGGAGTGAGGGTCCGAGGAATAGTTATCATAGTCTTCACGTTTTGTAAAATAGTGTGGCAATAATAGTGAAGACTTAGTTGTGTATTATTATACACTGTATTGTAGTACGTTGTGCTTTGTTGTAATAATTTTGTTGTAGTCTTTTGACGACTCAAGTTTGGGCTGTGTGGGCCCAGATTTGGGGGCGTCACAATCTTAGTTGACGGGTGGAGTGTTTTTTTATTTTTTTTTAAAACCAAGTTTAATAAAAAATCAAAAATCAAAAAAAAATTCCACCCGTCATCTTAGTTGACGGGGGTGGAGGATTTTTTATTTTTTTTATAAAAAAAACTTAGTTTAAACAAAAAAAAAAATTTCATTCCACCCGGCATCTAAGTTAGCGGATGGAGGATTTTTTTTTAAAAAAAATTTCACTCCACCCGTCATCTAAGATAGCGGGTTGACTGAGAATTTTTTTTTTTCTACCCGTTATCTTAGATAGCGGGTGGCATTCATCTCATTCATTAAAATTATCATTTTAACGGTTCAAGATGCATTTGCTGGAATAGTATCCATAGCAAACGCTTACTATGGATTATTTTCCTATATATATGTGTGTGTGTGTGTGTAGTTTTAATCCTTAATCCAGCATTTTACTATATCCTTTTTTTTTTTAATGTTGACTATATGACTATAAATTATGGGATTTATATTTTTATAAAAAAAAATAATATTTTTGTAAAATTCTCCTCATATGAATAGTAAATAATAAATGAGACGCATATTTAAACTTGATAATTTAGGTTGAGAACTATTTATTTAACAAAAATTATTTGAGTTTTATTAGGTTAGTTAACTAATTTTTATGTTATGAGTTGATTTAATTTTGGAACCATATTATGAATTATAAATACGGGTTGAAATTAATTTTGACGTATATGAGTCTATAATAGTTTTGATCCATATTGACTCCAAATATATAACAAGTACAGAACTCGCGAAGAAAATGATTTGATGATCTGATTAGCAGAGCTCTGCATTTTGCAGGGCCAATACAGGCAAGCAAAAAACGAATTATGAATGAAATAAATAAATAATAAAAATAATAGATGTGTGGTTTTATGTTCGAAAGAAATCAAATAATACATGTCACGTTTTTCTCAATTTATTTAAAATAATTTCGAGCACAATTACTTAAATTATTTAAATTAGACAAAAAAGTAAATGAGAGACATCACGGATAATTACGTGAGTTATCTTTCTTTTGTTTAATTAAATACAGTTATGCAAGAAATTAATTTAACTTTTAAAATTTTATTTAAATTAGGCAATGTTAAACTTTTTAGTTTCAAACTTGACTTTAAAATTTAATCAACTTTTAAAATTTTAGTGTATTTAAAATTTAATCACAACCCAAAAAACAATCCATTCCATAAAAAGTGTTTTATTTGTTAATTTTATTTTAAAACAATAATTTTATTTTTATTAATGATATAACGGCGTAATATTCTTAAATTTAACATCACATTTTCATAAAAAATTAAATTTTCCTTTGATTTTATAATGCTTCGAGTTTTCTTGTTTGCTAGAGCATTTGTATATTATATCTTCTTACTCAATGTGGGTTTTTTGTAATTACATAGTGAATTACAAGTTTCAAATATTTTGATAATACGTATTTATTGTAGCTGATCAACGCTACAACTGAATTCGGCCCCATCGTAATTTTTTGAGTCTCGTTTTTGTTAGATTAATAAAAGAGTACACATGGCAAGATTGTAATTTAAAATATAGGTCGAGTTGGATTGAAATCATAATCATTCGGACCCGAAATTCTATCAGAGTGTAGACAGAGTTCGATTTTCATCTTCTTTCCCATTTTTAATAGATTATATCTTAATAATATTAAAAATAAATAATTAAATAAGATAGGCTCCATGTTATAAAGTTATATTAGGGGTGACTATGGTGCGGTTTGAAACTCAAACTGCACATGAAACCGCTTAGGTGCGATTTGACAAATTCAAAACCACACATGAAACCGCTTATGATTGGTGTGGTGCAATTTTGAACCGTGCAGTGAGGTTTCATTTGTTGCGGTTTCAGTATCAAAACCAAATGAAATAATTAAATTTTATGTAATTTAAATTAACAATTTAACATCACACAATATTAAATACCACTTTAATAACACACAATCACACACAACTTTACTTATAATGACTATATTTTATCTAAACAAAAGCAAAATAGAACCTGAAAATATGAATGATGTTATCTCCTTACATATAAAAATTCTAAGCAGAGATAATTATAATTTGAGATAATTTCAAATATTTGTACATTATAATAATGTTTCTTGATATGTTCCATTTTGACAGTGTATGGTGCAGTACGGTTTATTGCATGTAATTTTGCCTAGAAACCAAACTCAAACCACTTTTACGGTTTTTTAACTAACCTAAAACCGTCACGTACGCCAAAACTGTTGGTGCGATTTTAATTGGTACAGTTTATACAATTTTAAGGGTAATGCGATTCCCTGTTCATCCCTAAATTATATAACAGCAGAAAAATATAATATTTTTCTTTGTTTTTTTAATAACATACGCAAGTGGTCTTATAATTATGACAATTAAATATTTAATAACATACATGATGTTGAATTTGATACCTTTCCTCCTACGATAAATTGAAGGCATTGGAAAAGAGTACTGAGTACCCATCATAGCAGCAGAAAAATATGATGTTTTCTTGTTTTTTTAATAACATATGCAAGTGGTCTTATAATTATAACAATTAAATATTTAATAACATACATGATGTTGAATTTGATACCTTTCCTCCTACTATAAACTGAAGGCATTGGAAAAGAGAACTGAGTACCCATCATAGCAGCAGAAAAATATGATGTTTTCTTGTTTTTTTAATAACATATGCAAGTGGTCTTATAATTATAACAATTAAATATTTAATAACATACATGATGTTGAATTTGATACCTTCCTCCTACTTTTCTTGTTTTTTTAATAACATATGCAAGTGGTCTTATAATTATAACAATTAAATATTTAATAACATACATGATGTTGAATTTGATACCTTTCCTCCTACTATAAACTGAAGGCATTGGAAAAGAGAACTGAGTACCCATCATAGCAGCAGAAAAATATGATGTTTTCTTGTTTTTTTAATAACATATGCAAGTGGTCTTATAATTATAACAATTAAATATTTAATAACATACATGATGTTGAATTTGATAACCTTCCTCCTACTTTTCTTGTTTTTTTAATAACATATACTACTGAGTACCCATCATAGCAGCAGAAAAATATGATGTTTTCTTGTTTTTTTAATAACATATGCAAGTGGTCTTATAATTATAACAATTAAATATTTAATAACATACATGATGTTGAATTTGATACCTTTCCTCCTACGATAAATTGAAGGCATTGGAAAAGAGTACTGAGTACCCATCATAGCAGCAGAAAAATATGATGTTTTCTTGTTTTTTTAATAACATATGCAAGTGGTCTTATAATTATAACAATTAAATATTTAATAACATACATGATGTTGAATTTGATACCTTTCCTCCTACTATAAACTGAAGGCATTGGAAAAGAGAACTGAGTACCCATCCACGAATTAAACAGGTTGTCTCACATTACATATCTTGTTTTGTTGAACGATACACACTTGAAAGTAACTTGTTAATTATTCTCTGCCATGGCGGCTGAAAAATTAGTTGTTGAAGACTTTTCCAATTATGATAGACTTAAAGAAGTGAAGGAATTTGATGATTCAAAGGCAGGAGTAAAAGGGCTTGTTGATTCTGGCGTTAAGAAGATCCCCAGATTCCTCATTCATCCAGCCGAGAGATTGCCAAAGGCAAATGATGGTATTGTTCAGCTAGAGTTACCTATGATCAATCTTGAAGGGTTTGAAGGTAGACGACGATCGGAGATTGTGAGGGGGATTTGTGAAGCATCGGAAACATGGGGATTTTTTCGGATAATTAATCATGGAATTCCAGTTTATGTAATGGATGAGTTGTTAGAAAGGGTGAAGCGATTCCATGAGCAGCCTAAGGAGATGAAGATGGAGTTCTATACACGTGATCTTACACGCAGAGTCAAATATTATAGTACTTGGCATCTCCATGTTACTAAAATTGGAGCGTGGAGGGACTCCCTTGCTGTTGATTTTGAAGACAGCATGGTTGACCCCGAAGGCTTGCCTATTGTTTTCAGGTAATTTTTGACCTAAAATGATCAATCCAATTAATTACTACTTAGCTAATTTTCTAGACTTTTCTCTTTTTCTTTTTGAATAATTCCATATGTTAGTGCACAGCTGTTAATGCACATAGAAAAACTTTTTTGTTTTCTGTTGTCATTTGATCCATATCTTGAACCATAGTTAGGTGATCTAAGTGGTTATGCTAGAGAGATAAACAATCATGGATAATTATGAGATGGGATTCTTCTGAATGGACTAAGAGAGTGTCTAGAATTGTTATTCTCCTTTATTTTCTTAATTGAAGAAATAATTGAAAAATAAAACAGCATGCTTGGGCTTCAGAAGCTTCTGGTCTAGTGGGTCCATAACGGTATTATTGAACTAGACAAAACAACAAGCCATGAAACCAAAGACGGGATAAATCCGCTAAACTATAAGATAACTAGATAAGGGAGAACATTTGTGTCAAGCTTATTTGTTGGATACTCAAATAGTGTTTATAGGACGTCTATCATTTGATGACACTTTCAGATCCATGCCTTGTTATATCCTCATTTGATTTTGCTTTAATTCTTGTCTTGTAGAGAAATTATGCGCAAGTATGTGGCAAGCTTAACCAAGCTCAAGAATTTACTATCTGAACTGCTATCGGAGGCTCTCGGACTTGGCAGTGATCACCTTTCATGCCTAAAATGTTTAGAAACTCAAAATTTGGCATGTCACTATTACCCACCATGTCCGGAGCCTGAATTGACATTAGGCGCAGCCAAACACTCTGACCCTAATTTTCTAACTATTCTCCTCCAAGACAATATTGGCGCCCTCCAGGTCTTGCATCAAAATCAGTGGATAAATGTGCCGCCTGCGCGAGGATCTCTTCTCATAAATATTGGAGATTTTATGCAGGTATAATTTATACACATCAACTGAAATTTGATTGCATCTTATAGATTTATATTAAGTTCTGGGTAGGGGATTTAGGATAAGTCTAGGTGCACAAAAGCCAAACACTATATTGATCTTAGCCATTAAAAAGTATGCACTTACATTGAAATTCGAGTCATGCACGTACTTTTAATGGCTAGGATCAATATTGTCTTTAATTTTGTATTTGATTTTTGTGTATATATACTTATGTGGGGATTTATTTATGTAATTGGCTAGCAGCATACGGTGAATGTTTCGTGTGCTAACATATTCCGAACATTTGCTTAAATGTCTTTAAATTTTTAACTTTGTGCAGCTTATAACAAATGACAAATTCAAGAGTGTGGAGCATAGGGTAGTGGCAGGGCACGTCGGTCCAAGGGTGTCGATTGCAAGCTTTTTGTACCCTCGTACTATGGACATGTCAAAGCCATATGGACCGATAAAGGAGATTTTGTCTGGTGATAATAAACCAAGATACAAAGAAATCAGCATTCGTGAATACGTATCGTATTACATGTCAAAAGGACTTGATGGTACTGCATTTCTTCCACATTTTCAGCTTCAGTAACAAGGCAGGCCATATATATATATATATATATATAGCAAGTCAGCAACAGAGAAGGAAAAACTTGTCTGTTGGTTGTAATTCTCCTGAACACTATGTTTTGGGCACTTCGATAATCGTATGCTAATAATATGTTGTGGCACTTTTATTACATATTTATGTTTAATGATTAAATTGTGTTGGTTTCAGAGAGAGAGAGAGAGTAAAATTACAAAAGAAAAGTTAATTAAAGAAAGCTCATGTTACGAAACATATATCAGAAAACGATGGGATGATTTTGTAGTAGCATATATAGATAAATCTTTTAACCTAGGATCTCAACGGGGAATTTACAGAAAAAATTATTAGATATTTTTTAGGCACCCGTCATTTTAGCACATGAATGGTGTTAGTCATCATGTGACAGGTGTTCTATGACCATTGAATAATATCTCGAATTTATAAAAAAAAAAATTAAAAAAATTATTTAAATCTAGGTATAAATTTGCGTTGATATTTTTCCCAATTTATTTTTCCTTTTCCTTCTCTTCTTCTACTTGTTGATTTTATAAGTGAAAATGATAATTTTACAAAATACTCTCACCCTAATCACTTTTAAAATTATTAATTTCACTTATAAAAATATCGATTAAATTCACAGGTTAATGAATTCCCAAGTGTAATAGTATTAGGATAACGGTAATGCACGTAGATACTCAATGAGTCCTTTTATCTATTGGATAAAACTATGTTTATTTTTGTTGTGAACAGATGCAATAACATAATTTGTCCATTAATACAAATATATAATAATTGCTTGATGTATCTACTTGAAATAAAATGTGATATCTTTTTGTTGAAATATAAATCTTTTTTGATATTCTACTATTTGATTTTCAATATACCTTCCTGCTACAATAAATTTATTTAAATAATTGTTATTTTTACAAATAAAATTTAATATTTTTACAAGATTTTTCTCACATAGTTGTAGGACTCATTTACTATTCATATAAAAAAGACGTTATGAAACTATCACTTTTGTTTCTGAAAATATCAATTCACTTTATTTAATTAATCTCTAAAATTAACAAATTACCCGCCCCAATTAGAGTTAAAAAAATTTAAATATAAAATCAAAAAATAGATGTTCAAATTCTAAACTCAATAAACTTTTGAATAATGTTAGGGATCTCAAATTTATTTATTTTATTTTATTTTAAAACAAAGATCTCAAATTTATAGTTCAACTGATATCATATTATATATTTGAATGATACCTTATAACATAACTGATTACAAGAGATATATGTCTAATTAAGATAATAATGACATATGAGACAGCTTTCGAGACTCGTAAAATTACCCATAAACTTTTTTATCAATGGCCCAACTATTTAAAACTCTGTTCATAACACCTTAAAATTCTTTTAAGATTCTTCAAGAAGCCATGAATAGCAATTTATATGTTGTAAAAGGTACACAATATCTGCACAACTTGTGATGCTAACCCCAAAATGATGATGACTACGAATTAGTTTAATTGTGTTTGCAATCAATTTAACAGGCATGAATAAATGTTACAATGGAACTGATGTGGTTCTCTCGTAACATTTTTATTATCTTTATAAGCTTTAATCAAGGCATGTAATTTGGGTAATTATTATGTACTAGCACATTATATATCATCAGAGTAGTACATTAACATAATACCATTACATGCCAAGGATGGACCAAATTATGCATTAGCACATAACACAACCATTGTACCACAAGGTACTAAAATACACCACACTTCCTAATTACTTTAACCATGTATTCAACAGATACATTGTAACAGGGATTGATTATAATTCTTCGAAAAATGAAAGAATATGTGCACAATGAAACAAAATATAGTTGTTCTCAACTCAGCTGGAGTATTATACAAAACACAAAATGTCAACTACAAACAATATGTGAACCAGATGCAAAACAATGTAATGAACTTAATAAACTTCGGCAGAAGCTCTGTCGGTGTTAGGAATCCTCTCTCGTTTCTCCACGTATGCTGATGGAAACCAGCCGGCTCGACCTCTGCATTCTCCTTCTGACCATCCCGATGGGCTAACCTGAACAAACACATCGAGGAAGCAACTTAATTCCATGACTAGTATATTCCAAATTATTTCTATATCAAAGTCATATTTGGATCTGAGGGAAAGAGCTGGGCGTTGGTTTTATTAAACTTCTGCAGCTTACATGTTTCGCAGCTATGCTTATCAAACTAATGTCCCCTGTAAAGTAGTTCCGCATGATTACAAAAACTTCAACTTTCAGTTGATTGTATACTACCGAGCTAACATTATCTTGGGAAACTCCAAGACACTTAAAGAGGGGTGACATGAGAAATCAAGCCAAAGAAAATCATTATAGAAATTAGAAAACATATTTCTAAGTTGAATCCCTTTCCAACCAACCAGTTCAGTAGCGTTAAACAATATGTTCCCTGTAGAAAGTCGTATTTTTCTATGTTTCTTTCCTAGTAGCAGCAAGATAACATATTGAAAAAGGAAGATAACAATAATAAAGTAAGATGTTTGTTTCGAAGGAAAAGAGAGAACCTTTCGCACAACAATATAGTCCCCCACAGACAAACTCAGCTCCTTCTCTGATGTAGCATCAAAGGCATGTGTTGCCTGTAAGATTCATGTTCCAATCAGTACAAGTCTTGTAGTATGTAAGGAAAGCAGTTTAAGAATAATGGCAAAGAAGAACCACTAGAATGAATTTTGTAAAGCCTTTACACGAAGTCATACAAAAATGTGAAATATTATAGATAATATGAGTACCCATTGTGAATAAAACTCTTCACATTCGACCATCTAAAAGCTCATTTCATTTTCCATAAATAGTTGTTCGCATTTTAAGATTTAATTACAACATTTAGAAGTCAACATTGCATTAAAATTATATGCAAAAATTTGTATAGACAATCTTTTTTAAGACTATTTTATTAGTTCTATGTTTAGGATTTTCAGAAGGGAAACCAAGTAGAGTAAAATATTTACTGAATCTAATTACAAGCATCATATCCTCCCATGGTCTATTTATGTTATTTTTCAAAGTCGAATGGTCAGAAATATGTGACATTAGAAGATACCTCAGCCAAAAAGTACTTTGTTTTTCCCGAGAAAAGATTGGGTGCAATTAGTGGAGGAGCAGACTCTTTCCGCTGTTTCTCTGATACAATCTGACACCAGTTTTTTAATTATTGCATTATGAAGAATCACTAGAACGTATGTACATCTCTTTTTAAGAAAACAACAAAGGCAGTCACACACCTCAGTTTCAATTTCACGAAGAATAGCAGCTACACTCTCGTGATAAGTCAGTTCACCTTCAATCTTCAAAGGAGTAATGTTAACGTGTAAAGAACACACATATTACTGTATGCACGAAACATTAGTTCAGTGCCATCAATTGCAGACTTACCATTGCAACAAGCCTCTGGAATGTCAGCCTTTGCTGCTGTGACTCCACAGCTGCCAATGCAGCTGCTGCTTCTTTACCGAGTACTGCCATGTTTGCTTTGAGTTCCTGCATTCTAGCTTCGGCAGCATGCAGTTTTGTCACATTTTCTGGTATAGGAGCTTCCCTCACTCGTGCTTGTCTTCTAGCGACCTCCGCCGCCTGTTTGCTTAAAGGTTACGCAGAAACATGAGATACAAGACTCCTCATCAAGTACTGAGATTAGGGATTCAACCACTAAAAAAATTACAATATAAAGGGAATCTAGCTGTCTGATTACCTGTGTCTCTGCTTCTTGTCGCATTCGACTATATCGCTGTGCAAGATGGCGAGCATCTTCCAAAGGAGCCCCAGTTATCATTGTTCTCAAGGGTTCTAAGATCTAAAAAATAATTACAAAAAAAGATAGTGTTAAATATTATAGGTCAACCTATGAATAGAAGCTTTTCTATTTTGGTATTAAATCCATATCAATGAAAGGCCAAATACTTGTCACCTGTGTTAGACTGACATTTCTAAATGCATGAACAGCCCATGCCAGGCCCAAAACTTTGGTACAGATACAATAATATGCCATAAGCTAGTTGCAGACACTCACTATAGCATGCCAATTTATTTGATTTAATTTTTCTCTGTAAGGCTAAGTGCTAAGTTTCGAGTAGTATTGGGGATATTTACATCAACAGGTCCCCCATTCACATGGCGGTGCGACCCCCCCCCACTTTCATGTGAGAGCCAAGATGGGTCTTGTGGAAATATAAAAACACTTGCGGAAACAAAACTCCCAATGCATGCATATTGACTGCAAAGTAGAGAGTAATTTTTAAAATTTAGGTAGTTATTTTTTTTGAGTGGGTGGGTGATCACATTATTTTTTTTTTCAAGCATATATTCTTTGTTCCAAAATTTCTGATTTATAGGATTGCTACATCAAAACTACCAGGCACGCCAAACTTGGAAATTAGCTAAATAAGTACGATAATATGATAGTACAGATAATTAGATATAAATATGGAAAAGTAAGAAAAAGTAGTATAGATATATACACAGTAATACTTTTACATTAACTAGAGAGCCCATATTTTTTAACGTTATGCTTAGTAAACTTTGCATCATTAACATTAGTGGACACTTTCGAAAGTATGAATATCTATCTATCCACTTGTCATCATACTTGGTAAAGAACGAGTTTGAAGCTTAGAAAGATACCCAGACCCAAATTCCGCACTTTATCCTGTGTGACATGCACTGTGACCCATATTTGTATCTCACTTATTCCTGTATTTTCAACACTAGCCGCTTGAACTTCTAAATATTTTCTTCTTGAGAGAAAGGTGTAAAAGTAATCGCATAGGAAAATAGCATTCAATTAAAAAAATCTTAACCTATTAAACCAATATAATGGAGTTTTTTTAGAACTTCTTGAGTTGCGTGTTCATAGAAGAAATAAGTTGTATTTATCTCTATAACATTGTCCTTGGTGCCTGATTATTTAAATTCTATAGCCTCAATTATGGATGGCAGCCACCCTTTCTGCCAATATTTTTCTTTTTGTTTTAGATAGAACCACGTCTACAAAGTTATAATGTAAAGGATTTGACCTAATGTAAGCTAACTTTATTAGTACCTGCCTTCTGACCCAAGCTAGAAGACTGAAAATGGATTTTTTCTCGAAAATAATGACGATCCCTAAACAATAAAACCTAGCAAGGAGCCTCTAACTTCTGTCTGCTTTCTGATGACTACAAAATAGTTAGAGAGTACAGCAAAATCTGCAACCATATATAATTTACAGCTGCCATGTTTCTCTGATAACTTCCTAAAGTAACCTGAAATATACAATGTTATACCTAGAATAAGTTGATATTAACATTTAAGTGAGCTATTATTAAGGTTCTCAACCCAGATGAAGCAACAAGAATTCAGTAGATAGACTTGCCGAAAAAGAATGATTCATTAGATACATTTGCTGGGTAAAAAGAAAAATTAGTAGATATAATAAAGACAACCCAACCTGTGAGAATAACAGCCTATTGAAGTCTTCTTGTTCCTTTTCCACATGTCTGCGAGCATCACCATATATAGATGCGGCCTTGGATAAAATCTCATCATTGATGTTCTCAGAACCATAGCTGCAACAATCCTCTGACAACTTGGTTCCTGGCGAGCATAATATTAACATAAATTCAATCCTCAATACAAAAAAGGTCCATAACTGAGAGCAATAGCATTTTAAAAACAAATATGTCTTTATAAAGAATAATATAATTTAGTTAATCGAGTTCCATAATCTATGTCTTAGTATTTACTTATTGCATACACTATCAGTTCACTTTTCACCTGCTTCTATATGTTTATAACCTACGGCTGTAAATGCTTCCGCTGCTTTAACAATATCCTTCTGAAAATCCTGGAGCAATAAGAACATAATGCATTTAAGTTCATTAAAAAAGCACTAGAAGAAGTTCATAATTGGATAGAGAAACCCAACCCAACCAATAGTAGGTGACATTATACATCCTGTTAGCAACTTATCAGCAACCAAATATATGGGCCCCATTCAGATAAGTGTGTGTGTGAGTGTGTGTGTGTGAGTGTGTGTGTGTGTGTGTGTGTGTGTGAATTCCTGCATAAGAAACAGTTATCCCATCTTTACCTTTCCTGAACGAGTAGACCTGTACAATTTCTCCAACTGCTGATGTCTGTGCATCTCAACTTCATCAATTACCATGACAGCTGAACTTTCATAACCACTTGCACTGAATTGCTTTATTACAGCCTGAATCCAAATATCAACATCACTTACTGAAAGACAATAAGGACTAGAATAGCAAAGCAAAATTGTCTATTAAGAAATCACTTTCTTAGCTTTAAATTGGTCCTATTCAATAACATTTCTTGAATTTTTTTATATTGTTAAGGATTTATAAACATTATGATACCTGTTTATATATTACTTATTTCCCTGCGTTTGACTATTCATGTGATATAATCCATACCTAGTCTTGTCCCTCCCCTCCCTTGTTACCCAGGATATCCCCTCAGCACATATTTGTTGTCAGATAATGAATACAAGCACAATGCTTGTAAACTCTTATGCTGTATTAACGACATGGATTCAAGCTCATTTCCTTTAAGTGCTTTGTGAACTTTGAATCAAGGTCAATTTTTTATCCAATCATGCACATAACAGCTTACACACCTCATAATAATGCAGGATTGGCTAAGCTAGAAAATCAACTAACATAATACTACCTCTGTTCCACAAAAAGACTCATTTGCCAAAAAAACAAAAAATGAACTAAAAAAGAGTCCCATTTCTTTTATGCTAATATTAAATGACACGACATCTTCAAGATTTCTATCACAAATTTATTATCATGCCATCACTAGTAAATTAAAAACTTCATAAAAATAGGGGAACATATGGAACAAAATATGAAATTCGTAAATTTTGAAAATGGACTCTCTTTGTGGAACTTAAGGAGTAAGAGTTATTAGCGTTATATGAATACACAAAAAAAATCATAACATGATTTCTTATACTCCAAAGAAACCTGGGTAGCCCCAAAATACATCACACTTAATTTTCAAACTACAAATTATTACATCGTTAAGCAATTTACCTTGACCCAAAACTCAATTATCATTAACCAGATAATCATCCACACTGAAACTAAAGGGATTAAAATCAAACAAATGAAATAACAAAATTAAACATAGGATGGTGTACAACAATTTGACATGTTTATATCCTCTGTTTTGTTGCCAAGAAAACTAATTACTCCCACAGTCCCACAAAAAGAGTCCCATTTGATATTTTTCCTAGTAAAATTGAGAAATCATAAAATTCAAAATTGACTTTAATTTATTTGATTTTGATTAATGCAATAGTTAATATTTGTAAGCATTACTAAGTAAGATTGTTATTTCTAAAATTAAAATAAATTCACATCACAATTTGAATACTAGGATTTGGAAAATTAACTAGGATCAAACTCAAATGCGGCTCTTTTGTACGGATGGAGTATTACTGATTCAAAAAACTTGAATCCGAAGTTTGATTTTACTCTGACTTCCATTACTCAAAAACCCAATTCCTCAAATGACAAGAGATTCCAAAAAAACCTTAAATTTACTATCTTTTTCAACAAATTTCACAGAAACCCATCAGAAAAAATAAATTAAAATTGGGTTATATTGATACCTGTTGCTGTTTGGCGACTTGCTCTCTGAGCTTGCTGGCTTGCTTCCTTAGAGCGTCCATTTATGTTATTAATCTTCGACTCCAACCAAAATTCCAGATTTTTGCTTCTGCTTAGAGTTTTGATCAATCCCAAGTGTCAGATCCGACAACTATTGACAGAGAGAAACAAGAGCTAACTCTTCTAATCTGTTCTGATAGATTGAATGTTGGAAAAGTTGTCAAGTCCTAGCTGCTGTTTCTTGACCCGGCTTTTAGTAATACAGTTTAGAATTTGGGTCAAACTTGCGGATTGCACCGTCCCTCAGGGCTCAAACTAAGCCCATTAATTTTAAGTGTATAATTTATTGGGCTTATGATATCTTTAAACTCTCACTGGGCTCTAGTCCCAGTTGGTTTCGTACTTTGTTCATTAGTTCAGCCTCACTTGCTCGTCCTTAAACAAGCTCATCAAATTGGTACGGATAATGATTTATTATATTATTAAATACATAAATATTAATTAATATTTTGATAAGATAATTTTTAACTTAGATTATTAATATTTATTTAAATAATAAATATTGTATTGTATATTATAGGTTATTTCGATCGATTATTAAGTTAAATATTTGAATAGAGTGCATATTTATTTACTTATGATTATGAGAATATAATTATTTAAATTTGTAATGAAATCCTATATTAGTGTTTATATTGACATAATTTACTTGAAATTTTAATTTGAATAAAAGTATGAAACTCAAGCTCTAATAAATTTTAATTTAGTTATGACAATTAGATAGTAATAAATTCACTATAATTTTTTAATTAATTTTATAAATTTAGATAGTATATATATTTAATTATTATAAATTTATATAATAATTTTACTAATTTGAATTAAAAAAAAAAGACTTTTTTTTCTATTGATGATAGGAGTCCAACGTATGCATGCATAAATTGACGTATAAGAGAAGTGCACAATTTATATTTATAGTATTATTATCTCCTCTTCTCTTGGATTGGCTCTTGTCAAAAATGATGCTAATGTATTTGTTTGGGATAAGTTTATTATCACAAAAAGGGATAAAAAGTAGGATCAAAGTTTATACTGTGTTAAATATTATTAACTTTATTTTTTTTTTATGAAAGATAAGGTGTCTATTAATGAGTAGTAGTTTTAACATTCTATATATATCTTATTCATAATACATAATAAATGAATGAATGAATATATACTCCTCCAACTTATTCCAAGGAATCAAGAAATGGGTTCCTTTCTCCTTGCCATTTTGGGATAGTGTGAGCCTTTAAATTGTGATGATGTGAGTAATATTTTTTACTTAAGAAGGAATATATTACATGTAAGGTTGTAAATGAGTCGAATTGATTCGAATTTTAAATTACTCAGATTCAACTCGTAAGGTTAAATTCTTACTCCAATTCGATTCGGATTCGAACTATATTTGAAAAATATTACGAATTTTCATTATTCGAATTCGATTTGACTCGACTCGAATCAAATTATATTCAAACTACTCGTGAACTTAAAATTCAAACTCAAATTCGAATCTCCATATAGTAAGTAGCTTTATAATACATATAATTATTAATTGAACTTATTGTTTTACTTTAAAATGAGAAAATATAATTATAATTACACTTTACAAATATAAAATTATAAATAAAATAAAAAATAATAACTAGCTATTTAAATTTTGTTTACTTGTATATATATTATAAGATAATGTATCGAGAATCTATTTAAATATGTATCAATCGAGTAAGTATCGAATCATAATTAAAAAATCAAGTAATTTGAATCCTAAATGAGTCGAGTATAACCTTACTCAGATTATACTCATATTTTTATTCGAACTATTTTTTGTATTCAATTTGGATCATATTATTAACGAATTCGAATCTCACCCATATTTTTTCGAGTTAAGCCCGAATCGAGCCAAAATCATTTGATTTGATTTGCAACCTTAATTACATGTAATATGTTTATAAACTTATATAATGAGGTTTTCTTATATTGTCATAAAAGTGTGACATAACATATAAATTAAAAAGAAAAAGAAAAAAGAACGATCTACTTGAGCATTCATAGCGTTTAATTAGATTTTCTATGGTGTATAAATCATATGAGCTATGAGGTTTAGTAGGGTGCTTTAAGACGTTAGAATAAAATGCATATGATGGACTAACATCCTCTTTAAAGATATTAAAACTATGCAATGGATTAGTGAAGAACACATCTTAATGGATTAGCCAATTATTTAGAGGTTGTTTGTTAAGGTCTAGAGATGGGTCTGAATGACCTTAGAGTTGTCCGAGTCAGCCATTTAAAGTGTTTGATAAGTATAAGTGAAGTTTTAATGGGTCCTAATTGATCTGACTGGATAAGCAGAATTTTTTTGCCTGGAATCTTCACTGAATGACTTTTAACTTCAATACCCTTCCACAATATACAAAATGAACACGACTGCTTCGGGAAATATGGTTTTAAGAGTACTAGACTTCATGAAAGGAGGGGGTTGGTATTCAATGTGGTGGAAGAAAGGTTGGGGTGGGTCACAGGCTCGGAGGAGGGTGCGGTCAATGAAAGAAAAAATTATAAGGTCAAGGCCACGAGTCATATAGGACCATGTATTTATAAAGTGGAGGCCAAAAACTTCATCTATCGGAAAATGGTGGTGGAAATATGGGACAGAGAGGCGATAAAAGAGAGAGAATAGTATAATAAGATTAATTAAGAATAGGGGAGTCCTTTTTAAGAGAGAGATGTATTTTCCTTTAATTTAATAGAAAGTTTTTTTAAAAATAATAAAAATTAATTTTAACATTATAATATTATATAAAAATTATTTATTTTGCATACACACACACACGTGTGTGTATATATATATATATATATATATATATATATATATATATATATATATATATATATATATGATTTTTTAGTACGTTCATACTTAAATACTTATTCAGCATTGTTTACAGAGGTAAAATAGTAAATAACTATTATTCAGATATTTTAGATATATCAATTATCAAATAATTTTTTTTCATTCAATATTTAGCATTCTGCTTTATCCAGTTCATTTAGATTATTTAAATATTTAGAACTACTTCATTCAGTTTTATCAAACAACCACTTAGTGCCGCAATTCAATTATACCAAGCCATGAAATTAATTAAAATATTGTTAGATGAAATTACTCAATGAAATAATAAGATAGGGGGAAAAAATCATTGACCATTAGTTTGGAAAGAGATACACTTATGTTATTTTTGTCCAATTTTACTATACGTAATGATCATTTGTAAAATAGTGAATTTCATATTTTAATTGTCTTATGGGATCCACCATTTTACAAAAGATTATTGTATAGATCATTACGAATAGAAAAACTCATTTTTGTCAATGACAATTATTCTAATAGATTTCGTAGTCCAATAATAAAGTTGTAATACACAAGATGACATAATGTTTGTTTGGCGAAGCGATATAGTGTGGCGTAATGAGATAATTTTTTATTAAAATAAATAAATTATGTTTGATTATATAATTATAAAAATACTTTTAGATAACGAAGTTATAAGATTTGGAATTTTAAATTTGTTTTTCAACATTTGAAATACAAATTTGTACATTTTTAGTTAAAATGTGCCTGCCAAAAAATTTATGCTTTTGACAAACAAAAAAATAGCCAAAATTGTATATACTAAAAGGTAATATTTTCAGTTTCGGACTAGTTATCGAACCAAATAAATTATTAGATGGATGAATCACTGGTCCAATTATTGAACGAGTCTTTATTGAGTTGTTGATGTCATTAATACATAAATATATTATTAATGTGACGCCCCCAAATCTGGGCTCATACAGTCCAAACTTGAGTCGTCAAAAGACTACAACAAAATTATTATAAGGTAGAACAACGTTCAACAATACAGTGTATAATAATACACAACTGAGTATTCACTATTATTATCACACTATTTTACAACGCGTGAAGACTACGATAGTTATTCCTCAGACTCTCGCTCTATTCCCCGGCTAGACCCAGCTACGTTTCCATCTCCTGTTGAAAAATAATGGAACAAAAGAAAGGGTGAGCTCAAATAGCCCAATAAAGAATATCATGACTAAGATAATGACGAATAAATTATCATTAGTCTTCAACAGTTGAGTTCTTGATAGAATACAATAGACTACAAGGTTTATATCAAAAACTGCAGTTAAATTATCAATAATAGCAACGGAATGAGCAATCTATTAAAAGAATAATGCAAACTATAATGTCCATTTGGTTCTCTTTTTAGGAAAAACATCATCAACTTTTATCATCTGAAATACCTTTAGTCAAGATAATACAATTCACAGTTCATGATCATAATCATGCAGATCAACAGTTCATCTTTGCACTACAGGCCAAAGACATTCAATATAACACAAACGGTCATGATTATACCAGATTCAGCCTTTGGTCATAATCATACCAAACAACAGTTCATCTTTGCACTACGGGCCAAAGAGAACATTCATCACGTGCCATAAAAGACGCCAAACAGATGTATCGCATTTAACCTATTATATCGCATTTAACCTATCATCTGTTCAACAATTATATCGCATCTGTGCCCCCAGCCACAGATATTCACAACAACTTGATTTTGGATTATTAGAATGATATAAATGATGAACAGAAGAAACAGGATAAACAATAAGTATCAGAATTTTACTTTGTACAGATTCAAATAATGTCCAAATTGTCAACATGATGTGGAATGAAATTTAAAAATGATATTCAAGATCCACAATTTAGAATAACGGTTACAGTTCAATAGAAATGTTCACGTAAATAGGATGGTTCAATTGAAATGACGAAGTGCAACAATTATGGAACATATAATATTTTCAGGAATTATAGAAGCAATAGTTCCATAATAAGTTTCGATTTAGGTGTATGAAAGAAAATAATATCTCTTACCGTAGTAGGTTTGATTAACAAAAGGTGAAGGAAATTAATATCCCTTACCATAATAAGTTTGAATAATGGAAAATGAAAAAGATGGTATCCCTTATGAATATAAAGGAAAATAATATCACTTACGAATATGAAAGAAAATGATATTATAAACGAATATGCAATAAAAGTGTCATGTGATAATTCGTGTAGACAAATTATTTCCACAAGAGACAAATAAGAAATGAATGTAAAGAGTAATTCACCAAACATGCGGTAATCCGTGTAGTCAGGTTATTCTCAAAGATTAATAAGGAATGAATACGAAAGGTTATTCACCAACAGGCGGTAATCCGCACCGTAAGGTTATTCCCACAATTTAATAAAAATTGAATACGAAGAGTCATTCACCAAACAGGCGGTAATCCGCGCAGTAAGGTTATTCTCAAAGATTAATAAGGAATGAATACGAAAGGTTATTCACCAACAGGCGGTAATCTGCGCCGTAAGGTTATTCCCACAATTTAATACATGAAAATAAATGACATATCTTATGAGTAAGAAAGAAACGATATTATTTTCGAGAATCAAATAATGATAATCCTTTACCTTAACACGTGAGTGGATATTGATTTAAATGAGGTTGATTAACTTGAACAGTACACGTACGCTTATAAATCTTCACAAATACTCAAGATGACTTAAGCACACTTAAAGAAAACTTTCACAAGAAGTATTTAGAGAGAAAAAGAAAGAACAAGTAAGGAAGTTTATGAAAAATCCTTAAGTTAAGGCCTCTATTTATAGCCAAAAATCTTATCATAACCAAGATTTTCTAATTTAATTCAAACCGTTCATTTCAAGATAATGTTTAATCCATACCATTCATTTCATCTTTTAAGATAAACTATTCATTTAAATATCATCTTTTAATCTACATCATCCATTTCAAATTCTATATTATCTTTAATCTATATCATTCATTTCATCTTTTAAGATTTTCTTAATCTAAACCATTCATTTAAAGATCATCTTTTAATCTACACCATCCATTTTAAATTCTATATTATCTTTAATCTATACCATTCATTTTATATCACCTAACTTTATATTATAAACAAATAACTTTATCAATTCAATTATTCAACAATAATTCACACTTATTCATTATTATGACTAATTGTTATAAATACAGTGTAGTTGGCTTTCTGAGTTAGATATCAAGTCAATTAATTAATGAAATACAACTGTTTAAATACCACCATAATAGAGATAACAATAATGCAGAAAGTATGCAAAAGAAAGATTACGTTACTGTGTCATGACAATTATTGATTCAATAATGTGAATTAATATGCATATGCTACTGTGACAATTATCAATTTAATAACATGAATTATTGTGCATGTGACAATAAAGTCAAATATTGTACGATAACCACTTTATCAGTTTAATAATACGAAACACTGTGCAATGCCGTGTGCTACTGTGCAATACTCTATGTTACTTGTAATACCGTTTATTACTATTCTTTTACCACCGGATATTTTAACAATTAAAAGTAATAGTACCATTGACCATTTTAAAATTTGTTTATGTCATTTTCAATATCCGACAATTATTCTTTGCGGGGTCCACCAATGATTGGTTCGTACGGCGCCGTCGTACGAATATTTCCCGACAGAACGAATATTCTCCGACCAATTTAACCATAATATAATTTACACATAACATCCTTAACTTTTAACTTTATCAATTTAACCACTTACTGTTTCATGAAAATATATATGAAGAAAAAAATAAATTTTATATTTCATAAAATTCGGGGTCTTACAACCTCCCCTCCTTATGAAATTTCGTCCCCGAAATTGACGTACCTGGCATATCGAAGATGTAAGGATACTTAGATTTCATCTCAGATTCTAGCTCCCAAGTCATTTCCTCAGTATCTTGGTTCCTCCATAAAACCTTAACTTGAGGTATAACTTTTGAGCGTAGGATCTGCTCCTTCTTATCTAGGATCTTAACAGGTACCTCATCGTACGTTAAATCCTCTGCTATAACGTCTGGTTCTAACTCAATGACGTGGTTTGGGTCCTTCACATATTTACGTAACATAGATATATGAAAAACGTTATGGATGCGAGACATACTTAGTGGTAGGGCTAGTCTGTAGGCTACAGTTCCTATTCGATCGAGGATTTCAAATGGGCCAATAAATCGAGGATTGAGCTTTTCTCTCTTTCCGAATCTCGTAACCCCTTTCCATGGAGAAACACGTAAGAATACATGGATATTATCCGTATTCGGATATTATTTTGAATACTAGATACGGATAATATTTTTAAAATCCGCAAAATATCGGATATGAATACAGATAACGAATTGATTTTTCGAATACGGATACTACTATCTTCGGATACGTTTATATCCGTTTACACTCCTACACAAAGAGTAGGTCTCGTGTATTTCTTATCAATAAAAATGCATAATTTATCTAATTTTACGTCTCGTTTTCTATTTTTTCTCTTTTTTATATTGTTTGTACATAATTTTTTGTCTGTAATTTTGCATCATAACATTACTCTAATAAAAAATGGGTTAATTGGATCAAATTAACCAATTGTACCGAAGTGGGCAATCGATTCAATCCGTTTTTCGACCAAATTGATTTAACAGGCCAAACTGAATCAAACAAATGATGAGATATGAAAGAAGATCAAATTTGAATTTCAAGTAATGAATATTTTATAATTAAAAAATTACCATTCCAGTCCAACACATTCAATCTATAGATCAAGTTCAATTTCCAAAACATTATTAAAAAAGATTATAGGATAGTTATCAAATATTAAAATATTTTTTTAAAAAACTAATTAAATTTATTTTACACCGCACTTCTATGCGAAACATACTCATAATATCATAATGATACTAAAATATTTTATCCAAAGATGTCAAATTACAATAAGAACTCAATTCTTGAAAATAAACTAGAAAAAGATAATCAAAAAATAAATAAAAATTAAAGAAAGAAAATAGATCCTCATCCCCCACAAGATAAGCTACGATTGGATGGATTACCTAAAAGCCCAATAAGGCTCTTCTTGAGTCTCCTCACACGAATCTGCTGCCCGTCTTTACTCGTTTTCCACACCAGAATAGTACAGCACTGCACCACAACAGTAGTAATATTTTGAACTTTGCTCACATGCCGCACCCCACTCGATTTACAGGGTGACAATAATACTAGGACAGGACAGACAACCCACGATCCATCTACCCCATTTCTTTCCCTTTTTCTCTCTCCTCCGTACTCACCAATTCACCATAACCAATCATGCCGTCAGGTTCTAAGAAAAGAAAAGCTGCCAAGAAGAAAAAGGTTCAGCAGACCAACAACAACTCCAACTCCAACTCTTCAGCGAACTTCCATGGTGCTTACTTTGTCTATGTTCTTTACTTTTATTGGGACCAATTTACACATACCCATCTGTCAATCAGTCATGCTCTTATCTTTTTTTAATCTTTAATTTTGATCCGTCTCTATAATTGAATTGGTGGGTATGTCTAGGTGGTTATTGTTTGGCTTTGATTTGAGTTAGATTACTTTAATTGATCTCTATCTCAATGATAGTTGTGCAATTTTCATTTTTTACACATGAGTGGAAATTATTTTGTGGGTTTCTGTTAGTGTGTCGTATTTTGCTTCTTTTTTTTTAAGTGTGTATATGTATGTGTGAACTAGTTTAATGGGTAATGGGTATGTGTTTCTGGTACTTGTTTGATGCTGTGTTTTTCATAAGCTTATAACTCAATCCATTCAAACTCATTTACTTTCTCGTTCTGAATTATTTGATTTGATAATTGGTTCAGATTACTTGGATGGGTATTTGTTAATTTGTTTTGTTTCACTGGATCTTCTATTGAATTGTTGTCAATGGTTCAAACTATGGTAGGGGATGATGATGTGAAAGACTATGATGAGAAAGAGAGTGATGGTGGGGAGGTTAGCTCTCCTGCATCTCAGGATCACCATAACTCCCAGCATCCATTTGCTGAGGGAAAGGAGGAAGATGTGGAGAAGAGAGAAGACAGTTCATCTGTTCAATTACTTGTCCCAGAGAAGAATTCCATGGAGGGAGTAAATCATGGTGAAAATACGCAGAAAGTATGGACAGAGGAGGAGGGCGTTGTTCAGATTGAAGGGGAATTGAAGTCGGAGGATTTCAAAAACAAGGATAGAAGTATTGAGTCCATAAAGGAAGTGCGGAATGGAGGGTCATCTGGGAGCTCTAGCAGTAGCAGTAGCAGTTCAGATGATGAGTCTGATGCTGTTGAGAAAAAAACAGCCGTAGTTGAAATCGGCCCAGCTGTTGATTCAGGTAAACCTGTTGAATCTTTGTTGGAAGTGATAACTCAAGTAAATGATAGCATTACTATTGGGGAAACTGATAATGGGGTTGTTGAAACTGGGCCTGCTGTTGATTCAGTTAAGCTTGCTGATTCTTTGTCAGAAGTTGTAAATCAAGTAACTGATAGCATTTCGGGTGGGGAGACAGATAATGGGGTTGTTGAAACTGGGCCATTTGTTGATTTAGTTAAGCCAGTTGATTATTTATCAGAAGTGACAAATCATGTAAGTGATAGCATTCTGGTTGGAGAGGCTGATAATGGGGATGTTGAAACTGCCTCTGTAGTAGAGCAGGATAAGGTTACATTGATAGAACAGGTAGCTCAAGTAATTGAGAGTGCTTCAATTGATAATCCTACGCCTTCTCGTGTGGTTGAATTGGATTTGCAAGAAAATGGGGAGAAGAAGTTACCCACATTGGATGACAATACTGGACTTTCAGCACCTTTGATGGATTTAGGATCTAGGAAAAAGGATGATGAAGTGGTTTCGACATCAGAAGAAAAAGCAGCAGTGTTTTTGGATGCAAAGGATTCTGCTACTGAAATGCTTGAAGACAAACTTGTGCTGTCATACAATGCTCATAATGTCCATACCAGTAACGGTGCAGAGCTTGTCAATGATTCTGAGAACCCTGTATGTTCTGATGGCCAGGTAATGTCCCTTTTATGTTCTTGTTTAGAGTGTCATTTATTGATTGGTTGCTTCAATATGTGTCAAACTAATGTCTAGAAAGAAATTAAAAAAATTCTGGATATTTTTTAGCTGTAAATTATCTAAATATTTTTGAAATATTGTGCAGCCTCTTGTAGCTTCAGCCCCACGAATGGTGCAAAAAACCTCCTTGAAGAGTTGTTGTGGAATTTTTGAGTTGTTTTCAGGCTCTGACAGATGATTTCAGGTTGGTAGCTTTACATATCTATGTACTTCTGAACCAAGGGTGTTGTTTTCGCATGTGCTTTAGTAAAGGTTTCCTATTTCAAGCTTCATAATCGCGTTTCACATCTCATTTGCTTGCTTATATCTCAACAATATGCTTTATTTAAAACTAGTTGGTTATGCTGAAAATGAATTTCGTAAGGCTAAGAGGTGCAAGAAGAAAGGTAAGGAGAAAAATAAAAAAGATAAAACCAATAAAAATAAGAAAAGAATAAATAAAATAAAATAAAAGAATATACATTTAAAAAAATAAAATAAAAATAAAAACACACCCACATATAGAAACCTACACACATTCATATATATAAAAACCTAAGGTAAAAACATAGGGGAGAAATGGGAAGAAGAAAAAAAGGGGGAGGGCAAAGAGAGAAATAGAAAATAAATCAAGGGAAAGGGGAAAAGTATAAATAAAATAAAAAAGAAGGTGAAACACCAATATTAATCTGCTTGATGGATATGAAGATGTTTTGCGCTGAAAAGATGTAGACAATTCCGTGAATGTTTTTAACTCAGGATCAATTGTTGTCTTGTAGTAAGTCTACTAAAAAATTTGTCCCCTTTCTATGTTGTTCATATGTGCTTTCTTCTTTAAATATCTCTCCTGCTCATCCCTTTTTCTTTATGCATTCATGTAAGAGTGGAGTTATATGTTCTTTAAGACCTGTGGACTGATGTTGCATAATTGTCTTAAGATATGCTGTCTTAAGATATGCAAGATGAGTTGTTGATATAGGTTAAGTACAAAATTTGTGGTTTTTGCTGCTTGATTGATATTAATAATCTCCTGCTGATAAGAAACTGATAATTCAATGACATAATGCTGCTTTATGTCATGTCCTTTACTTGTAAGTCAGTAGCAAAGTCAGTTGTTCAACTAGTAACATGCTGGATAACTAGTTCTGCTTCTTCAACATTTATGTTTCTTTTCTTCTTTACCATTAAATTTTCTCTTCCCTCATTTTTTTTTCCTTTCTCACTAACTACTCTTAAGTCTTATGTTATACGAACCAACATCGAAAGTTACGCAAATCTCTCTGTGCTATTAATACATAGAGCGGATTAAAATTGAGTCTATGGTTGGGTTAGTTAGCAAAAGCTTGTCAATTAGGATCCTTATAGTGTGGAGGAAAGACGGTAGGATTACTGATCAGAATGGATTGAAATCAGTTTTTTTATTTTTTAAAAATAAAGTCAGGATATCGGTTTTTGAAAACTTTGGACAACTACTAGTCCTAGTAATCATGTGCTCCATTAATGGCCAAAAGGTAAGATAATGGGTTAAGGTTGACTAGTGCTTACAGGGTGGGTAGATATTGGGATGAAATATGGGATGTTAACCGTGAGTTGTGAGAATAACCTTAATTGGATTGTGTTCTCATTGTACAGACGTACACTTGATGTCTTGTTGGAGCTAAGGAGCAAGGTTTCCTAATTATGGATTCTGTTGTCTAATAGAAGTATGAAAGGTTAAAGTAGCCAAGATGGTAGGTACTGCCCAAGTGCCTGTATGCATTACAATTGACTCAAGTGCAAGCCATGAACTTTTCTTCTACAATCGATACTTCATGCTTGGCAAATTTATAGAACACAAGCCCCCTGAACTTCTCGGAAGGAAACCATATTTTAGCTAGCATCTTATAAATCATATTGTTTAATGGTAATTGTGTGTGTAGGAGATCAACATCTCATCCAGAATTCCTATGCTTGCTCAATTGTCTTGAAATTTGAGTTGGTGGCAACAGCAGGAAAAGAAAAATAATAGAGATTGCAGTGGTTTATTAGTAAATTATTTTGTATTGTTTTATATATTTATGTAAAAAAAAAAATATTGTATTGTTAATTAGCTTAGGCAGAACTATATTGGACCTAGGTATTTTAGTTAGTCATGACATATGCTCTATGTCCCTCTACTACAGCCTAGAATCCATCCAGCAAATATAGATAATACAAATACTATAAACTATTAGAATATTGTAGAAACATGAATAAACTTATTTTCCTAGCAAACAACTTCATACATCTGCCGAACTTATCTATCAAAAAAAGAGAGGATGATGTGTGGACAAGAAACCTTGTTCTTAGACTACATTTGCGATTTTTCATACATAAAATCTGTCAAAATATCTTATCTCATTGATCCTTCAATCGATATTTGAGACTGTTCATCTTATCAAACCTATAAGGGGGTCTCCTTTTCTGCTACGTCATGACTGGGAAAGTCACCCATAATGCATAAACTGAAGCTCCACGGAGACAAACAAACTCTAATTAATATAGTAGGGAACTTGTCTTCTAGGTATACCTTCTTTACTTTTTTGATATGGTCTCAATGTTCAATGAGGAATCTGAAATTCAGTCGACTCTGACGAAGACTGCCCACTAACTTTTCATCTTTGTTGGCAACAACCATGCTATCCACCTGGAGCATTTATTGTTCGATAAAATTAAGCAAGGATTATGAAAAACCCTCTTTATATATTTGACTTTTCAATAGAGACCTTCTTTCTAATTACATTGATGGTCCCTGAACATAAATGAAGGCCTCAAAGTACATCTTAAAATTAAGCTTCTGATTTTCATGCTTTCCTTGATGGCCTACAAACAAAGGTTTATTTGAATAACCTGCAAACTGCTATTTGCTACATGCACATCACTATTTTGCTACAGAGAGGCAAAAAATACTGCAGACCTTTTAACTTTGTTGTCTGATAATTTATTCCATTTATGGCAGTTCCTTTAGAGACTCCATTGCTATTGTATTAAGCTTGTTATTCTTCGTGGTTTCCCTTTGATGCAGAAGCATTCATAGAAGAGCTTGACTAGAGCAGCTAAGCGTGATGTACTTACTATAAGGAACTGGATCCAAACAGCATTCGTCTTTGTAATAGTTATCTTTACATGTTTCCTCCAAAAAAAATAATGGCCAAGAGCCTGTCCATGCAAGGAACTATTTAGGTTCTAAGTAATGGTAGTGTTCTTCTGGTAGGCAGTTGGGAAGTCCTTATTTTTGCTATACTGCGTTCTTTTTGCTTGTACAGTTTAAAGTTTTTTTTTTTTTTTTTTTTTCCCTTCTCACAAACTCTTTATCGAGTGTGTTGTCCGTCTCTCAAGGATGGTATTTTGAGAATGAATAGATAAAGTCGTGCAGATATTTGTTTAAATTGGTTGCTGTCAGTTTATTATCTGATTTAGCTATTGAAGTTTTTTATGCAATGTGAGTTCTTATGTGTAATCTTCTCATTCTGGACAAGTCTATATACATAATATTTAAATACAAAACTAAACGCAACATCTATCTTAACCATTAAAATATAAGGTATGACACGGATTTTAATGACATATCTCACTTTTTAATAGTTAAAATAGATATAGTGTTTAGATGTTGTACACTCATATTTATTCTTTTTATATATTAAGCAGTGAAATTTTTACTCTTTTCTTTTTCCCTGCAGGTTTAGTCATATTACTATTTTATCCTTTTTAATTAGAAGATTTTATATCTTCCTATATAGTCCTCCGAATTTCATAAAATTTCTATTTTTATCTCTACGCTTGGGTTGAAGAAGCAAGTCCTTGCAACACTTTGATATGCTTGCATTGTAATTCTTAGCAAAGGTGTTGTTAGCCTCTTTTAGATTAGTGTTTCCATTGTTATATACAGGCGGATGGCCATTAGGGCATACTGCTATGGCCTCACCCCACCTCTTGGAGATTTTTTTTATTATGCTAAATACACGCATACATATAGATATATTGACGAGTGTTATTATCAAAAAAGGTGTTCATCTATCTTAAAATTTAGATATGTTCTACCAAACAAAGTGGACATAGATGTAAGAAAAGTGATCAAAGTGCACATAATATGAAGGCCATAGTTGTATGAACATTCCAAAATACTCGCCGCAATCATGTCTTTTGGACATAACCTTCTTATTTTTTTTCCCAATACAAATGCAATCATATCACACAAATTACTAAACAAACTGCCAGTTCTATGGCTAAATGTTTACAACACACAGAAGAAACAAAGAAAAATAAAAATCAAACACATTTCGACTCAACCCTCAGGTTGATCTCCTTGTCGAGGCAGCACCGTGAATAGCAGCTATGTATAGGAGTTGAGTAGCCGAAAGGATAATAATGAATGCTTCCATTGTTCTCTGCAAATAGAATCTTGCAAGTCCATTATTCACACACACACACACATATATATATATTCTCGAGTTCATTTACCATTTGTAATTTTCCTCGTAATTAACTAGATGCAAAGTTGAATTAATGACTTAATCGCGAAAGAAAAATATATTATTTTTACTCACCAGGCGTGCATTTCTGTGGTGTAGATCAATTTCTTTGCTGGCAAACCTACAAAAACAATCGTCTATAAATTCAGGGGAAAAGAAATAAAAGCAAATGCTACTCATCACATTGAATATATAGTTGTTGACATATTATGTACATAATTTGAACTTATGTTAGATGAGTTAATTACCCCATGGCAAGACAGGTAAGAGCCCAAGCAATGGTGGCAGCAGAAGCGGCTGATGGCAAGCTATCGTGATTCCAGAAACGAACGTGGTTGAATCCAGAGATGACCGATGCAACTCCAACCACCCCAGCTATCAGAGAAAATGTTACAAAGAATCCGGTTGCAGCATTTCCCATTGGAAAATATATAGGCGAAAAATGAGCTGGAAGATCAAATCCTGGACCTGTCAAAACCATATACACATGCAACATTCATTGGTGATATCCTAGTTAAGCCAGTCCAAGTATGTATATAGCTGTGGCAGCCACAGTTAACATGGTTGTGGCGAAACACTAAACGAAGGGTTGCTTTGTCGATTTACTTATTTCATTAATGGCACTTTTGTCATTTCACCATTCCATCGAGTTTTTTGCTGGTTGTCACAGCAAGCACATGTGACAACCACAATTTTTCATATATATATATAGAGAGAGAGAGAGAGAGGTACCGATGATGAAACCATGATTTATAGCTCGATTCATTGCCCAGCCACCAATGCCTAAAATTATGACATACATGCAGAAGTTAAGGACTAAAAGAAGCGTTGCAACCGGTTTCAACTGCCCACCAGCCATTTTTTAATAAAAGTTCAGGGAACTTTCAAGATATTGTCAGGTATCCTGAAAGTTTATAGGAGGAGTTGAGAGGAAATGTTTGTGGATAGAGAGGTACAAGTGATGCGTGAAGGGGTTACCTTATAAATGGTTTGTGTTTAGAATGTTTTTGATTCTTTTCTTGCAAGACTAGGTGTTCCAAAGGGCTTTGTGGGGTTGTAAAGATATGTGTGATGCTTCATATACAAGGCAAGGCAAGGCAATTATATCAAGGATAACAGGATTCTTTCTTATAAATTATCTTTTCTTGATGGTACATTATCCACTTAGGCTTTGTTATTATACCCCCAGTAGTTCTTTCTAGGAGGGAAAGCTATATTCTTTGCCACTTCAAAAGATGTGTTAAACATGTACCTTATCCTCTTTAATTTAATTTTTTTTATTTTGGGATTTGCCTCCCACTACAATCCCATTAAACTGGTCTCGTATGATAGTATTACTATTGCATATTTCCAACTTTGGAGCAAAAACATACCATTTCATAATCTCTAAATATTGTTAGATATTATGAGATGAATTTAATGTTGTCCAAGAACGAGTTCTTTTTACTAAAGATTCTCCCCAACTCTTTTTTAACTATTAGAGAGATTAGATGGAAGCTTTGATACAATCCCTCAACCCAATCTATAGTTAATAAAAACTGTTCATGAAATTGACAGTTGATCGCTTGTTTCATATCCTCCTCCCCCCATGGTTGAAATGAATTAAATGTACCCAAAAAATAAATTCTCAAGATCCTGCACGGTACATATATATTTTTCCTTATTAGTTCCAAAATATAACGAGGGATTGAAGTTTGGTGCAATAGTGATCACATTATAGTGAAATCGTATTGTAGACATTATATCATAATATTATCATAAATATTATAAATAAAAAAGACGGGCTCGAATGAAACTCTTTAAACACAAACAAATAACATGGGCAACAAAAGCTCAAAAATTGTCAAAAACAAGCAGTAGTTTACTAGAAATGAACTCGACAATTGTATTCAAATAGCTGCAGCTATCAAGAGTAAACATAATAATAAAATCTTTTCAAAAACAGTTGAAAAACTGGTAAATGAAGGTTACTACTAAATGTAATGTAGAACTTCCTAGGGCCAGAGACTCATTCATCCTCCTGGCTGCGCAACCTTGCAAGCTTGTTGGTAACCACAACATCAAGCTGGGCAGCTCTCTCCACAATCTCTTTCCTCTTTCTGGTGGATACATTATGGGCAATCTCGGCACAGTATTTCCTGCAAAACAACAAAGATGGCCGAAGGGTAAGGAACTGAATTAAATGGGATAAGTAATGTAAAGAATGAGGTACTGGACATGTTGATTTACCTGTTGTGCATCATCAGGATTTCAAGTTCCTTGGCATTGTGCACGACAAACTTCTTGAAGCCATTGGGAAGAAAGTGGCGAGTCTTCTTGTCTGAACCATAGCCAATATTAGGCATCAGGGTGACTCCCTTGAACTTTCTTCTGACACGGGAATCAATACCCTTCGGCCTGCGCCAGTTTGGCTGTCACAAACAAACAAGCTACTTGTAAATATTCTGAATAGTAAGAATTAGGACACCATAATTCCACATAATGAAGGTCAATTAAATGCCTACATGGTATATGTATTTATACCAAGTAAACATGAAAGTATATTTACAAATATATACAAATTTGAAACTTAAGCTAGCACACCCCAAAAAAACTAAGCAAAATTATAAACTTTTGTAGAATACATAAAAATGATAGTCACTATGATTTCATAAGATATCAAGTAAACTGAAATGTATATTTACAAATATATACAAATTTGAAACTTGAGCAGAAAGAATCCAAAAAACCTGAGCAAAATTATGAACTTTTGTGGAATACGTAATGATGATATTCACTACGATTTCATGTCAAATTAAAACAAAGAAAACGCATGAACATCAACAATTTTTATCAATGATTCTTCAAGCCTAAGGATGTCTTTTAACAACTAATTATATAATCTTATATTTGAATGAGTGGATGATAGCCTTAGTCTTTGAAGTAAGAAGAAAAAGATGCACTTGAAGTTCAATAAAAATTAAGTCAATAAGCTAAAATTAAGCAATTAAACAAGTTAAGAAAACCAGGCTTTTATAGAAAATTTAAGCAGGGATATAGTAACAGAGAGCTTATACAAGGTAAAGCCAACTGTGTCGCAAAGACCTGTTTTACTCTTTAATTTTTGCCCTTAAAACGAGACACCCAACAACAAATAGAGTTTGGGCATCAGATACCATGGGCAACAATCTTCTACAAATTACAGTTAAGAGACTAAATAACAATAAACATATTCCAAATATAATGGTATGTGCAGTCTCAGCCGAAAGATGGTGAAATTGTATATGCTAATCACTGATCAATCATAACAAATGAACAATATTCATCATAGATTGCACAACCAGCAGAAGCCTAGTATAAGAGTGATATTAATATTAACTAATATAATGAAAAATGTAAATGGTAAAAAATAAGTTCAACCCAAAAAATGTTGAAGAAGATGATCTGTGCAATGGAGATCAGATGGTAGTGCATGTTAAAAATTCATCATAGAAATGCAGAATAGATGGATAGGTATCCTCACGTCTCCTTGCAAACTCCATCATCAAAACCTAGTTTTCTAAAATTACTAATAGGAAAAATAAAGCTTTGAATATTTAACAAAAAACATGTCCCATAAGGAATCAGATATAAAAAGTCAATCACCATCTTGCATTAAGAGATGCAAGTTAGACTGGGGCGACAAAACTATCGTCATATTCCTCATTATTTGAGGTGAATTGCTTAATATATCAAAAGCACTATATATATATATAAAAAAAATAGATGCAAGGGCAAGGACCTATAAATTGGTTAACAAATAGTGTACAGCAAAAACTGGTACATATTTAGACAAGGACAAAAACACTGAACTAAAGCCTGCAAAACACAAAGAGGATAGTTTTGAATATTTTCAAAAGAACAGTACTTCACACCATATCTGTTTTCAAAAACCCAAAAAATAAAATAAAGACTTCTTTACATGTAAGTTTGCCAAATTGTCGTTTGGAAGGATTATAAAATGCAAATAGTTTCATTTTCAATAATTTTCAAGCTCCAATTACATAAAATCACACCCTTAAATTGCATCAAAATATTTATAGTGCATAACCAACTTTCAGACAATGATTTACAATTGAATAAATTGTAAATCCTTGACACTTAAATAAAATAAACAAGGCTATGTTTGCTTACAAGGATTATAATTCCAGGTTTATAATCCCAAAGTTATATTTGTTTGCAAGAATTACAGTTAAAGATAAAATTATTAATCCAAAAAGTGTTTTGTTTGTTTTTAAATTTGAACTTGGGACTATTAGACCAAGGATTATAAAATGACTTAATAGTCGTAGGATTATAATCTCTCATTGAACATGAATATCAAGTGTAATCCTTGCAAATAAATATAACTTTGAGATTATAATCCTTGCAATCAAACATGGTATTGCAAACAAACAAGTACAATACAGGATCACTATAAACCAAAACACAATCTAAAATCACCTTAATATACCCAATACTAATATACATTTAAACTTTATTTTGACATAAAAAAACAGCTACTAACTAGATTCAATTCATCACAACCAACACAGAAAAACACATAAAAACAAGCATATTACATAGTTCACTCATAAATTAAAGAAATACTATGAAAAAGTACTATTAGAACTGAAAATAGATCTATCTCAGCTACAAATGGGTATTATACCTTGACAGTAACAAGGCGGTCGCTCCATGGCCTCTTGAACTTCTTGACTCTCTTCTTAACGACCTTCTTTGTCAGCAAAGGCACCGCCATTTCTACAAACTTCACTTACCTTCTCCACCTGAACCATTAAGAATCAGATTAATACATATGTACACAAATATACACATGCATGTACACAAAGAGAGGCGAGAGATACTCGTACAAACCTAGGGTTTACAGCCGCCCAGTTCCGTTCCAAAATCGTTGCTCGAGAGTTTTTATAAGCAATTGCCACTCGACTAGGGTTTTGTAAGCCAGACTTTTGGGCTGGGTCAAGTTTAGAGTCTCACCTCGGACAAGCCCATCCTAAGCAAAATGGGGGTTCATCATTGTCGCTATAGATTTTGGTAAGCTTTATTAACATATTATTTGTCAAAAAAAATTATTCGAATTCACTTTCAGTGACATAATATTCTCATGTTTACTGTCAGAATTTTTATGATCATACCATATTATTAAACTAATTATTTATTTATGGGCACACATAGAACAAAATATATTTTTAATATTTACAAATTTTATAAATAAACTTTTTTTAGTTAAATGATGGAAATATAAAATAATGCTTCGATGATAAAAAAAAATGGCTACAAAAAAATATATACAAAATAATATGTCTGATTATATTTTGTAGATGGTCCACTATAGACAAATGAGTTCAACAGTTAGAATTAATAACTACCAAATGTATTATTCTATTTTATTTTATTTTAATTCGAACAGAAAGAGTATTCTCAAATTAACTTACTCGTCAACTGAGACTAAATCCCTCTCTTGTCTCAAATTAACTTACTCGTTAACCGAGACTAAATCCCTCCCTTGACGACCTTAAAAACGCAACCCCCATATCAATGCACCCCCATATCGACTTGGTGTCAAGAAAATTATCCCAAATGCTGGTCTCAAAATTCATACTACGAAAATAAAATAAAAAAGAGCAAACCTCTTTTTTGTATCCAATCTTATGTCATCAAAGCATTATTGATTTTTTTGTGGGCCTACTCTTTTCGTTCCTTTCGTCTTTTAATTTTTTTTAAAAGAAACATTAAAACAAAAAAAAAAAATCCACGGAAGATGAAAATTAACATAAACTTCAGCGCCTCTCTCACACAAACAGACATGGTTTTTACATGGTTAGAGTATACGAGTCTCTGACATGTAATGAAACTCAAAGTTCGTACACCAAAGAAAATAATTATCAATGTATCAAACATTTTCTCATCATGTGAAGAGATGAGTATTCAAGCTATAAGCCCCCATCACCACCATAATCTATACCTAAAAAAAAGGAGGAAGACTTGTATAATTTTAATTTTACATGTATCTAGATTTACTCAGTAACCTCCATGAAGCAAATCTTAGTTGGAGGAGAAGATTTCAAAGTACTGAAAATGGAACTATGAAGCTCGTATGAGTTCGAAGATGAGGGTGTGACATCAACCCACTCTTTGTCCACCTTTTGAACATGCGAGTTTAGCTTAGGGATGGCATTGAAATGGAGCTTATCAAGCTCTTTCGTCAACTGCTTCATAAAATTCATTGAGAAGATCAAGTGAAAGTCCTCCGACAAATGGTCAATATTCTTGAAGAGTTTGACTCCAACATTTGCTTTACATGAATCTACTAGGCCAAGTAAACTCTGACCTCCAACATATCTTTGGTCAGCAGCGCAGACCTAGAAACAAGTAATGAGCAAATAAGTCGATGGGAATCACATTAAGATACTAGGGAGTAGATAGTAGATATCAAACTTGGTTCTGTCTTCATGTAGGACAGATGTAGATACGTTTTAAACTAGAAATTATTAAAAAGCACACGACAACATTCACAGCTTATGCTAAAGTATTTTCCTAGCCTGTCTAATTTCTTTTCAGTTTCATTTGCTATGCACCTCAAGATCATGACCATTTTACGACAAATGAATTTAGGAGTCACCTATTTTGCTATAGCATGTCAATAAAACTTGCCACACCATGATTAGAAGCAGCAGTGAAAAGTAACAATGCGTGAAATTTGAGTACAAAAGAATCCGTGCCCATAAAACGTGAAGTGGCTAATCGATCTGTTATTCGCGAATAATAAATCCTTATACATGGCAACATATATATCTCTTCATTTTCCCCCCTAATAGTAGATATATCAGTCTTTATACTTGTTAGAAATATCATATTATACAGAAATATTCAAAATGGAGTACTATATACTCTTTCCGTACTACAAAAGAAGTCCCGTTTACAAAATTTGCAAATATATATTTTCTTCCATGTTTAACCCTAAACATAACGAGTGTTTAGTGTAATAGTGGTGACATGTTGTGAAATTGTTTTTTATAGATGAGAACATTATGTCATTTTTATACTATCACCAATAAAAAGATGACTCTTTCGTGGAATAAATTCTTTTTAAAAATGGAACTCTTTTTGTGGAACGGAGAAGTACGTAATAATATCCTGAACAGATTAAAGTATAGGAATAAGACGAGCAATTTTGCAGGCTGTTGTTACATATCCCCTGGGATTTACAGAATAGGTACATCTGCGCTCAACTTTCAAGTGCTAAGCAAAATAGACATTTATGGGAGTTCTTTTTCTTTACAAAATATTACCATCTTCTTCTGCTGTCAGTTGATCTCTTAGTAGATATTCAGCATTAGTATAGAAACAAAAAAAAACTGAGCACTACTTTTCTCTTTTGCATTTGACATGAGGAAGAAACAAAGAATCTGAAATAACACTAAAGCGTCTAACCTCAATATACTCCACACCCATGTCGCAAAGATTCTCTAAAATGTTGTTGGATGAAAGTGAGCTAATAACGCCACCAGATCCAACCGGTACTTGTAGTATCTCCCATGGTGACTTCATCAAAATCTTATTCTTGTCATGTTCTTCCAGAGAACTACTAACTACAGGTAGCTTCTCTTCTTCCAAGAACCAGACCTAAAAATAACTTCATAGTTAAGAGACATGTATAAAGTACGCAAAAGGAAAAAAAAAGGAAATACAATCACATGTTTTAGATGTGATTGCTCAGAATCATTCATGATGAAGATATTTCTACCCTGCAATCACATTTACGAAACTTTGAAAACCTCCGGCTTAAAATCCTCATATCATGATTGCTGAATTCATAACTGGAGGTTTTAGCTTAAGATATGAGACTATTTTGAGCTTCAATCACCAATAAATTCCATCGTATGCTTCTTTACTTCGGGATTCCATAAAAATGTTGTAATTAATGGCATAGGGTTCCGAAAACACCATATTAGTACCAAAATATAATTTTCTCCATCTTACAATATAGTTTAATTTTACAATGAAAAGCTTTAGATTTTACTTTTCAAAAGTGCAACACCATCTTATATTCAACATTTGAATATTCCCTGAGATAGTAACCTTAATCGATTAGATCTCCAAATATTTTTATTTTAAAAATATATATATATTTGCCTTATTGTAAGACTAGGGATAACCCGTGCCTGAAGGCACGGTGTAATTAATATAATAGTTAAGTACTATATTCAATATTTTTAGATTGAAATTTTTTAAATTGTTGTGGACTCTTAGTTCCATATAGAACTGAGAGTCCAACCATTAATACAAAAAGATTGATACTCAATTCAGTCATAATTTATTTTTTAGGCAAACATTAGAGTGTTACTCATTCCCAACTTAAAATTAGTTCTTGGCAGGTTTGAGTAATTAATTGATTGAAGATAGCGGGATCAAATTTGTGTAATATAGTGTTTTCGCGTATTCCATACACCTTTTCTTTATTGACAAAACGGAATGAGAAGTTTGACAGCATTTATTTGCCTTCAGTGTCTCTGACCATCGAAAAATATGACCCATGAATAGTATTTTTTGTGGAAAAATGGTAGTACTGCAAGCCATTTGGAGGATCCAATGAGGGAAAAAAAGAAAGTATAAAAAAAAGCTCTCTAAAGTCAAACAAAAAAGTATTGTCATAACACCAATTAAATCGCATCACCATAATATTTTTTTCTTTATATTTTTTTAAAAAATTGGACAAAAGATTCTCACACCATGAGTCAGACCATACTACAATAGTTGCTCTCGATATAGCCCGCAAAAACACCAAAGAGATGACACGTAATTGCTCGTGTCTGAAGGTACGGAGTAAATTAAAATTTTAAAAATACTCTATTACATAAAGACTCTTTGCAACCTAAAATAACTTACAAATCAATTAGAATGAATCTGAACCGTCACTATGATTTTCCACCAAAATCAATTTGCATGTGTAAACATAACGACTACAATACCCGAAAAACAGGAAAAAAACGTTAATACTAACAGGGCGACTCATGTTGTTTACGTGCAAATTTTATTTTATTTTATTTTATTTATTTATTTATTTATTATTATTATTATTATTATTACTACTACTATTATTATTATTATTATTATTATTATTACTATTATTATTATTATTATTATTATTAGTATTATAATTATAATTATTACTATTACTATTACTATTACTATTACTATTATTATTATTATTATTATTATTATTATTATTATTATTATTATTATTGTTATTACTATTATTATAGTTATTATTGTTGTTGTTATTATTTCTATTAAAATTATTATTACTATTACTATTATTATTATTAATATTATTATTATTATTATTATTATAATTATTATTGTCATTATTATTACTGTTATTATAATAATAATAATAATAATAATAATTATTATTATTATTATTACTATTACCATCATCATCATCATTATTATTATTATTATTATTATTATTATTATTATTATTATTATTATTACTACTATTTTTATTATTATTATTATTATTATTCTTACTATTATTATCATTTTTATTGACATTATTATTATTATTATTATTAGTAGTAGTAGTAGTAGTAGTAGTAGTATAATAATAATAATTATTACTACCACTACTACTACTATTATTATTATTATTATTATTATTATTATTATTATTATTATTATTATTAATATTAATATTATTATTATTATTATTGTTATTACTATTATTATAATTATTATTGTTGTTGTTATTATTTCTATTAAAATTATTATTATTATTATTATTACTACTACTACTACTACTACTACTACTATTATTATAATTATTATTGTTATTATTATTACTATTATTATAATTATAATTATAATTATAATTATTATTATTATTAATATTATTAGTATTAGTATTATTATTTGTATTGTTATTATTATTATTATTATTATAGTGTAGTTTTGAATTTGATTTAGGAGGGAAATATGAGTGGGTAGATTTTTGAAAAAAAGATGTTGAGTTGGGGGGAAAATGAATGAGAGGTTAGTGACCGTTGGATGTTGAAGCTCTAAATGATTTTAGACTGTTGGATGTTGAAGCCAAAATGAATTTGAGACCGTTGGATGTTAAAATTTTGGGATTGGAGCCGCTCTGTTTTATATAATAGATACAGTACATAATTAATTAATTATCAGTATCACAAAGACTTTGTGACAATTGTATTTCCCTAAAGAAAATGTCTAGCATATATCTGTACTCTTTGGATCATGGTTGAGTGGATGTAACAAGGTTAACATAATCATTACTAGATCAGACTGGACATTACTGTCAGGCATTAGTTTTTGATTTTGGTTAACTTAAGATTGCCAACAACAATTGATTGGGCATAGCTACAACATAGCATTGTAAAAGAATATGTCAATATGAGATACGAGATACGAGAAAAAAATTAAGGAACTGTGCATGCCACCTTTTTGGAGTCGAAACCAAAGTGATCATTATTTGAGAACAAGTTTTGAAGAGAACCGATTGCATGAGCAGGGCAAATGAAGATCAAAGGCATAACATGACGGTCTTCTATCTGCAATGAGCAAATGGTTTGTCAGACCAAACTGCACCAATTAACAGCAGAAACAAAGGAATAATAATTCATTGACGAATGCATATTAAAAAGGGATCATGATATTGTAGATCAATAAAAATCAATAGCAACCCTATTAAGTTCCAGAATTAGTATTTTAGGGTGTGCAAGCCTAAAGTGACAATCAATTTCAGGTCTTATGGATATACTTCATTAGCAGGGGAAAAAATACATCTTTCAATTCCATAATAATCGTGAGAAACAAAAGATTTAGGGTAGATTGCATTGCGCACACAGTGGTTATTATCAAAATTAATAGCAGAAGACAACAACAAACATCTGGTGGGAGAATGCATCTCCTACAGTGCCAGAATGCAGATACTAACACAAACATTTTTGACTTTTTGAGTAATACTATATCATTGTCAGTTTGTCACATATATTAATGAAACTTTCGAGTTGAATGTAGAAAGAAGTACCACCTTTACAAATCTATGATCGTCAGAAAGTAATGACTGTAGAAGCATGCAGGGAGAGTTCTCAGTCTTTTCCGAGTAAACAAGATTGGGTTCAGCTACACTTCCCATGTTACTACTGCCATCCATGACTATGACAATCCCAACTTTACCCTTAGATGTGAGAAGGCAACTCTTCTCTAGTAATTTTGAACTTGCTTTGAGCTTCTCTCCACTTCCAGTTGTAGAAACTTCCTCAGATTTGTTAAAAGTACTCCTCACATGCTCAGTTAAATTGTCTTTGATAAACTCCCTTAAATTCCATCTGAGCCAAAAGTTTATACCAAGTGAAGATGTCAATATTCCACCATCATATAAAAGAAGAAACTTTGATGCAAGGGCAGTAAGCACAAGACCTCAATGTTCTTATTTACCATGAAGAGACTATAAACAGATATGTGGTGCTGAAAAAGAATTATTTAGCTTCTCATCCTTCCAGACCAAATAGATACTCCACGTTTAGATAGTAGAAAGAATTATAAAGATAAGCACTTTGCCTCATGCTGTAGCCTACACCAAGGCAGTGGACATTATGCCCCAAAATAATAGGGCTCGTCTTTTTATAATTATAAGTAGCCTAGCAACAAGAGTCATCTAGTGGTGTAGAATGCAAACTCCATCAGGTCATCAACCTGGTCAGGTTCCTGGTCCATGATCACCATTGACTAGAAACAGCTCTTTATAGACCTTTAGTAAAGCAGGAAAAAATAAATAATACCCACCACTACATTATTTTCATGTTAAACACTAGACTAAACCTTACATGGTCATCTAAGTTGGATTTTAAGGAAATATGAACTCCTTAAGCTTGTTCCAACTTCCAATTTATAGTCAGTAAGGTACAAATATAATGGGTGAAGTAGCTTCTGATTCAGCAAAGTTTTATCAGCCAAAAGGACAATTAAAAAATATTATCAGCACTAATAATATTAATATTGCCGACAAGAAGATTCAAGACTGATTTCAATTCAAAATTTGAAACCTTAGGTAATGTCTATGTATCTATATGAATTCACACGTACACGCCATGCTTATATATTGGAAACTTAATGGTAGCTTCATGTTATATTGGTGAATAAGACACGGCCATGGAAGGGTCTGTGCCGCTAAAATTTTGGACGTAAATGTGCCCAGATGATTCCTGAGTCAACAGAGTCTACCCTCCCTAACTCAAGAAGCAACAGACAACAGCTCTAATTCGGGACAATACAAGGGTCTTGCTTAACACTTATTCAAAATACGGCATCGTATCCACTAATATTGACCTTCTTAATTGGGAATGAATCGTAAAATATTAGTTAATAGGAGGACATAAATATTACTCCTCACAAGTCAGAAGTAAGGAAAAAGAAAATTAAGAAAAAAATGAACAAATCGGTTGAATAAACCTACTCCTTTGGAGCTCCATTTATCTCTAGCAGTATTTAAGGTCAAATACCTGAAAAGGAAGAAGCTTGTTCAATCATAAACTCAGAAATGCAGCTTCCAGGATCACTAATGTGACTGGAAATTACCTTGCTATTTCCAGGATCACTAATGTGACTGGAATTTACCTATCTATTTTAGGTTAACGAGGAGCAGAAATCCGTGTAGTTTCGCAACCTGTACTGCGCTCAGGAGGGAGGCTCACCAAATACTCTCTGGGTCATCTTAATTAGTGATAGTGGGGACCAGTATGCACGCATCCTCTACTTTCATAAAGAACTTTATCATTCTGCTTCTACTTCATCAAGTATTACAGATTTACAAGCATTTCCACTAAAAGATAGTAGCATTATATTTCAATATGGTCTATCTCTTCTCTTTATGGGACATATATTCCATCTAATTAAGAAATATATTATAAGTGAGGCAACGGAGGCAACATTGAAGACCAGGGAGTGTGACACCTCTAACCTCTATGTCCAATAGATTCAAAAAAACAGTAACACCCGCATATGTACAAGTTAACGAGTAACAAAAGGAGGATACAACTGTAAGGGAAAGAAGAAAATAAATACAAGATCTGAGGCATGTAAGAATTTCACATTGACAGAACTGGCAGTCCATTCCATGTGTTATCTTCATATAAATTCCGATAATTTTACTAAGGATCTTTGATAAGCATAGCCAAAATACAATGAAACCACATACTTTCAACTAATACATCATGAGAATGATAACTGCCATTGTCCCCAGGACAGCCAAAATTACAAAACCGAAATTTAATGGGTAACAGTATTATCAAATATAAGGACAACTTGATGACCATATATTGGAGAATTATAAAACAGTTATATTCCTTCGGTGATGCAGACATGAATTGAATGATTAAAATATAGCAGAAAGCCCAAGGTAAGGAACTTCACCTCTTAGAGGATATTTCAGTATTATGCAATGCCAATTGAAGTAATTTGGAGTTGACACCTACAATCTCATTTGCAAGTAAGGTCCCTTGAATTTTTGTTCCATGTCTAAACCCATGAAAAACATGTTGTTGCTCCATGTCGCACAGCTTCTTCTTTGCTGCTATGAGACGCTTCTGAAACTTTTTCCTCTCTTTCCATTCCTGAAATGCAAAAAAGAATTTATCAGAACAAGATATAACCAAAAGCTAGTTATAAAACCATAACAACAATTAGACATAATTAACACATATAGGCTATGGCTCGTCTTTTTATTACGCAAGTAATGACACCATTAAAAATACTTGACACAAATAGAGGTATTGTACCACATTGTTTCCACTATGAAGCACTAAACCTAAAATGACTGGTGTTCAGATTCAAGTTCAAAACATCTTAAAACAGACAAAAAGTAAGAATTCTCTACTGCAATCTGTTTCGGAGAAACTACTAAACGTTGGGGAAAAGACCAACTCACAAATGCAAGGCTCGTTTAACGACTGACAGTACGTACTAAAGCATTGGACATGTATATTCCTCTTTTTCCTATGGCCGACAGGATATGGAGGTTTGTTTTGTTTTCTAGTTGATGGATGCTGCTCCATCAGAAGCCATGTCGTTGTGCCTCCCTCTTGGGCTGCAAGAACTATGTTTTTTTGCTTAGGGTAGGCTTCTGTTCTAATCCTTATTGTGTGTGGGTATCCTTAGCTCCTTTGTATTATAATCTTTGTTTAGGTACAAACTTACTGCTAAAGTACTGGGATGGAGAAAAAAGGGCAAATAATTACTAGAAACATGAAGACAAGAAATCAAAAGGAGAAGAGGAGTCAAAAGTCTACTACGAGGAAATCGAAAGTTTAAACTGAAATCTAATCAACTCGAACTAGTTAAGAAAAAACTGGAAAAGGTTCAATACCTGGAACTTACATAAAGAATTACAAACTAAGTTTGTGGTACATGGACACATAAGACATGGAGCTCATGTTGACATTGAAGTTTAGAATCTTTAAAGATGATGTAGCATTTGCAAGACAATACAATGATTAAAAACAAATGTACAATAAAATTAACTCCCAAACAAAAACCTTTAGTAACAAAATCTGTTGCTAAACGAAGTTGATCCACTATATAAATCTAATTAGCACAATAAAAAAACTGCAAAAATTTATAAGAGAATGTTCTTCATCAATAAAGCAAATAAGAAATTTACTTGACCAAAGTATGGCAGCAAAGTGGCGTATTAATGTCATACTCATGGAAAGCCAATAAAGCAAACATGTTCTTAATGCACTCAATAAAGAAGTTGGAGTTATTGGAAACTTAAAATCATATTCTGAAGAAATTGATTTGACCACAGATTGTATAATTAATGAACGAGTAATAAAGTAGAAAAGAGTATGCCTCACAATTTGGCGCCTTTCTTTCTTTGATCTTTCATCAGAGCGTACGTTTAACTCAAGGAGCCCTTTTGGAGGTGTAATCAGCATTTCTCTTTTATTCATGTCAACATTAGGAACAATTGCTTCGACAAATGGAACCCACACAAGTGGACCAGAGACACTTGTATCTGATTTTAATTTTCCAGTTCCATCAGACAATCCAAGGGATTTATCAAGCATGACTTGTAAAAGATCACCTGCTCCACTATCAAAAACATTAACAACAGTTCCCACGGCTTCACCTGTTTCCTGCAACAAAAGAAGAATAATCAGTACTGTGTGTAGCACCAACAAATGCTTGTGTTCCCAATCTCTTAATTCCAAATAGACAAGTCAAATAATCCCTTACAATGAAATAATAAGAGAAGGAAATGTACGAAAAAGTCAACCAATGTTTGAATAATTTTTTAATGTAGTCATAAACTCTTTCCTAGAGTAAAATTACAAGAAGATCGTGCAAAAGTAGACAATCAAAAATGCTTGATGAAGTAGTTTGAAAATCACCACAACTACCACGTATATATAATTTAGATAATCATCTTCCTATCCCTCATTATTACATTGTGTACCCCGTCTGGAGAATGGAATCTAAATGAAGAAAAGTTTCGGGTAGTATATTATTACAGTAGTATATTATTACATTGGGTACCCCGTCTGGAGATTGGACTCCAAATAAAGATGAGTTTCTGGTAGTACTGATCCGGAACTACTTCAAAACATGTCCTAGCATTCATATAAATACAACTAAAATATGCAACCATCAAAGATAACTACAAAATTATCCTTTATGGAAGATTCTTAAGGTATACAAATGCATATACTGCCATGGAAGTACAGACCTTAAGAATAACTCTCATGCCAACAAGATCACGAGTGTAAAACTCGCCTTCTTCCAAGTCCGGTTTATCTTCTTCTGTTACAAGTAGAGTTGACCCAACAAGTTGCTGAGCCTGTTAATATAGGATAAGAAACATAATTAATCACATTTACACATTTAAAGTTCATTGCTCCAAACCATTCTCGCCTATAGTTTCTGTTGTAACCCATAGAGACGCTAAGGTGCAAACTCTATTGCGTCTAATAACAAGTTGTTGAAATGACAATTTGCAATAAAGCAGAAGATTAGCTTCAGAATCTTCAGGCTACTTGGATCTAATTATAGTGTAATAATAAACTTATATCACATGCACCAATTTATTGGTGTAAACTATTAAGCGTCTTTGAAGTCAATATTAGAACAGCAATAGTTTAACAATGAGGTGCTCAGATTTTATTTTTTTTATTTTTTTTGATAATTAGACTTGATCCCAACTTTTCCTAAACTGACAAAAGTTGCAAAGATCCATAAATTTTACTCTAGCAACCATCAAATGTTATGTATACAGTTGTTCTTCTACCATTACTTTGACATTTTTGGTTCTGGTGATATAGCATTATTTGGTCTAAAAAGATGCACCTAGCCTTGGATTATAACCTGACTATAGTTGCATAGGCGCCACAAAAGTACCAAGGGGGGCAATTAAGCCCAAGAATTTAATATTTTAATAGTTGAAACTTACTCTGACGGAAAAACATCTATCAGGCAATTCATCAAACTTGGACTGTAACTGAACCAGATTAACATACAGTTAAGGGATGGGGACAACTTTTTAGTCTGACGAGATCTGACAAGCAGTGAAATGGATAAGAATATAGGGTTGTCAAGAGATACTCCCCAGTCCCCCAACACAAAAAAATAATTAGTTTTGTTAAATGATAATGCAATGCAAATGCATCTTATGACGCAGACTTCAAAGAAAACAACTCTGAAACCTCAAAATATAACAAATCAGCTACTGTTTTATAAGCTACCCATTTCTCCAAAAACAATTACTCTTAAAATATGAAACTAAAAATCTGTAACATGATTACAGGGTTGGAAGTCTGATTGAAGTTACTTCTTTTCTTTTTTCTTTTTGTTTTTTTTTTTGGGGGGGGGGGGAGGGGGAGGGGGGGTGTTGAGAGGGGACCATTATGTTTAAATTCATTCAAAAAATACTTATAATAAGAAAATTCAATTTCTGTAGAAGGGACCTGCAATACGTAGCCCATGAACTACAGCAAGAATGCAAAATAAGCAAATTAGTAACTTCAATTAACCACACCTGCTCTACTGTGTCAACTTCACTTAATCTAAGTATCCAACTCTTCTGTCCTTTATGTCCTCCTCTTCCCTCCACCAATGAAACTTCTTGAATTGTCTCTCTCCCTGAAACTTGTTGTCTCAACCATCTTCTACCTGGCTAAAGATAGCAGAAAGTTTCACTAAGAAATCTCAGGTATAAAGAGATAATAACCTCAATAAGAGCATGGAGGCACTATTTGTGGACATCTACCTTGGAAAACCGCAATTCAGGAAAATCAGTGCTGGGATTCACCCGCACCTCTCCTTGAAGCCCATGAACACTGGATATGTACCCAATTTCGACAAAGTCTGATCCGGTCTGATTGGTTTCTAGAATATCCTGAGTAGCTGAAATAGAATCAAAAGAAAAATGAAAACAGGATAAAAAAAATAAACCCATTAGTCACTGTCTTTAGTAATAAACTACAGGCATAATAACTATTCACAACATGAATTGCACTAGCTTTAAGCAGCTATATGGTCACAACATATTCTTAGATAGTGCTACATCTATTACTTGCAATAGTCCTCGAGTAGCAGATGCGTATTAAACAAACAAATCCAAAACCCATCATATATAGATGTTCCATAGTCTTTTTTTCAACAAATGACACGGTATAAAGAAGTATCAAGAAGCTAAACAACACAAAAATTAACATAAGCGAAATATGCATTTACAAGATTTATAATTATCATAAAAATCAAGTGTTAGTACAATTCTTTTTGCTGAAACCAGCACCAGGAATTAAAGTTTTAATGAAATGAAGTTTATATTACATAATGAGAGATTCCCACATATTTAACAGAAAAAAGAAGAAGAATTGTTCATCATAAAGAACATTCATTACTTTTCAACAACTGGAATAATTTTAAAGAAATTTCTATCTCTTTATGCAACACATAATCCCTCCATACAACATGAAACAATTTTCAAACAATATCCACAGGAAATCCCCTTTCATATATGTGAGCATACACACATCAAAAGAAATATTGAATAGCACTTACTCCTGGAAATTAAACCATATAAAATCAATTACATGAGATTTCACATATAAATGATATCAGCTCCCACACAAGCTGCAAATATCTGTTTAACCGAATAAACCTTTTATAATAAAAACCCGCCACATAAAAAGCAGGAATTTTAAACACCCATCAAATAACATTCATATAAAATCTGAAATATCTTCAATTACAATTTGAATTTTGATTAATTACTGGTTTCAACAGTTTCTCGGGTAGCTTGAGCTAAACAAACAGAAACCCGTAACAAGAAAAATCAAAATAAAGCAAACCCATTAAAAAAAACTTCAAATTCTTTGAAAAATAATAACACTTGGAGATAGAATTACCAGTACAATGCAGAGAAGAGTAATTCCGACGGTCAATTTGTGAACAAATCAAGGGTAGTTGACCAACCCATGAGAAATTAAAATGTCGATTTCTTAAAGACACGACAAATTGTTGAGGAGTATATAGAAAAAGTGAAGGAGAAAGATGATTTGAAGAACAGAGAAGTGAAGAACTCTGCATCCTTCAGCACCGAGAATGAGACTACAACAAATAACGCACTGTGTAAAGTACTTTTAGGAACTACCAATACTCAAGTCTAAAATCTTGGCCATTTTATTTTGGATAAGGTAAAAAAAAAGGACAAGTTTGAATTAAAAAAAAATATGATTTTATTTCGAAAATGAAAAAAAGGAAAAACTATGTGGCACGTGCTTCATCAGTGCAGGTCACTGACAGTAGAGTACACTGTGAATACGAGAAGGAAATTATTATTTTTATAATGTAAAAATTACGAATGAGCGTCATGCGATTCGAAACTCAAACCGCATATAAAAATGTCAAGTGCGATTTGATAAATTTAAAATTACACATAAAATTATTTATGATTGGTGCTCATTTAGTGCGATTTTGATTTTAAAATCAATTGAATATATATAAAAAACATAGGACTGAAGAATACAGATACCGAAAGAATCGCTTAATTTTCAAATATAATCAAATGTGTATAGAAGATATTAAAATAGGTACTTAAGAATACGTAAAATAAGACTATGACAAATAGTTGTTTATAATTTAAAAATAAATAGTGTATTACTTATACAATAAGATCATCACTATTGAATTTATTTATCTTCATTCACGTTATAATGAAACTCTATAATTGCAAAAATGTCGCTGACAATCAAACTTAATTAGTTAAGTAAAATTCACAATTAAAAGATTTCAAAATTATAATTAATAGCAAACGAGAGGCAACTGTAAAAGTAAATGATATGCTAACAAAAAACAGGAGAAAAGTATAATAAATATCACGTAACTTAAAAATAAAAAAATCAAAACGACGTCGTTTTGGAAAATATTAGTGCGGTGGAACACAAAAACCAAAATCAAACCGCAAATACGTTTTTTCAACCTTTCTAAACCATTGGTGCGATTTTATTGTTGCCATTTGAAAGGTTTTTAGTGCAGTTTCGGGGTCAATTTCAATTTTTTGTTCACTCCTAATAAAAATGTGGCTCCTATTATTATTTTTGCACTCAAATAAATGTGGATCCAATTTATTAGTTATATAAGAAAAGTCTCGTAAAAATATTAATTGTCTATGTGATATTGTCCCGCGTAGAATTTAATTAAAAAAAAATGATAAATGCGTTGTAGTGTTTTTTACTTTTTTTTCTATTTTTAAAATAAAAAATAATAATATTGTGATGTCTTTATCAATAAACAAACAGAACTTTAACAATGAGCTAATGGACAACATAGATTGAAAGTCACTTTAATCCAAGCATAATATTTCAAGAAAGGGCCTATATTACTTGTCCATCAAGTAATCAAGTCCAAAGCTTTTAAGCTTGCCTTTTAGTGGAGTATTCTTTTAGTTTAGCAATAGAATTTTGTTCTTCAAGTATCGAAGGTATTCGCCATTCGCATGTGTCCCATGCAGAAACAAAAAAAAATTAAATTATATGTTTAAAAAAATATGCAAAACACTAATATTATATTTGAATTGAATGAATGGAATAGAAGAATGAATGAAATAATTTTAAGGTATTTCAAGTATATGTTTGATTGTTAATGGAAGTGAGTGGTGTAATATAATGGTAAAATTATCATACATATATCAATTCTATTTGAATGAATTTTATTCTGCCACCTCTCACATGAAATAAAAATAAAAAAATAAAAATAAAATTTCATTTAATTAGAATAATTTATCTTTTAAAATAATTATTTAATACATTATTTTTTATTTTATTTTATTCTCTCGATCCAAATGTAACGTAACGTTCGATTCCACCAAGCATATAAATCGAACTAAGCCTTTTGTTTCCCCCTATTATTTAGATACAATTCGATTCTTTTACGAACAAATCTCAATTTGTTAAAAGTTTATGATGACTTTTTTATAAAACATTAATTTTTATTTAGGTATAAACGTTATCTCTGTATCATCCGTGTCAATTTGATGTCTGTTCGATGCACCAATTATTTATATTATAATCTATATTTATTTTTTAATGTATTATTTGGTTTATTAATAATTTAATAATCGCATTTATAGCTCCAAAATATTAATACCGTTCCTACTTATTAAACTATAATTAATTAAGTTTGGCATAATGAAGGAAAATAAACTCACTTAAAATATACAGTTTTATACCCTTCAATATATCTTACTAAGAAGGATGTGTGGTCTAAATATGGGAATTGTTTAAAAAATATAATTAATGATTCTGATTATTATTTTTATTTATAATTAATTTTAAAAAAGTATTTTGTGTATGAAAATAAAAAACACTAAAATTAGTAAGAGTGAAAAATATTTGATATAATTTTTTTATTAATTATTTATTTTAAGTATAAATTACTAAAATAAATATGAATAACAGATAGAATGTAACTAGCTTTGACTTTTTTTCCTCCTATATCTTTCCGTTCCGTTTATGGGCACTCCACATTCTCAAATGCACGCCAATTGTGTCAAATAAATCTTACAAAGAGCCGTGGAAGGTATAAATATAACCAGCATCCAGTAGCATACCGATTACCGGCATATGCTCTGTATAAATTATATGAGAAAAAATTAAAATTTTAATAAAATTTAAAAGATTAAATAAAAAAAAATATAATAATATATTTAGAATTATAGCGACAAATGAATAATAAAAAAAATGACAAGGGTGATATAAAACTAGCAAAGCCTCTATCGAGACTTTATAATATAGATATAGATACTAGCTATTTAGGTTTTAGAAATAAATTAAAAATAAAAAATAATAGATTTTATTTATTGAATTTTTATTATTAATTACGTGAATAATTATTAATGATAATTTTTTTAATCACACATGTAATATAATAGGCCAATTTATAATTTTGTTCAATTAATATTATGTAATAATATATGTCACAATGATAATTTGACAAAAAATAAAAAAATCAAAATACATAGAATAATTGTTGACAGATACATAGGCAGACATTGTAAATTAATTGTTGACAAATCATATGCCAGCTTACATAAATAAATATCGCATCCGTCCATTAAGCCGGCATAAATATTATCCCCTTCTTTTGATTTCTTAAAATATATTTTATAGATAAATGTATTAATTAATGTTCACTAAAAACAACTTCACTACAACGAACGAGTATTTATTTTATGAAACATGTTCTCAAATTTCAGTTGACAAAATACGTAGTTCAGAAAAAATATTATAAGTAAAATTATAATTTATTTACTTTTTATTTATGCTTTGCTCTTTTAAATTTGTGTAAAAAGTGTATAAGTCAAGTTTTATAAAACGAACGGAATATAGGATTTGATTTAACTTTGCGATTTGAGTCGATCGACTCGAGTCTTTTAAATATGGACAGGGTTATAATATATAGCCATATTCTAAAAAATTAGGATAATTTGATTAAGTTGACGGATAGAATATGAAGGTCAACGATTCTATCGTTAGTTGAAGCTCAAAACATCAAAGACTATATATTTGATTTAAGTGGAATAAATTATAAAATTACAATCTCATATCAAAACACGTAAAATATTATATATAAAATAACTTAAATTGTTATCAATCTAACATTACTTTTTAAATAAGTTTGTATATCAGAGTCTTGATATGTTATTTAATTCAACTCGAGATTTAATCTCAATTATTATTATATATACGTGACAGAAAAATAACATTTTAATAAATAAAATTTATAACTATGGGTGCATAATATTTTTTACATTAAAAAATATAATGTCGATTTTTTTTGACTTGAGTAATACTCAAAAGTTTTTTGCTCGAATAATATTTTTTAACTCATAGTATTTAATAAGAGTCTAATATAATCGAATTGAATAAAAATTAAATTACATGCAACCAATCAAGTCTCTTTTATATTATAAAGTCTTTATTGAAAGTTTGGTGATTTTATATTATATTTATTTTTTTATTCGCATAATTTTAAAAAAAATATTTTTTTGAATTTATTTTTTTAAAATTTTAATTTTAATTTATATAATTTACAAACAAAGTTCGTACGTCACTGGTGGTAGTATAATAAACAAATGTGTTCTGGAGAGACGATAATTGAGTGAAAGAAAGCAAGACAAATTCTCTCTGATCACATCTTTACTCTCTCTCTCATCCGATCATGGCGATGTTTCGGTCGAATCTGTAGATTGACCTTTGTTCGTGTAATCTTCGTGGTTTTCCCTTTTATGTTCAGACACCTTTTTGCTACTGCTATGTTCTAGGGTTTGCTCAAGTTTTGACCTTTTTTCAGGTATTTCATTTCTTCGTCCATCGGTCCATGATTCTGTCCGGTTTATGTTAGTGTACATGCACTTGTATGTCTAATTTCTTTCAGCTTTTTGTAACGTGAAATTTTATTTTATTTTTTGAATCGTTTAGTACATGTTTTCTGGTTTGATTGAAAGTTCTGATATTTTTTGGTTGTCTGGAATTTGATTGAAGTGTACCAGTTGATTAATTGGGTTTTTGTCGGAATTTTGATTGAGCTGTTCTTTTATTTAAATTTAAAAATTGTGATCTGATTTTAGTTTTATGCTTGTAACTTTTAAGTCTATAATTTTGCTTAATATTTTATTCAAAATTTTAACTTTATACTAGATTTTTATTAGATTACTCCCCTCCCCCCACAGATTCTTTTTAATTCCCTTAAAACTTTTTGTTGTTGTTGATTTTTAAGGTTTTATTCTCTTTTGAATGTGTGATTAATTTTTTCTTCTCCATTTTGGTTTGTTTAGCATATGTATTTGTTTATCGTTTCTGACCACCGAGTACTTTTTGTCTTTATTAAGTGATATGATTGTAATGACTTGAACTTCCTCTGAATTTGTATTCCGAACTCTTTTAAGCTATATTGCTGATTCCTGGGAATTCTGCTGTAGTATTGATCAGTATGATATAATTTTTTTTGTTCCGGCGTTGAGGGACATTCAAACTGCATGCTTAATAATTTATATGTTTAGAGTTAATTTATAGGGGTTGAAGGTGTGTCTAAGCTTCTTTAATGTGAAGAAAAATTGAATTCTATTAAGATAGCGTTTGGTTCGCGTCAAATCAATGTAATTACTCCGTACTGCAATAGGCTATTACATTGATTTGATATGTTTTTGTTTGGTTCTCCTATTACATGTATGCTACATTACAGGCGTAATGCTATTTCATCAATTTTTAAGTTTTTCATTAAGCTCACCGATGGATGTATTAGTTCATTCTGTCCATAATGCAATAAGTTATAAAAGATGAAACTATAATGATTACAACTGATTTGACATTTTGACTTATAAATTAATTTATTCATTACATACAATCATTTAATTTAGTGAACTAAACACAATTTTGAACATAATGTAATAATATTACAATTACTACACAAATACCAAAAACGAACCAAACAAATATGTTGTAATAACCTATTATCATTACATTATAATTCTATTGCATTGCGTAGGCTATTGTATTACATCAAATTTCTATTCAGCGAACCAAACCCCACCTAAGAATATTTCGTAAAATGCGACAATGGACTTACTCCAAAGTTCAATGTGTTTATGATTATCTCGAAAATTTCTTTATTCAAATTGCAATAATTGAACCTTAAATGTAGTTTGTCGATATCGTTGAAGGCGATTCATATATGCTTCTAGTTTGTCTTTATGCGCCAGAGGATTTATTCAACTTTTTTGTATGTTTATTTCTTTTGTTTTATTATGTTCCTATATGCGCACACGTCGTTGATATGTGCCATATGGCCATTTATGAGCTATTTCTTTTAAATGTTGTGCATAAGCATATAGCATTACTTAACATATGGATTAGTTCTCTAGCTTAACTTAAGAAGATGTCATTGATGTCTTTTCTTGAGTCAGGAAGTATAATTCCCTTTTCTTGAAACAAAGTCAAGACTTCCAGCTTCTCTGCGTTTTCCTCTTTGCAAATGCCGACACAGGGCATATTACCTCTGCAAGTGGAAATATTCTTCCATATACCATCTTCTTTGATTGGGTTCTTAGCAGAATTTAATAATTTGGCTTCTATAATTTAATATTTGACAGAAAGGTAATGCAATGCAGCAGTCTCCAGGCCATTTTCCTTCTGGTAATTACTGAATCCTCACTATTATTGTCTTGGAACAGTTTCTGAAATGTGTATAATTACTGCGATGCAATTTTATTTTATTTTTGGTAATTTAAGCATAATTTAACATTCTTGCCTTTGGCAAGAATGGATCCCCCAGCCTCTAGTTCCCGTAGAGTGAGCCTTTACCACTTGAGCCACTAGGGTGAGGTATTACTGCAATGTAATTGAAATATGTTCTGGCAGGTCCTTCAAAGATAACATCAATAAATGGCTCTAAGGAAATGGGGCGCGGAGCAATGGGATTCCAATCTGGATCTGATGCCTATCATGCCTCGAGTGATGCCACTCTTTTCTCAAGCTCATTGCCTGTTCTTCCACATGAAAAGTGTATGCACCAGTTCTCGCATCAGGACCACATTCCTAGATTCATTTGGAAAGATATCTAGCTTATGTTTTTTCCCTGTGCAACATGCAGTAAAACTAATTCATACAGAAGATGGTTGTCAGTCGGTTGATGATTTGTCTTCCACCTTGAACAAACTCCAGACTGATGGGGAAGGGAATGACTTGCTTGAAGTTGTTGAAGATCATGCAATTGGAAGCTTGCTTCCTGATGATGAGGATGATCTTTTAGCTGGTATAATGGATAGTTTTGACCTAACTGGGTTGCCTCATGGCATGGATGATTCGGAAGAGTATGATTTTTTCGGTAGTGGAGGAGGTCTAGAATTGGATGTTGATCAACTGGATAGTCTGAGTCTAGGAATATCAAAAGTAAGTTTGTCTGATGGTTTTGTTGGCAATGGGGTGGCTCAATACAGTCTTCCTAATGGTGCTGGAGCTGTTGCTGGAGAGCATCCATATGGAGAGCACCCTTCCAGAACTTTATTTGTTCGCAACATTAATAGTAATGTTGAGGATTCAGAGTTGAGAACAATGTTTGAGGTAATTCTAGTCATTCAAAGTTCGCAAAGAGAATTTGATTAGTTTAGTGTGTAAAATTTTACATTAAAACATTGTTTGTGATTATTTTTACTTCTTTCATCATATTTTTCTGCTGTTTCAGTTTTTCTGTTTGTGCACTTTACACATTTGTGGTTATGTGTGTAATAGAGTTGGCTCTTGAACTGTTGAACATTTTATTTCACATCATTTCTCCCTTTAGTTTGCATGGAATGAATTTGTTTCACCTTCTACTCAAGAGAACTCGAGTCTGTATGTAATAGAGTATCTATGTTGTATATGATTTTAAAATAGTTACCAGGAGAAAGAGGGTTCTCTAGGATTATGTGCCTTTGGACTGACCTTTAATTACCAATAAAAGAGAATTCTCTAGTTTTAGATACCCTAGAAGAAAAGCAATCCTAGTTGATTGTGGCAGTGATGAGGTGTATAATTTTTCCATATTTGTCACCCTTTGTTTCTATTTGTAATATGTAATTATACCTGTGATGTCTCCCCATAATAGTTCTGCCTAACGTTGTAGTTTTGAATTTGAACTTTTTAGCAGTTCTTTTAACTCCATTATTCAAATTGTAAAATCTGTAAAAGATAAGATACATGATTTAAATCACTCTTTTGACTAAGATTAACTTACTGGTTCCACGATTTATACTGGATAGGTGTAACAAAGTCGATGGTTACAGGACCCAGTTCTAATGTTACCCTTTCAAAGGTCAAAATCTATGTGATTAAGTTTACAATGTATCCTTACAAAACAAAGGACATGAAGTAATGTGTGAAGTGCAAGGAAAAAAAGCTTTGATTGACACTTTAGCACAAGTAGATTTTTGTCTCTTTAATATATCTATTATTTTTGGTAACTGCTTCATAAACTTGATGTTCTTTGCTTGGACATTTATAGATTTGAAATCCTTACATATTTATGAATTACCTTTTTGTTTTGAAAACTATTATTATTTACTTCATCATCTAAAAAGGAAATACTAATAAAACTTATTATTTGCAATTTTAGCAATATGGTGATATCAGGACTCTATACACTGCCTGTAAACATAGGGGTTTTGTGATGATATCTTACTACGATATACGTGCTGCTCGTACTGCTATGCGGGCATTACAAAACAAGCTGCTACGGCGGAGGAAGCTGGACATCCATTTCTCAATTCCAAAGGTTTGGAAATGTTCTTCCTTCTGGGGAATGATATACCACATACTCATATATTGACTCTCTCTCCCTCCCATATCAGGATAACCCATCGGACAAGGATATTAATCAGGGAACCTTGGTAGTGTTTAATCTGGATCCTTCAGTTTCAAATGATGACCTGCTTCAGATATTTGGGGCATACGGCGAGGTTAAAGAGGTGATAAAGTTTTTTTCCTCCCCATCTCCACACATCCTCACGTAGTTCCTGGTCGTAGTTTGCTTCCTTCAAGCATTTTCTTGTAAGATTTTTGGTTGATATCTGATATGTGTGCTTTCATATGACAATAACAGATACGGGAAACACCACACAAGAGACACCATAAGTTCGTCGAATATTATGATGTTAGAGCCTCTGAAGCAGCTCTTAGGTCCTTAAACAGGAGTGACATAGCTGGGAAACGCATAAAGCTTGAACCTAGTCGGCCAGGGGGAGCACGTCGGAAGTACGTATAATTCTGACTTTGTTATGCATTAATTCCAACTCTATTAGTGATGGCTGATTTTTCCCCCTTGTGTTGTCCATGTAAATAAGTCTCTCTTCTAGTTCCATGAGATTTTAAACACCACACTCACCAAAAATAGGTGAGTGAACAGATGGTCAAAATCACTGATAATCTTTTGGGTGAGGATGAAACAGATTGTCGACATCACAGATTGTGGGGTTTGTTTCAGGTGAAACGAAAATAACTAATATCTTGGAGAATTTCCAAGTTCAAAAAAGGATGAAATAGATTATTTTTGCTCTTAAAAAGGAAACTCATCGGTGAAGTGATGGGTTTAATGCTGTGAAGCAGAGGGAGAGTATAAAGAATCTTGAAGGATCATTTATTAACATTGTAGTATCATTTAAATATATTCATTGTCTGTTGTCATTTAAAGTTTTCATGCATATTTGTTCTTTCCTTGAAAGGCATAGCTATTTGCATACTATCAGTCTAACTGGATGGAAAATTTTGTTTTGATAAGGAAGGTGTATGTTCTGCGAGCTCTTTCAGTATTTCTAGTCTCTGTCTTACTTTATAAATGGTTTACTTCTTAAAATTATAGACACAGAATGCAAGCAATTTAAACTGACTGCAGAACCAACTTTCCATTAAAGAAATTCTCTTATTCTAGCTTCTGGTACATTATAAGTTTTTCCTTTCCTCCTGATTTTGTTGCTATATGTAGGCTCTATAGAATTCTTTACTCACAGAATGAACATTATTGTATCGGCACTGTTGGTTTTCATTGCCAAGCATTATTGCTATCTTGCATCCCAAATTTGTTATATAACTGTACAACCATCTTTATGCTTCAATTTATTTTCTGTAATGTATCATATAAATTTTTGACTTCATCCAGCCTAACTGATTTGTATAAACGTTACTTTATTTATGCCTTATTCCTTAGCCTAATGCTGCAAATTAATCAAGATCTTGAACAAGATGATTCTCGGAGTTTTCGACTTCAAGTGGGCTCATCACTATCCAACTCTCCTCCAGGTATTACCTTTTCTTTCCTTCATAACAATATACAAGTCCTTTATCTGATGTAACTGCAGCTAGCCATATGAGGGCCCATCTTTTGGCAGGTAACTGGCCACAATATGGCAGCCCTGTAGAACATAGTTCTCTGCAAACTCTTAGCAAATCGCCTGTACTCAGCTCTATGAGCCCTACCCTTGGCAATAATATACCTGGATTAGCCTCCATTCTGCATCCTCAATTATCAAACTCAGGAAAGATCGCACCAATTGGCAAGGATCATGGAAGGGGGGGTAGTCACGGGGAACATACATTAACCAATGGAAATTTAAATCATGGAGTTGCCTTTGAACAGTCTCAGTCACTTCCAGAACAAAAGTTGAGTCCATTTTCTGGAACCATGTCTACTTTTGGTGCCTCAACTTCAAATGGATCTCGTATTGAAACATTATCAGGTCCACAATTTCTTTGGGGAAGTCCTAAACGACAAGCAGATCATACTAATTCGTCTGCCTGGCAGACACCATCAATAAGACAACCATTTACTTCCAATGGACAATACCATGGCTTCCCATACACTGGTCGCCATGGATCTATCATTAATTCACCTCAGCCCCCTAATTATCATCATCACATAGGATCTGCTCCATCTGGTATTCCTTTTGAACGGCACTTTGGTCATTACCAGCAGTCCCTTGACATGTTATTCAGGAGTCCTCCTGCTTTCGGACCCATGGGTTTAGGTCACAATGACAGGAGTTTTATGGGTCCTCATGGTTCTGCGAATACCGGTTTACCAGAAAACAGTTCCCCTAGTTTCAGCATGATGTCCTCTCCAAGGCTGAGTCCTATGCTCCTGGGAAATGGCCATTATGCAGGACTGGCACCCATTAACATGGAGGGTTTGACAGAGCGTGGGAGGAACCGACGTGTTGAGAATAATGCAAGCCAGATAGATAACAAGAAGCAGTTTCAGCTCGATCTGGACAAGATTTTAAATGGGGAGGATGCTAGGACTACTTTAATGATTAAAAATATCCCTAATAAGTAAGAACTCAGAACCCGTAATTTGTGAATTAACATCTTTTATATAGAGAATAGGGAATATTGAAATCATCATATTTACTCATTGTCTTCTTCCAGGTACACCTCAAAGATGTTGCTAGTTGCCATTGATGAAAATCACAGGGGTACTTATGATTTTCTCTACCTGCCCATTGATTTTAAGGTAAGCCTTTCTTGAGCCAGTCATTATAATTCTTACTAACCTTTTGAATTCTCTGGAAGTTACCTATTTGTTTCTTCATCTGGGTGCAGAATAAATGCAATGTTGGTTACGCGTTTATCAACATGCTGTCTCCGTCGCATATTATCCCATTCTACCAGGTTTATATTCTATGCATTTGTTAGTCATTATGAGTTATCTATAATCATCATCTTCTTAATATAATTCCTGTGGTGCTTATATAGTTACAATATTTACCTGAAGCATTTCAGCTTCAAAATATTTACTTTATTTTCTTCTTGCCAAGTAAAAAAAAGAAATCGTAGGTTAGATAAAGTAATTATTTGTTATTAGTGTGCTTCACACACATGTGCGGGTGTATTCTCTGTGTTAGAAGTAGTTGAAGGAAATTAGGAGTAATGGGACAAATAGTGGTTTTTAGTGGGAGACTAGTCGTTCCTATATTTTTTAATAAAGAGGGGGAAGCTTGTCCTCATAAAATGGTGACAGTGCTTCACAAGAATGGGTTAAAATCACCGAAACCCCTTCTTCTTGATTTTAATTGTATAAATTAGATGAAGTGTCAAAAGATATTTTTTATAATCTACTTTTGTTCATTCCTAACTGCAGGCATTTAATGGGAAGAAGTGGGAGAAGTTCAACAGTGAGAAAGTTGCTTCCTTGGCATATGCTCGAATCCAGGGAAAGTTGGCCCTTGTCACTCACTTCCAGAATTCAAGTTTGATGAATGAAGATAAGCGCTGCCGGCCTATTCTTTTTCATTCAGAGGGCTCAGAGGCTGGTGATCAGGTATTGAAAATACATTATAAATAACCCTGGTTTTCTCTGCTTGTGTCATCCTAATTTCTTGTTCAGCATGTTTTTTCAAGTACCGTGGCTTTAAAATTGTCTTGATTGATTGGAAATTTTCTCCCTCCATTCCACAAAAAGAATCCCATTTGCAAAATTTGCGAGAACATTAAGGATGTATTGTTATTCCATGTTTTCCCTTAAAAGAATAAATATGCAGTTCAGTAGTCATTGCACGATAATGAAATTTGAGGACATTATATCATTTTATATTATTATCAATTAAAAGTGCTCTTTTTGTGAAACAAATTTCTCTGCAGATGCCTGTGCATATGTATATGTTAGCAAAATAGTTAACATGACCATATGTATGCAGGTCATCCAGGAACCTCTTCCTTCAAATAGTTTGAACATCCAAACTAGTCACTCAAAAAGGCCAGTCTTAGACTTGGAAGATTCTCCTGGAAGCACTACAAAGGATAGTGCTGGTGAGGTTAGTTCTTCTCTAGAGAAGAGCTAACAGTGGCACGGAGGCAGTTAGCATATAGCCCCAATTGGTTTTCTGCAGCTGCTGTCCGAATATATATGTATAAAATAGGAGGGGAGATGCACCAGGTACTGGCTGCAGATTTTGTATATGAAAAGCCTTGAAAGAGAAAACAAGTGCTTCTTTTTGATTAATGCGCAGACGATGAAGTTGGTTTTTACATTAAGGGGGATTAACTTGAAGATCATCAATACATGGATTATGGTCTCCTCCCCTCGAGATCATCAATACATGGATTATGGTCTCCTACCCTTGAGTCTCGACGATGAAGTCGTATTACTTTTTTGATAGTGGAGGTTGAGTAATGGATCTTCAAGTATGTTTATATAGTATTTAGACAAATGTGTTTTGAAGGTTGAAATTTTGGGGGTTTGATTTAGAATTGGGGCTGTTTCAAATTGTATATTGTATTGTGGCGAAGACCGACTTGACTGGCTCTTGTGAATCTTATTCAGTACTTCTAATTTAAATTGACATGTTTATTTGAGTCTTCTATCCAACACAGATATAAGCTGTTTATTTAGTGTTCTATCCCTGCATGAATAAATATAAGCATTACACAGTAATCCTAGTCCTAGATGTACATGATTTGAAATTATATAAAGATTGTTCTAAGCACATTACAACATTCCAAGGACTTCACTTTTTATACATTCTCTTTGACATATAAAACAAGAAAGCAACATTTTAACTTCATGAAAAAGCCAACAACTCCCTGCTTTGATTTAAAAAAGGATATAAGAAGTTTATGATTATGAGTTGAATTTTTTTAATAAACCAAAATATGTATAAACTTAATAATTAGGAGTCTCGTTATATATATATATATATATATATATATATATATATATATATATATATATATATATATATATATATATATATATATATATATATATATCTTGCGCCGTAATAAGTGAAAAGGTAATAAGGATGAACCATTATATCAAAGAATAAATATAAGTGGATAATATACAAACACAACATCTATTTAAATCATTGAAAAGTAGAGCGTGACATTAAAATCTGTAATATATCCCGTTTTTTAATGGTTGAGATAAATGTAGTATCTTGTTTTGTCCTAGACTTATCCTATATCAAATATATCATTAAAATATTATTAACCATAGATGTATATATTGCGACATACATCAATACATAGAATTGAAAAAATAATAAGATTGGACCACTATATATATATTGTCAAAATATTATTAACTATAATTGTTCACATAAACTAACAAAAAAAAAAGTTGATACATAGAATTGCAAGATATTTTTTTTTTCAATAATTAGTATTTCTCAATCTCCTGCGATTATTAATGATTAGAGAGTCCATTGCAGTTTAATGCATCTTAAGAAAATGTAAAAAAGATTATTATATTTTTTAAGTTTGTGAGTACTCAAAAGCATGATTGGGGTTGTCAACAAGTTGGATGACAAAATATTAAAAGGTTTGAAGTTTACCAGCTAACAGTAATATATAGTATTACATTTCAAAACAGGAGTAATTTTAATTCGTTTTGATTCTAGTCAGTATATACAATTATTAACTATTTAGATTTATTATGTTTTAAGTTTTAAATGAATTCTATAAAATTTGATTTTAAAAATATTTCAAATGGGCTTCAAAATATCAAAATTAATTTTATATTAATTTCAATGGAGGTGGATTGAGAAAGCAGAGGTTATTTGGGCTTGGATGTTGGATGCGAAAGTAACTATTACAAAAAGCCACAATGTATGTTAGTATATAAGTTGATTTTTAATTAGTCTCACAATGTATGAGAGGAATAGATATGAGGATTTTTATTATTTTCAAAAAAAAGAAAAAAGATTTCAGTTTCTCTGCATTGAACTACAACACTTTCTAAACAAGAATATCCAGGCACTAATGATGTGATAATATCTTTAAAATTTGTAAGATCTTGGAAATATTAGCAGGCTAGGAAAGTACACACAATCTCAAATATTACCAATGAACCCAAACACAAATATTGCATCTATATCAATAGTAGCACAATGGACATAAGTATGCATATTTCACTCATCAGTCATCATCAGAAAGGTATACAGTATATAAAAGTTACACCAGAAATGATACAATTTTGGCAAATGAGTTGTATCCATAAATAGTTGGCCTTGCTACAAAGCAGATCTTATGGTAGGGCGACTTGATGCTCTTGAATAACACTTGAAACATCAGAAAAGTTGATAGTTAGGCCATTTCGCTTGCATCTACTTTCCTGAGTTTAAGTTCGATGTCAACGAGGAAGTAGCATGTGCCGTGGTCTCTAACATATTGGACATGGCCGTTCATCATACTGAGTAGTTTCCGGGCTGAGTATAAAGCAATCCCTTCACTTGTAGCCTGCAGATTTCTTTCTCCAAACATATCTTCGATAAGAGCAGAAGGAAGCCCGTGGCCGGGGTGAGTCATTCTACAATTACAATAAAGGAAGAAATAAAGACAGCGTTAATCATCTGCAATATTCAGCCAGAGTGTAACTGTCACAATCCACCAAAAAATGTCTAGCAAGTAGAAGGAAAATTGATATTTTCACGTTATTTTCACATGAGTATCTCTCACATGGATGTGGGACCCATTCAGTATTCATGTGGTCTATTTTAGTTGAAGGAAATAATGCTTTGGTCAAAACTAAATGAACATTGGTAAAGCTTACATTATTTTTTGGAAACATTGTTCGTTTTTTTTTGGTTTTCGAAAAGGTTGCCGTGCTTGGTTCTCGAGTAGTGTTGATAATGTTGGATGCTTTTGTTTTTAAACCATTTGAAAGATAAATTGTAATCATTGAATAAGAACACAATCCCCACTGGGGAAATAGGATGATAAGATTATTAGGATTTGCAGGTAAACTGTTACTAAAGTTCATTCCTATATTGCATCATCCATAGACTATATCAATATAGCATCAAAGAAAATATGGTACTGATTTTATAAAAAGCTGCAAATAACCAGTAAACTATATGGTATTCATTAAAATTCCACAAGCTAAGATTAGAATTTCTACGGTATGGTACCTGAATTCTAAACGGATATATTCATTTTCATCTTTTATCAGCTTCATCCCAGGTGAGACCTTTATTTCCACCCAGCCATTTGGAGAAGATGCATAATGCACTATGTTAAGTAAGAGATCTGACAAGACCAGCTGAAGCCTAATTTGATCGCCATAAAGTGATAACATTTTGATTTGGTCCGGAATCTCGTGAATTAGCTGTAAATTCTTTTCCTTGAGCACAATCATAGCTTGACTAACAATGGCATCTATAAGATTTTCCAAGAGAAATCCTTCCACATTTAGTTCCATGCTTCTGTTGAAACCATGATAAAGAAAGATATTGCATAAGTGGGCTAGGGACAAAAGCATTTATGAATTAACATGAAGTCGTCTTGCTACATCATGATGATGTTATAATGATAATGATGAAATGGACAACTTTATGCACAATAAGTCATTATCATTTAGAGAAAAAAAAATGATCCAAAATCAAGGCAACAAAAAGCATAGACTTTACACTTATAGAATAACAAATATGAACCCAGATAAGCAATGAAGAGATTAATTGACCTGCACATTTCCACTTAAGGAAAATTCAAGATAATTAGATTATTTTTCATGAAATAGAGTAAAATTTAAGCTTGCGCATCCTGATTCCCATTCAATTTATCATTTTCAAATACACGGTTGGTATTCCCACACAAATATGGTAGGGTCTGTACTAGTTCTATGATAGATTGATCAGACTCAATTCTTACACAGCTCACTTACACCGGAAAAGTCCTAAACTTGAAATGGGGATGCATTAGGCATTTCAAAAGACTGCCAGTATTAATATGGAAAATTGACAATTTATTTCCTGGAAGAAATTCATGAACAATAACTTAACATTTGTCATTGTCGATAAGAAATTTAAGATTTTTACTTGAATAATGTTGTAGCATTAACTTGAAAGCTTGTGTTACACAAGCAAGTGATCACAAAGAAGACTTACCCCTCTTCTATGCTTCTTAAATCCATATCCTCGATGATTGATATAATTTGTCTTTCACATGCATCACTGGTTTCAAGGATTTGCTTCTGAATATCAGATATTGATGTACCTCCTAGTAGTTTGTGGGTAAAACGAATTCCATTTAATGGATTTTTAATCTCTTGTCGTATGTAAGCCCACTCTTTAAGTTTTGAATCACACCCATTGTTGTCTTGCCTGTCTCCCAAGGATAGTTGCACATCAGATTCACTTGTTCGCAAGAAGCACAAACATCCAGCTATATTCCCACTCCCATCAATTTTTTTATTTGCTGTTAAGAGAACCTCTACAAATTTTCCTTTCCTATCAAAGAACCCTAAATGCAACTTCTCAGTATCATAGCCACTGATTGCTCGGTACAGAAGAATCATAAGTTTAGTGAGTGTATCTTGACCTTTCAATTGACATAAGGTTCCAAAAACATCACCAGGAAGCATTTTTCCAACAATCTCATGTCTCATCCAACCAGTGAGTTTCTCCATGGCTGCATTCCATTCAGAACAGCAGGCATTCTCATCAGAAGCAAATATAGGTGGAATCAAGGGGTTAGGGCTGTCTATGATAGCTTTATAATCTCCTTGCAACCGAATGAATTTATCCGCGACAACTTTCTCAAGTGTGACATCTTGACCCACAAAGCACACCCCAACTACATTTTTCGTAGAATCCCTACTAGTGCAAGTATTAGCCACAATGTGTATAACTGAATTTTGTTGATCTATGCCAAACTTCCGTAGTTTTATTTCAACATTTTTGTCCTCCTCACCTGATTAAGTAAATAAAGAGCTGAATTATAACTGGGGAATAAAGAAGATACAGATTGTACATCATTGCGAAACTCCAAGTGTATAAATAATTATACAACATACGCAAATAGTGAACAAAAATGACATCCAAAAGAAAATTCATATGTTATTAGATTCTAGTGTATTCTTTTGACCTTACGGAAATTTCTTCGTGTATCAAAAATGAGATTTAAGTTTATATTCACTTTATCATGTCCAGAAATTTATAGAGTCATCACGATTAGATTTCCTTTTTCATAGCAACGTCAATCAGAGTTTAGGAAAAGAACACCAAATTAGTTTTAGGTGTGTGACAAAAATTTAGAATACAAGCATTCATCAGGAACTATACGACAATTATTGGACACTAACAAATATGTGAGTGAAAAACCTTACTCTAATCCAATTACACTATATGAAAATGGGAGGGACAACCACGAAGAAGGTGAGAAAGGCACAATATTGCGCAATTCGATATGACCACGGACCCAAGGAATAACTAAATAGAGATATATAATTTGTTCAAACTGCCCAAAAAATTATGATGCTGAAGGTGCGAACTGTAAGTCGTTATCTCATGCAACTATAGTCACTAGAATGTTAGTGTGTGTTATATATTAATTCTGAACAATCCATGAAATATATATTGTCGTTTATATTGAACACAGTATGCAACAAGGCTTCCGAACATTGATTTGCAAGGCAGGGAACTAAGTTTAGACTACCTTAAATGAAAATTTGAATGCAAATAAACTAAGAACATAGAAGTACAGAATATTAAGCCATTCAGATTGTATAGCATGTTTAAGGTCTTAATGCACCGAAAAAATACCTAGTAATCCTCTGGACAGAAGACTTTGAACTGCGTCGCGTGACTTCTCGTGAACAACTTCAGTAAGTAGGGACTTTCCCAAAGCCTCACTAGCTTGTAATCCTGTCAATTGGGCCATCTTTGCATTCCATCCATTGATTAGACCTGATTCATCAATGCCAAAGATTGGAGCTGTTGCTGTCTGAATCAATCTGACCATCTCACATGCCACTGAACTAAGTTCACCCATTTCCTGCACCTCAACATGATTCTGTCCAGCATATATCCCCTCTGAACTACTGTCTTTAATATCTTGAATTGAATCTCTCATTATAAGTTGTAGAGAGTGAATAGCATTAATTTCTGCAACTTCCCAAGGCAAACTTTTACTTTTAGTCACTTCAAGAAAAGCTCTGAAAGACACTCTTGGGTGCATTTTTGCGTCATCATCTTTGTCTGCTGGGTGATGTTTTGCCCCTCCCCATTTGATTTCCTTTGCTGTGTGGGATCTGAACCAAAACAAGAAGTCCTTCGAATAGATTCTTGCAGTAGCCATGCCACAAACTTCATCGCCAAGTAGAGCTGCATCAGGGTAACCAGCATTGGCCAAACTATCAGTACTTAATCCTGTGGAATCACTATGGTCATTTAACAACCACTCTACAATTTTTTTAACTTGTGATTCAGTTGGAGTAACACCCAGCAACCAACATTTTCCACCATAAAATAATGCAGCACCATCACATTTCACAAGATCCATGATATTGGGAGACTGAGCAACAATGCCAAGGGGAGCATCCCGAAGGAGCATGTCGCACAATAATGTTTGCATTCGGAGAATCTTCTTCTCACTCAACTGTGATGCCAACTGAAGCTCCATGTAGAGTTGCAAACCAAATGCCTGCATCAGAAATTCACATGCATAACGAAGTGGGAAAGGAACGTAACGTGCTGAAGTGTGGTGGCACACTAACAAACCCCAAAGCTTCATAGAATCACTACTATTGATAACAATTGCCATGGTCAATGAGGCAATAGATCCCATATTGGCCATGTACTTTGAATGGCAGCCATGTGGAGCCCGAAGGGTAGAATTAACCAAGCAAAGAGGCTGTTTTAAATTTTCAATTTGAATGACTTTAACTGGATTTGCATTGCAATCACAAATCATACGAACACGATTTTGCTTGAACAAGAAACGAGCAGCTTGTGGAATATCTGTAGCAGGATAATGCAATCCCAAATAAGGCTCCAAATCAGACCTTCTAATTTCTGACAAAACCTCACCATGCTCATCATCATGAAACTTATAAACCATAACCCTGTCATACCCTGTAAGCTTCTGAACATCTTCCACAACAATATCCAACAAAACACCAATATCTCCCCCAGGAAGCGCTTGCAACCTAGAAATTGCCCGAACCGCGAGTTTTTGTGACTGGACAGCACCAGCGAGCAATAATGCAGGATCACTAGAGTGAGCAGGTTCCAAATCAATTACCACCCCTACATCAATCCTATGAAGTATAGCATAAAAGGGTTTATCACAACTCTTAGAATGAACCCAAATTGGGTTTAGCATTGAAATCTCCCTAGTAGCAACAGCTCTATCTAATGAAGCTCTTGAAGAAGGGGTAAAAAGGGTTCTAGCATCAATTCCAAAAAGACCCTCCAACTCCTGAGACCCAAAAAGATTATCCAAACCCAACAAAACAAAGCAATTCTCACTGTAACTTATAATTCTAAAAGTGGATTCTTCAATTGCAAGCATACAGCCAATAGGTTGAATCAAACCACCCCTTTGAATTCTTGATAAATAAGCAGACATTTCTTGTTCAGATGCAGTTTCAGGTGCATTAATAACTGATTTTGAGTAATTAAAAGAGGCACCAGACTCACCAGAGTGTTCAAAATCAGCCATAATCTTAGCATCTGCACTGTACTGAGTCAAAGCTGGGTTCTTTTTGGTGGTGTTCATGTTGCTTGATGCTGATGATGTGAAAGTAGTTGTCATGTTGTTGAGGGTTGTTCTCTCTCTCCCTTCTTTAGTTCCCACTTCAATTTTTTGCTGATGCTCAAAATATGAAATTGTAACATGCCCATATTTGTTTCTCTTGCCGCTTGATCTTGTTTGCAGCTTCCACGCATTCTTGTTCTTTTGCTGCTAATTCTGCCATCACTTTTTCTTTAATCAAGTCTTATATCTAATTTGTTTCCAATTTTGTTATTTCTCTTTCCTTTTTTTGTGGTGGACGATGAGTGCGATGAGTCCAAGTAGTTTGTCCACTCGCTAAGTTCAGGAATCGAGGTGTACCTGCGTATGCTTTTTTTTAGTGGCTGAGATTTGTAGTTTGCATATTTCCAATTTCATTTTGGGTTTTCTTTGTTGGGAGAAAAACAAACCAAACAGCGCAGCGAAACAATATAATTCTCTCCTTTTGTGTAAACTCAATAAGAAAAATAATTCAAGCAGTTAATAATTAAGAACAAATGCACACAAGAACACAAACAAATTTTTACGTAGAAAACCCCCTCGATGTGAGAAGTAAAAACTACGGGACCGTAATCCACCAAATCTTCCACTATCAATAATAACGGGTAATACAATGTTCTCTCTAGCAACAACTAGAGGCATAAAGCAACAATAACCATCAAGAATAATATATTCTTGGCATACATCTTCAACTAGAAGAATAACAAGAGAAAATTAAAAACTCCACCAACTCTCGCAAAAAATGTATCAATAATGTATAGTAAAACCTGATGTTCGGAGACTCCGATGCTCAATCCCACCGTTCAGATTGAATACCAGCAAGTTACGATGTCACCCTCCAAAAATCAGCCCAATCGGACCACGAATGACCTTCCGATCACTGAGTTGTAAAATACTACATTATTTCCTACAAGAATTAGTTTTTCCTTTACTTCTGTTTTTCTGAAACCTATGTTATATCAACCATATGGGTCAATAGACCATATGGACTACTAATTGGGCCTACCCACATAGGAGAGAATAACCCAACAAATCTCCCCCTCACGACTATGTGGAGGGGTTCGCCATCCCGGCGCTCAATCTGTAATACTCAAGTTTTCCCTTTGGCAATATCTTTGTCATCATATCGGAACCATTATCGTCTGTATGAATCTTCTGAAGTTCTAGCAACTTTGCATCAAGAACATCTCTAATCCAATGATATCTCACATTAATATGTTTTGATTTGGAATGAAATGATGAATTCTTACCAAGGTGAATAGCACTCTGATTATCACAAAATAATACGTTCTTCTTCTGTTTGAATCCCAACTCATTCAAAAATTTCTTCAACCATAGCAACTCCTTACTCGCTTCAGTTGCTGCAATAAACTCTGCCTCTGTTGTAGAAAGTGCAACACACTTTTGTAGTTTAGACTTCCATGACACAGCCCCACCAGCGAAAGAAATCATATAACCTGAAGTAGATTTTCGGGTATTGAGATCTCCAGCCATATCTGCATCTGTGTAACCAACTAATTCTATTTTTCCATTTCCGAAACAAAGTCTCAATTCTGAAGTGCCCCGAAGATACCGCAAAATCCACTTAACTGCATTCCAATGTTCTTTTCCCGGATTTGACAAATAACGACTGACAACACCAACTGCAAATGTCAAGTCTGGTCGTGTACACACCATGACATACATTAAACTTCCTACAGCTGAGGCGTATGGAACTCTTTCCATATCTTTCTTCTCTTCATCAGTTGACGGACATTGTGTTGTGCTCAACTTAAAATGGGAAGCAAGAGGAGTACTAACCATTTTAGCTTTATCCATGTGAAATTTTAGAAGTACCTTTTCAATGTACTTCTCTTGTGACAAAAATAATTGTTTGGCATCCCTATCCCGCGTGATTCTTATGCCAAGTATCTGTTTTGCTGGACCCAAGTCTTTCATCGCAAAAGACTTACTCAACTGTCTTTTCAACAACTCAATTCGTGAAGAATTCCTACCAACAATTAGCATGTCATCAACATAAAGCAGAAGAATAATAAAATCATCATCAAAAAATTTCTGTACAAATACACAATTATCTGAAGAAGTTTTCCTGTAGCCATGCTCCCCCATAACTGACATAAACTTCTTGTACCACTGCCTCGGTGCTTGCTTTAAGCCATAAAGACTTTTCTTCAATTTACACACATAATCTTCTTTTCCTTTCACTTCAAAGCCCTCCGGCTGTTCCATATAAATCTCTTCCTCTAAATTACCATGTAGGAAGGCAGTCTTCACATCCATTTGCTCAACCTCTAAATCAAGTGTAGCGACTAAGCCAAGTATCACCCGAATGGATGTCATTTTCACAACTGGAGCAAAAATCTCATCGAAGTCAATACCCTTTTTCTGTGTAAATCTCTTCACAACCAATCTAGCCTTGTATCGTGGACATGCGGTGTGCTCTTCTTGCTTTACCCTGTAAACCCACCGATTCTTCAAGGCCCTTTTACCCTTAGGCAGTTTCACCAACTCAAATGTATGATTGTCATGCAATGAATGCATCTCATCTTGCATGGTATCAACCCACTCCTCTTTATGTTCATCTTCCATAGCTTCCTCATAACTATCTGGTTCTCCTGTATCTGTCAACAATATATAATCATTAGAAGAATAGCGTGTAGAAGCTTTTCGGTCTCGAGTAGACCTCCGAACATTAATATGTGGGTGTTCCAACAAGTGTGGCGACTCGGGAGCATCATCATGTATTTCTTCCTGTATAGGAACATCTGCCTCATTTAAATCCATGTTCTCATCCCGAATTTCTTTCGCAGGCTCAGAAAATTGGGATGTCAAAGGAACTGGATCTAAGTCAACTAGATCATCAAAGTTGTTCGGTACCATCTTTTCGGACATGTCAATATCATCTATAGTCTGATTTTCAATGAAAATAACATCTCGACTTCGAACTATTTTCTTCTGAACCGGATCATATAATTTGTAACCAAATTCATCTTGACCATACCCAATAAATACACACTGCCGAGTTTTCGCATCAACCTTTGATCTCTCATATTTAGGAATATGCACAAATGCCTTACATCCAAAGACACGTAAAGAATCATAAGAAACCGCTTTACCGGTCCACACTTTGTTCGGTACATCAAACTCCAACGGTACACATGGTGTCAAATTTAATAAGTACACAGCAGTACTTAATGCTTCACCCCAAAAAGAACTCACTAATTTTGCTTGTGAAAGCAAACTTCTAACTCTTTCAGCTAAGGTCATGTTCATTCTCTCCGCCAAACCATTCAACTGGGGAGTTTTAGGAGGTGTCTTTTGATGCCGAATACCCTGCTCTCTGCAATACTCGTCAAAGGGGCCTATGTACTCACCTCCATTATCTGTTCGGATACACTTTAGCTTTTTTCCTGTTTGTCTCTCAACTAATGCCTGAAATTGCTAAAATACATCAAGTACTTGATTTTTGGACTTCAAAGTGTATACCCATATCTTTCTCGAATGATCATCAATGAATGTCACAAAGTAAAGAGAACCACCAAATGTTTTTACTTTCATACCACATACATTGGAGTGTACCAAATCAAGTATATCTGACTTTCGTGACGGAGAACTCGTGAATGAAACTCTGTTCTGCTTTTCAGACAAGCAATCACTACATTTTTCCAATTGTGTACGTTTTAACCCAGATAAACTGTTATTCTTGGCCAATAGCTTCAATCCCTTTTTACTTATGTGACCAAGTCTCTTATGCCACAACTCTGATTGACTATCATTCTCTACTGCATTAACAATGTCTGTAGAGAGCTTTGCATGTAACGTGTACAATGTTGAACATTTCTTACCTCTAGCCACAACCATAGAACCTTTAGTAAGTTTCCACTGTCCATCACCAAAGACATTGCAAAATCCATCATCATCAAGTTTACTAGCAGAAATCAGATTTAACCGAATATTAGGAACATGCTTAACATTTTTGAGAACTAACATTGTACCGTTGTTAGTCTCCAAACACACATCTCCAATGCCCACAACTTTCGACACTCCATCATTACCCATCTTTACAACCCCATAGTCACCAGCTGCATAGGATGTAAAGAAGTCTTTTTGCGACGTAGCATGAACTGATGCCCCACCATCAATGACCCAACTCATCTCATGAGTAGCAAAATTAAGAACATCTTCATCATACATAATGAGAAAATCATTAGAAATGGTAGCAACTCGATTATCATCCTTATTGTCGTCATTCTTCTTTTCTTTACCATTTCCCATATTGTTTTCTCTCTTGAGCTGGCGACAAATTTTTTTTATATGCCCTTTCTCATGACAATGAAAACATTCTACATTTGCAAATTTATTGGACTTGCTTCTGCTCTTGCCTCTATACATCGGATATCTGCTTTTGCTCCTTCCCTTTCTCTCGGTAACTAGCACATCTGACTGTGAAGAGATACCTTGCGACTTTCTTCGAACCTCTTCATTCAGAACACTGCTTTTAGCCAAATCCATAGTAATTTTACCATCTGGAGCGGAGTTAGACAACGATGTTCGAAACGTCTCCCACGAATCCGGCAATGTACCAAGCAGCCATAATCCCTGTATCTCATCATCAAACTTGATACCCATTGCAGCTAACTGATTAATAATCCCCTGAAAGGAATTTAAATGATCAGTCAAAGGTTTTCCGTCATGATACCTCAATGCCATCATCTGCTTAATCAGAAACAATTTATTATTCCCCGTCTTTCGAGCATATAATTGTTCAAGCTTACACCACAAACTGCGTGCATGAGTCTCTCCACTAATATGATTCAAAACATTATCATCAACTCATTGCCTAATGTAACCACACACTTGACGATGCAGAATTTTCCACTCGTCATCGGTCTTTTTCTCAGGTTTCACATCAGAAAACACAGGCAAATAATAATCCTTCACATAAAGGAGGTCCTCCATTTTTCCTTTCCAAATATGATAATTTGAACCATTCAAAGTTACCATCCTACTCGTATTAGTTTACATCGTTTAACACAAGGCAAACAATTCAATAACAACCACAGCTCTGATGCCACTTGTTGGGAGAAAAACAAACCAAACAGCACAGCGAAACAATATAATTCTGTAACGCCCCCAAATTCGGGTTCCAAATACCCGGATCCGGTCATCACGATCCAATACAAACATTCACCTCTAAACAACATACAATAACTAAATGCGGATTAATAAACATATGTTGTTCATTCAAAAGGTGTTACTAGTCCCAAGATACGATAACCTTACACAAAAGTACACAAATACCGTTAATAAAGTACTTAGGGTTTATATTACATAACAGTTAATTTAATTAACTACAGGGCTGCATCTCGAAATCTATTACTTCATCTTTCCTTTACCCTTGTTCTTTCCCGAAGTCTCGGGTTGCACTGTAATAATGTTTCATGATATAGCAAGAGTGAGCAACTAGTTTGCTCAACAAGTTTAAATAACAACAAGGAACAATATATCATGAATGAAAGGGAATAGCTGAACAATTCAATAATGTGAATAACATAAACAGGAATAATAATTTGCTTTTAAAATTAGGATAGTCAAATAGACTATGAACTATAAATATCCAATGGAGTCAATAGCAGGTTGACTCAATGGTTACTACCAGAAATATGTACCCGAGGGGATCAGCATCAGTACAATATGTGTATGCATAACATTTAATTTCCGTATTTTTGTACCTGATATTAGATACAGGGTACTCCCCTGTAATAAAGGGGTGTTCATAATAGTCTAAGAATCCGCATCTTCAATGATTTGGATAGCTTTTAAAATCTTTAACATAAATGTCTAGCCGAACAATGACTTAGACCTACTTTAAACAGTTCTTTAAACAATAGAACAATAATTAAGTACAAGTCAATGACTGTACGATATCAAGTGCAATAAGTGCGAATAGCAACAATATCGATGTGGAATAATTGTAAAGTAATTAAACCACTCAAAGCATGCTTGGAAATAACACTTCAAGCTTAGATAAATAATTTGCTCAATGAAATGAGCTTAGAGATAAGAAACTTGTCTGTCTGCTCAGCTACAATAAATGTCTAGCTTTAACTAACTGGCTTTGAAAAGACCTAACATTAATAAAGTTGGTCTAATAATTAGTACGACGTATTTGCACAACTATACGCTCACTAAGGTACTGATTTATCATATAAGTACTAACACATAATTTACATTAGTCGAAATAATATTATTAACCTTATAGACCCTCAATCAAATTAGGTTAATAATTTAATAAGTTAGAAAATATTTTTCTTAAGCGTTGGACACTTATTAAACCCTTAAACAACTTATTACATTTGTTTAATTAAAGTATAATTAAATTAAATTTATTTTATTAATTCAATCTCTATTTAATTACTATTTAATCTTGGTTAAATAGAAATTAATTAATTAACTCTAGTTATTATTTAAAATAAATAATAACTAATTGTACTTACTTATTATTTAATCATAATTAAATAATAAATAATTATTAATTTAATTTTAACATTCTTTAATTTAATATTAATCAACTAATAATTAATTCATTAATTAACCTCACTTATTATTTAATTTAAGGAAATTAAATAATAGTTTACTAATTTTAATCCTCTTTAATTATTATTTAATGTCAATTAAATAATAATTAATTATTTAATTATTTTTAATTATTATTTAAGATTAAATAATAATCAATTCATCTTTATTTATTATTTAAATTAAATAATAAATTGTTAATCTAATAACTTAATTTCCATTAATCGTTATTTAATGTTAATTAAATAACAATTGATTACTTAATTATCCTTATTTATTATTTAATAATATTTAAATAATAAATAGTTAATTTATAAATTTTTATTTCTCTTTAATTATTATTTAATAGGAATTAAATAATAATTGCTAATTTATCACCTTTATTTATTATTAACATTTTAAATAATAAATAACTAATAAATTTATTTAAGTTAACCATGATTTAGCTAACTAGATTAATATTTAAAATATTTAAATATTAAAAATATCCTCCCCAATATCATTTTTGTATTATTATTATTATTTTTGTTATAATTTTAAATTAGTTTTTAAATATTTAAATTAATTAAATTAAACCTGAATGACATTTCTGTAAATAAGTTGAAAACTGAACCGAGGGCAAAATCGTAATTTCGCCAAAAAAAACACGGAGGGGCAGTTTAGTAATTTCACCGGGAATATACTGCCGCGCATTACGCGCGTTACCGACTGTACTGCCCAAAACGGTGCAGTTTTGAGAAGCCGGAAACGGCTTCCGCGCGTACACGCGGAGTAAATTTCTAACGGTGCCAAACGACGTCGTTTGGCTCCGCGTCCTTTAACCGCATAACCTTCCGCGCATTGCGCGAAAAAACCCTTTTTTTTTTCTTCCGGCAGAATGTGAACAGTGTTCCGGCAATACTCATTTTAAATAAAAATATACCATCAAGTAAGTTTTAAATCCTTAATAAAAATTCAAAAAAATTACCAATCACTTAATATCAATTTATAATATGAAAATTTAATTTTTCATGATTTAATATCATTCTTTTTTTATAAAATTTTTTACATCACATAAACTACTATAAATCATAACTTTTTGTATATAACTCCATTTTGAGTGATTCAAACTTTATTTTTCTCATGATTTAATGTTCTATAATATTAGAACATCAAACCTAAGTTTTATAAAAATATTTTTGGTCATAAATTCCAAAACTTGTTTATACACTACTAAACACATATTTTAGCATACAAAATATACCAAAATACAAACCAAGTATATTAACCTCAAGCATGGCATAAATATTACTACCACACATTATTAACTATATTAACATATTTATATACACATGTTAGTTTATTTAATTTAAAACAAAATTAGATTTAGAATAACCATTACCTTGATTTAATGGTTATCCTCCTTTTTCTTCCAAAATAGGTGGTGAAAGAAGATGACATGAACCAAGAACTCCTTCTCTTGGTATTTTTGCTCTCAAAATATTTTTCTACACTCTCAAATGCTCTCTAGCTTGCAAAGTGGAAGAAGAAGAAATGACCAACATACATTCCTAAATTGTAAGTATACTTACAATTTGGATAGATATAAAACCTATATCTATTAAAATTGTCATAATGAGGGTAACAAGGATACTTACACAAACTAACACAAGGAATGGGTTAAATGACACATTAGGTGAAAAGAGGAATGGTCCATGTACTTGAAAAATTAAAACAAGTAATCCTTTTATTAAATAAATGAAAAATAAAAATAAAATCTCAACTTTCTCTCACCTTCCCAAGCATGGTCGGCTGATTTCTCTTGTTCTTGTCCCAATTTCATAGTCACTTTCTACTTTTTAATTAATTAATAGTTATATAATTGTTTTTCCAAGTGGGCCAATTATTGAGCTTTATTTAAAATACCAATTGGGCTTCTATTAAATTGTTTGGGCTACTAATTTGTCAAATTTTATTATTCTTCACTTGAGCTACTAATTGACCCATGTTGGGCTAATTTAATAATTTACACATTAATTATTCAATCCATGATTAAATAAATAATTAGATTGAATAAATAATTAAATATTCTAACTAATTAGTATTAAATTACTAAATGGACTAATAAATATTATTATTAATATTTCACATTATTTACATTAATTAATAATCATATTAATTAATTTATTATATTTAATTAACTCATTATATTCAATTTAATTGAATATTTAATTAATAGAAAACTTATCAATTATTTTGATATTAAAACTTTAGGGTTTGTTCACTAATTTAAAAACATATTAATGACCCCCTTTAATTAATTCTAGTAATTAATCACATAATTATTTAATTACGTAATTAATTAATCACATAAAAAAATTTAAATAATCTCGTAAAACTAACTCGTTGGAAATTAAATTAGTAATTAAATTAATAATGACGTGGAAATTCTAGGACATTTCAAATTCTCCCCTCTTGTGTAAACCCAATAAGAAAAATAATCCAAGCAGTTAATAATTAAGAACAAACGCACACAAGAACACAAACAAATTTTTACGTAGAAAACTCCCTCGATGTGAGGAGTAAAAACCACGGGACCGTAGTCCACCAAATCTTCCACTATCAATAATAACGGGTAATACAATGTTCTCTCTAGCAACAACTAGATGCATAAAGCAACAATAACCATCAAGAATAATATATTCTTGGCATACATCTTCAACTAGAAGAATAACAAGAGAAAATTAAAAACTCCACCAACTCTCGCAAAAAATGTATCAATAATGTATAGCAAAACCTGATGTTCGGAGACTCCGATGCTCAATCCCACCGTTCAGATTGAAGACCAGCAAGTTACGGCGTCACCCTCCACAAATCAGCCCAATCGGACCACGAATGACCTTCCGATCACTGAGCTGTAAAATACTACACTATTTCCTGCGGGAATCAGTTTTTCCTTTTCCTCTCTTATGGTTTTGTTACTCGTTACTTCTGTTTTTCCTGAAACCTATGTTATATAATCCATATGGGTCAATAGACCATATGGACTACTACTTGGGCCTACCCACATAGGAGAGAATAACCCAACATTCTTTTCTTTTGGATATATTCACGTGAAGCTAAACTTGGGGTCCAAGTGCAATGGTGGTCTATGTCAGCCGTCAGGCCATTTCGCTCCAGTTCAAACTTGGTTGGTAGTGCTTCCACCGAAATACTATCGCCAGGTTTCTGGTAGCCTTTCCTCTGAAGATAAATATTAATTGAGTCATTTTAATTGGTTTTGACTCAAGTCAAACACTTCAACTTTAAAGATTGGATAACTTAAAATTTTATTTTTATATTTTTATCATAAATTTTCACATTTTATAAAAAAAAATTATTTCTTTTATTTTGCCGACTCAACAGGTCAACAACTCAAAAAAAAAAATTGTTGCTCAAAAGCAATATTTTTAGACCGGACCATTATCAAATCGAAAAAAATATCGAATAAATAAGTCATTAATCTAACTAACAGTTGAACTATTATTAAACTGATAATATCATAAATACATAAAAAGAAATATTATTAATGATTATAAAATTTTAAAACATCTATTTTTTTATAAGCTAAAATATAGAGAAATAATATTATAATATTAGTAAAATATTTAATTTTAAAAATAAAATTATTTTTTTATAAAAAAAATTAAAAAATATTTTAAAACTGGATTAATTAGCCAATTTTATCAGTGGAATTACCGGTTCGACCGATACTTAACTAAGTTTTGATCAAATACATAAAAATCAATATTTTTTGCCAAACTGAATCGACATGCCCTCCAATTTTTAACCGATCCGAACCGAATTTTAAAACCATTCTCAAAAGTTTTTTTTGATCTTCCTGACTTCTGCATTCATGCGTTCTTGAATTTGGTATTTCAACGCATCTCATCATCATATATTTATTTTATAAAGCCACCCTTAAGAATTGTTGACGTTGACAATGTAATGGTATTACACTTTTTTTTTTCTTTCTCCTTTGCCCTTAGAAGTTTAGTTACATTATTATTTTATTTTTTTAATATTTTTATTTATTTATTTAATCTTTCAAACTTTAAGATTTTTATTTTATCGTATATAATTTATACATACAACATATGTGTCGCCATGTGCTAATATATATATATATATATATATATATATATATATATATATATATATATATATATATATATATATATATATTGACGTGTCGTTTATAATTATTATGGGATCTCTTGCTCTTAAAATTGTTTCTATTGAATTCTGCTCTTTTGTTATTCGATACTAGATTACCACCGAAATGCTGGTTACCTCATCTAAGGTCTCGTTCATGTGGTTATTATCATTTCTCTCTCTATGCTGATTATTGACTCTTGGCTACAATATTTCATCTGTTTGTTCTACCCTTTGAGCCTTATACACAACATCTGAATACAAACTAAATTTATGAGAGATAAGTTATTGACGAATTTTGAATCTCAAACCTCGTAGGAACATCCGACTCATTTGTGCTTCGTCATCCACTAGATAGGTGACAAAACGAGATAACTCGACAAACTTAACTTCATATTGTGAGACTGTCATATTTCTCTGCTCTAGCTGTCATATTGTGAGCTGTACTTTTCGTTGAACAGCTCTTGAAATTCCAGCCAAGACATTTTGAGAGCCGAATGATGGATACGTTTTACCGTCTCCCACCAATGATCATCTGCACATCACAGGACTTCAAGTATTTTTGTCGTATGTTTCAACCACGTCTCCGCTTTGAGTGGGTCAGGCTTTCCGAAAAATTCAGGTGGTCCTCCCCTCGCCTGATTTTGGATAAATTGCATGAAATTTCTAAAGAAACCATCGTGATTTGTATAATCACCAGCATTATTTTCTGAAATTGTAAGAGAATTGTTTGTAACTTCCTGGTTCTCAGCTACATTCGTCTTGGGCAGTGGATAATTCATTCCCTAATTTTCAGAAGTCATTCTAAACTGCGATCATAAGATAAATTTTAGTTAAACAAACTGACTCGTCACTTCCTATTTCTACATTCAAGTCAACTCATTAGATAACAAAATTCAATTTATGTATGACACACTAGTGACGTAATCTATTTGTCTCTCCCCTTATACTTCTACCCTAGATATCCATTAAAGATCATGTCCCTAAACTCGGATACCAAACGTGACGTCTCCAAATCTGGGCTTACATAGCCCAATTTGAGACGCCATAAAATACACGATAACTAAAACAAATAGTACATAGAACAGAAATACAAAACTCAATAATACACAATTAAGTTTTCACTATTATTGTCACACTATATACAATATGTGAAGACTACTACAGCTATTTCTCAGACATTTACTCAATTTCTCGGCTACACCCAACTATTCTATCATTTCTTAAAAAACAATAGAACAAAAAAGAAAAGGTGAGCTCAAATAGCCAAGTAAAAAATATCATGAATAAGATAACAATTAATAAATTATCATTAACATTCAACATTTGAGTTCTTGATAGAATATAATAAACAACAAGATTTAGATCAATAATAGCAGTGGAATAAGCAATACATTAGAATAATCATGTAGACTATAATGTCCACTAGCTTATCTTTTTAAGAAAAATATCATCAACTTTTATCATCTTAATCACCACTGGTCATGATGATATAAATTCACAGTTCCTGATCATAATCATGTAAGTCAACAATTCATCTTTGCACAACGGACCAAAGATATTCAAATATAACACCAATAGTCATGATTATACTAGTCTTGAAGCCTTTGATCATAATCATACCAAATAACAGTTCTTCTTTGCCTCAGACCAAAGAGAACATTCACCATGTGCCTTAAAAGACACACAACAATTATATCATCTTTATCCTATCATCTGTACCCCAGGCCACAGGTATTCACAACAACATGATTCTTGATGATTAGAATAACAACAGTGATATGATGAACAGAAAAAATAAGATGAGCAATAAATATCGAAAGTTTATGATTTTACTTTGTGCAGATTCAAATAATGTCTAAATTATCAACATGATGTGGACTCAAATTCAAGAACGATATTCAAGATCCATAATTCAGAATAACGGTTAAAATTCAATAGAAAGATTTAGAAAAATAGAAAAGTTCAATTGAAATGATATTAGATGACGCGCAAACTATTAAGGAACATATAATCATTTCAGAAAACTTTACCAAATAGTACTTACCATAGTAAGTTAAAAGTATGAAAAGAATGATACATCTTACCATAGTAAGTTTGAATGATAGAAGATGAAAAAGATGGTATCCCTTACCTTAACATGTGACTGGATATGAAGTTGATTAACCTATATATTTATAATTTAATTAGTAACTACCACATATAATTTCATGGTGTATATCAATTCGTATAAAATCATCAAAAGTGATTTGACAAAATAAAGTAAATAACTTCAATATAGTTTTTGAAAGAAAATAATATTTTAAAATAAATATTCTAAAGGAAGAGTCTTCTAAAGGAAGATTTATAAATATCGTGTGATGTATGTGGTTGCTTATATAATCTTTATAAAAAGACTTACTTGAACAGTACTCGTACACTTACAGATCTTCACAAATACTCAAGATGACTTTAGCACACTCAAATAAAACTTACACAAAATAATATTTAGAGAGTGAAAGAAATAATAAGTAATGAAGTTTTATGAAAAATCCTTAAGTTAAGGCCTCTATTTATAGCCAAAAATCTTATCATAAACCAAGATTTTTTAATTTAATCCAAACCGTATATTTCAAGATAATGTTTAATCCATACCACTTATTTTATCTTTTAAGATTTTCTTAATCTAAACCATTAATTTAAAGATCATCTTTAATCTATACCGTTCATTTCAAATTCTATAATTATTACATTAACTTTAATCTATACAATTTATTTCAGATCTCCTTTAATCTATACTATTCAATTAACTTTATATATAAAATAACTAATTTTATAAATCAATTAACTTTATATATAAAACAACTAACTTTATATAAATCAATTAACTTTATATATAAAAACAAATAACTTTATATAATTTATCATAATAAAATAATTTACTTTACATAATTTATATAAAGTAAATAACTTTATATAAATTATTATAATAAAAACGAATAACTTTATATAATTTATTATAATAAAAACAAATAACTCTATCAATTCCATTATTCAACAATAATTCACAATTATTCATTATTATGATTAATTGTTATAATGCAGTGTAGTCGGCTTTTTGAGTTAGATAAACAAAAAAAAAATAACTAATAATAGAATACAACAGTTTAATCAACATCATAAAAGAGATAACAATAATGCTGAAAATAAATAAAAAAAATAGCACGTTACTGTGTAATGACAATTATTGATTCAGTAATGTGAATTACTGTGCATATGCTACTGTGACAATTATCAGCTTGATAATATGAATTATTATGCATATGATAATTATTGATTCAATAAAATCAATATAGTATAATAGCCACTTTATCAGTTCAATAATATGAAACACCGTGCAATACCGTGTGCTACTGTACGTGCAAGACTGTGTGCTACTATGTAATAACGTATGTTACTATTCTTTTACCATCAGGTATTTTAACAGTTAAAAGTGATAGTACCGTTGACTATATTTATTTAAAAAGGTTACGTATGTCGCTTTCTATATCCGACAATAATTCGTTGTGAGGGTTCACTAATATTTGATTATTTCGGCGTCGTCGTACGAATCGAATATTCCCCGACAAAACGAATATTCCCCGACAAAACGAATATTCTCCAACAAGATAAAATTTGTACAAACATTGCTTAATTTTTACTTTTGTTAATTTATTCATTTATCATTTTCAAAAAAATATATATATAAAAAAAATTAATTTGTATTTAATAAAAGTCGGAGTCTTACAACACTATTTATGTGAAAACTAAGGCCTTGCCTCCACCATTCCTAGAGAGAGTTGCAGCTATGTTTGAAATTATAGTCTTTACAGCTAGTCAAAGCATCTATGCAAAACAACTTCTTGATATACCGGATCCAGAGCAAAATATTATTTCACACCGAGCTTATCGTGAGTCGTGGATAGAAGTTACACCAAAGATTTGAAAGTCTTGGGTGTTGATCTTGCAAAAATTGCCATTATTGATAATTCTCTACAGGTAAATTACTTGCCTACCAAGCATCGATGATTGTCCTTCATCAGCTCCTGTTTTTTTTTTCCTCTCGTCTTTGCCTCTTTTGATATCTGGTTGAAGAACGAGCAAGTACAGATCGAATCACAGAGACTAAATTAATTTTAATGTTCCCTTAATTTATATTTCAAACAAATTAGAAATAAAAAATGATGGAGATAATTAATTAACTAAATAATGCAAATTAAAAATTAATAACGAAACTAATAATGAGAAAAACTACCTAGGAATCCGAATCCATTAAATACTAACATAATAATTAAATTCTTCATTTCCTTAATTAATTTTTAATTATTTTTCCTTCCCTTTAAAAATAGTGATTCATATAATTAATATGGGCAAGTATCGATTATGAAAATTTAAGGATTAACTATAACTCATCAAAATTTCATTGAGCAAGCATGAATTATGAAAAACTCATATCTTAACAATAATATATCAAAACCTCGTAATTAATATAGAACCAAAACGAATTTAGCGCGAAGGTAAAATTGAAGAAATAAACAATTAGACATTAATATCGAAACGGAAAGAAAATATTAATATATAATATATAGCTTCATCATCATCCTATGTATTAGAAATTTAGCTATCCATGGAATTTATAATTAAAACTACTAATATAAATTACATAGAATAAAATAAAAAATAATAGAATAATTAAAGAGAATTTTTATAAAACTAATAAAGAATGTAACAAAAAGTAACAAAAGCTGTCGCTCATTAGACTTGAAAGAATAAACGAAAAGACTCCCTGCTCTGCTCCTTGTTCTTATTGAAACTAAAAGAAAAATAAGAAAATAAAATATCACTACTTCTCTAAAATAAGATTCCTATTTATAGAGAAAATAAATTGAATTCTAATCTAATTTGGAATAATTTGATCTCTTCTTTTCTTTTTGACTTTAACTTCTACATAGTAATCTTCCAACTCTTTATTGGAGTCCAAATAAAAATCAACTTGAAAGCTTCTAGAACTCTTTTTCCAACTCAACTTCAATTATTTATCTATTTTCTGCAAAACAAAATAAAATGTATTAATTAAATAAAATAAACATATAAAATAATAAAAATGAGAATATTAAAATGTATAATTATGTGTCTATCAAGCTATATATTTGTATTTATTTTTAGCTACAATTAGATATGGATAGTATTTTTAAGGTTGTTCCTCCTTACTTATTTCTTTTAGTGGGTTCGAATCCAATTTCAGATTCTAATGATTCATTTGAGATTTGTTGTTAACTATTATGACAACTATTATGAGGATCAGATCTATTGGCTTAGTATTTGTAAGCCATTTTCTTGACATTTGTATCATATATGAAAGTCATGCAGTCCATATCAAGGAGCAAAACATTAAATTGGTCTCTCCAATTTGGTTAGTGCAGTAGAGCTGCTTTGAGAAAACTTGTGAAGGCACTTGAATTGAAGGACAATCAATGTTCAAAACTAGAGAACAATATGTATCATCATTCACTTAGATGCTCATCATTCACTCCTCTTTTAGTCTTAAATAATTATCTATATACAATAAAAATATTGGTGGTGAAGTCTTTGAGTCAGCTCTAGGCACTCTTCCTTTCCTTTTCTTTTCTATAGAGTTTAGCAATCTCCTTAGGCTTTGAATCTAATTTGTGGAGAACAATATGTCAAAAGAATTTCTATATATGCATGCTCCATTGTACAGTAATAGTCTTATAGATGCTTATTAATTCAAGAGGATGTTAATATGAATATAATTGCTTTTGTGATAAGATTTCCTTTTCAAATAAATTTGATTAAATCTTGCTAGCAAATATATGCATTGTTCCCAATTTGCATTGATAATTTGACTGTTCTTACTCTGTTTAGCTGTGTAAAAGATTGTTATCTGCTATGAATACTTTTAAAACTGAATACATGATGAGTATTATTCTTGTCTTTCACATATGTTCTTATGTTCATAAATACATACGTTTATTTGTGTACCAAACAAGATTAGCAAAGATGAGATAAGTGGCTTTGAATCATCATTTCATGAGTTTTACACGCACACACACACACATATATATATATAGATGAAGAAGATATTTTGTGGAATGCTCATCACACGAGCTGATAGTAGTTGCTTTTGGCAAAAACATATGTTGGACTGCAATCTCTCTAATACTTTTACTATTTGAATTGGCTTACCTACAGGTCATGTGGAGCTTAAAGGATATTGCTAAGAATTGTATTACTCAATAGTTTTATCTTTATATATATATATATATATTTATTATTTTTTTGCTATATTAAACTCATATTTAAACACACAACACACCACCTTATTATTATCAAGGTTTCATCCCTAAACTTCATAGATATCATGAGTTGAAAAATATTACTCAGGCCAAAGGTCTTCGGTGGATTTTTTTATCTTTGTTAAAAGGGAATTGATATTTACACAAATAAAAATAATAATTTCATAAGTTTCATTTCACATGAGTGTAAAATCTATTTACTATTTATGTAAAAAAGATCTTACAAAATTATTATTTTTATTTATAAAAATATCAATTTCCTTGTTAAGACTTTGTATAAACAACTAGGCACCTAGCGTTATTTTTTTTTAATCAATTAGATATAACTAAAAGAGTAAAGAATTGGATCCGTCTTTAGAGTTGTGAATCAATAATTTTTTTGGGGGGTTGGGGGGAGAATAGGAATATAAAGATGCTTTTAAAATAAATAGTTTATCGATATAAAATACTCATATGAATGAAAAAAATTGAACCACCTATTAAAATTAAAAAAATGCAAAACTCACTAGAAATTTATATAGTCCATACAACATATATATATAAAAAGAGAGAGGACGATTCAAAAATATATATTTTAAATAACATATATTCTTAAGTAATATATTTTTATCAAAACGATGTCGTTTTGAAAAAAATTTAATAACATTTTGTTAAATAGAAAAAAAAACAAGTGATGTCACAAAATGTCTCATTATGTCGTATTTTCTTTTAATATTATTTTTTTTAAAAAAAGAAAATCTTCAAACCAATATTATTTTAATAAAAATATACTATTTAATAGAAATATAATATTTAAAAAATATACTTTAAATTCCTCCTATTTCATTAAGTATGTGTGTGTGTGTGTGTGTGTGTGTTCTTGGCAGTATAAGGCTAAGTTGGGTTGTCAGTTTTATGTCATGAAAAAACATTGTTCAAGGGTTTGATAATTGATACACAATGATTGACAAGGATAGATGTCCTCAGCATAATAAAAAAATTCCTTTTAAAGGCCTAGCTCTGATCATTTTCTCTCATTTTTCAAGGAAGCATATCATCAAAAAAATATCAGTCATAGTTATATCATGGAAGCTAAGAATCTTAACTGCCAACTTGTGCTGTGAATTATGACGTTACCATGGTCACACTTGCACGCAGAAATGAAGTTGTTCTACTATTTTTTTTCTTTTAAAGAAGCCACCTTTTAATTGCATTGAAATTGATAAATAAGAAATTAAAGAACTAAACCTTTTCACTCACTAATGTGCGGTATTTTAGTTTCTGATCAATCTGTTGTTTTATTTATGTCATCTATTGATCATGAGTTATGATCTTATAGAGTTGGGATTATGAGAGAGATAAATTAGAAATATGAATTGTAATTAAAAAATTATTATATTATAAGTCGAGAATAATATGATAATTATAAAAATATTAGTTATTTTATTTTATTTTTCGTGACCAATTTTGGCTAAATTTTCTATACATTTCATTTCTTTTTTTTTATTATTAAAAAAAATAAAAACGCGAGAATTTAATAGAAAACTTAAATTTTTTGTCCATTTTTTTTTCTTTTTTTTTTTTCTGTCTAGTTTAAAACTCATAAACAAAGTGTTACTTTTTATGTGAAAATTATATTTTGTTCATACTTTTGTAGATAGAGGTAATAATATAAAAAGACATAATATTCTTTTATAGGATTAATATTATCGGAAGACAAGAACAATATTGTCCGAACAAATTTATATTTAATGACACTTTTATAATTGTTACTGATTTCAAGAATTTTATTATTAAAATAAATATTAAATAAATAATTTATCCAAATATTTATAAATTTTACAAGTTGTATTCTTTTTCTTTTTTTTCATTTTATACGGACTATGCAGTTGATATTCGTACACAGTTCCCGATGACAAATCACACTCCACCGGATCTTGCTTTCTTGTATTATAAATTATAATTATTATTCAGACCACACATATTTTGATCTCTCATTTTAATCTCTCTTTCTCTTCGCCGGCGAAATTCGAAAGACGCCAAATCCGTATAAACAACAAACCAAGAAGTCGAGATGCTGTCGACGATTTATCTCTCCTCTTCCGTCCAGACTTTCTCACTCTACAATAAACCGTTTCTCTCTCTAAAAACTAATCCGCCTCATCACTTGACTAAGCAGCAGCGGGTCCTCCTTCCTCCAAACTCCTCAACCGACTATCCTCTGAGGTGGGTTCGATTGAATTTTCAACTAATTTTGGTGATAAAAGTTTTACAGCAGTAGGAAGTTTCTTTCTTTAGAGTGCAATTTTCTGTTTGTGTTTTTGCAGGGTAGGGTCAATTGAATATAGAGGAGTGATGAATATAAATAAGCGGCGAGGATTTGGCGCTGTTTGTTACTCTGCGCCTCTTTCCCCTCCTAATCTCCAGTGGATTTCCGCAATCTCATCCGCGTATTATTCTTTCCCTATAACTACTTGTTTTACCGTTTAAGGTCTTTGTCTGAGATACATTAAAGTTATACTCCCTCTCTTTCTTTTGCGGTAAGAAAAAATTAAAACTTTAATTTGAGCTACGGACCCATTTTGTTGTGTGTTTTTACTAATCTGAACATAAATTTATTTTGCCTATTTGGTTGTTAAAGAGGTTAATTTGATGTAATATCCCATTTCTTGTTTTGGTTGGTGCAATAGAAATGAGGTTTGAACTTTGGGGTAGTAGCACTTAAATTTTGGATAATTTCAGTGGTCTAATTCTTTTTTGTTTCAAATGAATCTCAAATGATTTCTCATTCAATATTATAATGATACTTTATTGCATAATTAATCACAATAGATGCACTCAACCCATGTAAAAAGCACACCATTTGAGACAAAATTTGAGACCTCGAGCATTACTCTTAAATTTTTATTAGGCCAGAAAGATTATAAATTTTGGCAGTGATTTTCTTATTATGAAAATTATTTGACAATTGGAAGTTTAATTATCCTATTTATAGTAGATTTGACTCTTGTAAAAATTGATCGTAAAATTATTAAGCATACAAAAAAGTTATCTTGGTTTATCAATCATCTTTCTCAATGGATTGAGAAGTGAAACCTGAAGTTGAAGGAAGGATGCAGTCAATCTTGACTGCAGATGAGCATTTTCTTCGTGTTGTTCCTACTCTTCGGCTTTTAGCAAGGGACTTTAAGCTTCATGATACTAGTCCTTTGGGATGAAGAAGTTAATCAAATAGTATTTGCTTGTTTTCACTTTTAGACATTGCTTTGAAATTTGATATGCCATGCATCAAACTCAAACCAGAATGTGTTTTCATTATCTAGTTAAATTGACAATGTGCTCTAGCAAATAATTATTTTACTTTATAGGGTATTGATGCTTGCAAGAGGAACTGGAATCCAGAAATCTTTTATTGTTCCTATATTTGCTCTACTAGCACCTGCTAGCATCGTCTCATGGATCAAGTATGCCTTTCAGTTTCTTTTCCTAATCTTTTGTTTTTATAATCCTATTTGGCAGTGAGGATGTCTATGTAGTCTTCTTCGTCATCCTCATCGTTGAATCAATTAATTCATTTTTTTAATAATTTTAAAATATATATATATATTATTAACTTTTTAATCTGATATCTTGCTGTTGTGTACCAAATTATAATTTGTAGGGGAGAGTATGGAATTTGGACTGCTTTCTTGGCACTTCTTTTACGTCTCTTCTTCCATATTCCTGGTACATTCTTTATTGCTGTATCAAATATTTTTTTTATTTGAATTAAAAATGATGCAATAACTGCCTGGAATTAGGTATAACCTGTGAACTTATTTTATGTTCCTACTTGGTTTAGTTTTAAGTACCTTATTTTAATACCTTTCAAGTGACTGCCTTATATGCTTTACTTACTGGATTTATCCTTTGTATATTTGTTGTTGTCTTTATGAAGCTTTCATTTTTTTAAATTAAGACTACAAGAGAAATGAAAGGGCCATTTTATCCCTCCTTGTCACAGAATGTGTTGTTATTGCTGTTGTCTACCTGTCCTCAGGGGAATAAGAGTTTAGCAACTCAGGGTTTATAAAGGTCAATGCTTTCTGAGAAACTAATGATGTGGCTTCTGTCAGTTTTCCTGTAATACCTCCAAATTATCATATATTTGTGCATGAGAGTTGCTGGAAGCAAAACTGAACTTTCATTTACTTTTTGTATGTGTGAAGCTTTGTTCTGTCTTTTGTTTCTTCAATGAAATATTACATTGCTTGAGATCTTATCCTAACTCCTTTTTACTCCTAGGTGAACTGGAGTTGCCATTTATAGCATTACTAATGGTATTAGTGGCTCCTTATCAAGTTATGAACGTTAGGTAATCAAATGCAATTTGCCTGATAATTGATACCCTTCTTTTTTTTTCGAAACTTGCATGTTGCTTACTATTTTTCATGGCAGGGGAAAACAAGAAGGTGTGATCCTTTCCTTGGCTATTGCTGGATATTTGGCTTTCCAGCATTTTTCTCGAGCAGGCAGCTTAAGAAAGGCATTTGATCAAGGTTCAATAATTGCCACCATAGCCATTGTTTGTGTCCTTGTTGTTCCATGCTTGCTCTTGATCCGACTTTAATGTAAATCTAGCAGTCTGTATATCATTGAACTCTTGTGAAGGGATACAATGTATGAGAATAAACATAAAAGATGATGCCTTATTGCTCACATATGAAGAATTAGATTAATGTATATTCTGCACGGAATGATATAATACATGAAATTTGTTTGCGCATCATTGAATTTCAAGATATTTAATTGAATGCTTGCTCTTGCCTCTAACTCCTGTTTGCAATTCTCTAACTTGGGTTAATGCCCACATGACATCAGTTTCTAAGTGGCAGTGTGCGGTCTCTATTTCATCACTTCTTGCCAACTATTACTACTTTTGAATTATGAAGTTCCATTGTAACACACTTTTGAATTGTTTAAGGCCATAGTTGAGTTGTTAACACTTACCAGAGTTAGTTGCTGATGCAGGATGCTGCATATATAACTATCCTCTGCCTGAAATTATCAGAAATCAAAGTAAAAAATTGCTCAGTAGTACATAACAATTAACTTCTTTACTATATGTGGAAATTAAGCTACATGATGCCATCTTCATTTCGATCTGATAAAAAAATCCGGAATGTTTGAATTATTGTTTCCTTTGATAAATGGACTCCTCAAGGTATGCAATTAATGTAATATCCTGTATTTTTAATATTATAATTATAGGAATTTTAAAAGAAAATAATTAATTAATGGTTAATAACAATAATTAATTAAGAAATTAATAAAGATAATTGAGTAATTAGTTACATATGGATAACGATAACCTAAGATAACTAATTAATGTGATATGTATCTTTTCGAATTTCAAAAGGATTCGTATCCTAACTAGTTATCCTATAGAAAAATAAGAATGGTTAAAAGAAACTAGAATTGTAGAAATAAATACAATTACTCTAGACTAACTACGATGAGTGAAAGAGGAAGAGAGAATTAGGAAAGATCGGTGGAGAAGAATTTGAAGAAGAAAGGAAACTTGATACTTGGTAAGAGCTCTTTATTTTCTTCTTTAATTTTGATTTTAATTGGTAAATATTAATTTGATATTTTGGATATTTGGGTAAATTTTCTTTGGAGATTTGGAAGAGAAAATTAATGGAATTTATGCAAAGAAAGAGAATTTCATTGAAGGTAAGAAACTTAAATCTGAAAATATGTTTTTACTATTTTTCCAGTCTATTGTAATGTCAATAACGCTTAATCCGATGGTTGGATCATTCTCAGTTTTGGGAAAGTCATAGTTCTATAAGTTGAGAACGTCCACTAATTTTGAACCGTTGAAATTAAGTATATTATTTATTATGGAATTTAAGAGATTGCTGGCCTGAATTTTTCGCAGCAGATTTTCTGCAATTTATACTCATATTCAAACATTGACAATTTGGTGGTTTTATGTTTGATTTGGGTGATTCTTAAGGCTAAAGTGGAGCCCTTGAAGGCTAGTTTCTGTTTATGATTTTTTGTTTAGAAAATAAGTTCAAAATGAGCCAGTTTTGGCGGAAATAGTGGCTTGAGGTCTTGATAACATTTGGACAGATTTGGGAATTGGATGGTTATGATTTATGATTAATTGTTAAAACTCTAATTATGCAGAGGAATGTTACGAGGTGGAGTGGTAACTGATTTTCTGGTTGAGACATCTTGTATCATGAGATTGATCTTTTTGGTACTTGTATAGTAAGTGACTCTCTGAACTATTTAGTATTTTCAAATTGTATATTGTAAGTGATTTTTTGAACTATTTAGTATTTTTTTTAAAATTGTCGTTTACTTTTATTTATGCCTTAGTAATTACTCAGGGGCCTAAATGTAGTGTTTCAAATTTTATTATGCTTTATTTAAGGCTTTTATTTTAATAAAAAAATTTACTCTTGCATTTTTAAAATTCGGATAAATATTGAAATAGAATTTTGATTTAGAAAATGAGATTATATGATTTTTAACTATGAAACAAGTATCGTTTAGAACATCAATAATATTAAGAAACTTTTTGAAAATCCTCGGTCTGACTATGTATAGAACCATTAGCGTTTTCGCTTAGTTTCGGAACTACTATAGTTTCCTTACTAAGATTGTGTTTGTTTGGGACTGAATGGAGCTAAATGACTGAATCGGTCAGTCATTCAGTGTATTTGTTTTGAATAAAAATGATGTAAATGGTTGAATCGGTCAGTACTTTGGGTTAAATGATTAAGTCTAATTTTTTGGCTGAATAAGTCCCAGCTGAATGAAGTAAAAAAAATTTAAAAAAACATTAACTATTATATTAAGTAATATTAAATAAATTTACAACAACTTTAAATTTTTTCAGAGGGGTAAAATAGTAAAAATCTGTTATTTAGATGTTTCAGACATGTCCATTATCAAACAACTTTTTTCATTCAGAATTCTGCTTCATTTAGCTCATTCAGATTGCTTAAGCATTCAGAACTGTTTAATTAAGTTTTAAACAAACACCCCTTAAGGGGCACACCTTTTAGATGCCTTTCGAGGAGCGTGCACTTTATAAATACGTAGGGAGCATGATCATTGACATTTATTAAATTTTTGGGTCGTGTTGCAGGTAGAGTGTAACCTTAGTCGATAAGATTGTAAATTAAAAAATATATATGCGTAATTGTGTATATTGAAATTATATTTTAAATGAATTTGCTTTATTATTGTTTGGTTAGTTTTGAAAATATATTTATTATTGCTATCAAAACAAAAAGTTATTTTGAAAAATTGTTTTGCAAATTATACTTGATCCATGTAAATAGTAAGGATTGCAACTTATTTGGTTTCATCGCTCACCCCTTACAATTTTACACATTACCCTATTTTGAGAGTTGTGGCACTGTGTGGCAAGTCGAGATTTAACATGAGGTGTTTAACTAATTTCAATTTAATAGTATGATCGGATGTTTATTAGACTACATTGGAATTGAGAAGTTATGCCTCCATTTGATAAGTATTGAGATTCAGAAATTTGTTTATTGAGTGTCTATTGAGGTTTTGATGAGTTTTACATAACTACTGAATTTTATAATTGTTTAGAGTTGAGCAATTGGATTTTAGTCGTCTTACGGGTCTCTGAACTTGTGGTATGTAGCACTTCGAACTTGTAGCGGGTTGTAGCGGGTTCGGAGTGTTACAATTAAGCTAAACACAAGATTTGCAATTATTGATCTTCCTTTGATTAAGGAAGGTGGTTGGACCCCGTTCTAAAATATTATTCAGTTTAGCTATAGTGTCCATAGTGCTTTTTTCATTATGTTATTTGCTTTAGCAAAGTTATTAAAGTGACCGTAGGAGATTTCTTAGATGTTCAGCTGACCTTTTGGATTTCCATGGTTAAACAATATTCCTTAGTCAGGAAAAGGGAGTTCTACTTTTTTATTGAGTATTTTGTATGAATATTAAGTTTGGAAAATAAAATTTTAGACTAATTTTTTTCAGTATCAAATTTCAATGACTAAATTATTATTGAGAAAAAAAAATCATTAAAAAAAATTATGTCTAAGATTGTCCTATGTAAACCAAAGTGTTTGTTTGTTTTTTATTTTATAAAAAAGGTAGTACTCTTTTTCCACTCGACGGTTACTAGAATGGTGGTCTAACATTGACTTCAGTAGTTTCTTACTATTCTAGTCAGTCAGTTGATGCTTGTTACATGTTCTGCTCTAATACTGGCCTAACACCAGATGAGCTTGTCTAAGATATTTATTATGTTAATTGCAGAAAGAGTAGCTATCAAGAAGAACTAGATTACTGATGCTCGTTTTCATTTTATCTGGTTTCCTAATCTGACTAAAAGGCATTACATACATGAAAATAACAACAATGATTTTATGGTGAGGAAAAGAGCTCGAGATGTACATCTCATTGGTCATTCATCGATGCCCCCATAGAACTTTGTAAAGTGCTGCAGGCGGCAGGGTGAAATGCCGTCAAATAGTGGAGTAAACAAACTTTATCTTCTTCTTCTTAGAAATAATTTGCTGCAACAAGTGACACTACGACACTGGTTGTTGTGAATAGAAGCATTAGGTTGAACGACATGGAGTCTGCTGAGTTGGGAGTTGCTGTTGGTTCTCCACCGTAGCCTGTTGGTTCTGTACCAGCTAATGTTGGTGGGCTAGGCATGGAACCATATCCTGTTGGTGCACTAGGAGAGGTAGGATAAGGATTGATTGGTGTTGGATTGACTGGTGGACTTATGCTGCAATTACATACATGCATACGCTTGTTAATTGCTTTCCCTTCTGGCAGATGAACTGCAATTAGAAATGATTCCAGAATTTACCTTGGGGTGGTGGTCTTAGGTGTTGAAAATCGACAACTTCCAGAACCTGCAATAAGGTTGACATTAGTTGGAAAGTAGGTTAAATTTCATCATTTCAGTTTAAAGTACGTTGCATATATTTCTTTTACCCCTGGAGGGGATGGGGTTATATTCGGACTTTTGAGATCAATTTGGAAAATGTGATGCAAATTAGTATGAGGACAGGATTTTGTAAGAATTTTTTTTTAGTTCAGATATTTGTGAATGCATCTTACTTGGATCATTGTAAGTAAGCTGTGCCGCTCCTCCAAAAACGCAGCTAGTGGGAACTGGGTTCTTCTGGTAGTAGTCATTGAATGCATACGAAGCATGATCACGAAGAGTGTTTGGATTATAACAAGTTGCACCTGGTTGAAGTGCAGAACAATCTGAACCTCCATAGCCACAAGCATAGTCCAGAGCTACCTGTAATGCGGTCTGTGATGCAGTTGGGTTTGCAATGCACCAAGACCCGCCAGATGATGCTGGGGTAGTTGTGGTCGGAGTTGGGGTTGGATTTGTGATTGGAGTTGGGGTTGGATTTGTGATCGGAGTTGGAGTTGGGGTTGGATTTGTGGTTGGAGTTGTGGTTGCTGGTGGTGGTATGGGGTTGAACGTAGGAGTCGTGGTGGTTGGTGATGGTGGATTTGTTGGGTTTATTATAGGCGTTGTCGTTGTGGGAGTTGGGTTGATGATGGGAATTGTATCGAGTTGGGAATTGAACTTTGAAGAAGATGAGAATATTTGGTTTCCCTGATAAACCGGTTCTTCATTTTGCCAGATTGCTTCTGAAGGAGGTTTCTCTACAATGCTTGAATCTGAAGAAAGCATATATTTAGGTAAGTTATTCCTTCTGTCTCTCTTTATCAAAAAGAATGAGAACTATTCCAAACTGCCATGTTAAAAGTCACTTATTATTATTATTATTATTATTTTACCCAATTTGGAACAATTCATCAGGAGACAGACTCCCAAGGTTTAAGCAAGAAACCTTAATGTAGAAATCAGAAGGAACCAAAAATTCAAGATTACTATTGAAAACATGAAAACATGGATGAATGTATATTACAAGAGTGAGAATGGGTAATTTCAGGCTACATTTGCAATCTGGTATTTTCAGGTTGGGATGTGACTTTCAAGTTTTAGCCTACAATATTAAGTGTGTCACTCCCTTGCAGCTACACACGAATTTTTCTTGAAAGGAATATAACAAGCTGATATTAATGCTTGTTTTAATATGTTGCTATGTGCTCCATTCCATAGATATGAAAAACATTCAAACTAGATACACAAGCAAAAATCCTACTATTAAACATAAATTGAAAACTAAATTTCTTAATTAAATATAATGGGATCGATAAATCATGCATATAATGCGTGTTTAGTTGGAAACTAGTTCAAATCCAAAGCCTTAAAGCAAAGAAAACTCGCCTGAAATGAGGAAATGACAGACGAGTAAGAACATGGAACACCAAAGAACTCTAGCACCCATCTCTCCGAGTTACTTTTTATAATTTGGATCTGAATGTTTGAGAAAATGGCACAGAATTTGTGATTTCTAGAACCGGAGAAGAACCAACAATGTCAATGTAAAGAAGAAGATATCTTTCTTGCCTTCTTGGTTTCATTTAGTATATATACATATATATTTATATAAAGTTTGAAGAATCAGAGCTTTCTTGTAATGGAGAAGGAAGGAAGAGAGGGAGGTTACAGGGGTTGGGGAATATCAGAATGCTTGAGAAATGAGGCATTGGGGTAGTTGGATATTGCAAGCAAGAGGAGGTGCCAAAGGAAAGGGTGGAAAAAAAGTTCATCAAGAGGAGAAGGTAAAAAAGAGTGATCTACTAAATGTTTTGTGCTTCTGCTTGATTTTGTTTAACTTGTACTATAAACATGACAGTGAGGTGGTGGCATTTTCTTTTCAACTTTTTGGCATGTCTTTCAACTGTTTCATGGTACCTCCTCGAAATAAAAAATTGGGGTGAGATTTTATTCTCAGAACATTCACGTGTCTGAAGCCAAAAGTTTTGTCTGTCTGTCTTATAATTGCATTGTAGGGGGATTGTCTTCCTCGAGAGATTTCATACTTAAGAATGGCTTAAAGGGGTTTAAGGAATGGGAAATATGATAGTATTTTATTACTCACTATTTTTCTGTGAAAGCTAAGTTTTTGTTAAGGAGAAGATACACACACTTGGATTAAGTTAAAGGAAAAATTATGCATCGCTCCTGGAGCATAGCTTACAGTATATTTCACTCTCTGGTATGAGAGTGGGGTCCACACGTAATGAGATACGTGTAGAATTACTCTTATGTGAAAATGATAGAATATACTATAGTCATACTTCAGGAACATAAAATAACACCTCTAAGTTAAGAGTTATCATTCGTAATTGAAACCCATCATTTCCTGTTTGGGAACAAAAGTGTACTCTTCAGTGGCTTCACCCAGTATCTTCAAGTTTTACATCAAAAGCATATTATACTATTAAAATAATAAATTATTGTTTTTAGGGGCGTTCATGCAATAAAAATATATAATATTATTCAAAAAAATTGCAAAGGAACATGATATATACGTTACAAGTTATATGAATAATTATAATTGGTAATATTTTAATATTATATTTGATATAGTGCATCAGCCTTATAATCCATTCAATCTCCTGTATTAATATACAACGCAATTATAATTGGAACTTTTTTTTACAGATGGAGCTCTTTTTGTAGTACCGGAGGAGTATCGCATTTTCTTTTATTAAAAGAACGTTACAAAGATCCATACCTGTCTTAGTTTAAAATGGGTGGTTAGACAGCAAATCACTAATTTAATCCTTTTATTATCATCTTTAAACCAGGTAGTCCTGACAAAATTGGTTCGGGCAGACTCGTTAGCCAAAAAGCGGGTTTTGGGCTGTCCAAATATAGTCCGCTGAAAGTTGGACCCTTTTAGCCCGGCCCGCGGGCTATTTTATTTTATTGTTTTATATTATTGGAAAAAAAAATTAACTTAAAAAATAAATTAAGTAGAGAATTATGAAGAATATAAAAATAAATTCTAACATGACATCTTGATATATATATATCACCTTTAGTCTTTCTTTTACTCTCTTATATTTAATATTATATATATTTATCAACTAATTAATCACAAGATTAGTTACATTTTAATATATATGATTACAAAATATTCATAAATTTATTAATTGTTTTATTTTATTTACTAACAATATTAAATGATTATGTAAAAATTATGTGTCATAATTATAAATAATTAGAGGTAATATTTATTTTAAATTATATGTTATAATTGTAAATATATTATAAAAATAATAATAAATAAAATAAAATAAAATTATAAAATACGAGCGAGCCACAAGCTTCACTTTATCGACTGACAAAAAACTGGTATGATGATAACCCAACCCATTTGGGCCTCCTCAACCCGTTTACCACATCTAAAACTAAGGCTCCTTCCATTTTGAGCAAAACGCTTTTGAAAAATATTTTTGTGAGAAATATTTTTTCTTGTTTCTGAGATAACATTTTCATTAAAAGCATTTTTTGTGAAAAATGTCGCGTTCGACGCAATCGAACATTAATTGGTCTAATTTGGGAAATATGTTTCCTTTGATTCCTTCCTAAATTTTCGCAAAATCAATACTAAGCACCTTTAGTGTATATATTAAAGTAGTTGCTTATTATTATACTATAATAAAACCTTTAATGATTGTAACGTACCATGTCTTAGAAGTTAGAATATAAGAATCTGAATTCGAAAATGACAACTAGCTACTTCTAACATTCTACCACAATAAAAGCAGCTCAATGAAAGCCAAGTTAGGCCACTTTTCACAAATTCTCTACATGGCTAATTTTATTATTTACATGAAAACAGCAAGAAGAATGACACTATATACCAATACTTATCAACAACAATATACTAACCAATAATGTCTACTCATAAGGTCCTCTTGTTAAAAGGGTTTTTTATATTCATTTCTTCAAGGCTGCTACAATGAAATCTTTTAGTAGTTGCTGGTGATTCAGGAACTTCTAAAATTCATTTGACTTCGTAATTTCCTCATCTGAAACTCCTGGAAGAATGGAACTAGAAAGGCGAATACACAAGTATATGCATTAGGTCATCGTACCAAATTGCTTGAATTCCCCCCGCAGAGCAAGCTACTAAAACTTAAAATCATGAACTCGTGCTTGTTCAATGCTTTATCCTTCTTGTAGTTGGTGGCATTTAGTTAGGTGGTCGGTGACTTCGATCCAACCTAGATAGGAATGCAACATTTTTACGAGAGTATACTTTCATGAAAAAGAAATGACAATTCAATAACTCGCCCCAGATAAGTACAGCAGAATGAAGATACCTGAGAAATTGTTAAAATCAGGTTCTATTCCATTACCGTTTATGTATATGTGATTTGGTGTAACATACTTCCCAATAGTGACGACCACCCCTGAGATTTGGTGTAACATACTTCCCAATAGTGACAACCACCCCTGATCCGTCCCCAAGTTCAAAAACAGATTGAATCAAGCCCTGTCAATCAAATACAAATTAAATAAAGCCCTATCAACTGAGCTTATCGCTATATTATCCAAAAAAACCCTTAAACTTGTCATTTTTTTTCAGTTTAACCCACAAATTATTTTTTTTACACACAAAAAACCTTTCAACTCTCATAATTAGGCAAAAATACCCTTAAAACCAATCAAAAAGTGAACCATAGTTGAACAACAATGAGGTGGCATAATACGTGGCGGATGACATGTAAAATAAATAATTTTATAATTATTTTTATATTGAAATTAATTTTATTTTTGTTTAAAAAAATATTTATTAAATTAAAGGAAAAGGATTATAAGATTAAAAAAAAAACAAAAGGACTCCCCACTCCCACCTTCACGACTCCACCTCCTCATCATCAACTTCTCAACGCTCCTAAACCAATACAGCTTTCAATTAAAATCCATTGTCACCACCGGCCTAAAAGTGAAATCACAACCAAAATAAACTGTAAAGCCACCTGTTCAAGAAACTTTCTACCAAAATAAATTTATAAAATATATATTACCAAATATACACTAATCATATGCCTAGCACATCCCCCAAATACAACAAACCAGAAGCAAACCTAGGGCTTATTCAAAATTGAAGAGGAAAGAGAAGCATAAACCACTGCACGGAAGCCTCTCCCATGATCAGCACTCCCACATGGACCCGGTGACACGATCATCTGCATCGGCAACGAGTGGTACAAGAACCTTGCTTCTTTCTCTTTTTTTCTCTCTTGAATTTTCTCTTTTTCATTGATCTGAGTATTGATTTTAATTGTGGGGTGTACATTTTTCTTGTTTCTTGTAGTTTATTTGGAATTCAATTTTGGAGAACTTGGAGAATAAAGAAGGGGAGCTTGGGGATGATGGAGGGGAATTGATTTTGATGGTGGCGATGGGAGAAGGAAGGTGTGGGTGTTGGTTGGTTGGGGGGTTTGATAATTTTGTTTTGTTTTGTTTTTTAGATTTTAGTCTTTTAAATATTATATATTTTATTTTTCATTAATGACAGAATATAATTTTTATATACTTATATAAATTTGCTTAGGAAGACATTTTCTTCTTTTTTAAAATATTTTTTTAAATGATCAAAATAATAATGTTAAAATTATTTATTTTACATGTCATCTATCATGTAATATGTCACCTCATTATTGATGAACTAGTTCACCTTTGATTAGTTTTAAGGGTATTTTTTGCTCAATTATTAGAGTTAAAAAGTTTTTTGCGGAAAAAAAAAATTCACGAGTTAAACTGAAAAAAAATAACAAGTTAAAGGGTTTTTTGAGTCATTAAGTCTTAATTAACAAAAAGAGAACAAGGGCCAGCATTTCTACCACCCTGGCACCCTCATTCTTCAAAACAACCAACCCCCATCTTCCCCATCTTAAAAATCAAGATTCCATTATATGATGGAAAATCTACCAACGCATGGAGAATGAATGATATAAATTTGAGAATACGTTGAAAACTATTAAATCAAAAAAAGGAGTTAAAGAATTGGAAAACACAATGCTTCAAGATGGGAAAATCAAATGGCCTAAGAAATATGATTAAATTATATCATCAACTATTAAACACTAATCTCCAGATTATGCAACTAGAGAAATCCAAAACAAGTGCATAAATGTGAGAAATGATAGTAAATGAGGAACTGACATTTGAGATGGACTCTGGTTTATCAAATAACTCCAAACATAAATAAGACAGAATACAAAAGTACGACAGAATAATTTGCAACTGCCATAAGAATTCATACCTTGCCAAAAGTCCTTTCGCCCACAAGAACAGCTCTACAATTATCATGAAGAGCACTAGCTACCTGAAATGAAATAGATATATTTACCACCCTGCACTGCAGAACAGATATATTATGACATTATATGGCAATCTGAACAACTCACAATTTCACTTGCACTAGCAGTATTTTTGTTCACCAAAACCTGTACAGAAAGTAATAAAATCAGTTGTATCTTATGATGAAGACTAGCACAATGCCATAAATAAGAACATCATTTAAAAAGGTTCACTGCCCAAGAGGATGAGTCTCAAACCCACACTGCTTGCAAATGGTATGGTTATCTACTAAACCAACCTTTAGACTTGGTAATAAAGGCCCACACATTTGAGAATTACATGCACACAATTTATATGTTTATTTACTTTATAATTCAATGGTCCAAAATGCATACCTCACGAAATCCATCCAACTTTAAGAAATCAGTCTGCCATATTGTGTTAATATATACGAGTCATTTTCGTCCATTTTGAGCATATCTCAACACAAGTTATATCATTATGTGCTACTACTTCCATCAGTTTCTACTTCTACTTTCACATTATTTTTTAGACTATCATTCAGGGACCAAAGATCAACTACGAGAGTTGTTTATCAAATCACCCCAGGGTACACCATCTCTTCCACAAAGGCATCAGATCTTAATCGGTTCATCACCTCAGTAAGCGGAAACTTCTTGCTTTTACCATCTCTTTATTCCTAGTTAGTGTTTCATGGAAAGATTTTTAAATGAAAGCTACACGAGATAGAAAAAACAAAGTTTATTTCCGCCTCTTCCAAGTGTTGAGCACTAATGCACATCTTGTTTTGCATTCTCACTGATAGTTCACGACTATATCATTATTTCAATCAATATCATTGCTCACAAAGTTTATGAGTTGAGTTGAGTTGAAATATAAAAGTTAATCTACTACCATAAGAGTCCCGTAGATTTCTGCAGAGCAAGGCCTGGAATGTGTTCCTCCAAAAAAGTCGGTCAAAGTGTAGGTATTTATGAGCAAGATACCATACAATGACAGGTGCTGTAAATAGAGGTGTAGAGTCTGCAATAATATTCTTCTGGTACTGGGGTCACCTTCCAGCTGTATAAATCACCTGCCCAGAAGACGATCAATAAAAGGGAGTTAATTGAATTGGTAAGCAATCAGGAATTTGAAGGCATTGTAAATAGTGTAGGGCAGCTGAAAGTTATAGAACTATATCACTGATGTAGAGAACAAGAAAACAATCCAGAAATGACATGACCTACTGTCTCCCCTTCATTTAGAAATAGCTTAGCAATTTCAATTCCAGCCTGAAGTAAACAAAACAATAAAATCAGATTCACAATAGTAAAGTTACCTAAGACAGTCTAAAAGCAAATGCAGAAAATATGTGCATCCGAAGGGAAGCTCTAATGACCATTTCTCACTTTCTCCTAGCCCCACCCTCCTCAGCCCTGGCACCAGTTCCCCTTCCTTCCACTCACTCAAAAAGGCAATCTTGGGCTATACTCCAGTGATCTTTTTCCTACCGAGGCACACAAACTCCCATCATGTCTCAGATCACATTCCATCCATTGTTTTCTTCCCAGCTTGTGCTGAAAATGAAGAGGAACTTAAGGGAACATATGTGTTACACTGTACACCCCATACACCCGGCTCCCCCAAATCCCCTCCCTCCCCTCCCCTCCCCTCCCCTCCCCTCCCAAAAAAAAGCATCTATATGTTAATATGTGACAATATGATGGGAGGGGGGATGATCCTTCTCTTTCCTTCTATCTCAAACCCATAGAAGGATGGCAAACCAGCGGCGTTACCTCTCAAATCTTATTATTTTCATTGCCTCTACAAAACATAGTCAATAAAGATGTTCAAAAGACAAAAAACTAACAATCTACTATATTGAGAATGATAAACTTAAACCCATAAATGAAACTACAAGATTGACACATACATTGGCATATGTACAGCATAAGTTTATTCCAGCAAGCAAACCTGTACTAGTCCACCAAGATTATCTCTAAGATCAAAAATGAAAAATGATGCACCCATATCTAAGTCGCTGCATTGCTGCAAAAAATAATATATTCCGCGAGATATTCAAAATGAAACTAAGACCAGAAACTTTGTTTCTAAAAAGAAGAGAAAGAGGTATAATAACAATAAATATATTATAGATTTAGAACTTATAACCTAAATATATAACAAGAAATATATTAAAGAAGATGATTTGGTGAAGCCTGATCCGAACTTTCACAATTACAAAGACTTATGTCATAGAAATGCGTTATGAAGTTAGCAATTAGTAGTCCAGCAAAAGAAATAATTTTGTAATAAAATGAATACGTACCAGTAACTATATCTTTTATAGCCAATGCATTGAACTCTTTCAAGCGCACATAACCGACAGAAGTGGCAGCATTTTCAATCTGTTCCAACCTATAAAAAACTGGGGTCCTTGCAACAAGTTGCTTCTGGACATCAATGGTTGTACAGGGCCACAGTTTCCATGCCTGACCTACTGATCAATAGTGTTAAGTAAGAACAAAAGTATAAAGCATCATGAAAAATACTTAAGAACTTCGTGATTTATTCAGAATACAAGTTACAACCATGATGTTCACCAACGTTTCAGTGGGACCTTGTAGCAGAGATGATTCTTCAAAAGAAGTTCTCCCCCTCTCATCCACTCCATTAACAGACAACAATTCATCTCCCTATAGAAAATACAGAATGCAAGACACATTAAAATTTTCAAAGGATAAATCTAATCTGTCAACATAGATAATATCTAATATACCAATTTGTATGAGCTTAAGCAGATAATGCAATTATTGAACAGCACCATCTTGAAGAAACAACATTAGGATGTGTGCAGGCTAATCATCACAAAGCAATAGTTGGGAATTAGTTTTGCTGTCATTTTCTGTTTCTGGTTCCTTGTAATGTTTGTGCATAACATGTGTGTGACTGTGTAGGCAGTCATGATCAGGCCAGACTAGGTTCCATGAAAGTCTTCATCCATATTCTATCAATCTTTGAAATTGGACTAACTGTATCCCACTTAGAACCTAGGCGAGAAATTTCAATAGCAATAAAAAGCGATTAAAGTATTTTAAGCACGCTGTATGAACGCCATAATGCCTTCTAGAAGAAATTTCCATCCGCATAAATGACCATGACAGGTAAAGAACCCTATGATGAAATTGAATCAACAAATGGATGGTGCATAAATCTGAGAACTTCCAAGGTAAAAATGCAAAAGGTCAAAAATCACAGAAGTGATGTATTAACTGCTTCACATTCTACTTGCTAGATGATATAAATAGGCACACAAGGAAGAAAGAAAAATAGGTAAGAGGGGGGAGTTGTAGCATTATATCAATTTAAGCACAAGTCTAGCATTGTAGTACCTGCCGCACCCCTGCAGTATGTGAGGGACCGTCCAAAATGAGCCCTAAAACCTTCAACTTCACACCTCCAACATCATCAGGAACTTCCCTGAGGTTAATTCCAATCCCGGTCATATCATACCTCACCATCTTAGAGAACTTTTAATAATGATGAAAGTAACAAATGCCATGAAATAAGAACACTGAAATGTTTGTAAGTAAAAACAGCATTGATATAAGACATCAAAGCCGGGTGAAGAGTTACAGAAAGAATAATACTAGCATGACAAACACTGATGTAAACAGTAAAAACTACCTACTAAAACACGTAATTGAAGGAAAAAGTGTTAAATAATGGAGATATATGTGAAATGTAGTGGTAGATTAAGCATTAGTGCATTACAAATAAAAGGGGAAAGTGACTGAATTTTTTTTGACAATTCTATAAAATATAAAAGTAATTTCACTAAATCATTGTGAAAATGATAGCACAGTCACAATGGCAACGGTCAGCTAAATAATTCATTCAGAAGAAAATGTTCCTAGATAAACTTTTGAAACAAAGCTTCAAGCACCTCTTGGCTAAAGCCTAAATGTCTTCTGCAATTATTTAGTTGCCATAGAGATATTTTTAAAACATCAAAGTTCAAAGGACACAGAAAATTAACTTAGAATATGAAAAAGAGAAAAAAAAATGAGAAATGATTACCTCTGGGGGAGGTAGAAAACGCGTGTAAGGGTCACCCACGCTGGCCAACATACGTCTGATGATGTCATGTGCTTTTGTTCTAGTCTGAATAGATGTTCCAATTAAATCTTTTTTCTTTTGCTGGGAATCAGAAAAGGCTAGATATTTCAGTACTAGTCCAATGTCAAATGACAAAAGAGTGCCCAACAATGAAAAACACAAACAGATCAGAACAACAAGATGGCAACATCTACATACAGATGGGGACTAGAGCTGATGATGCTATTTGTCATTAAATCAGCATATGTAATAGTGCTTATATTACAAGGATATAAAATTAAAAATATGTGAACTAAAAAATGCACAAAAAAAGTAACAAAAAAGAAAATCTTTTTATCATTAATACATTCATGCCCTTCAAAAATTAAACATCTTACAATGAAACAAAAAAATCTTGAGTGTGAACTCTAACCTCATATACATTAGGACATAAGAAGAGAGCTGCATGTTCACATTATGCAATTCTGAACATAGACTTGACACATAATTATTTTATCATACTTGAGGTACATGATCATTTTACATAACCTTTATCTAAAATGCAGCTTCAAGTAAGTGTAAGAGGTTTTGCTCAGTTAAATTCTGTATTTTCACTTATAATACAACAATTTATCATTGATTATGGCATACGTGACCTTAGTTTGCATGACCATTTTTATTTTATTTATTTATTGGATAAGTAATGACCATTTATTAAAGAGGGATTTATCTTACTTAACCTTCCATTATCTTTTCCTTTCCCTTCCACTTTCCTATTTCCATGCCTTAATGCTTGCACACCCTCCAACCCTTAAATTGTAATAATTCACAAAGATTAGTACTTAAGCCAACAATTGCCAATAAACAAGTGTTCTTGCTTAAATATAAATGCTATTATATATAGATTAATGGAAAAAGGAGGCCAAAAGTAATTAATTTGAATAAAATTTTAATAGGAACGAACCACTTACATTTAAGAAATGTTATATCAATTCTGGTCATCATTTGCAGGAAAGAGGAAAAAATCGTATACACAGTTGCATTACAAACTTGTGCAAATACATACGTGTGTGTGTATATATTGTTGGGCTTTATGGAGTCTAGTTATGTGTTTGATCTCATGATCTGGTTGTCGACCCCAATAATGTTAAGTGTTTTTTAATGGGATGTTTTCTGAGGCTCAGTCCATGGAGCGGAAGCAACGCCCCTGAGAAAAATTTTTGGCCTGTTTTATAGTCCATTGAGTGAAGAGACTGTATTGCCGTTTTTCTTTATAAAAGACAAATCCCTGCAACTCCGTAAAGTAGGCAAATTGCCGAACCACGTAAATATTGTGTTGTGCTGTGATTATTTTTCTTTGGCCGTTTGTTTTTCTTCCATTTTGTTTCACAGGTTTGGGAATTTTCGGGTTAATTCCTTTCAGATATATATATATATAGAGAGAGAGAGAGTTACAAGCCAAGTTTGAGGGTACCATCGATGGCGATCAGTGGCATCGAGAAAGCTATCATTAACAATCTCCCAAGCTTCCTCCACAATTCCTTCATTAGTCACCAATTCTGGACCTGTCGTCTCAAACCTCTCTCCTCTCTCCTCTCTCCACTCTCCTCTCTCTTCTTCGCGGCAAAACCGGAAGAAGGTGAGAATTGAAGTGAAGGGGATGATGATTCCAATGCAATAGAAGCAGGAGGGGAAGAAATGATAAGGCCGACGGAGAGTGCGCCGGTGAGAGAGTGAATTAGGGCTTTCTGTGACCAAATACTGATTTGCGGTGGTGAAGAGAGTTGCCTTGGTCGGGGAGATGGGGAATGAAGCCGAGTTACAGAGGAAGATGCTCATCATCATCTTCAGTTCCCACACACTATTTTCGGTTATGGGATAATAATAACTATCAATATTTTTTCTTTTTGATTAAATGTAATTGAAAAATAATTTTTACGTACATTAATTTTATATTAAATGTGATTGATTCATGTAAAACGATAAAAATAATAAAATTAAATATTAATATGTGACTATAAAATTAAATATTAATATGTGAGTTTTTCTTTACGGGCTCTTAGCTTATCTTATGTATATATGTTTTTACCTACATCAATATTTAATATTCTCTTGTCCTTTAAATAATATCTAAAATACATTTGACATAAATTAAAAAAAAACAAAAAATAGTAAAAATAGTTTTAAATGTATCTCTAATAGCTCAGCTCTATACAATTATATAAAATGATGAGTCTATTTTTCTCTATATACTAGTGGACCCACTAAATAACATATTTATTTTTTACTTTATATAATTATAGGATGTTTAGAATTATTTATAAACAGTTAAATATACTTATAATAAATTGTAATAAGTAAAAAGTGATTTTAAAATAGCTTATAATAACTTTTAATATAAATAATCAGAAGTTTCGATTTGGATGTTCTAATCATTTGTCATATCTAATAATCAAGTTTGATTAAATATATTATTATTATTTTATATTTATTTTAGTAATTCCATTAATTAATGTGATGCCCCTAAATTCATATACTTGTACCTCGAATCTAGTGCTTCATGATCCAACTCATATAATATTCTAATAACAACTAAATGTGGAATAATAAAAATATTTATATTGAAATAACATAAATATTTGTGTCTCAAGTTTCACAACCATTACTAATACATGACACTACTTAAAATAATAAGTACTACATAAGTCTTAATACAATACTAAATAAAATTAACTACTACATCTCGATAAGGCTACTTAGCAATTTTGTCTTTGCCTTTATTTTTTCCTGAGTTAGTCTTTTGTTCAGACTTAACTATAATGTTTAAAGGAAGTAAGGGTAAGCAACGAGTTTGCTCAACAAGTATAAAAATAATAAAAGTAAGTATTCATGTGTAGGAATTCATATATCAAGGTATGTAACAATAATTAAAAGCTCATGAATTGAGTAAATGATATGTGAACAATGTAAGTGTCAAAAGTTTCAATTTTAATCATTTCTTTTACTGAAGAGTCACTATGGACAGAATGATATATATGAAATCAAGAAACTGCGATATTTTCAGATAAATAAATAAATAAATTGTACTGATTGGTCACTATGGACCGTGAACACATGCTTGAATTAACAATATTTTACTAAAAAATCACAATATTAAACAAGTACAACAGGTGATTAGCCTAAAGTATCATATGTTATGCATAACACTGAGACATGTTGTTCGCACGGGTGTCGGTTCCCCGACGTAAAATAGTTGTTCATCTTAGCATACTATAAAAGTTCTCACCAAGTTAATTGATTTGAATAACTTTCTCAAAAAAATATAATTGATTAACAATCAATCTTATCATTGATCTAGCCGATAAAAATGGCATAGACATGTTTCTCAACATAATTAGGAACATTTGATACGTTTAATGTCCACAAATAGTGTTTGAATAATCGTCCGAATATATAATCATGATATTCAGTTAAGTTTAAGAGATAATAATTTAATCTTCACAATATAGATAAACAATAATTGATTCATCAATTATTTTTACTTGAACGAATTGATAAAAGTACAAGTTAAAGTACTTGTCTGAATCGTCGATTCTATCTGACTGTAATTCCTTATCATTTGAATAATCTATATTCAACATATTGGTCTAACAGTTAATTTCTATTAACCTTCACGTAACAATCTAATAGATTTGACTTACTAGTTCTATATGACTTGGACTCTCAAATCATTACACATATAATTTCAAATAAATTTATTTATTTGTAGATTATTGCTTCTCACATTTCTTATTTAATTCATTCATTAATTATTACAAATAAAATAACACTTCGTGTTATTTTATTTGTTTCATTATTTTTTATCATTTCTTAATGATTTACAACAAAATGTTACCACTTTACTTGTTTATGATTTATTATTAATCCACAAGTAGAATAATTTAAGTTATTTAATTTTCCAATTAGAGTAACCCTTTCTCTTATTTTAATTTAATTATGCTTCATTAGTACGCAATTAAAACAATTCTTAATGTTATTTTAATTGTTCGTCTTTTAATAATTCACAATCAAAATAGTTGTTAACATTATTTAATTACTTACTCTTTATTGATTTAAAATTAAAATAATTCTTAATATTATTTTAATTATTTAGCTCTCATTAGTTCACAATTAAAATAACCTATGACATTATTTTAATTGCTTATGCAATATTAAACCACAATTAAAATAGTCTTTTAATACTATTTTAATTAAATAATCTTTATTATTAACTTACAAATAAAATAATTTTTAGTTATAATTTTATTTATTTAACATTATTTAATCAACTCACAAATAAAATAATTTTAAAGTATTATTTTATTTGTTTAATATTATTTTAATTAACTTACAAATAAAATAATTTTAAAGTATTATTTTATTTATTTAATATTATTTTAATTAACTTTTAGATAAAATAATTTTTAATAATTTTATTTATTTATTATTATTATTATTATTAAATTTAATTTTTTGCAGTCGGGTCGGACCGGTCAACCAAATATTCTAACCGGTGCTGCAGCGCCCCCCTTGCAGAAACCAAAAATAAATGTATTCAGATTTTTATTTCCCTACCATTTTTAATTCAATCATTCATATCTTTCTCATTTTAAACCCAAATCAGTTTTGTATTTCAAAAACTCATAAACCTTCAACATTTCAATTTTTACATTATTTTTAAAAATATTTATTTAACCAAAATTATTGGGTTTTCAAGTTAGAGTTCCACTTTGATATCCTTTACAAGAAAATTCACCATAAATTTATTTTAGCTCCGTTTTTGTTTGTTCCACTTGGAATATTTTCGTATTTTATAGAACTACAACATACAATTTTTAGATCATGCAAATGAGTTATACATTTTATTTCATTTTATACCAAATTTCATGTTTTCATAATGAAATTTAGGGTTTTCATGCTTATATGAATTTATTTTGTTCACTTAGACATAAAACACATATAAAGACATACGAAACACGTACTTTCCTTTAAAAAGTCATCTTTATGCCTTTGGATCCTTCATGATCCCACCACATAATATCTCCTACACCCAAACATGCATTTTACACTATAAGTTAACATATACAAGTTTAACTTATAATTTTTTAAAAGGTTAGGAGTTTATACCTTCTACTAGCTTTCATTCTCTTAAGATAACTCTTCACCTTCTCCTTTTCTCGCTAGACCATTAAATTGGCAAGAGCTCCCTTAGATTTTTCTCTTTCTCTCTTAACTCCCTATTTTCTCTCTATAACTCTCTTTATATGCAAGTAAACTTTAAAATGAAATTTATGTACTCCTATTTATAAGAGTGTCAATATCCCCCAAACATGCATTACTCATTGGCTAAGAAGGATTTGGTGAAGAGTTGTCAACAATTCCTTAAATTAGGGCTAAACTCCATGTTTTTTCTCATTATTACCATCACATGCACACTTTTGCATTAAAAATCAGCATTATAGGCTAGGGGGGTCGGACTTGGACTATATATATATATAGTATTTTTTTATATACCATGCACCTTTATGTATACATATTTATATATGTATCACACACACGCACCCTATATATCTATACATACATATTACCTAGCATCAAATTAGATTAGGTTCCATTGGGTCACTAATTAAAGTTTCATCGGGTCATGTCCAAGTATTTCTATTGGGCTAATTAATTAGTTTTAGTCATCTATACATACAAGGACTTTAATTACAAATATGACGGGTCATTTCACATTAATGCATGTGACCTCCTAATATTCACATTGGGCTTAATTTAATTATCCTCGTTAATCCATTGCATTATTTAATCATCTCACAATTAATTAACTAATTGATCCATTGTAATCATTATCTCATACAAGGCATAATACATAAGCTTTAATTAATTATAAATTAAATTCATCATTATCAACACTTACTTTATTATTTTTCACATATTTAATTAAATTATTAATGCTTATCAGACAATACATAAATGTATGAGTACATAAATAATTTTTAAAATAATTCATTAATTCTATTAATATAAGTATTTATAAATTTCTTGGATATTACAATTACCCATCTTTAATTTTAAAAGTATTCATCTTTAGTAATTTACATTTTTTATATCAAATATTTTTCAATTTTTAATAGTTTAAGTATTTTTTATTTACTAAACACAAACAACTTTTTAAAAATTGATAGTATATTTGGGATTATTTAAAAATGTGATTACTAATTTTGATTACTGTTTTTTATTATAATCAATTTTAAAAAGTAATTCATGTTTGGTGGATAAAAACACTTAAATTAATAAAAAAAAGTGAAAAAATATTTTGCACAATTTTTTTTATTACTCATTTATTTAAAGTATAAATTATTAAAAATAAATGTTTAAATAACTACAAAAGTGTAATAGAATGAATTACTAAAAATAATTAAGGATAAATTAGTAATATATTTTGTCAAACTTAATTATTAAGAGAGTGTTTGAGATTGTTGAAGGTTATTTTGATTTGATGATGATAATTGATGTGCAAAAATGATTGTGGTAAATGTGCTTACGTGGTTAATTGTCAATATGTATATGACAAAGTGCATATGTGTTAATGTGCTTAATTGATTATGTGCTTAGATACTCTGGAAGTACTTATGTGCTTAATTAACAAAGTAATTATATGTTAATCAAGTTATGTGTCTACATGATCATGTATGTATGATATATGTTACCTATGTCTAAATACTGTAAATCTAGACACTTGTTTAACATAAATATGATTTTGTTGAAAACTATCTTGTCTCATAAAAGAAAATGATAGTTGGAGATTCAAATGTTGTAAAGTCCTTTTTAAAAGATACTTGTGTACAAAGGACTTAGATTTTGAAGATCAGAAATGTTATGTTGATTTTTCAGTAAGAGTCACTCTGCATAAAAGATGTATGATATAAGCAGAGTAGCATAAGAATAAATCATTGTTGTATTTTATGTATGTCAGAGTCTATAAAGTCCTTTCAATATAATGATGTAGCAATGTAAAAAAGGACTTAGTTAGAAAAGATCAAATATGTTAGGTTGATCTTATGTTTGATCTGATCAGTCTATACGATCGTAGAACGGACACTACGATTCCTTGCAAAGAAGACTCAACAATTTTGTACAGATCGTAGAGTGAACTCTATGACTTCTTACCAGGATAACTCTACGATCATCAAAAAGAGTCAGATGTGCAAGAGGTCTACTGAATTTACAAGTAAAATTAAAGAACTGATCAAGTACAAATCGTAGAGCTAAACTCTACGATCGTAGAACAGACAGCTAAGCAAGCCTGCAGTTAACGCTGAACCAGAAAAGAAATGTACTCTACGATATACAAGTTCTAGCAAGATCGTAGAGTAAACTTAAAGAGCAAGCATACGAGATCTATACGATTTGAGCAAATAATAGAAATCGTGGAGTAATACAGGATGACAATACATTACAGAAAAGTGCTCCACACATGGAACAATCGTTGAGCAGAATTAAACTATGTGCCAACATAGACAACAACTCAACGATTTCACTAAGAAGCACGACAGTTCACAAATTCTACGATTTGAACAAAGGGACAAGATCGTAAAACGAAATCATAAAGCAAAGCACTGCAGACAAACTATGCGATCTGATCACAAAAGCAAGATCGCAGAGTAAAAGAGAAGTTCGCTCCAACTCAATCATTTACCCGACAAATTTCAAGTAACGAGTGGAGTTGAATTCATAGAATCCAAATGAGCAGATAATCACTCTACGAATTCAGTATAAGAAGCAGCAAAGAATCATAACTGCAATATGGTGTTATAGGAGAGAGTGTATTTCTCTTCCAGATTCGAAAGAGATTAAGTGTTTCTGTGATACAGATGCATGTCAGAGTCACAGATGACTTTGTGCCTAAATGACTATAAGTCAGGACCCACTGCTCAGGAAAATGGTGAATAAGGTCAGACTAATGGGACATCTCTGAATACATCAGAACAGCTGACTCTAAAAGTCAAGGAAAGTATTTATTGATGAATCAGAATATTAAGTAGCAAAGAATATAATAATCCTTGCTGAACAACTCTGGGAGTACAACGGCTATAAATTCAGAGAAAGCTGAGCTACAGGTTAATATATCAAAACATGTCAGAAAAGGGAAAAGCACTGACAGAAGCAGCTAGAAAGTCAACATCGAAGATATTAAGATCTGCACAAAGCCAAATGAAACCAACGGAATTTCTTTCAACGGTAATATATGCACAGAGATATAAAGGCTATTATAACAAACAGAAGAGGAGGTTGTTGAATATACAAGTGAGATGATGGTAGACAACAACCGATCGTAGAGTGAAAACAGAAAATGAATATGCTGAAGGACTCTACGATCCATCAGAACACAAATACTGAATTGAAAGAGACATAGAGAGAAATGACTCTATTACAAGAGAAGTGTTCAGAGCTGCTAGGCACATGGTAGAAAGAAGTTTAAATGTCAACTTGATACAGACATGGAAGCAATTGAGTACCAAAGAGAAAGGAGCATTACAGTCATCTCATAAGCTATAAACGATCTACGAGAATAAAGAATAACTGAGTACCGAAAGGAATGAGCTTTACAGTCATCTCAGGAGTTCGTCTCGAGAAGTTATCAAGTACTAACAGAAACTGAAGTTCAAAAGCCTAGCAGCACAATAGGTGATCACAAGAAGATATATTGAGCATATAAAGAAGCCAAACATCATTGCCGAACTCAATATTATATCAAGAATGATCACATCTTGCTACTGAGTATTTAAAGACAATGGAGCTTAAAAGTACAACTCAGTAGCAACTTCAACATCCATCAACAAGCAATAAGCCAAGTCTGTTGGACTTTAAGAGGGCAACTATGTCTTTGTCCTAGTGACTAAAGGAGTCAAGTCTGCTGGACTTGAAGAGGGTAGTTATGTCCTTGTCTTAGTGACTAAATTAACCAAACCTGCTGGGTTTGAAGGGTTCTTAGTGAATCAGAGTTTCCAGGCTAATGAGCTTGAAGGGTTCTGTATGAACCATCCTTAGTGGATTTCCTACTCTTTGTAGTAGAAGAGTGGAGTAGGAGTTATTCAGTCTCCGAACCACTTAAAACTCTCTGGTGTCATTTACTTTTAACCACTTACATTCTGTCATATATACATATATAGATATAACTGCTAAAACTGGTTTACTTAATAAGTGGCTATCTTCAATACAATCTTAACTCAAAGGAGAAGTTTTACAAATCTTTAAGGGAAGCTTTCAAACTAATATTCCGCTGTACAAACAAATCAATTAATTGATAATAAACTTTTGAAGTTATGTAAAAAGTTTTAGGAGATCTATTCAACCCCCCCTTCTAGATCACTTGTGTGCTTCCGGGAACTAACAAAGATTACCTATAAACACTCAAACTGGTTTATAATCAGTTTTAAGAAGCAAACAGTGTTTAGTAAACTTATTTTAAAATCGTTTATAATCACTTCTTATGAAAAAATTTAGAAGCTCTAAATAGAAGATTATCGGAGGCCCTGATTATTTTCATGAACGATTATTATAAGCACTTTTAAAATTAATTTATCAAACACTTTTTGTTTTCTTAAATTGATTATAAGCAAGTTTGATTGCTTATAAATTATATCAAACACCTTATTAATAATCAAATTTGACCAAGTATATTACTAATCAATCCTTATTTATTTTAATAATTCTATCCATTAATCATCTTTACTTATCAAAACATTTAATTTTAGTAATGTACACTTGAATATAAGTGATTAATACTTTTTAAATTTTTTTTTTATTTTTATTTTTTACTAATTTGAGTGATTTTTTTATTATCAAACACAAAATTACTTTTTTAAGCTGACTAATCATATTTGTTAAGCAATTTCAAGCATACTCTAAATTTGGCAAATAATTAAAAGCTTCAATTGCGGGTTTCTAATTATTTATATAAAAAAATGATTATAAACAGTTTTAAAATAAAGTTACTAAACATTTTTTGATTATTAAAATCGACTATAAACAGATTTAACTACTTATAAGTGATTTGAGACATTTTCTTATTACCATTATTTTAAAAATAAAATAAAATTATACTTTAGCCCATCATTTTTAAGAACGAAGTATCAAAATTAATTTATTTTCAACACTAAAAATAATTTAGAGCCTTCACAAATTTCGAACTTTGGCTCTCTCTAATTGGAAGTTTGAAATTGTTACCCAATCAAGCAAATTGTTTTAATAAAAATTACGATTTGGTGAGACCATGTTCTCATATGTTAACACCCTATCCTCCTTATAAAGTTTTCACAACAATTTAATATTGGCATTTTGCTCAATTCATTCCTTTTTATATGCAACTCACAAACAAAAAATAAGAGACATTTAAGTATTCTTATTAAAATCTTACAAATAATATAATAAAAACCTTATAAACTTAAAAAAAGATTATATTAAAAAATATATATTTTATACACTTTATATTTATATAATTAAAAAAAATTGATATTTTCACAAATAAGTCCTATTTAATATTATAAAAATATCAAATTGACTTATAAAAATATTATTTTCTTAATTAAATTTTTAGTGAAGATCAAAACTATTTCCTATTTAAAATAACCCAATAAGTTAAGTGAACCCCATTGTTATTTCGCATGTTGAAATTTGTTGATTTTTTGTTCCGAATTATTATTTCAACTTTCAAATATTTCTCATTTAGAAAAAAAGAAGAAACAATATTATATTAAAAATAATTTAAATCACAAAGGAAAAATATACTAATATTTAGCAATACAATTACACTTATCTCGAAATTAATTATAATTAGTACTAATAAATAAAAAAATTAAGGAGAGAGAGTGAGGGTGACGTAGATACTTTTTTAGAGAGAGGCAAACAAAGGGGGTTTCGAAATAGAAGAGATATAAAACTTTCATACCTTCTCGTCGCCGCGGATTCAATTGCAGAGCCCCCATAGAGAGAAATATAAGTCAGTCAGTCAGAGAGAGAAAGGGACATACATACTCTAGTGGCTTTGCGATAGATCTGAAACCCTAGAGAGAGAAAACGAGCGATTGGGAGAGAGTATGAGTAGCAGAGGAAGCAACAATGGCGGCGTTGGGGGACAATCAATCCCGCCGGCTTCCAGAAAGATGGTTCAGAGCTTAAAGGAGATTGTCAACTGTCCTGAAGCTGAGATCTACGCCACTCTTAAAGAGTGTAATATGGACCCTAACGAAGCCGTCAATAGGCTTCTCTCTCAAGGTTTATAATCCAACCCCCTCTCTCAAGGCCGCTCTATTTGAATTAATTAGTAAAACGTATAATTTCTGGGCTGTTAGGGTTATTGCGAAACTGAAAAACAGAGGAAATTTTGAAACTTTAATCATATATTTTTAGTTTTTGGTAAGGATTTGGTTCATATATTTTTCTTTGTTTGTTTCAATTAGAGGCGATGTTGAAACAATTATGTTTCCAAATAGATGTTGGAGTTTTTATAATTATCTGCTATTAGATCATCCTGGAGAAGTGGAAAATTTGGGGTTGTAGCTATTTTTCTTCTTCTTCTTATTATCTACCCCTTTCTCTAGTATGATGAGGAAAATGTCAAAATATCCCTTGTACTACATTTATGATTCAAAATTGTTTGAAACCATTTTTGTTTATACTTCAGTCAAAAACTGAAGTAGTGGTGAGCTACTTCTAAATGCACATAAGCTTACTTAACTTGTGTGTTATTTTGAGAAGTTTTATTTTATACATTTTGACAAGCTGTGCCTTCAAGATTTGATTTTTATGGCAAGTTTGTTTGCCTTTTACTGACAAGCTTGTTGTACCTAACAAAATTTGCTTGCTCTTGTACAATCATACTGTGATAGTGTTGGGTCAGACAGACAGAAAGGAGAGGAAAACAATTAGAATTATTGCACACGAAAGTTTATATAGGCGGTTTGATTTAGAGATCTTTAGACATGTATATAGACTAAAGTATGTGTCAGCTTAAGTTTAGAAATAGTAGATATTTTAGGTACTTGATTAGTTCCCACTCCCTCTGGATGATAGTGGCCATTCTGCTCATTTGGAAATGGAATAAGGTGATGTTTTTTATGGTTTTCCTGAGCAGGATGTCATTGCTGAATGAATGATATTATACTTAGCATTTGTCAATACCATAATTGTTCTTTACACACTTTCCTAGACCATTGAAAGCTGGTTTGTCATGTTTTCAAAATACCTAAGACTAGTGAGTTTAGTCCTATGTTGAGTAACTATTACAGAGCACATGTATATTTTATTTTCTACATTTCATTTTTTAAATTGTTAGAATTGATTCTATGAAGTACGGTAAATTTTATTTTCAGATGTGCATCATTAATTATATAAGTAGATCTTCTAGCTAGAAGTCTCCTTTGTTTTATTACTCCTTGTTATTTGAGACGATGTTTACATTGTTGTGTCCACATTTTTATAGTATTCTATCGATATATGCCCCACCCCAGCCCCTGCTTAGAAGATATATGACTAAAATTCCTTTTATATTTTTGTATAAGTTTTAACTTTTTTCTGATACAAAGTTTATCAATTGTCTAGATCCTTTCCACGAGGTGAAGAGCAAAAGAGATAAGAAAAAAGAGGTGCGTTGATGTGGAATATGCACAAAAATTTATAGTTTTTCATTGTTAAATACATTAATATCCCTTTCGTATCAAGTGAACATTACAAGGCTAAATCAAAATCATCTCCACTTAGAGTTTTTATCTTTTAGGCATAAAATCACCACTTCTTGTGCTTTCATGCTTTTGGCAATTTGAGATATATCCATATTTGTATATTTAATAGTTATTTACTTTATGTATTTAGTGTTAATTTTTGCACTCAAAATATTTGATCTGTAAAGGCATGCACTATATGAAAATAACAGAGATTATGGCCCTTTATAGAGCAGAGTGGATGAAAAAAAATCATCTAGCTGAACTCAACTAGTTTGGTATTAAAGGCATAGTTGGGTTGAGGAACATGATCTGTAGTCCATTCTTCTTAGCATGCATCACGAGCTTCTATTTTATCTCATTTCTTACTGCACATGATGACAAAGAATTATGCTAGATTACTCAAAGCTTTGTACAGCTGTTGTTTCTTCATGTCAAATTTTTATTTCTGTTATCCTCTTTATTTGAATTTGTTTTATGTTCAGACTAAGGATTCAACAGAAACAAGGTCTCGAGGTGGTAGTAACACTTCAAATCTTGGCACTAGAAGTGGAACAGACCGCTACGTTGGACGTGGGGGCTCAACTCAACTCACCTCTTCTGGTAAGTAGATGTAGAAATCAATTATAGGCAGTTATTTCTCTGCTTTCTTCAAACTTACTGTATGATGTTGACAGCTATATTCTTCTCATTATTTCTTTCTTAGACTCTAGTGTTTCGCAAGGCAAACTTTCATACAAAAAGGAAAATGGAACAAATCCTTATGCAAGTTCTTCATCTTCTGCTCCTGGAATGTCTGGGAATAATGCATATTGGCGTCCTCCAGCAACCAGGTTAGTAAATTGGAGATCTTTTCGGTGTTTGTTTTGTAAGACATTCGATTGGCATGCCATCTTCTTAAAGCTTGGTACTACCTCCGTCCTCTAAAGAATGGCCTAAGGAACAAATTTTTTTGTGTGTACATAAACTAAAGGGCAAATATGTCATTTAGTGGGTGCACTAGTATAAAAAAGAAAGATACATTATTCTATGTAATTTCGTGGGGCCACTAGGGATAATCTTGGATTTTTTTTACTCTCTTTCCTCTATATTTTTCTTAATTTGTGTAAAAAATGTACTTTGACTATCCTTTGGAGGATATAGACTCGGAGAGGGAATTAATTATTGAGTAGTAGAGCTATAAGCTATTTATTATGGGACAAGTCTGGTTCTACCAATTTATTAATTATTAGAAACTATCTAGTGTCATTGTAAATCAATTGCTACAGTGACTATAATAATTTTATGTTAAATGCCAAAATAAAGCATGCAAGACTTAGTAGTGGCAACAATTTTCAATTTTGGTATGTGCATCAAGAGTTCGGACATTGATTAGCTAATTATTTTGTACAACTTAATGCCATGCATTTATGTTACACGTACTCTAATACAAGTGTTGGTGCAGCATATGACCAAGTATAGGACTCATCCAGGCTTAACAATATAAAACATGGCTAGAGGGATATTCCTTAATTTTAAATACTTTAGTTAGTACATTACTCAGGTTTTTATATGAAGAGAATACTAGAACATTAAACTTGGAATGCTTGCTAGTGGCATACTGGCATTAACCACTTGAAGTGTTAAATGCAGTATTGATTCCTATATCAAGGTGTCCTGCATTTCTGACACTGGTTTGTAATGTGTCTTGTTTCAAATTCCCCTTCCATATCGTTCTTTCCTTCAAATATTTATTATTGTGAGTTGGTTTCTAATTGAAATTGAATGATAAGGAAATGGTTGAAATCGGAGTAATAAAGAGTTTAAACATATTTTAATGTTTTCACTTTATGGGTCTATCTAAGTAAGCACGTGCAGTATTTCCTCACTGGCCAAGCTTGCACAATGTCAAGACTCATTGTTGTGTGTGCTCTTTGGTCACCAAGACTACAATGTCTTACCCTTGTAATTTAATGATAATAATTTTACTTTTATGTCTGCCACAGTGATTCTATGACCTACGAAAATAAAGATTCGACAATAAGTGCAGTTGATGGTAATGTATCAGCATCACAACCTTCTACTGGATATCAACCTGTCTGGGGGGCGGTCCCTGGTAAAAAATCATTGGCTGACATTGTTAAGATGGGTAGGCCGCAGAGCAAGGTTTCCAGCTCATCAAAATCATCTCATAACGGTGTTAATTACCACCTTGTTCACTCATCTCCATCCACCGAGTTAAATCATGGTTTTTCTTCTTCTGAGGATCAGGGTCCCAAGGTTTCAGATTTATATACTGAGCCAGGGGCTGCTCCTGATGAGTGGCCCTTAATTGAACCACCACAAGGTTCTAGCTTATCCTCGGTTTTGGAGTCTTGCGTAGATTCTCAGCTGCAATCAGATCAATCTAACTTGCCATATGATAGAATTAATCAACATCCACACTCTGAGACTGATGAGGTTGAGGCAGAAGAGGACGGCTCTATTGTGAACTTTAGTGCAAACGATGTTGCTTCTGCTATCGTTGCCAGTAGAAAGACGGATGATAATTCTGGAGATGCATCTCTATTTGATAATGAGATGTATACCAACATGGGATCCTACCAGTCTCACAATCATGCTTTCCAGAATGAGGAAGGTGAATAATATGTTCCATTTTTTTATTTATACCTGAAACAATTTATTTGACATACATGTCTGAAGGTAGGTGTAAATAAAAATTGTTGTTGATAAATATATTGTTATGCTAGTTTCTTATGTATTATTCTGACTATTAAAAGATATTTAACCTAGTCTGATGCTTTGGCAGAGAGTTAAGTTCAAATTAGCGGAGATGCATGTTGTGTTTGCTATCCTAACGGTAATGGTACTTGGGCTTTTTCGGGTGTCCATAGACCAAGATATGGATTTCATTACTGACTGAGGTTTATTAATATTAATATATATTTTTTCCTATTGCAAACTTGAAAAGTTTTTGAATATGGTATTAGGCTCCCCCAGAGTGGTTCTACGCCGTCTAATTTAGTAAAAAATGATCCTCACCTGTGTCCTTTACATCATAATCTTTTTAATATTTTCATCGAACCTTGTACCTGGCATGCCTTGTGTGTGTATCATTTATGTTTATGGGAGCACGTGTTTTAAAATCCATATCGAAGTAGAATTGACATAATTTTGCCAGCATTGCAATCTGGGGTTTATAGCGTGTTAAGTTTACAAGGTTTCATGGAAGAAATATTATGCTGAGAGCATGAAAGATAAGAAACATAGATAAATCTAGCAGGCAGACTTTGGAATTGTACTTGAATATATTTATGGTGGAAGTTAAAATGTGATTATGCTTGACTAACTTGTGCTTTTTACGTGTCCCATAGGTAAGCTAATTATACCAAAAGGCTTCTGTTACTGACGAATAAACAGATCAGTCATGTTTTTAGGTTGTTGGCTTAGTTTGAACTCAAAAAAATTGTTGTGAGTGTCATTGTGGAATTGATGATTCTTCAGCCTGCTGGGGTTGGGGAATCGACGTTTACTAGTATAATTGCATTTATTGTATAAAATTAGTAGTAAAGTTGCTATAAGAAGAAAGGGAATATGGGAAAAGACACAAAACATAATTAAATTATTTCTGGCTTTATCAGATCTCTTAATCTTAACTCAAGCCGTGTACAAGTGTTTTTCTTCTTTTTTATGGCGGAATTCGTCTTCCTTCTTTGTTTCTTTTATGGGCCGGAGGCATGATAATTGAGACACTGAAAGATATTTTTTGAGGAGTATATTGGAAATGCATCGAAGACTTGAAGGGGACACTGCTCAAGTGCACAGGCATTTGCGGCATTTACTATAGATATATAATAACATAGGGAAAGGATAGTATTATCATTGTTCCTTGGTTTTGTTTTCTAATTTATGTATGTGTGTTTGAATAGAAATTGAACTTGCGTTTCCCTTAAGGTTAATTGGGAATGAATAAGTTAGCAATCTTAGTAACCATTACACGTCTCTTTCCCTGGTTTAATTAGTGTTTGTTTATCTTGGGAGTAACTAGCTTACTATATATTATTTACTTGTTTTTTGAATGAAAATAGTGACACTTTAACTCCTTTTCAGTTGAAGATGTTGGCGCTTCAGTGTCATCCGAGACTGAAAACTTGCAGCAACTAAGTATACAGGAGAAGGATCATGAGGCATCTTATGGAGAGGATGGCCCTTCTGTGGTAATTCCAAATCACCTGCAAGTCCAGACTGCTGACTTCTCACACTTGAGTTTTGGTAGCTTTGGATCTGGTCTCGGTACTGGTGTTTCTGGTCCTTTTGCATCTAGGTCCTCTAGAAATAACATGGAAGAGGCACCTATAGAGGCCGATGCTCCAGTGATTGGGCACACAGATACTAGGTATTTAGTCTTTCCAGGATTAGTTGTCCATTTATTTTTCATTTTTTTGTTGTCTCTGTTACTGAACTTTGCTCTGCAGAAACCCAGAATACTATGGAGACGAGGCTATGGTAACTGCTACAGATGGAAGTTTAGTTCATAGAAGTAGTGCAGGTGCCGGGAGTTTTGATTCTCAAGAAGCTTCACAATCAGAGGTGTTGAAGCAGGAAAACCCTGAATTGGCACACGGAAATCAATATGCTTTTCCTTCGTCTTCACGTGGTTATACATTGGAAAATGCCCAACAGTTAAACGCTGCATTCAATTATTCTCAGATGAGCTCCCAGATGCAAAATCTTGCTACATTCTCAAGTGCAATGGTAAATATATTTATAAAATTTCTTGTAATTTCCGGTTTCACATCTGTTTCCCATTGTGTTTGAAGGACAAACTATAAAACCACATACTTTCACGAGGCAAAACCATTCAGTGATATAATATTTGAATATGAAGATTTTTCATCAAAGGTCTGCTCAAGTTGAGAAGGTTCAAACTTTAATGTTAGAACTAATACAAACCCTATTCATTGTTAGAACTAAACCAATACCGAAAGTATAAAATAGTCTTAATATTGTGATGATAATTTATTTCACCGAGTGAGGATGGAATTTTTCTTTGATTCAAAATCATCCAAAAATTTTAGGGAAACAAAGGGAAAACCTTGAAAGAGTAGTTTTAAACAAAACACTGTTTGTTCTAAGAAGAATTCAGAAGCCAAAAAGGCAATAATTACATTATATAATCAAAAGTCCCTTACAAAACTGCCAATACTACTCTTTATGAGAAAACAAGAGACTAAACACTAACATTATTAAATATTAACTAATAATAACATTATCCATCGTCTCTAATCTCACTCAATGTGTATTAACTATTTAACTCGGAAAGAGAGTAAAAAAAACCTAATTATTAAAAAATACTATGTGAACAGTAGATTGCTATAATACCCGGTACTGTAAGTTGTTAGTGAAGGTTATTTGCTGCAACACTAGTAAGTCTTGTATGGTGGTACAGTGACCACTCAAGGTGTCATTCACATCATCAATGACTTGCTACGATTCTCTCTAGGTTAAGAACAGAAAATTGTCTGGTGAAATAAAATTCTATCACAGTATAAAGGATTATTTCATCCCTTCAATATTGATTTAGTTCTAACATTTAATAGACTGGATATTAAGTTAACGAGAAACACATCTATGGAAGTTGAGAGTGAGAAATTTTGATCCAAAAACTTTCATGACAAAACCAAAGTGATAAAGAAATAATTATTCTTTGTTAAGTCTTGTTTTCATATTGTCATGGCATCGCCTATGTGTTTTTTGGCGATGGAGAAGGGCAAAACGACGACATGGATGTGGAACTGCCAAGGCTCATGCCTTGACAGCTGACCCAAGTTAAGTGATTAAGTCATTTTTTATCCATGGATTTGCTATGTGGTGTAATTTTATTACTTATTAGACTTGTAATGTGTGACAGGTGATGATTTGGTTGATTATTTATTTTCTATATGGTGTTTGTTGACTTGTTCTATTTGTTTTTAATGTAAAGTGTTTTATTTTTGAATTTTGATTGTGACGTATCAATGTAATTGTGTTTTTAATTATATTTTATAGTTAGTTATTATATTTTGGTTTTAATGTATATAAAATTTTATTTCTTAATATACATTTGAATTAAAATAAATGTGTAAATTAAACATTGTTAACGACTTTTTGCCATACAGACTATATGGGGGACGCTTTATCGCCTAGGCGTCCTGGTGGTTAAGGGTGTAAACGGATATAAACGAATCCGAATACAGTAGTATCCGTATCCGAAAAATCAATTCGCTATTCGTATTCGTATTCGGTTTTAAAAATGTTATCCGTATCCAGTATTCGAAATAATATCCGAATACGGATAATGTCTGTTTTCGTTTATTTTATTCGAATAAACAGATTATTCGAATATCCGGGTATCTGGATTCGTTTATCAGTCACCTAATATAAAATTCATTCAAATTATTTACAAATAATAAAGAAAAAAATTGAATAATTACGCATAACTGTTTGCCTAATTTTAAATAGGAATTTACACGCAAGAATATGCGGTCCATAAGTAATAAAGTGATTAAGTCGAGTGTCGAACCCACAAGGAATTAAAAATAATTATTACCAAAAACTAATTTAATATCAAATTAATTTTATTTAAACAATCGCAATTTAATTATAGAATAAACTAATTAAAATTACTAACTAAATTAAACTAATGAAAATGATTAAATCAAATTAAAAATATTTCATATTACAATTTTTCTTAATACTTCATTTAAATCTCTTCACTCTCTTTTTAATTAATTAATTATATTAAATTGTTAACTGGGATTTTTTAACTATTTTATAGCTTTTTTCAAGAATTAATAAAAATATTTATTTCAATTTAGTTGCTATATTGCTATGCAAAATAACTTGAAATAAATTCATTAAGATCCAACTCTTAACGAAGTTACATGTGGTATATAGACATTTTCATCCTATACACTGTTATGTTACTATTCTTAGAAAGAATAAACAAATTCACATGTTATCATATTCGGATCTAGTCTTAGAATTCATTTTCCAATTCCTTCTAAGATATCACAATTAATTATTGCACAAATAATTATACATGAATGCACAAAATATGATAAACAACTCATATATAATCATTAATAATTAAAAATAAAATAAATTAAATTAAACTACGCATTGAGTTCAATTGCAATCTCAATAATAAATTAGCTCATAACTAAATAATAAATTAACCACAAATAATTTAATATCTCAAAATTACAAAAATAAAAGTAAAAGAAAAGAAATCAAATCTATGTTGATATCCTTCTGTTACTCGAATTACAGTCTCCAATTTTCAAGCTCCGTCCTTCAATTCTCAAATCCTTTGCGTTAAATATTTGCTCCTAATTCTACTCCTAAACTACTCTAATATAATATTCTGCTCTAAAATTATGTTAATCTATCTTAATGTACTGAAAATAAGAGTTACATAATGTATTTATAGGAGTACATTAATAATCTTAAACAATTATGGAATTAAAATTCAATTTGGAATAAAAAATAATTGAAAATCCCGAAATCCAGCATTTTCGCGTAAGTCAAACAGCCCTTAGCACGCCACAGCTGACCAAGTCAAACGCGCTGACACCACGTGTTGACAGCTAGCCAAACCCCGCGCGTGCATTGTGCCTTTTGTTCCTTCTTGCTTCTGGTAAAACAGCACTGTCCAGGCCCAGCTGATGCATCACATAACACTGTCCGCGCAATGCGCGGGACTTCCCTTCTAGTCCAAACGCCAAACGACGTCATCCTATGTGTTGGTTCCTTCTGCATTCGCGCATTGCGATGTCAACTTATATTGTCAACTTTGTTGAATTTACAAATCTGCCATTATCACTTATTTTTTCTACAAAATTAAATATTAAATAATTATAAATAAATAAAAATGATATAAAAATACTAAAAATAATAAAAACACAAAATTAAATAAATTACCTAAAATCAATTAAAATGCTTAAAAACTAACAAATAATTAAGCCTAAAAATATTCAATAAATAGGTATAAAAACTTGTTATCAATAACCAATTAGAATTTAAAGTTTAAACCATACATATTAATGAATGAATGTTAATTTTTTTTAATAAATACAAAAATCAATGCTCTAAATTACAATTCAAATAAGTTTTCATTATTTTTAAAATCCTAAATTCAAAATGAATACCCTACTTATCGGTGTCCATTTTATGTGTTAATTTGGAGTAATACTGTAGTGTGTATGAATATTTATAATCTATAATTATAATATTTATAATACTTGTTAAATGATACATTTTAGATATATTGTAACACTATATATAACTAGAATAAGGAAAAAATAATGAGTTTTAAAGTATAGTTCATTAATGAATGAATGTAAATTTATTTATTTTTAATAAATACAATAATCAATACTCTAAATTACAATTCAAGTAAGTTTTCTTTATTTTTGAAATCCTAAATTTCAAAATAAATGCTCTACTTATTAATGTTTAGATGTCCATTTTATGTGTTAATTTGGAGTAATATTGTAGTGTGTATGAATATTTATAATATACAATTATAACATTTAAATGATGTTTATAACACTTGTTAAATGATTCATTTTAGATATATTGTAACACTATATATAATTAGAATAAGGGAAAAAATAATGAGTTTTAAACTATAGATCATTAATAAATGAATGTTAATTTATTTATTTTTAATAAATACAATAATCAATGTTCTAAATTACAATTCAAGTAAGTTTTTATTATTTTTGAAATCCTAAATTTCAAAATAAATGCTCTACTTATTAAAGTTTAGATGTCCATTAATAAGTTATATATATTTTATGTGTTTGGAGTAATATTGTAGTGTGTATAAATATTTATAATCTATAATTATAACATTTAAATAATATTTATAACATTTATAATACTTGTTAAATGATCCAAAAGTTATATTGTAACACTTGTTAAATGATATTTATAACACTTTTTAAATGGTACATTTTATATATTTTAATTTTATAATAGTAAAAATTCATTAATTATACTTAAATCAATTTATTTAAGTTTATTAATATTATAATGAAAGTGTCATTTTCTACTTTTTCGAAGTGAAATGACATATTTTAAAATTAATTTTCGTATGATAATGAAAACTTATTATTATATAATGAATGCCACTTAAAAAAATTATTTTGCTTATATATATATATATATATATATATATATATAAGTTATTCGGATCCGAATTCGGATATCGGATTCCAGATATCCGCCGGATATATTTATGGTTGGATGTTAAACGAATACTAATAGGCTTATATCCGTATTCGTATCCGTTTATTTGCGAATACCTTTAAACCGAATACGGATATATCTGTTTTTTTTCTGAATGCGAATAATATCCATTTTTTTCGAATACGAATGCGGACGAATACGAATTTTTCGATTACCATTTATAGTCCTACTGGTGGTCAACGACCGCTACGTCTCACCGTGGTGCCATGACAACTATGCTTGTATTACTTTTATTATTCTTGTTATACTTCAATAAACTATGTGTTTTACTGTCTCTTTTTTTTTCAACAGCATGCATATACAAATTCGTTACCAAGTACTCTGTTAGCAGCAAATACTCATCCTGCAAGAGAATCTGAACTTCCGTACTCACCTTTCCCTATGACGCAATCAATGCCTACAAAGTATGGCAGCACCGTATCTTCCATCAGTGGTTCATCCATTTCGGTGGCAGAGGTACCTGCACTAGCTTACTAGAATACTATTCTCTCTTGATCAACTTTTTATTTTCGGGTTTTCCATTTTTTTTGTACACTTTCTACCTGCGTCATTTTCAATTTTACTTCCCTGAAATGCATGAAGACTTGGACGCAAAACCTCAAATCTTACTTATCTTTTTATTTGAAATTCATGAGTACCAGTAGATTCAAAATTAGAGTTGCAATTTAAAAGGATAAGAGACAAACAAAGACAAGAATAAAGGACAGATAATTTGAAAAAGATGATATCTTGAGAACAGGAGTGTTGACATAGAGTAGTTAAGATGCGAGAATGCATCCTTAGGGTAATTAGATAAAAGTAGATATATCCCCTGGCTTTTGCTTATATTTCAATCGGCATTGCAGACATATCTACCGGGCATTTAGGATCACGTCTATGATACTTTCTCAATTAATGCTATACCAGTTATGTCTAGAATGGATAGAGATGAGTTATATCATTTTTTGGTACCTCCTAGTCCATCCTGAAATTATTGACATATTAGGAATTTGCTTCATTTTTCCTAAAACTCGGTGTCTCGGTCCATTCCAGCTAATGCTTACTTGGAAAAATATGGCATTTCAGGCTGATATGCTGGTGATAATAATTTGAGTATGATGGATTTATTCACGACTTTTCGTAGTTTTTATTGTTTATATATTAGTCATACCATGTGCATTCTCTACAGGCATTATATTTTTTATTTTTTCAAAATAATTAGTGGAACCATAGTTTTATCTCATTTTCTTATAGTTTTTTCCTCTACGTGCAGGCTTTGAAGGCTGGTTTTCAATCAGCTCATCCCACACAACAGAACCTTTCTGGAACCAGCGTTTCCATGGGACCCACTCTACCCCAACACCTAGCCATGCTTCCTTATTCCCAACCTGCTCTTCCATTGGGACCTTTTGCCAACATGATTGGCTACCCTTTCTTGCCTCAGAACTATACATATATGCCATCTGGTTTCCAGCAAGCATTTGCTGGTAACAGCACATACCATCAATCTCTTGCAGCAGTTCCCCCTCAGTATAAAAATAGTGTTTCAGTCACTAGCTTGCCTCAGTCTGCTGCTGTACCTTCTGGGTATGGTGCATTTGGGAGTTCATCTGCTATTCCAGGAAACTTTGCCATGAATCCACCAGCCGCCCCTGCAGGATCAACCATAGGCTACGAGGATGTTTTGAGTTCTCAGTACAAGGACAGCAATCATCTGATCTCCCTTCAGCAGGTATAAAAATATGCTCTTGACAATATTAGGAACATGTGCAGATAATAGAATTTTCTCCCCTACTTTTCATTAATGAGGTACAATTAACAAATAAGGAATAAGGTAAACTTTTTGTAAAATAATTACTTCAACGCAATGTTTAGAAAACCGGACCGGTCATCGAACCAGAAAAGTTACCCGGTGGATGGGTCACTGGTCCAACCAGTTGTCGAACCGTTATTGAACCAGTGACGTCATAAATACATAAAAAATATATTATTAATAATTAATAAAATTTTAAAATATTTAATTTTTTATAAGCTAAAATAATGTTATAATATTAGTAATTTTTTTTTTGTAAAAAAAAAAAAAAACTTGAAAACTGGGTCAACCGGTTCAAATAATCGGTTTTACCGGTTTTTGACCGGGTCGCTGCCAAACCGGTTTTTTGCTCCAACCGGACCGGAAAGCCGACCGGTTCTGGTCAAACCGCTAGTCCGGTCCGGTTTTCTAAACATTGCTACAAAGGTAAGAGGGCTTCTTTCATGGAGTTGTAGAACAATTTTTTGATCCTACATTACCCTTTCTAACTTGTTTATTTCCCGTAGAAAGGTATGTTAATTTGACCATTAAAGAAAATTAAATTGATATACTCCTACATAAGGCTGTTAATACAACCAAGAAATTGTGTGTCCGTACTGTCATTGCACCAAATATTTGAACATATGCTACGTGTTTACAACATGAATTCGGCCAGTGGGAAGATCAAACATAGACATCTGAATTCTGAAATGCCATGACCAAAAAAAACAAAGAACTTATTTTAATTTGAAAACAAGCTAATGATCTCTTAAGTTTGATGGTAAAATTTGGATTGAAAGGAAATGGTCGAATTCTTTGCAGTTGGGCAGGAAATATTTGATATACTTAGCGATATAATGTTTTATCGCCAAGTCTCTCCCCCGCTCCTTTTGTTTGGTTCATGCATTTTTGAGGAGTTTCTTTGCTGTACCTTAATAGAAATTTGCAAGCGTACAAATGTTTCTGGTCTTATTTCTATGTTGACAAAGTGATATACTTTTTAACACCATTCTCTTTTGGATATGTTAGAATGAGAACTTGGCTATGTGGCTCCATGGCTCTGGTTCTGGTTCAAGAACAATGTCAGCTGTTCCAGCAAGTACATATTACAGCTTCCAGGGGCAGAATCAGCAACCTGGTGGATTTCAGCAAGGTCAACAGCCTTCGCTGAATTATGGAGCTCCTCTTGGGTACCCAAATTTCTACCATTCTCAAACTGGGATGTCATTGGAGCATCAGCCGCAAAACCCTCGAGATGGGTCCCTCAGTGGATCTCAAGGCCAACCAAAGCAATCTCAACAGATATGGCAAAACAGCTACTAACCTAACCTCCAGATTTTTCAGGGTCTTATAATGAGTTTGAAAGTTGCCAATCAAGCATTTCTGATGTTGAATCAGATAAAGTTGTAATGCCCTATAGAGGAATAGATTGGCTGCTGCCCTGTGCCATAGAGGTTGTATCCTACGTATTTAACGAGTTAAATGTAACATAGGAACCAGCGTGCTAATTTGAGTAGTTAGTGAACATTTTACTTTAATCTTCTCGTTGTTTAAAAAAATTATTATAATTCTCCCCTATTTTCCCACGCCATACGTTTATGTAGTTTGTCGTAGTGTTGCATGAGAGCAAGTCTATTGTAGTGTGCTAATTTGTGTAGTGTAGGTGTTGATATAATTAGATTAAATTTAAGGATATTTATATTGTTTAATATTGATTTTTAATATAATTGTAACTCTTCCCCCGAAACAAATTAAACCTTAAAATACCCAGTGTCATTTAATTTTTTTTAATTTAGAATACATAACTACTAGTTGTCTGTTTACCATCATCAACTTATAACTATTCAAAATTTCTGTGGCTACCAGTCACCGACAGTGTAAAATTTCTTATATTAGTTGTCGATCCTATTGACTTTATTTATGCCAAAAAATTATGAGTGAGATCTGTTTGTCACTCTGATCATCAAAATCGGTCTTCATCAAAACCGGTCGTCGGAAAAGGACTCGTAACTATTTTCATTACTTTTTGTTTTCCAACGTTCTCAAGACATTTTCCATTGCCTATAATCTCTTCATTACCTTTATATAACTAATATTTTAAATTTATAAGGAATATAATACACAAAAGAAATAATATTACTCTTATACTTCGAAATTTGTTAGCTTCTCAGAAGAGATAGTTTTATTTTTTTAAAAATATATTTTAATAAATTGTTACTTTCATAATTTTAAAGAGACATTAATGATGCAATGATTTATCATGAGAGCTTTTTTTTCTAAATATATTTTATTATTTATTTAAAATATAATATTAGTATAGTATAATAATACTTAATCAACCAAAAACACAATAATAACATATTAAGAGACTTCACAACATTCTATAATATAAAAAATAAAAATATAGTTTTAATTTTAAAACCCACAAAATAAGAAAATATGTAGGGATGAGGTACGAAGTATCACTGGGTCGACCACTAAAGCACTGAAAAAGGAGTTCCCAGAATATAACTCTTTTGGCTTTTGGTCCTGTCGTTCTTTGGTAATCCCATTAGGCATTGAAAAGATCTCACGAACAAACAAAAGCAACAACAGAACAGAAAAAAGATTTGAAATTTTCTTCTTACAAATTCTTAGGTACCATACCCACAACAGATTTCTTCCATTTTCTTGCAATTTAAGCTTTTTCTAATCTCAGGTATTTTCTTCAGTTTAGTCGGTGAAGTTAAAGTTTCAATTTTTGAAGGTTATTTGCTGTATTTACTGATGATTTTGTTAAATTTTTTATTACATATATGGTGCGAGAGTGTTTAGTGTCTATTTTCTGAAAGCATTAGAACTTAATTTATCGAAGTGATATTCATTTGAACATCTGCCATGCGCTGTTCAGTTCCCTATCTGGGTCTTGAGTATTGATTTTGCTTTTGCGAATTCAGAAATGTTGTACTTGTGGGTCATATATGGTTAAATTCATACTTGAAATTGTTAAATGATAGGTCCCAGTTAAAGCTGCTATATGTTTATGTAGATAAGATCCTACTCGGGGTGAGAATAAACCACCGTAATTTGTTATTGAATGAACTTGTTCCTTTATGCATACTGAAGTAATTTAAATACATAAAGGAAAAACTACTCTCTCCTAAACTCACAGCCACAACTGCTAAAAGTAAGGATTCCACTACTACCACTTATTCACATAGCAAGAAAATAATTAACAACTCTAGACCAAGTCTTCTGACTGCACTATGCCAGCAATAGCCCATGCATATCGTTCCACTTCTGCAGCTTACTACGTGCTCCTAAAGATCAGCAAACTGCACCACGAAGTTACTGTAACAACTACATCATGTACCCAATTTTACTGTAGCAACTCATTATGGTGAGACCAAAATTACTATAGTATGCTGATCTCACGTGCTTCACACTTCTCATGCTAGGAACTTGGGATTCTTCTTGAGAGCTCTTTGCGATCTTCTTGGCTTATCGTTAAACCTATTACCTATATAGACACTTTAGACATATGTAGGAGGAGATGCTGAAGAATTGGCTAGCTTCTGAAGAATGTGGGCTAGTGTTGAAGTAGGGCTGTAGGGCATATATATATATATATATATATATATATATATATATATATCATGGCATTGGCTCAATTCAAGGACAAATTAACAAGAAATGGAGATAGCGATTGTTGTGTACAATCCCAAATTACTCCCTCTGAGCCCTTCGTTGTGATTCCCAATCTTATCTAACCCACTAATTAAACTTGCAACTTCTCTGTGTTGAGGAAGTGGTTGATCCTAATCTTAAATTCTTGGGGTCATTTTACATATTTTTTGCGTTAATGTGCATATGTGAAACGTGAAAGTTTAGACCTACTAGAGTAGATAATTGTAAAGGTGTAGGTTCAGTGGACATTTATGTCCTTTAAAATCTTTGATTGTGTCGTAGAATAATGTGTAGTTGGTATCCTAAGGCATCACTTAGCCCTGGCAGCTATGTTTCCTTGATTCCTTCCCTTCAAATTGTTTAATTTGCAAGATGGACCAGCACTCGAATCTTCTAATGTTGTCCCTGGCAATAAATATGCACGAACCATTTGACATATGTTGTCAAATGGGCAGAATGCTTAATTTCTTAATTGTGTTGTTGTATAACATTGCAGCATGAACACGGGAAGACCTGAGTGCAACTTTCTTGCTTGCTGTTGGTTGTGATCCTGAAGAAGTTTGTTTATTACCGTTCTTCCTTCTGTGCTATATGAAACAAAAAATGATTGACATGGCTGAGGACAACTCGAGATCCCAGAATAACAGAATGAAGAAGCCAGAAAATCATAAAAACCAATATGCTAAGGATGTCATGCCCTGTAGTGAACTTTGGACAGATGGACTTATATGCGCTTTTGAATTGGTAAAAGGACATAAAAAATCAGTTAGGCTGAAGTCACATTTGAAGATCCAGTCAGCTCATCGCGTAAATGCTGAAAGGTTAAAGAAACAAGTGCCTACTCATGGGCTGGTTGAGGCTTCTGTTAAAGATATTAATGGTAAGAATTTATTGGAATCCACATCCCTTATCGAGTTGGGATCTCAACAAGTTGATTCTGTGAATGATGGCACAGATAGCCAGGACTCTCAATCAGACCATTCTCATACCGTGGGAAGAACTGAAGGAACTCATTGGGTTCCAATTGGATGGGCTAGAATTTCTGAACTAGTCCAAACAGTGGAAATTGATTCTGGATGGGTTTCACAGCAGTTTGACTTCATGGATGAGGAAGATGATCGTACTGTTGCAGACTTAGCTGCTCCTTACTGGGAGCGGGCAGCTGGCCCCATATGGTGGTGCCATGTGGCTGCAGGTCATCACTTTGTTGATGCGTGGCTCAATACTGCTCAGTGGTTACATCCTGCTATCAGTATTGCTTTGAGAGATGAAAGTCGACTGATAAGCGAGCGAATGAAATACCTTTTATACGAGGTACATTTCCTGCTTAATTTCTGAATTTCTGCTTCATGTTTGGATATGTTTCGTGAAAGATTAGTTAGTTTCTGTATTATGTTGTGAAGATAGTATTAATTCAGATGTACAATACCAGAACACATATCAGGTTCTGTTTGTGCCTTTGCGGACTATAAAAGTCTCATTTTCTCATTGGTCCCAATTAAATGGTTCTCATATGCAATGTTTTAAAGGTATAAATTGCATTACAAACCAAATGGGATAATATGAACAGAACTGTATGCTACTAGGCTAGATTATAGAATCTGAAGCTTTAAATAGTTCAATGTATTTGACTTGCATATTGACTTAAAGTTCATAGAAAGTAGGAATTTCGTATTTCAGATTTTCGGACTAAGGAAAAGTTTGCTGTTAGTGTAGGATAGATTTTTGAACTTGAAATAAGCTTTGAATAGTATAAGTTTATTTGACTGCACCTTGACTAAAAGTTTATAGAAATTTGAATTTCTGAGTTGTATGTTTTTAGACCGAGGAGACCACGTGATGTTGAATTATTTGGACACTTTATAGGGAGCGTTGTTACCGAGTATGTTTTGAGGGAAATGAAGTTTCCTTCTGTAAATTTCTATTGCAGATGCCGAGTCTTATTTTCTTTTGGACTAGTCTGTTTTGTACATCCTTTTTGGACTTTTATAGAGGAGTTTGTGCTTTGATAGGATAGTTTCCAAATGTGAGGAGGTTTTTATAATTTCTGTAAGGGCTGGTTCTTCGTTAAGAGGGGGGGTTTGGGCTGGCTTTATATTTTTGTATTATTCTCCCCCCCCCCCCCCCCCCCCCAAAAAGGCCCTTTTTCCATCTCTGTTCGGATATCTAGTTGGGTTCCGCCCCGTCAGACAGGTTTGTAATTAATATCGTATCTATAGACACAAAAAGCTAAGTATTATTTCCTACACACTTGAGAAGTTGATATTCTCGACTTTATAGTTTCTGTTTCCTCATGTTATAACTTTCATCGTGCATAACCATTTTGTTTGTAGATTCCTGTAATCACAAAAAAGTTGTTACAAGTTAGACTACTTCTAACATGAGCCATATCAGTATAATGTCTACCATTCTCACAAATCCATCTATCTAACTATCTATCTACCTGTCTATCTATCTCTCTCCCTCGCATCGCATCTGTGATCTTATTCTTATAGATATTTCGAAGCAAGTTAGTGTTTTACTCAAAAAATGAAAGTTACAATTGTTTCAAAGCCATGTGTCCCAAAAGAAATATCTGAATTAAAATTATATGACTCAAGGTTGACAGAAGAAGCAAGAAAGGAGACCTGGAATTCTAAGTGTTTGGCTTAAGCTGTGGTATCTTTTGGTCTTTCAATTTTTTTTTGGGGTTAGGGAAGGAGAGAGGAGGGTGGGCATTGTTCGCTGTGATAATGTGGAATATTCACATATGATATGAGATCACATATGGAAACCAATATACCTGGTTTTCTTCGAATTCTATGGTGTCTATTGAGAAGGTTGAGGTAGATGGGATAACTGTAAGCATTTTAGTATTTTGATTCTAATACTGCTAAGTATGATAGCTTGTAAGATATGGGAAGAGGAGATGATTTATACCTGAAGCCTCCACAGGCATATGTTATAATTTTGATTTTCTTTTTCTGTCTTCTTTTTACTTTGCTGCTTCTATCTTTGATCTAAAGAGGATGATATTCCGCTGATTATTACTAATAACATCTGTTTCTCTTATGGCTTGGATGTTATCCCTGCACTGCATGATAAATTAATTCTTATAAAACAAACAAAATAGAAGATGGAATGATTTTCAGACTTTAAAACTTCATGCCATGGGAGATGATGGATATTCTGGTTACCTTAATGTATCGTACAGGTCCCTGTTAGGGTTGCTGGAGGTCTATTGTTTGAGCTATTGGGACAATCAGTTGGTGATCCTTATGTTGATGAAGATGATATCCCAGTTGTGCTTCGTTCTTGGCAAGCACAAAACTTCCTACTAACTGCGTTGCACATGAAAGGATTTGCTTCAAGCATAAATGTGCTGGGCATCACAGAAGTTCAGGTTTGTCTAGACTCCGTACCTGAATAGAATTCTTTCTACTGTGTCAATTCTAGTGATAAGTTAGTTAATTATTTAAGAATGATTAAGTTTCTGTGTATGCTTGATTCCCAATTATTGGTGTTCTTCTATGATCTAGGAACTTCTTTTAGCTGGTGGTAATAATGTACCAAGAACAGCACATGGAGTTATTGCACAACTAACTTGCCGTCTTGCTCGATGGGATGATAGGTGAACTCAATATATTCATGTCACTAGTTTGACCTCTTTAACTGTGAGTATCAGTTGGTCAAGATCCATCCATGCAGGTTCTTAGAGGCCAACTTAAATACTTTCTTCAAAAAGCTGGTCGTTGCTATCTGCAGACTAGCTTATGAAGTTTTTGAGTGAGTTGGCATGTGTGAAAAAATATTTTTAACTGAAAACTAAAAATATTAAGCTTTGATACTTTAAAAACTTCATTGCTGAACAAGTGAGAACTACTGGGATTGACAACTTCAGATTTTAACAGCTGCCTTCAATTTAACAAAATGCCAATAAATTCAAAAATTTCTTGGACATGGAATATAAAAGCTTATAAGTTTTTCTTTATTGCCTTCTCTTCTTTCAAAGGAAATTTTGTTACTGTGAACTTATATTAGTTTGGGATATATAGCGTTGTGCGCTTAATGTTGATCCACATTTGATTGTGTTCTGTTTGTATCCTTAATTTATTTCTGTAAATTCCTGTCTTTAGCCAGCAAAACATATGACTTGATAAACAAAGATGTGAGCATGTGCTGGCTAGATTAAAAAGGGAAATAACATTTTGGTATTGCCATCTAACAATACATTGGATCCACGAGAGGAGAAAATGTTGGAAATGTCATTTTGGTGATTTGGTGTGATGAATATAGAAGAGCTTCCGAAAATGAGATTCCATATGTTAAGGTTGAAGGCTTCATTGCTCAATTTGTTATGTTTTTTTTTGGATATAAAATTCCTTTGATTCTTACCATTTATTTGCTAATTTTCCAAAACGATAAGGTAGTAGATGATTAGTTAGCCATCGCATATGTTTTATGTATGTGGATTGGCTCTGTGCTTTTGGTGATTCTCTTTTCCAAAAAGTGGGAAAAAGACCAATGATTAGGCTGGAGGAAACTTGAGTTTTTCTTGTAAGAAACATGCTATTTGCAAGGATAAGTTCTGATGGAATGGCTGATAACTTGACACTAGGCTTTGATGATTAAATTTAGGATGTAGATGAACATATCCAATTAAAGAAGATGGTGGTATAGCATGGTAGACTAATTATATTCTCATATTTTCCTAAAAAAATTATATATAAATATCATAGTATAGAGTGGGCATAGAGCCTAACCTCAAACCGTCCATGGAAAGAAAATGCCATGATGGCTTACGATGGTGCCTCGACTGATGCTAAAAACAAGGCCATAATGACTATAAATAGTGCCTCCACCACTTTCATATATGAGAGGGTATGATTCCAGTTGAACTAGAGCTCGTTGGTAATAATTATTTTCTCATTGCTTTTCTGTTTTATTCCAATTATCTAATCTGTAATTTATGATATTGAAGTTGATATTCTAACAGCTGGCATCTCTTGTACATTCACATCAGCCGAACTATTCATTTCTTGCTGAAGCTTTAATATGGTTTATGCTTATCAATGTACTTAATTACACTTGATATGGCTCCCCACTAATGGCCAAGGCTTTATTGGATTGTGTTAATAAATATGACTTTCCACTAAATAGCTTTTCTTCTTTTTATTTCTGAGAAACTGTTCTTATTTTTAAGTGTTTCTTATTCTAAGATTATTTCGGAAATCTATTTTTGGGACAGCTGATGAAGTCGAATTAAAGTTTATAAACAGGTAATTGGTCTTTTTATGCATTGCATGTTTCTTAGTATGTTTTTCTTCTTCTTTAGACTCTCTATATGTAACAGTACTCTTATTTCTTAATAGGAGGAGTCATGAAGATTTAAATCTTTTCAGTATAATCCTTAATCAAGAAATTAGGAGGTTATCAAGACAGGTAACATCCTTCACCCTCATGTAATTTTATTGTATTAATCGCATTAAGCCACTACCAGCATTCAAACCAAAAAAAGAACTATATAACTGAAATAACATGTTAGCCAGATTGATGTATAATGCATCAAGCTTCTATACCTTGCATTTTCCCTAATGCTACCTCCATTCTTCGTTTATCTTGGTTTATAAAAATATCATCAAGTCCTTGTGTGGATGTCATTTAGATTAAATTTTAGAATGAAGCATACCAAGTGACCTACAACCCTTAAAGTTAAAATAAGGGTGATATAGTTCTCTGCACTCGTTATTAGGTTACAACAAGGCTTCTTTTAAAATACTAAGCTTCTTAATACCACGTACTAATCAAGATTTGCAGTGCATAGAACAACTGCAAATAAGAACTTTCAGTGATAACTGAAACCATTATAATTTCAGCGGTTGAACAACCCAATTGTTTAATCTTCTTATTTCATATATATCTCCTCTTTTAGCCTGTGAATTGGTTTTCGAAGTGATCTTTCAGGTCGGGTCGTGTGTGTGTATGTGCATATATGGCTATATGTGTGTATATTTGTGTATATATATATATATATATATATACTAATAATGTAGAAAAATTAGGTTACCCCCCCCCCCCCCCCCCCCCCCCATATCTTCTGTTCAACAGACCTAAACAAAATAATACATATTTTCTCTTCAGAATTTAGAACTCAAAAAACGAACTTCCGCAGTAAGTCGTTTGCGTATTTGATAGGACTTGACGTATCCATTCTTTAACATTTCTTCTTGCAGGTTATCAGAGTGAAGTGGTCACTCCATGCGAGGGAGGAGATAGTTTTTGAGCTTCTCCAACACTTAAAGGGAATCACAACTAGAAGCTTGCTTGAGGGAGTAAGAAAGAGTACTCGAGAAATGATTGAGGAGCAAGAAGCAGTTCGTGGCCGATTATTTACCATTCAAGATGTTATGCAGAGTACTATGCGTGCATGGTTGCAGGTTAGTTTAGAACGAAGAAGTCGTTATTATAATGATATTTGAGTATTGCAATGTTGTTTCAGTCTTGCGAGTTGCGACCCCATATTAGATGAAGAATGAGTCTGACATAGTATATACATTTCACAATCAATTGAATAAATATTACAATATACTCTTGGAAAAAAATGACCAGAACTCATGAATTTGTTAGATTTAGGTTAATTGCCCATATATTACTCGCGTTATTCTTGTTTTCTCACAGCCTGAGAATAGGAGAATGAATTCTTTGTTTAGTGGCTGCTAAACTTCACAATTTTCAATGGAAAAGCTCAGTCAGTTCACACTTACTTATAGACTGAGGTGTTACCGAGCGAGAACAGACCCACCATTGTAGTGGAGAAGACATTCCAAGTCTCGACACCTCCTCCCCCTAGCCTCAAAGTATGCGAGAAAAAGGTTACATAAACTCAAGTAATATTTGGTGTTATTTTGGTGTTACTATTTCAATTACATCTTGTGCCTGTTTTTGTGTGTGTTCATTTTTCTAATTTGAATTAAGCTGATGCATATCGAACTTGCTACTTGTGAAGGAATTACAAAATGGTACCTGTGTAATGGAAAAAGTGGTTCATTATTAAAAAAATTATGCTACAGTTTCAGTGGTTACAAATTTTTTGTATTTAGTTACCTGATTGTCGTAAAAGTTTTATGAGAGTGCAATCGCTTGTGTTTGTGCTTGTGCATGAGCAACCTTAAGGTGTTATTTGTCCATGTGTTTAGCTTACACATCGGAACAAAGTTTGAGACGGTAAGTTTCTCTCATGATTTTCAGGACAGAAGTCTCAGAGTCACCCATAATTTGGCCGTCTTTGGTGGATGTGGCCTTGTCCTTTCCATCATCACCGGGCTGTTTGGAATCAATGTTGATGGGATCCCTGGAGCCAGCAACACGCCATATGCATTCGGTCTGTTTGCAGCCATCCTTTTCTTCATTGGTATTGTGCTAATTGCATTAGGGTTGCTCTACCTTGGTTTGAAAAGGCCCATCACTGAGGAGCAGGTTGAAGTTAGGAAGTTGGAGCTGAAAGAGATGGTGAAAATGTTCCAGCACGAGGCAGAGACACATGCACAGGTTCGCAATAATGTTCCTAGGCATAATTTGCCACCAACTACTGGTGATAGGTTCCGAGATGAAGCAGAATATGTTTTAATCCGTTAAATAGTTATCGAAGAGGGAGAAAGGATACTTAGTTGTTTTCTTCGCTCTGTTTTTTAACTATACTGGACAAAAGGAGAGGGAGGGGTTCATTCTAACATGGTAGTCCAAGGGAGAAGTAGTCACAATGAAAAGGTACAGATACTTTAAGATAGATTACATCCCTCCTTATCAAGGGTACTTATCAGACCTTTGCACTGATTATAAGCCAAAATAAGCTATAAAATTTTCTAAGTATTATTCCGATCCTAGTTGTAGTTGTAGTTGCTGTTATATACTAGGAGTGGAACATTTAAGAAATGCTAGATATTTTTCAGTAGTCTAGTTGTAGTTTGGATGCTAATATAGTTATGACTACCAAAATTGCAAGAAGTTTTTATCTTCATATAATTGTTGGATTCTACTACTATTTCTTGACTAATGACTGATCTTGTTGGCTGTGCCACATGCATTCTGAGATTGTTCCGACTTCCAAGTGCTTTCTGGGCTTGTTTGAACAAATGGTTTTGGGTTCTCAACACTACAGCAATTTGCATTTGGTTCTATAGCTATTAGTTATTCATGTAATTGACAATCGACATAAACATTCGTAATATATATACACGTGTATATATAAAATGTGAGTTAATTATAAAATAAAACTAATGGTTTGAGGCTTAAAATCAAACTACCTTTTAATTAATTGCTATTAAGTTTTCAACATGTGAGGAGGGAAGTACAAATACAAATTGTACAAATAGTTTTTACTAATTTTTTTTAAAGTTAATTCTGCTTGCTTTTGTCGATCTCTTGACCACAGTTTAATTTGTAGATGAAATATGTGATCACTTCTTTCCTTAATAAGTTGATCATGTTTCCCCTCCAGTTCTCGTAATTTCCGAGATACTTCTACACCTTCTTAATTTCTTCTCAGTTTTGCATATGTTCTTTTTAATTCTTCTGCATTTACGTACTGTTTCAATCTCCTCACCTGCTCCAGAAAGGAGATTGTCAAAATCTTCATAAATGCTTCAGAAATGCTCTCATCAAATACAAGAAGCTTAATTTGTGTCTGCTCCAAGTAATTCCTCAACCGTGCCAGGTCGATTGATTTTTCTTGCAAATAACTCGTTACCTAAAATTTAGCTAGACATGCAGTAACCAAGAGTGTCTCAAAATTATTAAAGGGATCGGAACTAGGGATGATGGGTTAGGTGTTGTGGGAGATCAGCACATGCATGCATGATTCGTGGAGTAATACACGGCACTCGAGGCAAAAGTAGATGAGGGTGGAATAATTGATTTCCCCCTCATCGTCACGGTGGAATGATTTAAAACCACCATCACATTCAAAATCAAGTATCAAGTAGTATTTTTCTTTGGTAAACTAGTAGGGAATGCGGGTGGCGGAGTTTTTGGTGTTTGGCAGGTAATCTTGTGGTTTGGAAATAGCATGACACATTTAGTATCTATGCTAAATTCACACTCTCGATCGGAACACCAAGTGAGTGCACAATTTCCTGCAAGCACAGCAATAACCACCACTCTTACTATTCCTCTGGGGTGGTTGGTTCATCGAGCAAGGTGAGGGAGTGTTGCTGGTTTTGGGGGGGGGGGGGGGGGGGGGGGGTTTGTGCATGCAGAATTTATCATTGAAAAAGCACAACAAATACTCTTCATTGGTCGAGATTTTAGAACCACACGACACATGATAGAGGCCAGTAGTAATCTTTATGACAATCAAATTAAGAACTCAAGTTTGTAGCTGAAATGATGAATGGATTGCTCTGTGTTTCTGTGGAGTATTAGTCATCTCTACTCTATGGGATTTTAATTACTTTCATGGGCCCTATTGTGGTGTCTTTCTCCGGGTTGGATCTTCCTTTTACAACGAGTTTTATTTTATTTTATTTGAGTGTCGTACAATACGTATGTAGTTGTCTTTTACATCCAATCTTGTACGTTAATATGTATATTTGTTCACTTTATAAACTAATACAGCCTACTTAAACTATGCTCAATAACTCTCCATGCAAAAGTGGCATGGCGCAGTGCGCGGACATGTTAATTTGCCTCTCCTCAGGGGTTGCATGTAGCGAGGATAGTACATATTTCTTTCAAATAATTTGAAAAATATTCAGATAGGAGTCGGACCTTATAATCGTACGTCATGCATGCATGTTGTGGGGCTATCTTAATTAATTTGCTATCAAACAAATTAAAAACCATAACATATATATAGTTGTAGAATCTAGCTTTTTGTAAATAAAGAACAATTGGAAATCAATCAATCTAGTACTACACCACTCTATCATAATGTAAACACCTTGACAACATGTATTTGTATTTTCTCACTCTTTTTCTCTAGTGCAGTCACATCGTTAATACTGACATACGAACCACTAGCTAGGTGTCTAGGTCCACCAACGTAACTCTATGTAATGGCAAAACCCTTTTGCCTTCACAATTTGCTGCATTATTATTATTATTATTATTATTATTATTATTATTATTATTATTATCAACCTGCTAGGCCAGTGAGTTCGCCAACTTTTGAAACATCTGCTAGTGTCCTTTAATTTACGTTACTTTCTCAAAACGCATAGTATTTCTTTTAAATTACAACACCAACTCCTCAAAATACACACAAACATGATATATACACATAAATCATGCTTATTTATAAAGATTATAATTTTGAAACTAGATTCTTACAGATTATAATTTTGAAATTATTAATTTTAAATTTAAATAATTTTAATAACATATTTGTTTATAATGAGATTATTCATGTCATAACTTAAAATAATCTCATGCTGTATTTATTTTGTCCAAGATTATTTAAAAGATCGAATAAAAATTTATTATTTGAACTATTGTACCCTCATCAGTAATAACAAAGAGATCGATCAAATTATCAGTAGTGTGAGTATAGATGAATAGAATATTGGATACACCGATCAATTTTAAAAAGGTAAAAGTTAATTTTATCCATAAATTTTAATCCTAAATGGTAGGGTTATAATACTTAGTTGAATATGATATTAATTAGTCTCTATTTTAAATCATTTTAATATTCCGAGATTAATAATTTCAAATCTATTTTTAAAACAAATAAAAGACTTAAGATTAATAATAGTACAATCCCAAATAGTATCATTATAAACACAAACGTAACCGAATTAATTAAGCTTCACTATATGATCTTTCTGTGAAGTTAGGTGTTTTGTGCCCCTTGAAATAGATAGTTTTGTAGATGCCATCTTGTTATCTTGCCCACTAAGGTAATAACCAAAATTTGCATTATCTTAAATTGATCAAAGTTTATTTTAATTTCCACTACATCAGTATACATATATATTAATTACCTATTGAATTGACATCGCATACTCAATTATTGATGATGCTATGCTGATCATATTGCAGAAAGGCATGTCCGACCCCTAGAGGTCTTACGTAGTATCATCACCCAAAGAGAATTGCAATTTCATTATCTTGTACTACTTAAATGTATCCAATCTAGTAGGGACATCCATAATATATCAAGTAGTTGTACCAAATTTTTGGGGCAAATTATAAAATTATTTTCTTATGTTGACAATGAATTATAATTTAATTTAAACTCTAATGTTACGCATGAATTGAAAGAATGAAAAGAGTGAAAAAATATAATAGAAAAAAAAATGGAATAGAGAGTGGAATGATTCATTCTATTTTTAACTGGAATGAGTTATTTCATACTTTCCCTCAAAAAATAAAAATCATAAATTTGGGAGGGATAAGAATGGTTTATTCCATTCTAATGGAACAATCAAATATAATTTTTTTATTCAATAAAAAATAAATTATTTTATTCTTATATTCATTCATTCGATCCAAACGTAACATCGAAAAACTCCTTACACAAATTGTACATAATCGACAAATAGCTTTTACTAAAAAATTATCGATCTCTTGACCTTTATTTAATATACGTAGATGCTATATGTTGAGCACTTATTCTTTCCTTAATAACTTTAGCATGCACGTTTCTTCTTCAGTTGTAATTTCAGAGATACTTCTGCACACGTCTCTTTCTCCTCTAGCAGTTCTTCAGATAATTTTGCACATTCCTCCTCATGTTCTTCTAATTCTGCATTTACTGTTTCAATCTCCTCATCTAGCCGTGCCCATAAAGGAATTTGTCAAAATCTTCATCATTTATATCTCGATCGTCCTTCCAATCCTTATTCCTATCCGAATCGGAAAAGCTATCAATTGCTCTTGCCTCGTCAAATACAATAAGTTTTGTATCTCCAGGTAATTCCTCAACCAAGGTCGATTTTTCTTGCAAATAATTCACTACCTAAAATTTAGGCAGTAACCAATTCATAAATATTTCATTGTGTGTGGAAATCAAAGTATTAAAGAGGAGGGTTTATATATATATATATATATATATATATATATATATATATACACACACGGAGACTGATCTATAATCACCGTTGTAAATTTAAGTTAATCCTTACAATAAATTGTGACCGTCTAACTGCATATCTAACGGTGAAAATTATTAGGAAAAAGAATTCGTGTAACAATAAACGAAAAGTTCATGTCTGTGGCTGAAATGACGAACGGACTCCTCTCCCTCCCTGTTTCTTAAGCATCTCTATCTATCTGGATTCAGTACGTACACTCTACCCTGTTATAGTTAGAGACTTAATAATTATGTAATTATATTATATAGAAACTCTAATAATTATAATACCTGTACAGGTTAGGATTAATAATTATATTTTGATGGAAAAGTTTGTTAATTAGACAAATTTTAAAATAAAAATATTAGACGGGGACAATTTTGCATTTTAATCTTGATTAATTGTGTGCCTTAACGGGATTATTTTTTTATTTTTTTTTCCTAACTTTTTTTCTCTAGTACAAGAGTAATTATTCAATAATCCTGTAACAAATTCACGTGATACCTTAGACCAATAAAATCTCTCCATCTCATTTAATAAGCAATTATACACACAAATGTGAAGGCATGTAGTTGCGTAGATGAGAGCGACACAAGCATTAATTGGAAAACAAAGTTAACTATGAGGGGTTTCCCCCATCCAATGAGGACCCTATGCATTATAATCCTATTATGAAATAAACTAAATATAATACTCTTTACGTCTCAAATATTTTTAAAAGTCAATTTAAAATATTTTTAATTTTACAATTGTTGTGATTCATTTAAGTTTTAGTTAATATAATAATAAATCCATTGGTTTTAAATTTATAATTTTCTTAAATGCTTAAAATTGATCTAATATATTGGGAAGAAAGGAGTACTAAACACTTGTACAGGAGGCTTGACAACATTGAGAAATTTAAATATAACCCATTACTAAAGATATAAGTACAGATATTTGCTTTTTATGACTGAATAATGCTTTTGTCCATCCAAATTGTCGCCGAGTGTCAAAATCATCGTTAACATTTATTTTTCATCAATTGGGTTCCTGAAGTGTTAATTAGTGTGTCAAGTTTGTTTTTTTTCACAAATTTCACTTAAATCCGCTCAAAGTTTGACCCAGCCTTTTTTGAAGGGCAAAATTATAGATTTTGTTGTGGGTTAGATGGTATGTTTGACTTGCTATTCCAATGATATAATCAGTTCAGAACTGCACTTGTTTGTTATCGTTAGTAATTGATTCGAGTCCGATCCGTGGATCATGGACATCCACTTGGCTATGCCCAATTGAGATGTCCATGATCCACGGGTCCGACTACTAAAAGTTATATTGAAATACTCCAGCGCTCCAATATATAAGATCAATTTAGTAAAAATGTAAAAATTAATGAGATAGGAATATCATCTTTGGAAATAAGGCATTCAATCGTATCCAAAAGCCATTTACCTTACACATTGGAACAAACAAAAATTCATTTTGATCTTATATTTTGGAATGGTGAGAGTATTTGAGGGAGCGTTATAGATGAATTTCAATTGAGTTTCTATCGTTGTTAGTATTACACTAATTGTTATCGTATCATGCAGCAATGAGTAACTTTTGGGTCCCAACTACTGATTTCTACTGCTATTTGTGTGATGTGTAGTAAATCAGAATATGTCACATACAAGCTCAAGGTGATGGGAAAAGTAGACGTCTCGCAAATCTGCAAAATTTCGTCGGGCTAGTCACTGGCAACTGTGGAAAGATTACTCTTGCTGATCTTATGGAAAGCCACCTTTGAGAAATCTAAATCAGTTCCCTCTAATGGACCAAAGAACTAGAGGCATGGCATCATACACCTCCTCGGCCATGATAAATCTATTATCCTAGATTAAGCAAAGTGGCAATTAGAAAATTCTCTTTGTCATAAAGAAAAGGAAAGACCACAGTTTGAGGTTCAAATTTGTTACGAAGGTTGCCTGTATGAACTCTGTTGCCTTGAGTCGATCTTGGAACACTTGGCCTGCATCATCCATAGTGTTACACTTTCCTTGGTACGAAAGTATAAAGCGCACATATCAGTTAGGAATATGAATGAAATGTGTACCAGGTACACACGGTTAGCCTGATTTGATCTTGTTGGTACATGTTCTATATATGGGACTAATCTGCATGCAAGTCAAATATGTCGAGACGTGGCTGTATTTACCCATGCATTTTAGTTTTCACGCTTTTGTTATTCTTCTTTTGCACAGAAATTTCTCCTTTGTTATCAATAGGATGTAAAAAAATGTCTGCTAAATGCATGAATGAATATTTAGGCGTGTTATATGTCATACTCGAGTCTCACTATTCTTGTTAAACCTTAAACTCAGGCGGGAATTCAATGAGTATTCATACAACAAATTGTCATTCCTTCCTGACAAGAATTGCGAGATTATTTCCTGTCCCACTTGATCTTTCTACTCTGTTCTCTCCTCTAGGTGCTTCTGTTGCCTACTGCTCATATTGGTGGTTTCCCCAATTGTCTGTGATTAAGACTGTATGAGGGGTGTTTGTGCTCTAAATTTGTCTTGTCCAAGTATTGAAATGGGTTCCATGCAGTGTTTCTTTCCTTCAGAGCAGTTGCAGGAAACGCTTTTCTTTTGTGGAGCATATACTATAATATTTCAAATATAGGAAAAGGAGGCCACCTTGTGGCCTTCTTCCACCGCCATGACACCTTAATATCAAGGAATCCCGAGAACTTGTTTTTTAAACGATTTTCTTCTGCAGAATGCCACAATTATCAATTTATTTGGTAAACTTCGTAGTAATCATTTATCAAAGAATGACTTCGGTTATCAAATGATTGAACAATCCGGTGCAATTTACTTGCGATACTTGGTTGGCATTCATATTTTTTTTTTTTTTTTTTTTTTTGAGATGAGTACTTCTCCCTAGGGGTTAAGCCTTATGCCAAGTCAAAGTCCCTGCTAGAGAATAATTTATTGGTTTTGGATATTTCATTATACTGCTCGTCTTAGAATGAAGCTTAGTGATAAGATGAAAAATGCTATATTGGTGTGTTCCATTATTTGTCTTGCTGTTTAGTTGCTGCATGACTACTAATAATTGGCAGTTTTTATTAGTTTTTATTTTACATTTCTACTTAAAGACACAGTGTTATGTGCTATAATACTTCCTTTCCATTATACAGGTCGTTTAAGACATATTCACACATATTAAAAAGTCTCATTAATACTAATGTTAGATAATTAATATCGGTTTGAAATTTTATTATTATCTATGCACTAATTAATTACTTCTCGTCCTCTCTCTCTCAATTACTCCATCTTTACGGGCAAAGTAGGAAATGATTAGATTTTTTGTCTTAAATATAAATAAAACGTCTTATATTTTGAAAAGAAAAAAATACTTTTAAAACGACTTATGTAATAAAAAAAAGAGAGTATTATACTTTCGTCCTAGACTAAAATAAGTGCAAAATTTGAAAGTCCAAGTATGAGCAATAAGTTCAAATTAAAATCCCAAAAATATATGCATGTAATTTATGCCCAATTCATGCACCCACTTAATTTGAGGTTTGGAAGCCAAGATGGGGTAGTGGTCCACTTTTGAAACATTTAATGCAAAGGGTCATCTAAAATTTTGCATCCCATCATCATTACGTGATTGGTTGCTCACCACTTTGGATATTGAGGTGTTAATGATATAATAATAGCACATGGGGGATCCCATTTGGGATCCTAGCATTACATCCTTCCAAAATTGTTTGTGTTAAAGCATTTGTCCATGTCAGTATTTTGGTCAATTGTGGGTGGTAGGCGGAATTGATTTTCTGCAGTCCTTGAAAATATATATACACATGCTCTACAAATACAAGTATACGTATACACCATCAACTTAACTCATTAGCTAAACAACCCGTGCTTGAACACACCACCATAAGCATAATTTGGATTCATTTAAAGCCGAGCAAAATAGCCAGCTCCACAAATAAAGTATTTTTATTGTTCCAGAGTTTAATTTATAAACTTCACAAATATTTTTGTTTTATTTTTATTCTATGTTTGTTTTGAAATAATACATTGCTAGTATATATATTGGAACGTGCTAATTGATTTTTGAACTTTGATGAGATTGAGAGGATTCTTTTTGTGAAACAAAGGCTTAACTTGAACACTAAAGTGGGAATGAGATGGAGACTGAGAAGATTCTTTTTGTGAAACAAAAGCTTAAAATGATTCTTTTGAACTTTAATTTAGGTTTCAAGTTTGATTCTCACTTCGGATGAGTTTATTTATTTCTTTATGTGAAGTTTGTTTTCTCTTTTTGTGAGACTTATTTGTCAATTTATTTCTTCCTTCTTGAATAAAGTTTGATTGATTCTTGATATTATAAAATGATATTGTATCCCCAGAAAATAAGGTTTTAAAAAAAAAAAACTACGGACGAGCCGAGATTTAACACACTAATATAAGCTCTTCCTCTAATTCTAGAGAAATTATTCAGTGTTTCAGAAACAAATGAACAGTATGTCCCCCCTCTCACATAACAGTGGAATCTACAAGTGATGAAATTCTTGTGGACTCTACTATTATATGAAAGAGAAGAACATACTGTTCATTTGCTTCTAAAATATTGAATAATTTTTTCCAATTCCATTGAGCAAAGTACAACAAATTCAACTGTTATGATGAAAGTAGATCAATATATAAATGGAAGGGTTGAAATCCATATAATGATGAAACTTGTAGAAAAAATTAATTTGTCTATAACTGGTCATAATCTTGTTGATCAAAGTCTAGGGGTAACATGCTCTTGAGTAACATTAATTTATATATCATCCAATTATTATTATTTTTTTTATAAAAAAAAATAGAGAATTCAAATGTGTCATGATGGATTGACAAGAAATGGGCTAGACGCTTAGAACTCGTACAAACCAAGTCAAGTTTCTCTTCTCTTTATGAAAGTGCACAGTTTATTTTAGCAAAAACGGTTTGCTAATTTCAATTCAAAAAGTAGTCTTTGCACGTTATTTCCCTTTCGAATCTTCCCTATATTTTTAGTCTTGCAAGTAAAATAAAATTCTTCAGACTCATTATAAAAGTATTAGTTTACAAAATTCCACAACAACCGTCAATTTAGAGCTTTAGGAAATACAAATAAATCAAGAAATTTAAACTTCCGTTGGAATTACGCTCGAATATAATTCGTCGAAAATATGTCCGTTGGAATTAGTCAATTTTCTTATAGAATCGTTTATTGCATTAACATATTCACTTTAAACCTTAGTTAATTACTTATCCTAACCAAGATAAATATCATTTTTTTTTATTTTCTCATAATTTTTCGAGTCTACAAATTGCAGTAAAATATTGTAAACTAGTAATTTTACGCGTAGTTTGTAAATAATTTAATTATTCTCTCTTTATTATCGCACTAATTATTTTATTAAACCAATCTAGAACAAATTCAACTGCACCCAAATCCATTTCTCTCTCTAGAATCTTGATGAAGTAAAGGGTCTTGATTGATGAGGAAGGAGGAGAGTGACTAGGGTATTTTAGCAGTGATGAAGATTTTTAAGGTACGTATGGCCTCGTCAAAAGGTCCAATTAATTTTTTAAAAATAAAATCAAGATAGTTGATGGTTGAATGAAGCATATAATAATGATCAGGTGGAAAATACTGGTGACTTATTTCTCAAATGGCGGGGCATAATATTATTAATAGTATTCCATAATGAATTATAAAAATTATATTAAATAAAAAAATATACCGCAAACAGAATGCTAGCTAATTCATTTGTTAGAATTGGTCAAACAAATATATTTAAAATTAGAGAATCTAATCAAGCGAAAGACCATTCACATCTGAAGCTGAATTTTGCTTGAAAATGAAGGGAGAAAAGAGACGGCCGGAATATAAATATATATATATAGATGCTTTATTATTTTTCCTAAATTAGTATTTTAGTTATAATTTATAAATTAATTAATTTATTTTAAGCAGCCAATGGCTAGTTAAAAATAAAATTGTTGACTAAGTTGGAACATAATTCCAAGTGGAGTTGATTGGTGGTCTTTGACTTTCGACTTATGGATAACTTAAAAATTGCTAAATTAATTAATAAATTGAAAATAAAAGAGGTTGAGGATGGTACTTAACATATTAATAATACATATTGTAAACGCAGATTTAGCATGTACTATTTTATTTTGATTGTCATGAGTTTTTAAACATTAATTAAGCGTAGATTTGACCTTTTGATATAGTTGTAGTGGTTGTAATGAGTAGTGACATATAGTTTAATTGTGGTAATATTTGTGAGGAGGTGGTATAGTATAATTTTATGGTGTAATTTGTAAAAATAAAAGTTGTTGTTAGACCAAGGTTTTGCGCGGGTAACTTGGAAATTTTCCTAGTGATCAATATATTTTTTTTTAATTATTTTTTTTAATAAAAGACTAAATAAATTTGTTACTGAAAATACCCCCTTATCCAAAAGCCTTAGTGGTCAATATTAATTAACTTTTATTCACATATTGTTTTAATCCACTTGATGCCATCATATATATAATCTAAATGTAACTTTAATGTTGGTCATTCCACACACACACACACACACACACACACACACACACACATAATATATATATATATATATATATATATATATATATATATATATATATATATATATATATATAATTATTTATGTGGGAGTCTTTGTTCAAAGTCTAAAAGTTTAGCAACTAATTACTTAACCAAGTCTTGTCTGAATTCTTTATTGCCACACCTTTTCACTCATAAAGTGAAGCATTGAACAAGTCTCGGGCTCAATAGAATTCTCACCCTCAATCTCACAATTAATTGTCAATCCAAAAACATTGTTGCCACTAGATCAGGCAGTTTTTCTGGCTAATCACTTTCAGCACTAAAAGAATTCAAGCCTTTGAATGAGTCTTTGACTCACTAATCTTTACACAACCAAAGACATTAAGTCACCCCTATGTTTCATGATTAGAGTCGCATTTTGTTTTTATACTCTTCGAAAATTAAAATCATTTTCTTAAAAGTAACATTTGCTTGAAATTTAATCATAATGAAAACTGATTAAAATTAAATTTTATTTCATACTATTGGTATTACTTTTTAAATTAAATAAGTAAGAAGGTTATAGAGCAAAATTCTCAACTAGTAACTTTTCTGTTTATTATCAAATGTGTCATGGTTAACATGACACTCTCATTATGGGAGGGAGGAGAATATATATATATATATATATATATATATATATATATATATATATATATATATATATATATATATTCTCATATATACTACATTCATTGTGAACTTGGAAAGGTACTTTTGAGTTTTGTATGGGTTGGATATTATTATTGTTATTGCTTGTGCACGAGTTTTTTTTTTCATTCTCAATTTTGGGTTTTTATTTTTTTTGGGGGGGGGGGGGGGGGGGGGGGGGTGCTGCTGGCAATTTTAAAAGGTGTCGACGTCTAACAGATTCTTTTATAGGTGCACACCTAACAAAAAACCTGCCCGTGACCTCTTTTGCATTTTTTGATTAGGACTTCCATTAAAGTATAAAAAACTAACTTTACTAATCTAAATTCTCCTTCATACTACACAAATTCATAAAATCATTATACGATGCATTTTGTGTGTCTGCCTCATATACCACATATCAACATATTGGACTTCTACACATCTATATATATATATATATATATATATATATATATTTGTCTCCACCTTATATATTCCTCTCTCTCTCTCACACACACACCCCAACACTTGTACCTTGTTCATCTAACCTCTGTGTAGAAATATATGGAATAGCAAAATTGTATAAAAGAAAAAAAAGAAGAAGAGGTGCATATATTTCATTTGGTTCTATAAGAATAGGAAGGGGATATGGTTAAGAATTTTTTTTAATTGTTGGTAAATGTTGTCATGTGTTATATATATACTACTTATCACAGACGGTAAAAATTTTGAGCACTACAACATTTTACAATAGTTAATAGTATAAAGTGGCTATTGCTTGTGTGTGAAGCAATATTTTTTATTTTTCTCTTACTAGTTTTGGTGGGAATATTTATAGATATCATGTCATGAATTGTTTGGTAAGTTAGCTAAAATTTGGTGAGTGGGTCTATTCATAATTATGGGACCTTCTAACTAGCTAGCTAATTAAAAAGTTAATTTGGAAACAAGGCACGCACTTGATTGGCAAATTATATGACTAATCAACAAAGTAGCTATATATGATCAATCTCATATAATAAGAATTACGTAAAGTATGTTCAAGTGGACTGCATGATCAATAAACTAGTGACTCTGATGAAGAGATTCCCATACGATTTCAGATTAGAAGGTTGTTTTGATCATTTTTAAAACAATATAAACCACCTCCGTCCCAAAATAACCGTCTCATTTGACTTTATTTTTTATTTTTTTTAATTTTATGCATATTAAACTTTCTCATTTGAATTTAGTTAGACTTTTTTTTAATTGTAAATTAAGAATTGTCATGGACACATTAATTAGTCAGCATTCTTTTGTAACTTTTGTTCTATAATTTTTAGGAGAGAATATTGGTTATAAATTAACATTAAAAAAAATTATCCAAAAGTAGCCAAAATTAATTTCCAGAAAAACCTTATCAATCGGAAAGAAAAGGTTAAATTTCGTATCTGGATTACCTGATTAATATATGATCACCGGATATTTACTATATATGTTTATCATTTGGCCACGTCAATATATCCCACGTTTAAATACTTCAGCCGAATTATTGGATGCGCCAAATTTTGTGTAACTAATTAGAGATACACTTAGTTGATCATATGGGGTTTGTTTTGATTGGATTCTTGATTAGTCACTATAATTTTCAAGCAAAATAATGAGGGATTCATAGCCATGGTGATAGAGCTTATGATCATCAGCCAAGTAAAAATAAATAAAAAGTCAAAAGAGATTACACAAGAGGACATATGACTTTTATTTTAATTTAAGTCTAACAAAATATTGAAGAAAGTTCACTAATACGACTTATTTTTATTAATATAGAGATTGAATACTCGATTTTTGTTGATACCAAGTGTTGAAGAAAGTTCAACAAACACATATCTAGAAGGCTAAAAAAAAGTATGAGAAGAAAGCAGACAAGAAGCTCGTAAATCATAATAGTCTTCGAGACCCTAATTAACCTGGTAAAAGGAAAAGAAAGGGTAGAGTGAAACAAAGCAGCATACAACTCAAGCTGCTATATATTAATAATTTAATATAATTAATTATATAACCATTGTTTCTTATTATTGCTTACTTTGTGGCTTTGGCCAAAAATTTTACAAGTAAAAGTTGATTTTAATTTCCATCTCTCTTACAATTTTTTTTAGCAAACGTGCGACACTTTTTGGTGAAATGTAAGAGTAGTAAATATAAAAGAATGATATGTCCTAAAAATATATATATAACAGAATGCTTCATATATTAATTGTACAATAGAAGGGCAAAATTAATTAATTTTCAATTATTTTATATATATATATATATATATATATATATGTCTCTCTATTCTCTCCCTTAATCTACTGGCTCCATTTTTTCTATGTAGAAATGGTAAATGTGCCTGACTTAGGCAAGAGACTAAATTATATCATAATCAACATGCCTGTCACATGGTCAAACAACAAGAGTACAAAACAATAGTACTCCAATTAATTATGAACGTGAGCCGAACTATGGGAATTGCGTTCATATATATATATACGAATATAAGTAGATTGATAATTTATATAGGATGTCATCATTCCCACAAAGAAGAGAAAATAGTTATTAATTATACCATGAGATAAAGGTCTTAATTATTAATTGCTAATTTCAGTCTTCACATTACGTGTTGAAATCAATAAGTGTGTCATTTAGAGATATGTAAACGCTTAATAAAATTATAAACAGACGCCGCCGTAATCTTAAAGCCGCCTTTAGCTTTCTCAACGTAATTAAAATTACAAAAAAGTTTAAGGGGATCGAAAGTTGTGATCGATTTTTTTTTTTTTTGACTCTTAAAATATTTATAATATTTATTTTGATAATTTTTTTTATTAAATTCAATAATTTAAGTATAATTTAAATACATATAAATAACAGTGTTATATACACTATATAATATTATTATTTACATACATTTAAATTATACCTAAATAACTGAATTCTATAAAAACAAAATTAATAAAATAAATATTATAAATATTTTAAAAAAATAAAATAAAATAAGTCTGGTCGTTAAAACCGGTCCCCTAGAATTACTCCTAAAACTATAGTCTATACATGATCATATAATATATGTTCGGATTGATAAATTAAATAATTGATTTTGTCAAACAAATGTGACGCCCCCAAATCTGGGCCCACACAGCCCAAACTTGAGTCGTCAAAAGACTACAACAAAATTATTACAACAAAGCACAACGTACAACAATACAGTGTATAATAATACACAACTAAGTCCTCACTATTATTGCCACACTATTTTACAAAACGTGAAGACTATGATAACTATTCCTCGGACCCTCACTCCATTCCCCGGCTAGACCCTGTTATGTTTTCATCTCCTGTTGAAAAACAATGGAACAAAAGAAAGGGTGAACTCAAATAGCCCAGTAAAGAATATCATGACTAAGATAATGACGAATAAATTATCATTAGTCTTCAACAGTTGAGTTCTTGATAGAATACAATAGACTACAAGGTTTATATCAAAAACTGCAGTTAAATTCTTAAACAACGTTCAGATCAATAATAGCAGCGGAATGAGTAATCTATTAGAAGAATAATGCAGACTATAATGTCCACTCGGTTCTCTTTTTAGGAAAAACATCATCAACTTTTATCATCTGAAATATCATTAGTCAAGATAATACAAATTCACAGTTCCTGATCATAATCATGCACATCAACAGTTCATCTTTGTACTACGGGCCAAAGATATTCAATATAGCACCAACGGTCATGATTATACCAGATTCAGCCTTTGGTCATAATCATACCAAACAACAGTTCATCTTTGCACTACGGGCCAAAGAGAACATTCACCACGTGCCATAAAAGACACCGAACAGATGTATCGCCTTTAACCTATTATATCGCCTTTAACCTATCATCTGTTCAACAAATATATCACATCTGTGCCCCCGGCCACAGATATTCACAACAGCTTGATTTTTGGATGATTAGAATGATATAAATGATGAACAGAAGAAATAGGATAACAATAAGTATCGGAAGTTTACTTTGTACAGATTCAAATAATGTCCAAATTGTCAACATGATGTGGAGTGAAATTTAAAAATGATATTCAAGATCCACAGTTCAGAATAACGGTTACAATTCAATAGAAAGGTTCACGTAAATAGGAAGGTTCAGTTGAAATAATGAAGTTCAACTATTATGGAACATATAATATTTTCAGGAATTATAGAAGCAATAGTTCCATAATAAATTTCGATTTAGGAGTATGAAAGAAAATAATATCCCTTACCGTAGCAGGTTTGATTAACAAAAGGTGAAGAAAATTAATACAAAGGGTTATTCACCAACAGGCGGCAATCCGCTCCGTAAGGTTATTCCCACAATTTAATAGAATTTGAGTACAAAGAGTTATTCACCAAACAGGCGGCAATCCGCTCCGTAAGGTTATTATCAGAGATTAATAATGAATGAATACGAAAGGTTATTCACCAACAGGCGGCAATCCGCTCCGTAAGGTTATTCCCACAATTTAATACATGGAAATAAAAGGCACGTCTTATGAGTAAGGAAGAAACAATATTATTATCGAGAATCAAATAATGATAATCCCTTACCATAGTATGTTTGAATAATGGAAGATGAAAAAGATGGTATCCCTTACCTCAACACGTGACTGGATATTGATTTAAATGAGGTTGATTAACTTGAACAGTACACGTATACTTATAGATCTTCACAAATACTCAAGATGACTTAAGCACACTTAGAGAGAACTTTCACAAGAAGTATTTAGAGAGAGAAAGAAAGAACAAGTAAGGAAGTTTATGAAAAATCCTTAAGTTAAGGCTTCTATTTATAGCCAAAAATCTTATCATTCATTTAATCTAAACCATTCATTTAAAGATCATCTTTTAATCTACACCATCCATTTCAAATATTATATTATCTTTAATCTACACCATTCATTTCATATCACCTAATAATCACCTAACTTTATATTATAAACAAATCAATTTAATTATTCAACAATAATTCACACTTTAATCTACACCATTCATTTCATATCACCTAATAATCACCTAACTTTATATTATAAACAAATCAATTCAATTATTCAACAATAATTCACACTTTAATCTACACCATTCATTTCATATCACCTAATAATCACCTAACTTTATATTATAAACAAATAACTTTATCAATTCAATTATTATGACTAATTGTTATAAATACAGTATAGTTAGTTCTTAGATATCAAGTCAATAAATTAATGAAATACAACTGTTTAAATAACATCATAATAGAGATAACAATAATATAAAATAAAGCATACGTTACTGTGTAATGACAATTATTGATTCAATAATGTGAATTACTGTGCATATGTTACTGTGACAATTATTAGGTTCAATAATTTTAAAAACAGTGCAACAACAATTATTGACTCAATGATATAAAATACAGTGTAATGACAATTATTAAATCAATAATGCAAAATACTGTGTAACAACAATTATTGAATTGATAATATAAAATATTATGCAGTGACAATTATCGATGAAATGATGCGTAACAGTTACGGTGTCAATTATCAGACCAATAATATGAGACACTATGCAATACCGCGTGTTACTGTAGAGTACCGAGTGCTACAGAAAATACCAATAACTACCGTATGCTACTATTCTTTTATCACCGGTATTTTAACAGTTCCGTTGACTATTTTTATTTAAAAAGGTTATTTCTGTCGTTTTCTATATCCGACAAATATTCTGTTGTGGGGTCCACCAATAATTTGTTATTTCGGCGCCGTCGGACCAAACGAATATTCCCCGACCAAACGAATATTCCCCGACAAAGCGAATATTGTCCGACAAAATAAAATTTGCACATAACATCCTTAACTTTTAACTTTATCGATTTAACCACTTACTGTTTCAAAAAATATATATATGAAGAAAAATTAAATTTTGTATTTCATAAAATTCGGGGTCTTACAACCTCCCCTCCTTATGAAATTTCGTCCCCGAAATTGACGTACCTGACATATCGAAGAGGTAATGATACTTAGATTTCATCTCAGATTCTAGCTCCCAGGTCATTTCCTCAGTATCTTGGTTCCTCCATAAAACCTTAACTTGAGGTATAACCTTTGAGCGTAGGATCTGCTCCTTCTTATCCAGGATCTTAACAGGTACCTCCTCGTATGTTAAATCCTCTGCTATAACGTCTGGTTCTAACTCAATGACGTGGTTTGGGTCCTTCACATATTTACGTAACATAGATATGTGAAAAACGTTATGGATGCGAGACATACTTGGTGGTAGGGCTAGTCTGTAGGCTACGGTTCCTATTCGATCGAGGATTTCAAATGGGCCAATAAATCGAGGGTTGAGCTTTCCTCTCTTTCCGAATCTCGTAACCCCTTTCCATGGAGAAACACGTAAGAATACATGATCTCCGACGTTGAAACTTTCGTCTCTCCGATGAAGATCAGCATAACTCTTTTGTCGTTTTTGTGCGGTCTGTATTCGTTGTCGGATCATTTGGATCTTTTCGGTTGTCAAGCGTACCAACTCGGGTCCCAACAATTTTGCTTCTCCTACCTCATTCCAACATATTGGAGAGCGACACTTCCTTCCATACAATGCCTCGAATGGAGCCATGCCTATGCTTGCTTGGTAACTGTTGTTGTAAGAAAATTCCACCAACGGCAAGTACTTATCCCAACTTCCTTTGAAGTCTAATACACAAAGTCTCAAAAGATCTTCGAGGGTCTGGATCGTCCTTTCCGATTGTCCGTCCGTTTGAGGATGGTATGCAGAACTAAAACGTAGTTCAGTGCCCATAGCTTTTTGTAGACTGATCCAAAAGCGTGAAGTGAATCTAGGATCTCGATCAGAAACTATGGAAACTGGCATGCCATGCAATCTCACGATCTCATTTATGTACATACCGGCAAGACGTTCAAGTGAAAAGTTTTCTCGTATAGGCAAGAAATGAGCGGATTTGGTCAATCTATCTACGATGACCCAAATTGCATCTAAGCCTTGAGAAACTTTGGGAAGACCCGTCACGAAATCCATATTGATATATTCCCACTTCCATTCAGGAACTTCAAGTGGTTGTAATGGACCCTTAGGTACTTGATGCTCTGCCTTGACACGTTGACAAGTTAGGCACCTTGAGATAAACTCTGCAATTTCCATTTTTATATTGTTCCACCAAAATGTATGTCGAAGATCACGATACATCTTGGTACCTCCTGGGTGGATTGCAAACGGCGTGTTGTGTGCCTCCATCATGATTTTATGCTTCAATTCAGGATCGTTAGGAACACAGAGTCGAGAGTTGACTCGAAGTATTCCTTTCTCGTCGATTATTGCCTCAGGAATAGCACCTTCTTGTACTTTCTTCATCATATTCATCAACTCCGGATCGGTAGCTTGAACAACTTTAATTTTATCGATTAAAGCTGGTTCTACTCGTACGTGCGCAATCTTCAAGTGGGTCATTGGTGTTTTTAGCTCTATCCCTATCTTTTGCAAGTCGTACAAAATACGCTTTTGTGTTGTCAGCAGTGCACTTGTACTCACATAATATCTTCTGCTCAAAGCGTCAGCTACAACGTTCGCCTTTCCCGGGTGATACTGGATTGTGTGGTCATAATCCTTCAACAGCTCAAGCCAACGTCGTTGTCGCATGTTGAGTTCCTTCTGGGTGAAGAAATACTTGAGACTTTTATGATCCGTATAGATATCCACTTTTTCTCCGTACAAGTAGTGTCTCCAGATCTTTAACGCGAAAACGACTGCTGCCAACTCTAGATCATGAGTAGGATAATTTTTCTCATAATCTTTGAGTTGTCGAGAGGCATAGGCTATAACCTTTCCATGTTGCATAAGGACACAGCCTAGACCTTTGCCAGAAGCATCGCTGTAGATAACAAATTCTCCTGATCCTGATGGTATGGTCAGAACAGGAGCTGAAACAAGTCTCCTCTTGAGTTCTTGGAAACTCTTCTTGCATTCCTCGCTCGATATAAGTTTTGTACTAGAACGAATGATACCGATATCTAATAATTAAACTTTTAACTCTTGGCGTTCTATGAGAGCCATTCGGTATGGGGCTTTGGAAATGGGCTTGGTACCGAGTTCAAGATCAATACAAAATTCATTTTCACGGTTTGGGGTAAGCTAGGAAGTTCTTCAGGAAAAACGTCAGGAAACTCATTAACAATGGGAATATCATTCAAGTTTGACGTATTTTTGTTCAAATCAGTGACATGAGCTAAAAAGGCTTGACATCCGTTTTTCAATAAACGAATGATTTTATGGCTAGAAATAACAGTTATAGATTTCAATGGTTTAGTTGCTTGAACTTGCATGACAGGTTGATTAGGAATATGAAAACTAATAATCTTATGAAAACAATCAATTTTTTTGCATGATGGGTAGTCAACCAATCAATTCCTAAAATCACATCAAATTCATGCATCTCCAAAGAAATAAGGTCAACAGGTAATGTGAGGTTGTTGATTTGAACTAGGCAAGATTTATAGATAGTAGATGTGATAGATATTTCTCCCAATGAGGTTTCAACTGATAAGTCAAAGTAAAAGTTTTCAGAAGTCAAATTTAAACGTTGAGCACACGTATGTGAGATAAAAGAATGGGTAGAGCAAGTATCTAACATGGCATAAACTTCACAAGAATTTATAAATAGCTTACCGGTTATCACCTCATTCGGTTTCTTGACTGTTATCGTCAAATCGAATCCCGAATACTTCATTCGGATCTTCACGTATTTCAACCATGGGAATACCACTGAATAATTTTCTAGCAAACTGTTTCTCGGGTTCATCAACTTCATCAGTAGTAAGGTACCAATGATTTCCATTAAAATAGTATTTTCGATAGACTGCAGTTTCCACGATAGTGACTAACTTAACCTGAATTCCTCTAAATTGTAACGCCCAAAAGTATAGAAACATCATTTTTAAATAATCTTGAAAATCATAGCTGGAACACCATAAATTCCAAAGACTAATATGAAAAGTCCATATATTCTGATCCTTTGTTATAGAGCATAACCAGGTGATATCACTCTCCCAATTAGTGAGTAAATTAAAGGCAATAATTTCCGCAAGTTCGTTACTTCCTTTAATTGCTTCTAAGAATGGATCTGGAACAACTGTAGCAGAGCTTTCACCTTCATCCTTACTGGATAGAACACGCATAATTTTTGCCTTAGGCAAATGATTCAACTCTGAGTTTGTAAGAAGATTATTCGTCGCCTCTTGTTTTGCAGCTACATTTGTTTCGGTAATTTCATAGTTAACCTCCTGATTTCCAGATGCCATAATTAACTGTGGTCACAAAATAAATGTTAGTTCAAATAAACTGACTCATCTCTTCATGTTCCTACATTCAAATCGATTCATTAGATAAAAAAATAAATCTAATTTAGGTAGGACACACTAGTGATTGATTCTATTCGTCTCTCCCCTCCTAGTTCTAACCCCAGATCTCCATTAAAGACCATATCCCTAAGCTCTGATGCCAATTGTGACGCCCCCAAATCTGGGCCCACACAGCCCAAACTTGAGTCGTCAAAAGACTACAACAAAATTATTACAACAAAGCACAACGTACAACAATACAGTGTATAATAATACACAACTAAGTCCTCACTATTATTGCCACACTATTTTACAAAACGTGAAGACTATGATAACTATTCCTCGGACCCTCACTCCATTCCCCGGCTAGACCCTGTTATGTTTTCATCTCCTGTTGAAAAACAATGGAACAAAAGAAAGGGTGAGCTCAAATAGCCCAGTAAAGAATATTATGACTAAGATAATGACGAATAAATTATCATTAGTCTTCAACAGTTGAGTTATTGATAGAATACAATAGACTACAAGGTTTATATCAAAAACTGCAGTTAAATTCTTAAACAACGTTCAGATCAATAATAGCAGCGGAATGAGTAATCTATTAGAAGAATAATGCAGACTATAATGTCCACTCGGTTCTCTTTTTAGGAAAAATATCATCAACTTTTATCATCTGAAATATCATTAGTCAAGATAATACAAATTCACAGTTCCTGATCATAATCATGCACATCAACAGTTCATCTTTGTACTACGGGCCAAAGATATTCAATATAGCACCAACGGTCATGATTATACCAGATTCAGCCTTTGGTCATAATCATACCAAACAACAGTTCATCTTTGCACTACGGGCCAAAGAGAACATTCACCACGTGCCATAAAAGACACCGAACAGATGTATCGCCTTTAACCTATTATATCGCCTTTAACCTATCATCTGTTCAACAAATATATCACATCTGTGCCCCCGGCCACAGATATTCACAACAGCTTGATTTTTGGATGATTAGAATGATATAAATGATGAACAGAAGAAATAGGATAACAATAAGTATCGGAAGTTTACTTTGTACAGATTCAAATAATGTCCAAATTGTCAACATGATGTGGAGTGAAATTTAAAAATGATATTCAAGATCCACAGTTCAGAATAACGGTTACAATTCAATAGAAAGGTTCACGTAAATAGGAAGGTTCAGTTGAAATAATGAAGTTCAACTATTATGGAACATATAATATTTTCAGGAATTATAGAAGCAATAGTTCCATAATAAATTTCGATTTAGGAGTATGAAAGAAAATAATATCCCTTACCGTAGCAGGTTTGATTAACAAAAGGTGAAGGAAATTAATACAAAGGGTTATTCACCAACAGGCGGCAATCCGCTCCGTAAGGTTATTCCCACAATTTAATAGAATTTGAGTACAAAGAGTTATTCACCAAACAGGCGGCAATCCGCTCCGTAAGGTTATTATCAGAGATTAATAATGAATGAATACGAAAGGTTATTCACCAACAGGCGGCAATCCGCTCCGTAAGGTTATTCCCACAATTTAATACATGGAAATAAAAGGCACGTCTTATGAGTAAGGAAGAAACAATATTATTATCGAGAATCAAATAATGATAATCCCTTACCATAGTATGTTTGAATAATGGAAGATGAAAAAGATGGTATCCCTTACCTCAACACGTGACTGAATATTGATTTAAATGAGGTTGATTAACTTGAACAGTACACGTATACTTATAGATCTTCACAAATACTCAAGATGACTTAAGCACACTTAGAGAGAACTTTCACAAGAAGTATTTAGAGAGAGAAAGAAAGAACAAGTAAGGAAGTTTATGAAAAATCCTTAAGTTAAGGCTTCTATTTATAGCCAAAAATCTTATCATTCATTTAATCTAAACCATTCATTTAAAGATCATCTTTTAATCTACACCATCCATTTCAAATATTATATTATCTTTAATCTACACCATTCATTTCATATCACCTAATAATCACCTAACTTTATATTATAAACAAATCAATTTAATTATTCAACAATAATTCACACTTTAATCTACACCATTCATTTCATATCACCTAATAATCACCTAACTTTATATTATAAACAAATCAATTCAATTATTCAACAATAATTCACACTTTAATCTACACCATTCATTTCATATCACCTAATAATCACCTAACTTTATATTATAAACAAATAACTTTATCAATTCAATTATTATGACTAATTGTTATAAATACAGTATAGTTAGTTCTTAGATATCAAGTCAATAAATTAATGAAATACAACTGTTTAAATAACATCATAATAGAGATAACAATAATGTAAAATAAAGCATACGTTACTGTGTAATGACAATTATTGATTCAATAATGTGAATTACTGTGCATATGTTGCTGTGACAATTATTAGGTTCAATAATTTTAAAAACAGTGCAACAACAATTATTGACTCAATGATATAAAATACAGTGTAATGACAATTATTAAATCAATAATGCAAAATACTGTGTAACAACAATTATTGAATTGATAATATAAAATATTATGCAGTGACAATTATCGATGAAATGATGCGTAACAGTTACGGTGTCAATTATCAGACCAATAATATGAGACACTATGCAATACCGCGTGTTACTGTAGAGTACCGAGTGCTACAGAAAATACCAATAACTACCGTATGCTACTATTCTTTTATCACCGGTATTTTAACAGTTCCGTTGACTATTTTTATTTAAAAAGGTTATTTCTGTCGTTTTCTATATCCGACAAATATTCTGTTGTGGGGTCCACCAATAATTTGTTATTTCGGCGCCGTCGGACCAAACGAATATTCCCCGACCAAACGAATATTCCCCGACAAAGCGAATATTGTCCGACAAAATAAAATTTGCACATAACATCCTTAACTTTTAACTTTATCGATTTAACCACTTACTGTTTCAAAAAATATATATATGAAGAAAAATTAAATTTTGTATTTCATAAAATTCGGGGTCTTACAACCTCCCCTCCTTATGAAATTTCGTCCCCGAAATTGACGTACCTGACATATCGAAGAGGTAATGATACTTAGATTTCATCTCAGATTCTAGCTCCCAGGTCATTTCCTCAGTATCTTGGTTCCTCCATAAAACCTTAACTTGAGGTATAACCTTTGAGCGTAGGATCTGCTCCTTCTTATCCAGGATCTTAACAGGTACCTCCTCGTATGTTAAATCCTCTGCTATAACGTCTGGTTCTAACTCAATGACGTGGTTTGGGTCCTTCACATATTTACGTAACATAGATATGTGAAAAACGTTATGGATGCGAGACATACTTGGTGGTAGGGCTAGTCTGTAGGCTACGGTTCCTATTCGATCGAGGATTTCAAATGGGCCAATAAATCGAGGGTTGAGCTTTCCTCTCTTTCCGAATCTCGTAACCCCTTTCCATGGAGAAACACGTAAGAATACATGATCTCCGACGTTGAAACTTTCGTCTCTCCGATGAAGATCAGCATAACTCTTTTGTCGTTTTTGTGCGGTCTGTATTCGTTGTCGGATCATTTGGATCTTTTCGGTTGTCAAGCGTACCAACTCGGGTCCCAACAATTTTGCTTCTCCTACCTCATTCCAACATATTGGAGAGCAACACTTCCTTCCATACAATGCCTCGAATGGAGCCATGCCTATGCTTGCTTGGTAACTGTTGTTGTAAGAAAATTCCACCAACGGCAAGTACTTATCCCAACTTCCTTTGAAGTCTAATACACAAAGTCTCAAAAGATCTTCGAGGGTCTGGATCGTCCTTTCCGATTGTCCGTCCGTTTGAGGATGGTATGCAGAACTAAAACGTAGTTCAGTGCCCATAGCTTTTTGTAGACTGATCCAAAAGCGTGAAGTGAATCTAGGATCTCGATCAGAAACTATGGAAACTGGCATGCCATGCAATCTCACGATCTCATTTATGTACATACCGGCAAGACGTTCAAGTGAAAAGTTTTCTCGTATAGGCAAGAAATGAGCGGATTTGGTCAATCTATCTACGATGACCCAAATTGCATCTAAGCCTTGAGAAACTTTGGGAAGACCCGTCACGAAATCCATATTGATATATTCCCACTTCCATTCAGGAACTTCAAGTGGTTGTAATGGACCCTTAGGTACTTGATGCTCTGCCTTGACACGTTGACAAGTTAGGCACCTTGAGATAAACTCTGCAATTTCCATTTTTATATTGTTCCACCAAAATGTATGTCGAAGATCACGATACATCTTGGTACCTCCTGGGTGGATTGCAAACGGCGTGTTGTGTGCCTCCATCATGATTTTATGCTTCAATTCAGGATCGTTAGGAACACAGAGTCGAGAGTTGACTCGAAGTATTCCTTTCTCGTCGATTATTGCCTCAGGAATAGCATCTTCTTGTACTTTCTTCATCATATTCATCAACTCCGGATCGGTAGCTTGAACAACTTTAATTTTATCGATTAAAGCTGGTTCTACTCGTACGTGCGCAATCTTCAAGTGGGTCATTGGTGTTTTTAGCTCTATCCCTATCTTTTGCAAGTCGTACAAAATACGCTTTTGTGTTGTCAGCAGTGCACTTGTACTCACATAATATCTTCTGCTCAAAGCGTCAGCTACAACGTTCGCCTTTCCCGGGTGATACTGGATTGTGTGGTCATAATCCTTCAACAGCTCAAGCCAACGTCGTTGTCGCATGTTGAGTTCCTTCTGGGTGAAGAAATACTTGAGACTTTTATGATCCGTATAGATATCCACTTTTTCTCCGTACAAGTAGTGTCTCCAGATCTTTAACGCGAAAACGACTGCTGCCAACTCTAGATCATGAGTAGGATAATTTTTCTCATAATCTTTGAGTTGTCGAGAGGCATAGGCTATAACCTTTCCATGTTGCATAAGGACACAGCCTAGACCTTTGCCAGAAGCATCGCTGTAGATAACAAATTCTCCTGATCCTGATGGTATGGTCAGAACAGGAGCTGAAACAAGTCTCCTCTTGAGTTCTTGGAAACTCTTCTTGCATTCCTCGCTCGATATAAGTTTTGTACTAGAACGAATGATACCGATATCTAATAATTAAACTTTTAACTCTTGGCGTTCTATGAGAGCCATTCGGTATGGGGCTTTGGAAATGGGCTTGGTACCGAGTTCAAGATCAATACAAAATTCATTTTCACGGTTTGGGGTAAGCTAGGAAGTTCTTCAGGAAAAACGTCAGGAAACTCATTAACAATGGGAATATCATTCAAGTTTGACGTATTTTTGTTCAAATCAGTGACATGAGCTAAAAAGGCTTGACATCCGTTTTTCAATAAACGAATGATTTTATTGCTAGAAATAACAGTTATAGATTTCAATGGTTTAGTTGCTTGAACTTGCATGACAGGTTGATTAGGAATATGAAAACTAATAATCTTATGAAAATAATCAATTTTTTTGCATGATGGGTAGTCAACCAATCAATTCCTAAAATCACATCAAATTCATGCATCTCCAAAGAAATAAGGTCAACAGGTAATGTGAGGTTGTTGATTTGAACTAGGCAAGATTTATAGATAGTAGATGTGATAGATATTTCTCCCAATGAGGTTTCAACTGATAAGTCAAAGTAAAAGTTTTCAGAAGTCAAATTTAAACGTTGAGCACACGTATGTGAGATAAAAGAATGGGTAGAGCAAGTATCTAACATGGCATAAACTTCACAAGAATTTATAAATAGCTTACCGGTTATCACCTCATTCGGTTTCTTGACTGTTATCGTCAAATCGAATCCCGAATACTTCATTCGGATCTTCACGTATTTCAACCATGGGAATACCACTGAATAATTTTCTAGCAAACTGTTTCTCGGGTTCATCAACTTCATCAGTAGTAAGGTACCAATGATTTCCATTAAAATAGTATTTTCGATAGACTGCAGTTTCCACGATAGTGACTAACTTAACCTGAATTCCTCTAAATTGTAACGCCCAAAAGTATAGAAACATCATTTTTAAATAATCTTGAAAATCATAGCTGGAACACCATAAATCCCAAAGACTAATATGAAAAGTCCATATATTCTGATCCTTTGTTATAGAGCATAACCAGGTGATATCACTCTCCCAATTAGTGAGTAAATTAAAGGCAATAATTTCCGCAAGTTCGTTACTTCCTTTAATTGCTTCTAAGAATGGATCTGGAACGACTGTAGCAGAGCTTTCACCTTCATCCTTACTGGATAGAACACGCATAATTTTTGCCTTAGGCAAATGATTCAACTCTGAGTTTGTAAGAAGATTATTCGTCGCCTCTTGTTTTGCAGCTACATTTGTTTCGGTAATTTCATAGTTAACCTCCTGATTTCCAGATGCCATAATTAACTGTGGTCACAAAATAAATGTTAGTTCAAATAAACTGACTCATCTCTTCATGTTCCTACATTCAAATCGATTCATTAGATAAAAAAATAAATCTAATTTAGGTAGGACACACTAGTGATTGATTCTATTCGTCTCTCCCCTCCTAGTTCTAACCCCAGATCTCCATTAAAGACCATATCCCTAAGCTCTGATGCCAACTGTGACGCCCCCAAATCTGGGCCCACACAGCCCAAACTTGAGTCGTCAAAAGACTACAACAAAATTATTACAACAAAGCACAACGTACAACAATACAGTGTATAATAATACACAACTAAGTCCTCACTATTATTGCCACACTATTTTAGAAAACGTGAAGACTATGATAACTATTCCTCGGACCCTCACTCCATTCCCCGGCTAGACCCTGTTATGTTTTCATCTCCTGTTGAAAAACAATGGAACAAAAGAAAGGGTGAGCTCAAATAGCCCAGTAAAGAATATCATGACTAAGATAATGACGAATAAATTATCATTAGTCTTCAACAGTTGAGTTCTTGATAGAATACAATAGACTACAAGGTTTATATCAAAAACTGCAGTTAAATTCTTAAACAACGTTCAGATCAATAATAGCAGCGGAATGAGTAATCTATTAGAAGAATAATGCAGACTATAATGTCCACTCGGTTCTCTTTTTAGGAAAAACATCATCAACTTTTATCATCTGAAATATCATTAGTCAAGATAATACAAATTCACAGTTCCTGATCATAATCATGCACATCAACAGTTCATCTTTGTACTACGGGCCAAAGATATTCAATATAGCACCAACGGTCATGATTATACCAGATTCAGCCTTTGGTCATAATCATACCAAACAACAGTTCATCTTTGCACTACGGGCCAAAGAGAACATTCACCACGTGCCATAAAAGACACCGAACAGATGTATCGCCTTTAACCTATTATATCGCCTTTAACCTATCATCTGTTCAACAAATATATCACATCTGTGCCCCCGGCCACAGATATTCACAACAGCTTGATTTTTGGATGATTAGAATGATATAAATGATGAACAGAAGAAATAGGATAACAATAAGTATCGGAAGTTTACTTTGTACAGATTCAAATAATGTCCAAATTGTCAACATGATGTGGAGTGAAATTTAAAAATGATATTCAAGATCCACAGTTCAGAATAACGGTTACAATTCAATAGAAAGGTTCACGTAAATAGGAAGGTTCAGTTGAAATAATGAAGTTCAACTATTATGGAACATATAATATTTTCAGGAATTATAGAAGCAATAGTTCCATAATAAATTTCGATTTAGGAGTATGAAAGAAAATAATATCCCTTACCGTAGCAGGTTTGATTAACAAAAGGTGAAGGAAATTAATACAAAGGGTTATTCACCAACAGGCGGCAATCCGCTCCGTAAGGTTATTCCCACAATTTAATAGAATTTGAGTACAAAGAGTTATTCACCAAACAGGCGGCAATCCGCTCCGTAAGGTTATTCTCAGAGATTAATAATGAATGAATACGAAAGGTTATTCACCAACAGGCGGCAATCCGCTCCGTAAGGTTATTCCCACAATTTAATACATGGAAATAAAAGGCACGTCTTATGAGTAAGGAAGAAACAATATTATTATCGAGAATCAAATAATGATAATCCCTTACCATAGTATGTTTGAATAATGGAAGATGAAAAAGATGGTATCCCTTACCTCAACACGTGACTGGATATTGATTTAAATGAGGTTGATTAACTTGAACAGTACACGTATACTTATAGATCTTCACAAATACTCAAGATGACTTAAGCACACTTAGAGAGAACTTTCACAAGAAGTATTTAGAGAGAGAAAGAAAGAACAAGTAAGGAAGTTTATGAAAAATCCTTAAGTTAAGGCTTCTATTTATAGCCAAAAATCTTATCATTCATTTAATCTAAACCATTCATTTAAAGATCATCTTTTAATCTACACCATCCATTTCAAATATTATATTATCTTTAATCTACACCATTCATTTCATATCACCTAATAATCACCTAACTTTATATTATAAACAAATCAATTTAATTATTCAACAATAATTCACACTTTAATCTACACCATTCATTTCATATCACCTAATAATCACCTAACTTTATATTATAAACAAATCAATTCAATTATTCAACAATAATTCACACTTTAATCTACACCATTCATTTCATATCACCTAATAATCACCTAACTTTATATTATAAACAAATAACTTTATCAATTCAATTATTATGACTAATTGTTATAAATACAGTATAGTTAGTTCTTAGATATCAAGTCAATAAATTAATGAAATACAACTGTTTAAATAACATCATAATAGAGATAACAATAATGTAAAATAAAGCATACGTTACTGTGTAATGACAATTATTGATTCAATAATGTGAATTACTGTGCATATGTTACTGTGACAATTATTAGGTTCAATAATTTTAAAAACAGTGCAACAACAATTATTGACTCAATGATATAAAATACAGTGTAATGACAATTATTAAATCAATAATGCAAAATACTGTGTAACAACAATTATTGAATTGATAATATAAAATATTATGCAGTGACAATTATCGATGAAATGAGGCGTAACAGTTACGGTGTCAATTATCAGACCAATAATATGAGACACTATGCAATACCGCGTGTTACTGTAGAGTACCGAGTGCTACAGAAAATACCAATAACTACCGTATGCTACTATTCTTTTATCACCGGTATTTTAACAGTTCCGTTGACTATTTTTATTTAAAAAGGTTATTTCTGTCGTTTTCTATATCCGACAAATATTCTGTTGTGGGGTCCACAAATAATTTGTTATTTCAGCGCCGTCGGACCAAACGAATATTCCCCGACCAAACGAATATTCCCCGACAAAGCGAATATTGTCCGACAAAATAAAATTTGCACATAACATCCTTAACTTTTAACTTTATCGATTTAACCACTTACTGTTTCAAAAAATATATATATGAAGAAAAATTAAATTTTGTATTTCATAAAATTCGGGGTCTTACAACAAATATTGTAAGTATACTAAATAAATAATAACAGCAAAAAATAATAATAATAGAAAATTAAATCAAACACAAAATACTAAATTTATGCGAAAAATCTTCTAACATTAAAAGGTAAAAATCACGGGTCAAGTTTCAAAAATTTTATTATAATTAACTTGAGTACAAATTATTCTTTCAAATTTTAACACCAAAAACTCAAAATATTATAAAATTAAGAGAGTACAAAAAATATTTTAATTTAAATAAAAATTCAAATTATGTCACCACTCAAAATTCTACGAATTTAATTAAAGTTTTTAAATAATTAATTAATCCGAATAATTAAAGACACTCGTCAATAAACTTTCACGCAAGCTCGCAATTTTCGTTTATTTCTCAGCACAAACTTCTGTGTTAGTTAACTGCACTGCCGAAAAACACCCACAATTGAATGAATGAATAGCTTTCTGATTAATAATATGCCTTGCATAGTTGGACTAAACCTCCGTTCTATATCCAATTTGGCTTCAAAATTTATGTCTCACATATGGATGCATTAGCCTAACTAGAATACTTAGGAGCTATTTGATTAGAATTTAATAGGATTGAATGATCGAATCACTCAGCTATTTAGTGAGTTTGTTTAGAGCTGAATAGAACTAAATAGCTGAATCGGTCAGATTTTTAGACTGAATGACTAAGTCTAATTTTTTTGGCTGAATTATTAAGTTCTGGCTGAATGAAGTAAAAAAAAATAAATATTAAATATTATATTAAGTAATATTAAATAAATTTACAACAACTTTGATTTTTTTCAGATAAGTGAAATAGTAAAAATATGTTATTCAGATATTTCAGACATGTAACTTATCAAACAACTTTTTTCATTCAGTATTCATAAATTTACTTCATTCAGCTCATTCAGATTACTTAAACATTCAAAACTATTTTATTCAGTTTTTATTAAACACTCCCTTAATTACTATGACCCCACGCGGTCAAAACCGAGTCACTCGACACATGTATATCCTAGTTGCCTTAATAATCATATTACTATATCATATACAGTCATTGTTGGATTCGTTACTGCCATAGGCCTTACACGGTTAAAAACTCTGTCACTCAAATTGAGTAATCTATAGCTTAATTTCTTGTTGATTTCGGAAAGCATACGTGTCAAATTAAAATATTCTTAATTTTAATCAGGATAATTTCATGGGTTTCAACTTTATAAATCTAACAATCTCCCCCTTCAAATCAATAAGAAGGGGCTTCCACCAAGACCCCGTTACATGGAGTCAATCTTGGCCAACTCCTTGCAAACCTCGAGTTTATTGCGAATCACAACATTGTTAACATGTCTGAGGGGTCTCATTGGTGTGAACTTTCTTCACTTTCATCAACTCCTTTTTCATAACTTCTCGAAACCAATGATAACGAACACTAATGTGTTTGGTACGATTATATGATAAGTAGCGTTCTTTGTCAAGTTGATTGCACTCTAACTATTACAATAAATCACATACTCATCTTGTGTAAAACCCAACCCTTGGAGAAACCGTTTCAACTATAACATCTCCTTACCTGCTTTCGTAGCGGTAATATATTTCGACTCAATATATTGAATCTTTTTAAAATACGATCCATATGTGTCATTTGGAAGAACCTAACAAATAATGTAAATAAACTATATAGATGCCAATGACAAAAGATAAATATATCACTAAGGTCTTTTATGTCAAACAAATAATATATTTGCTTTCATTGACCTTTTGGAATAATAAATATTTTCCTATTGACCTTGTGATATTTACACCAATTTATTAAATTTTATTTAAAATCAAATAAAAATACTACATTATAAAATCTAAAGCACCACGACTTAAAAACTTGGTTGAGACTATATATAACCCCCTTGGGTCTATAACGCATGATCATTACAATCAGTCACTAAAACCTCAAAAGTTTCAATAAATTTTCAATCGTTATAGCGTCTCATTAATTGAACCCTATCTCTTATTGCATATTCCCATAAATTTCAATGAGTACTAGAAGCAAAATCTGAATAAATTATTGGAGCTTACATATAACTACTTTCATAATTGTTCTCTTCCAAATACACCTTATAGTCTTTAATTATGATTGATTTTCTTTTTCTGTTGAATCCATCTAGTTAAGAAAATAAAAATAAAATATCACAGTAACCCTAGTCTAGTTACTATATCAAATAATGTGAAAACAATTATGCTGTTTAACTATACTAAGTTCCAATAATATTGTTGTTTGTAGTTCCACAATTCTAGTACATCATTTGGTAACGTGTGACCCACCAAATGATTTAGGTAAGTAATAAAGTAAATATGTAATTTTTCTTGTACAATTAAATTATTCAACTTTACATCTATAGGATAACTCAATACTCGAAATGATAAAGTTTACGTTTTATTTTGGTCCCTAACTCAAAAGAGAATAAGAGAAACAACTTGACTAGGAACTTTATTATGGATGCCAAAAAATATTTTCAAGGTTTCACCTTAAATTAAAAAAAATATGTCTCACTCATCATACTCTTTAGTACCTTTATAAGATTAATTTTACGCCTTTCGACAACTTAATTTACTCAAGACAGTCAATTTTAATAAGTATCTTACATTTTTAAAATTTTTAAGTACTTGATAAACTAGCCCTTAAATTGTCCTTAATACTTACCACCCTACTAATATTAATTAGACCTAACAAAAAGTGAGACAACTTGCAGGCCCACCCACCAGCAAAAAATTGGGTTTTGGGACATATTTTTTTAGCTAAAAAAAGTTGAGTTATTTTAGCCTAGCACATGGGTGGCCTAGCCTAGTTTGCAACTCAAATTCAGTCCTACAAAAATATTGGACATATATGCATTGACCTTAAGAACAAAATGTGAGAACTCATTTATTTATAAGTAAGAGTTGGGATATAAGAGACTTGGTTAAGCGATATGAGACTTGAATGGAGGAACAAAGAAGTAGAAGGAAAATAAGCTAGCTGGAGCTTAAAAATTCCAAAGTCCCACATCTCCTATCTTCTTAGAACTAATCATTTCTTGCTCTTTATATAGGGCCAAACTCTTTGTTTTACATCTCATAATTTTTAAGTCACACACTGCCTACATGATGAAACTTAAAGAAAGTTTTTCTTATAAAAATACTTGCCATATAGTTAAAAGATTATTTTTCTAACTTACTCGAGCCCAAGTGATCAAACAAAATCAATCTATTATATTGATTGGTCACATTTTTGCAATAGAAACAAATATTTTTTTATTAAGATTTTTTAAAAAAGAATCAAACAATCAATTTTTATGACTTTTTTTTTATCATATATGAAATTCTTTTTGTAAATAAAAAGATGATCAAGTTAATTTTTTAGTCTATATAGTAATAATATAATAAAAAAATAATTATTTGGCAAGTGGCCGGGCCCGATTTGTGCCACAAACCTCTTATTTTTAGTCCAAAAAAATATGGGTTATTTTGGCCTGATTCATTTGCCAAGTATGATCTTAATATATTACTAATTTATCTCGATTGTTCTTAACATCAATCCTAAATCTTTTTGAGAAATTTAAAATTTTCTTTAACTAAGAACAAATATTTATAAGGTAAATAATGGTTAGTAAAAGTAAGAAAATAATAATCTCCTTATAGAGTGACTAAATAAGGATTACTAGTGTCCTTATGGATCTAATCTGATACATCAATATAATGAAATGTTAAATTTTTTTTGTATCATGGTTGTTTTAATTTTTCTATTATCGTTTACATATATATCTAGATTATCGAAGTCAAGAATGAGTAAAAATATCAAACTTTATCATCATTTTTACTCTTTTTCTAGAAACATGGCCTAAATTTTATGTCATAATATGTACGACTGTTCCTTATATAAAATTCTTTAAAATGCAATATTATTAATAATACAAAAAAAATAAGTATATGTGGGAGTAAAAAATACTATACACAAACCACATGATAAAGTGCAACAACATATCACATTTGAATAAAAAGAAATAATGTCCTTAGAATCTTTTACTTCAAATGTACTTAAAGTGTGTGTTTTATATCAATTGAGAACCAAGATCTTAAATTAAATAGTATCTCCCACAAATTCTACCATATATTGCATCTTTATTAGTTTCAATAGCGAGTCTTTGATTCTTTCCTGATTTGGTTTTCACTAGTTTATGAATCTTTGTATGGTAAAAGTAAATAACATGTCGCACCACAATCTAAACATAAGGAGCTAGATGTGCTTTTGATAGATTAGATTCCCGAACCCCAGGTTCAAAGAACCAATACTTGATGATACACGTGTGGCTAACCAAGCTTTATACTTTAGACATACTATTTCTTATTATCCTATTGTAAAAAGAGAAATAAACATCACTTTACTTAGAATAAGTTTTTTAAGCAACTAAATATGAGATTGTATAATCTTTTTATTAGTCTATTGAGCAACTTGATTAGTATGACTTTTAGACTTATTATCTCTTTTGTGACTTTAGTATTCAATACTTGTAGAATATAACATTAAGTCCTGACAATAATTTATCATCTATATAATGATTTATAACTCTCACAATCTTAATCAAACGTTATAATTAGAGTTTGAAAAAGTGCCCTTATTATGCAATTAGTGAGACATAAAACTTTTTGATGACTGTAGTCATCTATTATGTAATACTTCATCCGTTCCAAATAATAAGATCAATATTGACTTTAGAAAAGTCAATTTGAGACATTTTCAAGCTCAAAATTAACATGAATTCAATTAATTTATGTCAATACAATTATGAATATTATGAACTACCGAAAAATTACTACTAGTTATAAAATTTATTATTTTTAAAATTTAAATTAATCATGTCAGTTTTAAATTTTAAAATATTTCAAATTGACTTTTCAAAAGTCAATAGTGACCTTGTAATTTAAAACATAGAGAATATTATAAGCTTTCGTTTCAAATTCTTTAAATTGGAGCAATTTTGAACCTCTATAATGTAATACCCCGAATTTTATGAAGTACAAAATTTAATTTTTCTTCATATATATTTTTCCTGAAACAGTAAGTGGTTAAATTGATAAAGTTAAAAGTTAATGATGTTATGTGTAAATTATATTCTGTCGAGTAATATTCGTTCTGTCGGAGAATATTCGTACGACGGCGCCATACGAACCAATCATTGGTGGACCCCACAACAAATAATTGTCAAATATAGAAAAAGACATAAACAATTTTTAAATGGTCAATAGTACTATCACTTTTAATTGTTAGAATATTCGGTGGTAAAAGAATAGTAACATACGGTATTGCACAGTAGCACACAGTATTGCACAGTAGCACACGACATTGCACAGTGTTTCGTATTATTAAACTGATAAAGTGGTTATCGTACAATATTTGACTTTATTGTCACATGCACACTAATTCATGTTATTAAACTGATAATTGTCACAGTAGCATATATACAGTAATTCACATTATTGAATCTATAATTGTCATGACACAGTAACGTATTCTTTCTTTTACATACTTTCTGAATTATTGTTATATCTATTATGATGTTATTTAAACAGTTGTATTTCATTAATTAATTGACTTGATATCTAACTTAGAGAGCCAACTACACTGTATTTATAACAATTAGTCATAATAATGAATAAGTGTGAATTATTGTTGAATAATTAAATTGATAAAGTTTTTTGTTTATTATAATAAATAATATAAAGTTAGGTGATATAAAATGAATGGTATATATTAAAAGATAATGGAATAATTATAGAATTTTAAATGAAGGGTGTAGATTAAAGATGATATTTAAATGAATGGTTTAGATTAAGAAAATCTTAAAAGATGAAATGAATGGTATAGATTAAAGATAATATAGAATTTGAAATGGATGGTGTAGATTAAAGATTATCTTTAAATGAATGGTTTAAATTAAAGAAATCTTAAAAGATGAAATGAGTTGTAAGGATTAATCATTATCTTGAAATGAACGGTTTGGAATAAATTAGAAAATCTTGGTTATGATAAGATTTTTGGCTATAAATAGAGGTCTTAACTTAAGGATTTTTCATAAACTTTCTTGCTCATTCTTTCTTACACTCTCTAAATACTTCTTATGTAAGTTCTCTCTAAGTGTGTTTAAGTCATCTTGAGTATTTGTGAAGATCTATAAGTGTACGAGTACTGTTCAAGTTAATCAACCTCATTTAAATCAATATTCAGTCACATGTTAAGGTAAGAGATACTATCTTTTTCATCTTCCACTATTCAAACTTACTACGGTAAGTGATTATCATTCTTTAATTCTCGAAAATAATATCGTTTCTCAGTTACTCATAAGATTTGTCATTTATTTTCATATATTAAATTGTGGGAATAATCTTACGGTGCGGATTACCGCCTGTTGGTGAATAACCTTTCGTATTCATTCCTTATTAATCTTTGAAAAATAACCTTACTGCGCGGATTACCGTCTGTTTAGTGAATAACTCTTCGTATTCAATTTTTATTAAATTGTGGGAATAACCTTACGGTGCGGATTACCACCTGTTGGTGAATAACCTTTCGTATTCATTCCTTATTAATCTCTGAGAATAACCTGACTACGCGGATTACCGCATGTTTGGTGAATTACTCTTTGTATTCATTTCTTATTTTTCTAAACATTTCTATTGAACTGTAACCGTTATTCTGAACTGTGGATCTTGAATATCATTTTTGAATTTTACTCCACATCATGTTGACAATTTGGACATTATTTAAATTTGCACAAAGTAAACTTCCGATACTTATTGTTTATCCTGTTTCTTCTGTTCATCATTTGTATCACTGTTATTTGTACTAATCATCAAAAAATAAAGCTGTTGTGAATATCTGTGGCCGGGGGCACAGATGCGATATAATTGTAGAACAGATGATAGGTTAAAGGCGATACATCTGTTCGATGTCTTTTATGACACGTGGTAAAAGTTCTCTTTAGCCTGTAGTGCAAAGATGAACTGTTGTTTGGTATGATTATGACCAAAGGCTGAATACTCGTATAATCATGACCGTTGGTGTTATATTGAATATCTTTGGCCCGTAGTGCAAAGAATAACTGTGGATTTGCATGATTATGACCAGGAACTTTGAGTTTGTATTTCATGGTCAATAGTGTTTCAGATGATAAAAGTTGATGATATTTTTCCTAAAAAGAAAAGCGAGTGGACACTATAGTCTGCATTATTCTTCTAATAGATTGCTCATTCCGCTGCTATTATTGATCTGAACATTGTTCAAGAATTTAACTGCAGTTTTTGATATAAACCTTGTAGTCTATTGTATTCTATCAAAAACTCAACTGTTGAAGGTTAACGATAATTTACTTGTCATTATCTTAGTCATGATATTCTTTACTGGGCTATTTGAGCTCACCATTTCTTTTTGTTCCATTGTTTTTCAACAGGAGATGGGAACGTAGCTGGGTCTAGCCGGAGAATGGAGTGAGAGTCTGAGGGATAGCTATTGTAGTTTTCACGTGTTGTAAAATAGTGTGACAATAATTGTGAAAGACTTAGTTGTGTATTATTATACACTGTATTGTTGTACGTTGCACTACTTGTAATAATTTTGTTGTAGTATTTTGACAAGTCATGTTTGGGCTGTGTGGGCCCAAATTTGGGGGCGTCACATATAATTACCATAATATTGTTGATGAAGAAAGTGATTATAAGAAATTATAATAATAATTTTTACTTAATAAAAGTAATCAAACCACTGAGATTTTACAAACATTTATCTCCAAGCAATCAACTTTGGGTAGAATACTTAGTATGTAGTTGCAAAACCTCTGGCATAATAACAGCCATGAAAATATATTATAATCTTAACAGTTTATCACCTTTGGGTGTTTAAATTATTCCAACCAGTCACTCCTCAAGCATATGCTTTATATTTGACCCTCTCAATTTTAGTTCATAATCATTACTTTTGGGCAGATGATCACACCACTAAGGCATTCCACTACTGAATGAGATCGAAAGTAGAACCGAATTAAAAAGGTCACTTTGGCAACTACATCTTAATCTAATCCCAAATTCTCATATTGAGATATACCTTATAACACTGTTACCTCAAACCTTTATTTAATTAAACTCGTTCTAATTTAGTCACAATCATATCATAAGAAAAAAATCAAATTTATATGATTCCTTTAAGTCTTAGGATGTTGTAATTACGTATAAAACAATCACTTTCTCATGATACATAAATTTAAAATATCAATAATACCATATGTTGATTGGACAAAAAAAAATACTAAAACTTTATTTGAAAAATAATTACGTATACTTGTAGCAGTTACAATACGTATAAAATAATATCAAGTCCTTGTGATATTATATACATTAACTTGTACATAAAACTTTATTTGCAAGTATTATGCTGTATTTACAATACATGGCAAAATTATGTCATCATAGTTTTAGAACAATCTTTATAATCAACACATAATAAAATATCTCGCACATGCAACACACACACACACACACACACACACACACATATGATCATATAAATTTGTGTCAAAAATATTAGTTACATCTTTAATGATATAAAATAATTATATCTTAAACATGCGCGTCATTACACCATAAATTATAATTTTAAATAATTAGTTTAACTTATGACGAACATTGTACAAATATCCCTACCAAAATATCATATAATCTGTAAAGACATATACATATTTGTTGGGGAAGAACCGGGGAGCGTGCGTATCGTGTGCGTGAACACAAGATACTAACATATATGTTTGGAACTCAACTTGACTCAAAAGCTTAAACCATTAGGTCTTTGGCCTATTCATGTATATTAATTATTCACTATTTCATTATTTATCCGATGTGGGACTCTAACTCACTTGTGATATCCTAATAAGCTCCCTCTCATAAGTGAGTTTATCACATCAAGAGCTCCCCTTCACTTAAACACCTTCTCTTCAATCATCACAACACCAATTCTTAGCTAACTACTCTCAATTTTTCGATCGAGAGTCAACTTCTATCAAGAATTAAACATCTTCTCTTCAATCACACCGCGAATCACAAATTCTCGGATAACCAATTTTGGAACAAATTCTTGACCAAACCCATTGAGAATTCAATATCACTCATCGAGAGCACCTTAAAGGAAGTATCAACAATTCATCGAGAATTCACCACCTTCCGTGTCTTTTAAAGAGCGCGTATCTTTTGAAAAGGCTCACCAACCCAGGATTAATCTTCCGTAGCTCTAATATTAGTTGTTAGGAATATTTGACCCATATATACTCACTTTAAATCACATATTAACATAAATGGTTAACCTTTTGGGTCAAGATATGGTTTCAAATGAGTATATATGGACTGAATATGTTAGTACATAATTATGTTTGTCTATTTGAATTTAATGATGACAAAGCAATGATAATTTATTTTATGAATCTGTTGAATGTTAGTATGTTTAATGATAACAGATAAATAAACTATGATGATCTAACAATGATAATTTGTTGAATGTTAATTTATTTTTTAAATTAAGTATGTTTAATAATAACTGATAAACAAACTAATTATGTGTGGTACATTCATAGGATAATGAAAAAGAAAGAAAGAATGAACAAATGTACTATGTGTTTACGACTAAGTTATTACTGTTTATATTGAAAAGAAAAGAATGAACAAATGTGTTAATATGTTTATATTTAAGGTATTATTGTTTATGTTTAAAGAATAATGAAAAAAAAATAAACAAAAAATGAAAAAATGTATATGTATAAACATTTCTTTACTTTTATACAGTCCTTAAAAAGAAAAATTATTGTAAAATGACTTAGGGATTAAATTTGTTAAGTTAATCCAAACTAAAAAGATAAACTAGGCTAGAGATCAAATTTGTTAAGCTGATCTAAAAAGATAAACTTTGTATTGTCCTTAGAAGAATATTGTTGTAAAAAGACATTAGGAATCAAATTTGTTAGGTTGAATCCAGATACATAGTTTTATCCAAAATTTAATAGATTAGGTTGAAGATCACGATCAACTGAACTCAAGCAGTAGCAGAACAAACCAGAAGAAATAGAGTCAAAAAGAGCACAACAGAGATTGAAGATCATTAGAACAGAGTTGGAGCGTCATATAAAAGAAATTGAGAGTTCGCATAAAAAAATTATTAAAATCGTGGAGTACACCAGAATCGTCGAGTAAGATGCCTTAAGCTCAACCCCACGATTCATAACTCTTAGATCGTTAAGTAAAAGATCCAAGTTGTTAAATTAAGTGGAGATGACAAAATTGACAAGTAGAAGAGCAGATTGTAGAATAGAGAATAAAGAAGACTCGTTGAGTTAGCAGAAGATAAAAACAGAAGACAAAAGTCATGAAAGATAAAAACTGAACAACCAAAAGAAGAGCATAAAAAGCACTGTGTCAATGGTTAAATTGTCAGAAAAGAATACTTGAGCTGTGACGCCCCCAAATTTAGGCCTACACAGCCCAAACTTGAGTCGTCAAAAGACTATAACAAAATTATTACAACAAAGCACAACGTACAACAATACAGTGTATAATAATACACAGCTAAGTCTTCACTATTATTGCCACACTATTTTACAACACGTGAAGACTAGGATAGCTATTCCTCGGACTCTCACTCCATCCCCCGGCTAGACCCCATTACGTTTTCATCTCCTGTTGAAAAACAATGGAACAAAAGAAAGGGTGAGCTCAAATAGCCCAGTAAGAAATATCATGACCAAGATAATGACGAATAAATTATCATTAGCCTTCAACAGTTAAGTTCTTGATAGAATACAATAGACTACAAGGTTTATATCAAAAACTGTAATTAAATTCTTGAACAATGTTCAGATCAATGATAGCAGCGGAATGAGCAATCTATTAGAAGAATAATGCAGACTATAATGTCCACTCGCTTCTCTTTTTAGTAAAAATATCATTAACTTTTATCATCTGAAATACCATTAGTCAAGATAATACAACTTCACAGTTCCTGGTCATAATCATGCAGATCAAAGTTCATCTTTGCACTACGGGCCAAAGACATTCAATATAACACCAACGGTCATGATTATACCAGATTCAGCCTTTGGTCATAATCATACCAACCAACAGTTCATCTTTGCACTACGGGCCAAAGAGAACATTCACCACGTGCCATAAAAGACACTGAACAGATGTATCGCCTTTAACCTAGTATATCGCCTTTAACCTATCACCTGTTCAACAATTATATCACATATGTGCCCCCGGCCACAGATATTCACAACAGCTTGATTCTTGATAATTAATATAAATAACAGTGATACAAATGATGAACAGAAGAACATGATAAACAATAAGTATCGGAAGTTTACTTTGTGCAGATTCAAATAATGTCCAAATTGCCAACATGATGTGGAGTGAAATTTAAAAATGATATTCAAGATCCACAATTCAGAATAACGGTTACAGTTCAATAGAAATGTTCAGAAAATAGGAAGGTTCAGTTGAAATAATGAAGTTCAACTATTATGGAACATATAATATTTTCAGGAATTATAGAAGCAATAGTTCCATAATAAGTTTCGATTTAGGTGTATGAAAGAAAATAATATCCCTTACCGTAGCAGGTTTGATTAACAAAAGGTAAAGGAAATTAATATCCCTTACCATAGTAATTTTGAATAATGGAAGATGAAAAAGATGGTATCCTTATGAGTATAAAGAAAAATGATATCACTTACGAATATGGAATAAAAGTGTCATGTGATAATTCGTGTAGACAAATTATTTCCACACGAGACAAATAAAAAAGGTTATTCACCAACAGACGGTAATCCGCGCCGCCATCAATTTGAATACGAAGAGTTATTCACCAAACAGGCGATAATAGTATTTTCGATAGACTGCAGTTTTCACGATAGTGACTAACTTAACCTGAATTCCTCTAAATTGTAACGCCCAAAAGTATAGAAACATCATTTTTAAATAATCTTGAAAATCATAGCTGGAACACCATAAATCCCAAAGACTAATATGAAAAGTCCATATATTCTGATCATTTGTTATAGAGCATAACCAGGTGATATCACTCTCCCAATTAGTGAGTAAATTAAAGGCAATAATTTCCGCAAGTTCGTTACTTCCTTTAATTGCTTCTAAGAATGGATCTGGAACGACTGTAGCAGAGCTTTCACCTTCATCCTTACTGGATAGAACACGCATAATTTTTGCCTTAGGCAAATGATTCAACTCTGAGTTTGTAAGAAGATTATTCGTCGCCTCTTGTTTTGCAGCTACATTTGTTTCGATAATTTCATAGTTAACCTCCTGATTTCCAGATGCCATAATTAACTGTGGTCACAAAATAAATGTTAGTTCAAATAAACTGACTCATCTCTTCATGTTCCTACATTCAAATCGATTCATTAGATAAAAAAATAAATCTAATTTAGGTAGGACACACTAGTGATTGATTCTATTCGTCTCTCCCCTCCTAGTTCTAACCCCAGATCTCCATTAAAGACCATATCCCTAAGCTCTGATGCCAACTGTGACGCCCCCAAATCTGGGCCCACACAGCCCAAACTTGAGTCGTCAAAAGACTACAACAAAATTATTACAACAAAGCACAACGTACAACAATACAGTGTATAATAATACACAACTAAGTCCTCACTACTATTGCCACACTATTTTACAAAACGTGAAGACTATGATAACTATTCCTCGGACCCTCACTCCATTCCCCGGCTAGACCCTGTTATGTTTTCATCTCCTGTTGAAAAACAATGGAACAAAAGAAAGGGTGAGCTCAAATAGCCCAGTAAAGAATATCATGACTAAGATAATGACGAATAAATTATCATTAGTCTTCAACAGTTGAGTTCTTGATAGAATACAATAGACTACAAGGTTTATATTAAAAACTGCAGTTAAATTCTTAAACAACGTTCAGATCAATAATAGCAGCGGAATGAGTAATCTATTAGAAGAATAATGCAGACTATAATGTCCACTCGGTTCTCTTTTTAGGAAAAACATCATCAACTTTTATCATCTGAAATATCATTAGTCAAGATAATACAAATTCACAGTTCCTGATCATAATCATGCACATCAACAGTTCATCTTTGTACTACGGGCCAAAGATATTCAATATAGCACCAACGGTCATGATTATACCAGATTCAGCCTTTGGTCATAATCATACCAAACAACAGTTCATCTTTGCACTACGGGCCAAAGAGAACATTCACCACGTGCCATAAAAGACACCGAACAGATGTATCGCCTTTAACCTATTATATCGCCTTTAACCTATCATCTGTTCAACAAATATATCACATCTGTGCCCCCGGCCACAGATATTCACAACAACTTGATTTTTGGATGATTAGAATGATATAAATGATGAACAGAAGAAATAGGATAACAATAAGTATCGGAAGTTTACTTTGTACAGATTCAAATAATGTCCAAATTGTCAACATGATGTGGAGTGAAATTTAAAAATGATATTCAAGATCCACAGTTCAGAATAACGGTTACAATTCAATAGAAAGGTTCACGTAAATAGGAAGGTTCAGTTGAAATAATGAAGTTCAACTATTATGGAACATATAATATTTTCAGGAATTATAGAAGCAATAGTTCCATAATAAATTTCGATTTAGGAGTATGAAAGAAAATAATATTCCTTACCGTAGCAGGTTTGATTAATAAAAGGTGAAGGAAATTAATACAAAGGGTTATTCACCAACAGGCGGCAATCCGCTCCGTAAGGTTATTCCCACAATTTAATAGAATTTGAGTACAAAGAGTTATTCACCAAACAGGCGGCAATCCGCTCCGTAAGGTTATTCTCAGAGATTAATAATGAATGAATACGAAAGGTTATTCACCAACAGGCGGCAATCCACTCCGTAAGGTTATTCCCACAATTTAATACATGGAAATAAAAGGCACGTCTTATGAGTAAGGAAGAAACAATATTATTATCGAGAATCAAATAATGATAATCCCTTACCATAGTATGTTTGAATAATGGAAGATGAAAAAGATGGTATCCCTTACCTCAACACGTGACTGGATATTGATTTAAATGAGGTTGATTAACTTGAACAGTACACGTATACTTATAGATCTTCACAAATACTCAAGATGACTTAAGCACACTTAGAGAGAACTTTCACAAGAAGTATTTAGAGAGAGAAAGAAAGAACAAGTAAGGAAGTTTATGAAAAATCCTTAAGTTAAGGCTTCTATTTATAGCCAAAAAACTTATCATTCATTTAATCTAAACCATTCATTTAAAGATCATCTTTTAATCTACACCATCCATTTCAAATATTATATTATCTTTAATCTACACCATTCATTTCATATCACCTAATAATCACCTAACTTTATATTATAAACAAATCAATTTAATTATTCAACAATAATTCACACTTTAATCTACACCATTCATTTCATATCACCTAATAATCACCTAACTTTATATTATAAACAAATCAATTCAATTATTCAACAATAATTCACACTTTAATCTACACCATTCATTTCATATCACCTAATAATCACCTAACTTTATATTATAAACAAATAACTTTATCAATTCAATTATTATGACTAATTGTTATAAATACAGTATAGTTAGTTCTTAGATATCAAGTCAATAAATTAATGAAATACAACTGTTTAAATAACATCATAATAGAGATAACAATAATGTAAAATAAAGCATACGTTACTGTGTAATGACAATTATTGATTCAATAATGTGAATTACTGTGCATATGTTACTGTGACAATTATTAGGTTCAATAATTTTAAAAACAGTGCAACAACAATTATTGACTCAATGATATAAAATACAGTGTAATGACAATTATTAAATCAATAATGCAAAATACTGTGTAACAACAATTATTGAATTGATAACATAAAATATTATGCAGTGACAATTATTGATGAAATGATGCGCAACAGTTACGGTGTCAATTATCAGACCAATAATATGAGACACTGTGCAATACCGTGTGCTACTGTAGAGTACCGTGTGCTATAGAAAATACCATAAATTATCGTATGCTACTATTCTTTTATCACCGGTATTTTAACAGTTAACACCGTTGACTATTTTTATTTAAAAAGGTTACTTCTGTCGTTTTCTATATCCGACAAATATTCCGTTGTGGGGTCCACAAATAATTTGTTATTTCGGCGCCGTCGTACGGCCCGAATATTCCCCGACAAAACGAATATTCCCCGACAAAATAAAATTTGCACATAACATCCTTAACTTTCAATTTCGTCAATTTAACCATTTACTGTTTCATGAAAAATATATATGAAGAAAAATTAAATTTTATATTTCATAAAATTCGGGGTCTTACATGAGCACAGTATTAGAAATATCGGATTTACTTCTAAGAAGGAAAAAGAACTAGAAAAAGTTGAGGTCATCCCACAAGATCAACACAAAGGTAGAGTTCTTAAAGTTTTGTTGAGCAAGACTCAGCATAGCACAACAAGGACAAAAGGCTCTAACTGATGAAGTAAAGATAGAAGCTCATAGGTACTGAACAATTCGAAGTACTCAAGATCGTATAATGAAGCTGAACTGAATATCATCTGATCATTGAGTTACAAATTTTGTTGAACCACTTCAGAACGCAGAGTTACATTATTAATAAGCTGCCTTAGTGTTATAACTGTCAAAAAACTTAATGCCAACGACATTGAAAGACAAATTTACTACGACACATGATTGGGATGTCTTCATCAAAAGTTCTCTAACAAAGAAGTAGATTAGGGTAAACTAGCTGAAGAAGACAAAGAACAAAGCATAATTCAGCAATAACTAGCTTATTAGAAGAAGAGAACATGTGACATCCACTACAACAGAAGGAGTGCACTGAATAGAGAAAAAGTGGAGTAAATAATCTTATAGACAACAAGCGTCCAATTGATGGGAAGTTGATCAAGAAAAAGAAGAAGAATGAAGTTAAGAAGAGCAGAAGACTAAGTTCACAAGGAGGAAAAGTCTTATTTATCAGGAAATGAACTAAGCTTATCTAGTAGATCGTAAAGTTAAAGGAATGATCATAGAATGACTATAGACAAAGAGGTAGAGTCATAATAAGAACAGTTAAACTGAAGAATACATTCTATTATATGAAGATTGAAGAAATCATAAAGTAAATGAAGACTATCACTGAGGAAAGAATACTGAAGATCGCTAAATCATACAATTCTAAGTTTGTAATGCATAATAAAATTTCGTAGAGCTAACTGTAGAGCTGAAAAATCGCAAAGTCTGCTAAATTCCCCACAACTGCCAAGATACACTACGATTAGGAAAATTGTAGAATACATCAAGTCCGATAATGAACTGAAAATTGAAAGATTAGTAGAAGTAAAGATCTCATGAAAGATGTTGTACATCTGAAGTTTTAAGTTGAAGAACAAATCAAGTTGTATCTAACAGCTAAATGATGTCATCCACGTGGACATTCCTACAATAGACTGATGTGATATAACAGAGCAGAAAGTAAACTGCCAAATCCTAAAATCTTTCCAGAGTTGGGGCATTAAATATAGTAACAACTATCTTCCAACAGGCAAAACGACATAATATTTCTCTCTATATATTGAAACTATCATTTGGAAACAGAGAGAAGGTAAGGCGGTGGAATGTAAAAGAAGCAAAAACTGAAAAGAGAGAAAGAGAGATAGAGAGAGAGATAATCCACTAACAAGGATAGATCAATTTGAAGAAGTAGAATAAAATGGTCAAAACGAGAAGAGAAAGATTGGTTTGTACACTGAAGGAGAAAAAGGCCAATCTATAGAAGATTATAGAGGGGATCGATCTACTACAGAGATACATCATCAATTCAAAGTCGCTCTACACTTTGGAGAATTGATCAAGAATGATTCTAACCTTTCAAGAACCGGAGTTAAACAAATAAATCCAAAAGGCTCAGGAGCTGATAGTCCAAATGAATCATTCTTTAGCTGTCATGTTCATTCGATATGAGTTTAACGCCAACTTGGAAGCACCCTTCCTAACACCATCTTCAACAGGTAAGTTGGGATTTAGTGACCCGCTTGATTTAGAGGAATTAGCCCCAAGATGGGAAGATGACTTGGTGTCCTGAGTAAAAAATCGAGTGAGGCCCGTTTGTTTCAGAGGAATCAGCCCTTGTTGAGGGAAGATGACTAGTGTCCTAGAGGCCTGATTTTTAGTGACTTAGACCCTTAGTGGGAGGACACAGTGTCAAGGACTTAGTGTCTAAATTGTAAGGACTAAGTGTTCATTTATTTTTAGTGAAATATCTTTACTCAGCAGAACGGAAAATAGGAGTAAGAGTATGAGTAGTTCAAGCTCTGAACCTTTTAAAAATTCATGTGTTCTCAATGTCTCTTTACCCTCCTTATTTATCTTTCATATATACATGTATGTTATGTATGCTGTGGCGTCTTTCTAACAACAAATCTTGTACAAAATTGAGTGTTTTAGTATAAATGATTAAAAAGAAATTTTACCAAATAAACTAATTTCGTTGCGCTAACAATTGTATAATTATGTGGTAAAAAGTACTTAATGTAAATGTATAATGATTTATTCAACCCCCTTCTATATCACATTTTTGTACCTCTAAGAAACAACAGAATATTCCCAACAACTGGTATCAGAGTCATGACTTATGACTTTGGGCTTGGGTCATGGATATGATATAGACTGCGTATGATAGATGAAAATAATTCATTGAGATCAAAACAAAAGATATTGGGAGATAAGCTTCATCAGACAGAGACTTGATGAGCTTGGCAGAAGCTAAAAGTTTTAGGGGGAACTTGATGTCAACGTGGATGGAGATATCACGTGTTAAAGAGAAGAGATTGTTGAGGTACCACGTGATAGTAAAGTCCCACATCGAATCATAAGGAGAAAAATTGAATAAATATATATACTTTAATTGACCATAAACTTAATAGGTTAATTTTTTAAGTCAAAATATGATTTTAGATGAATATATATGAGCCGAATATTCATAACAATATTAACCGATAAATCAATATTCTATGATATTACTTGCCAGTACATGTAATTTCGGCCAACTAAAAAAAATATTTAAAAATGAAACATGCAGCAGCCTCCTGAAACTTTATTATAAGATGATGGCCCATGCCATGCAAATTTTAAACTTAAAACATGCAGAATCCATGTTTAATTGATGATTAATCCAGTAACTTTACCTCTTATTAAATCCGTAAATATATATTGCCTCCGTTTCAATAAAACCGTAAACAATATATTCCTTCCATTTTACTAATATACAGAATAAATATGAAGAAATATATACTAATATTTTATAATAAATTTTTTATATGCTGAAATTAACTTTATTAAACCTAATCTATGCTAGCTCTAATATCAATCATAAGAATTAATTTATAATAATTAATTTCATCCTTGATAGGAGTATAAAAAAATAATAACGTTAGGGGTACTTTATTTGAAATTCATGATGATACCACTCTCTTGATATCACCTAGTTTCTTATTTAAAAAAAATTGATATTTTTATAGTATTTTTTAATATTTTCATATGAAAACCATCGTTATAGAATTATAACGACGATTTTCATGTAAAAATAAAAAAAAATGCTGTGAAAATATCAGTTTTCTATATATATTATTCATGACTAGTACTCCTAATGGACCTACTCATAACAAGTTCAAAAGTTTACTTAAATAATTCACACTAAGTAGCTCATATTAGACTTAATTAGAATCTATATGTTATACTTAATTAAATCAATCAATGAACTTGATTTTATATAAATATAATTAATATTATCTCATAAAATAATATTACATTGGTTTCATATTTAAACGAGTAGGGCGACAATTCAATACCATAACAAAACACAAAACACACATTTAGTTTTTAAAGCCATCTTTATACAAACTAGTATCTGAAGACACATGTGTTATGAGTGTAAAATATATAGAATAAGATATAAAATTTAGAAAATTAAATTAAAAAATAAAAATAATTAATATTAAAAATAAAATAATATTATATTTAAAGTTGTAAGAGTAAAAAAGAATGTGTGACATAAAATCACCACTCCCCAAAGCTGTTTTATAAGATAGAATTAATAAAAATTGATATGACATGAATTCGCCTTACATAAAAGAAAAAAGTATGCTTCAAATGAATAAGGTTAGGAGCCAATCTGGCTCCATTAGATTAGCTTGATACATTTCCAAACCACTCACAGGAGGTGCACGTGACATGAGGAGTAGTACATTTTCAAGCCACTCACATGAGGTGCACGTGACCAGAAAATGACGAAGGTTCCCCATCAGCAGGACAGCAACCAAGTGAAACAGCTACATAATACCACCAGGCATCTCCCACGTGCCAAGTCAAATTGTCGGCTCGGTCAAAAGCCGGTGGGAAGTTGGAACACGTGTAGGAGGGGTGCCACCACAATTGTTAGACTTATGCGAAACAATATATTTGACCATTCTTTTGGAGTATTTTTTTCTCCGTCTCTCTCACATTTAAGGGACTGACCGACTGGATTCCTAATAACCAAAACAACAGTCATCGTTGACTTATCGCCTCCATAAACACTGACATTCCAATCGCATATGAACAAGTATAAGTGGATAGTATTAAAATATTATATTTATTTTAATTATTAAAAAATAAGATATAATATTAAAATTTATATTATATTTTATTTTTTAATAATAAAAATAAATACAGTATTTAATTTTAAATTTTAATATTATATATATAGATTTGTCCATCTCATATATTTACGGCTTAACTTTATTCATTTTTATACTCTCCTGCCATTCAAGTATTTAAAACAAATAATAAACCAGTTACCTTGGATTTTAATTCTTTTTTACTGTTTTACTTTTTATTTAATTTTATCTTCGATTCGAAGGGTTGAGATTATAAAAGAAAAATCTCGAGGTCAAAATTCATCATAATAAAGTAGCAAATAATAACATTTAGACTGATGATAGAATCGTACATAACCAAAAAGGTGATAAAAAAAAAAGAGTTGAATAATATCACATATAAATTAAATATTCACTCATCTATATAACGCACGCACGTAATAAAAAAATTAAAAAATTGATCTCGAGTTTTTCTTTAAAAGATTACTTAATTAGGAAGTTTATCGGACTAATTAGTTATAATTATAATCCACAAAATAAGATTTTTAAATGGTTGACAAAAAGTTTTTTTTTCCCACTTATTAGTTTTGGAAAAAAAAATGTGTATCAGAAAATTAATGATGATGGAAGTAGCATAGAACATAGTAGGGTAGTTTATGGATAGTTGACATCTAAGGTACGTATTTATAGCTGAAACTATATGCATGTGAGCTCAAATATATCTTATTTGTTTTATATTGATAAAAGAAAATGTGCACCATAGCCAATAATTATTTTTTTATGGTTGATATTAAATATCTACACCTTTTATAATTATTGTTAGTAGAGAGGCAAGGCAATATTTATATATTCACAATTTAAAAGATCGATGTTGTCAAGAGATAAAATTATAGTTAATGTGACACATGACATAATTGTATTCCTTTTCTTCAATCAAGCAATAATTAATTGATCTCCTAGCTTATTGGCTTTATGAATAGGGATATGAATTATGAAACATCAATAACAAGCAATTGTCCGTGAAAAATATACTCAAATTTAAGAGGGGAATGAATGTATAAAAAATATGGAATATTATTGTGGTCCCCAGTAATACAAACAATGTAAGACTTAGTTAGCGTTTGTCAAGGAGTTTTGTTATATGTAATGACTTATGCAATGATTGGTATAATAATTTAATATAAAAATAATGAGACTCACTATTTTTATATTATAAATTCCGTCATTTTTATATTAAGTCATTATATGAGTCATTCTTCGTAACAAAATTGGTTTGTCAAGCTTTCTTTATAAGTGGGGCTACAAGTTATCATTCAAAGCTAGCTCAACATAACCTACCTTGTCTCTCTTTCTCTCCTGCATAAACAAAAGGGAAAAAAAGAGTAATACCTTAACCAAATTTCCTTGTCAAAGCTTAAATAAAGACTCCTTAATCAAAGCCCGTCAAACTTTTTCTCTCTTCATTTTCTCCTTCTCTCCCGCTCTTCTCCATATGTCTGAACAACCTGCAAGAGATCTCTACTACCATGATCCATTCCATGATGCTTCTTCATTCATGACCTTCACCGAATGTTTACATGGATCTACTGATTATGACAATATTACCACTGCTTTTGGCTTGTCACCCTCTTCTTCAGAACCCTTTTCTACTCCAAAAGATGATCAGAAGCCAAAAATGGAGACCGGAGAAACCCCGGTTACACCAAACTCGTCGGTCTTTTCGTCCTCCACTGAGGCCGGTGACGATGAAGAAGGCAACAATATTAGCAAGAAAGACAAGCAATCGAAAGGGACCGGAGAAGATGGAGGAGAGAGTTCAAAGAAAGTACTGTAAGTAATTCATCAATATCTAGATATATAGTACGTCCCTTATAATTTTTTGTTTTTTGATAAGTGAAATTGAATTGGTTTGAATATACAGGAGCAAGGCGAAGAAGAAGGGAGAGAAAAAGGAAAAAGAGCCAAGATTTGCTTTCATGACAAAGAGTGAGGTTGATCATCTTGAAGATGGATATAGATGGAGAAAATATGGACAGAAGGCTGTCAAGAATAGCCCTTATCCAAGGTTTTTGTTTAATTTTTGTGCTTTTTAATTTACATTAAACCCTCTGGTTACTTTGATTTGGATCATATTTGGATCTTGGTTATGCTAAATGTTTCTAACATTTTTTTGGGATCAAATATTCCAACTTTCTTAGTTTGATTAGTAAAAGGGGAATCCTTTTGCATATATATTGAGTTAAAATCCAAAACTTTCTTGGTCTAACCTTTGAAAAGACTTCCAAAAGAGAGACTAGGACTTGTGTTCACACTACATTAGGGTTTTTGAGTAGTGAGTACATATTACTCATAAGAATACACAAAACTCACCCTCACACACACACATACACACACACACACGGCTTAATTCTTGGACAAGTCTTTGGATATGATCTGAAAAATAATGCTACATTGATTAACTCACAGTAATATCCATCAAATATAACTTTTCCTATATTCTATCTTGTTTAATTCTTCAATATTTGAAGATTGTTTTTCTAATCAACAACTTAATTCGGTTAATTTGTCATTGCAGAAGCTACTACCGGTGCACTACACAAAAGTGCACGGTGAAGAAGCGTGTTGAGAGGTCGTTTCAAGATCCCTCAACTGTGATTACAACATATGAAGGAACACATAACCATCACTTACCGGCAACTCTTAGGGGAAATGTTGCCGGAATGTTTCCTCATTCTATGCAAAATCCGGCACAGGCGGGTGGACCAAGCTTTCCTCATCAAGAATTTTTAGTTCACGTGCCTCCAGCTATGATTAATCATCATCCTATTTACAACTATGGCAGTGGAAGTGGAATTACAAGCTCTTCCATATATCATCATAATCAGCAGCAACAGAATAATCTCACTCCATTTCAGCAGCTCCAACTTTCTGACTATGGCCTTTTACAAGACATTGTTCCCTCCATGGATTTTAAACAAGAGCCATAATTAATTAAAGCTCCAACAAACTCTAACTCTCGCCAAGGGTTTTTTTCTATATATATATAGTAGGTATAGTATATGTATCTCTCTCTTGGTCATGTATTTAGCAGTATTATGGATCTTAATTTATGCTTGGTTATAATTATGAAACTATTATTCTCTGTTGAGCTAATTTCAGAACCTTGTTCAAATTGTTAGAACTGGATCTTTATATATTGTTGTTTCTTTATTCATATTGTTTCATATTTATATAAATTAAAGCATTCTACACTGATCAATCCTTGGGTTCAAATACATTAACATACATATATATGTATATACAATACATATGTATATTAGGAATTGATCAAGTGCATGAACTTAAGCTTGACCGTCTGTACGTTAATTAAGAATTTTGCTATACGTAATGATCCACACAATGATCCTTTATAAAATGTTGGGTTCTATATTTTAATTGTCTTATGAGACCCACTATTTTATAAAAGATCATTATATAAATCATTGTATGGATCATTACGTATAACAAAACTGATTAATTAATCAACCATAACATAGTATCGTTATGAGATTACTATATACAAATGTCTGAGCGTGTGTGTGTGTGTGTGTGTGTATATATATATATATATGTTGCCTAGCTAGAGAATATTAGATGATTATTATTCATGCTACAAGGAAAAATCACGCATGAGATTACACCAAATCATTTGTAATGTATTTATGTTGAAGTAATTTTAGTATAACTTGATTTGAAAACATGTTGCCAAATGATATTTAATTATGCATTATTGAGTCTTATGTTGAAATGTATGTACTTAGTAAGCCAGGAACAACTAAAAGGGGCTTTGAATTTATATGATGTTCATGCCTGTATTAATTTCCATTAAGAGATTAAGACATGTGAGACACTGATCTTCAGTATATATAGTCATTTTTCCAAATTGCCAATGTTTTTTCATCACTTCCAATCATTATATCTACAAAATAGTTAAAACCAATACATCTTTCTATTTGTTTAAACATGCAACTCAAAATCGACTGTCCATGAGTGAAGTAGCCGACCAGGTTTATATGATTATATCTTGAGGGTTTATTTATGAGACTTTGTATATTCATCATAACCCCTCAATTCATATGACACGTACGTTATTTATAGCCAAGTATGCAGACATTTATATTGAGTGCATCGAGCACTTTGATTTAGCCTTTGGGCGTTGCAGAGTGATTATTGCATGCTCTAATCTAATGTTACGTTTATGGAGGTTTGCTTGCATTGACACTTTCAAGTTCGAAGATGAGCAATCAAAACAGTTCCTAGCAGAAAGTTTATTCGTTATATATGAAGAACACAAAGACAGAGGAACACAACTTAATTACACCCTTCTTACATTAACAATCATATTTGTTAAAAATACATGCATATTTCCATTATGCATGTTAAGTAAGATACTTTTTTCCCCTTTAATTTTAAAATTAAAATTATTATTATTCATTTCTTTTCCGCATTATCCAAGTTCCAAACGTAGCTAGAAATAATAAAAAATAAAAATAAAATAAAAATACTCTCATACGCACGCATGCCTAACTTAAAGAAACAATACCAATTCTATCAATGCAGTATGCATATATATATATATTGATGAACATAGATTGTGAAGAGTCGAACAAATGAGAGAGAAGCTGGATCCTCTTAACTTGGTAGGAAATTTGGAGCACACATTTATATTTGTCCAAAAATCAGATAGCACAACAGTTGCAGTGCTCCAGTACTCCGGTGAACTTTATATATATTGCAATATCCCATGCTAAGGTTTTACCAAATTACACCAGCCCTTAATTACTGTTGTGGCCTCTCACTTCATCCATGCACAGTGCAGACAAACCCTATTTGTAATTATTCATGCCATATTATTACTCATGTTAATCATAGCCCTTGCGTGTCCTTGGTGGAGCCAAAACTTTTAGTCAATGTGCATGTGCGAAAAATACCAGCACCTAATATTTCTAATCGGTTAATGATAATCAAACAAGATAACTTTCGAGGCCAGTGAGGTTTGATTGTTTAAGTTGAAGTCCTGGGAGTATGCTATTATTATTGACTTTTTTTTTCAATTCAAAATATTTTTAAATTTAAAATTGAGATGATACGTTAAAAATTATAAAACAATAAAATTTATATTTAGTACTATTTTTTAGACAGTTTATAGTAATATTTATTATTGTATTGATTAAAATAATCTATGTCAACTTTAAGTTTAAAAATATCTTAAATTGACTTTAAAAAGTCAATAATGATCGATTAATTTGAAACGAAGATAGTATTAGGTCTCGGATTTGATTATCATCGATGTGTGAGTTTGTTTGTTTTTCCCCCTTATCGTACAACTTTTTCTCCATTATTGTGGTGCTTTCCTTTCTCCCTGTTAAGAGACGTGTATTATCATATCACTCATACGGATGAAGCTTCTTAGTATTGTAATTGAGATCGAGATTCTTGATGTTGATTATGTAATTCATTTTTGTTTATACTAATATCAATTTAAACTGGAGTAATTCAAAAAATACGAAAAAAAAAAAAAAACACTACATAATATTCAAAGTAGGTTATTACAGATAAAAAAAAAAAAAGCATCAATAACAATCGAATAGATTCTATAAGGATTGTATGTAAATTGATGTTTTTACACTATTCAATAGAAATATGTCGACTTTACAATTTGAGAAAAAATCAAGAAGTTTTAATTGTGTTAAAATTATTAAATAAAATTTACCATGAAAAATAATATTATATAATCTGTTAAAAAAATTAAAACTCTTTACTTTTTTCTAATAATATAAAATTATCTAATTTATAAAAAATCAGTCAAAAGACAAACAGTATAAAATTGATTATCCAATAACAATTATAATTAGTTAGAAAATCACAATGTCAGTGTATTTTGACCACATTTTGATAAGTAAGGCGGTCAACAGTGTTCGTTTTTTCCCCCTAAAATTATGGTGGGTAAAGTTTTACGTATGAGTAAATGGGAGATGCACTATTTTTTGAATTATAAAAATTAAAAAATAGACAAGTCAGACATCTATCTGTCTGTATTATTATAAATTTGGAGAAAAATATTGACAATAAATTATTTATTAGGGAGAGGGGAGGTGTGTAAAAAATATTGTAAAATTAAACGTGCACAATATCTAAACATTAAATCTATTTTAATTATTAAAAAGTGAGATATGATACAGATTTTAATGTCACGTTCCATTATTTAATAATTAAGATAGATGTAGTATTTGAATATTACGTTTGGATATTGTGAACCTATTCATAAAACTAATGGTAGGATAACATAAGTGAAAATTAAGTGATAACTTTTTCAATAAAATTTTAAAATCAAACTTATTTTTAGTATATATATATATATTCACAAGCATCGCCTGTGTCCAAATACTAGTATTAATTGCATTTCCAGCACTAAATTGTAGAACAATTTATCAAGGGGAAAATAATCACTTGACCATATTAATCAAAGGCAAAAGAGAAATTGCTTAAAAAATAAATTTGACAAATAATGCATGCATCTCCCTTTCTCCTTTTCAGAATAACGTACCATCAAGTTTTTTCCTCACCAAATTATGGTGGGCAATTGCCCACTCTAATTAGTGCATCCGCCCCTGATAATCAAATAATGCACCAATAACAACATATAAGAGGGTAATTAGGAAACGCATTTAATTTCCACCACGCAGAAATACGTCATTTTCCTTAAAGGATAGGAAATACGTCATTTTAGTCAAAAATAAAATGAAACATTTCAATTTTTATTTCATTTCATTCATTTAATTTAAATATAACACTAGTCTTCTTGAAAACATCCCTGTAGTTTCCACGCCTATTATCCGGATTCATCATGTGGACAGTCAAAGCTTTGTTATAGATTCCATTGGAAGGTAGGTCTGTTGAAGAACTAGAAGCTAGCTAATTGATGAAAATATGAAGGAAGATTAGGACAATGAATTGGTCAAGAAACATGGCTGAATTATTTTTGTTGAGGATTATTTTTTTCTTCAAAAACATATATTCCCTTCCTTTTAAATATAGGATTAACTTTAACTTTTCAAAATTGAAGTAATTTATTTAATTTTGAAAACAATAAATAACATAATTAGTAGTACTATACAGTATAACTTAGTTTAGAATTTTCATAATTATATTGCCTAAAAACTAAAATAATTCATATTAATTTTAAATTTAAAAATATTTTAAATTGATTTAAATTTTTTATATTAATACTATATTTTAGAATAGAAGCAGCACATATACTTGCAAATAATTTGTATGAAACGAGACACTAAGAATGAACGTGGGAATTGGATGACTCATTGATACGGAATGAAAAAAATTATATTTTGTTACTCTATTATAATAAAATGGAACATTCTTATCTCTCCCAAATTTATGAATTTTATTCTTTAAGAGAGGGTATGAAATGACTTATTCCACCTGAAATAAAATGAATCGTTTTAATCTTATTTCATGTCTTTCTCTATTTTATTCATTCGGTCATTTATTTATTTTATTCCTTCAATTTAAAAATAACATAAATATACGTTATTGTGCCTTTAAGCAAGTGTATTTACATATATGGAATAGGGCATAGGATAGGAGTGGCATTTTACAAGTAATTTTATGAAAAAAGTACATGTTCAAGCAAGCTAAGGCTATCCTTGTGGAATATACCTATATTATGTCCGGCCATAAAATAGTATGGAGACAACAAGGTTTGCATAGTAAAAACAGACCCTTTTATGGTTTGTTTTCCTTCTTGTCGTCTTCCTTTCCTTTTTCCCCTTAGTCTAAAATTAAAGATAATATTCAACTATGTATGTATGTACGAATCATTTGATAAATCATTAAGTCCCTAAAAAAGTGTCCATGGCTAGAATGAGACAATCATTTTGAACCATAATTTATTATATTTTGAAACAAACCAAGCTAGTAAACAACATCTCAAACAAAGAAATTACGAGACATTGAGATTTTTTCATAATTAAGATAAAATATTTGTAATTATCGAGATAATCTTAATTTTCATTAAAAAAACAAAAAAAAATTAGATGGTTATTTTGTTTGTTAGTGTATCAAGAAGCAAAAAGTTCGGAAGTTGTTCTACTATGGTACTACACTAATTCCGCTTTTACAAAGGTAATGAATAATAAGGACAATCAACATGGACAGACATAAAAAATTGTATACCTTTTATAAAAGATATATTCTCCATTTTATAATTATAATTGACTATATAAAACCATTAAATATTTTTCTTTCAAATTAGATGCACCAAAGGTCCTCCCCTATATAAGAAGAAAATAATAATAATAATACTATCACTATATGAGGATAAGAGTTCTACAATGTTGCAAAATTAAAGTTTACATTTGACATATTTAAACATAAGTATTTATATACTTTTTTAATATAAAGAGTTTTAGTCAAATTTTATAAATGAATTTTCAAAAAAAAAAAACTCTCTTTGTTCCATATAAAATTAAATAAATAAAAATGAGATTCTTTTTATAAGATGGAGTTAGTAATTTCATTTCTCTTATTAGCTGTACAAAATATTCTATGCTGTAATTAAAAATTAGTCATTTTCTATTAACAAAGAAATCGATGGACTATATTTTCTGTTAGGGAATTGATATTTTCATAAGCAAAGGTGACAGTTTCACAAGATTCATTTCACATCAATAGTAAATGAGTTACACACTTATGTGAGAGAAGTTTTGTAAAAATATCAATTTTTATTTGTGAAAATAATAATTATTTTCATGTTAATAAAAAAAAGGATAATTGCCAAACACACCCTATTAATTAAGGCTACAACTTTCTGTTCACTCTATATTTTTAAATCGGGTTAAATAACTTTTTTATCACTGTACTAGACCTCAATTTATAAATGTATTATTAAACTAATTTTTTTTATAATCGCATCAATGTACTGAATTTTTTTTACAAAACTTGAAATTTCTGTTAAAAATCGTTAACCATTTAATAGAAAAATGATGTAACAGTATTAATTTACAAATATATCATTGAACTGGATGTCGATTTACAATTGAATCACTAAAACAGAAAATAATAATAATAATAATAATAATAATAATAATAATAATAATAATAATATCTGTTTCACAAAAAAAAAAAAAAATATTAGTTTTGCTTTTTAAAAATTAATTTGAGGTATTTTAAAAATAAATTTTGATTTAATAATAATAATAACAACAACAACAACAAGAACAACAATAATAATACCCCATCCGCTACCAAAAAAAAATGTTAGTTTTTCTTTTTAAAAATTAATTTGGATATTCTAAAAATAAATTTTAATTGAATAATAATAACAACAACAACAATAATAATAATAATAATAATAATAATAATACCTTCTCCGTTACACAAAAAAAAGAAAAAAATAGTTTTGCTTTTTAAATATTAATTTGGGGTATTTTAAAAAAAAATTATTTTTTTAATTCTTTTTGTGTAATGGAGAGTGTAAGACCCCAACTTTTATGAAATACAAATTTAAATTTTTTTCTGAAAACGGTAAATGAATAAATTGACAAAAGTAAAAATTAAGAAATATTTGTACAAATTTTATCTTGTCGGAGAATATTCGTTTTGTCAGGGAATATTCGTTCTGTCGGGGAATATTCGATTCGTATGGCGGCGCCGAAATAACCAAATATTGGTGGATTCCCATAACAAATTATTGTCGGATATAAAAAGCGACATACGTAACTTTTCTAAATAAATATAATCATCGGTACTATCACTTTTAATTGTTAAAATACCTGGTGGTAAAGGAATAGTAACATACGGTATTACATAGTAACACACAGTATTGCACAGTAACACACGGTATTACAAAATTTTTCATATTATTGAACTGATAAAGTGGTTATTGTGTTATATTGACTTTATTGAACCAATAATTATCACATGCATAATAATTCATATTATTGAGCTGATAATTGTCACAATAGCATATGCACAGTAATTCACATTACTGATGTGACACCCCCAAATCTAGGCACACACAATCCAAACTTAAGTTGTCAAAAGACTACAACAAAATTATTACAAAGTAGTACAACGTTCAACAATACAGTGTATAATAATACACAACTAAGTATTTCACGATTATTGTCACATTATTTTACAACACGTGAAGACTACGATAGTTATCCCTCAGACTCTCACTCCATCCCCGGGCTAGACCCAGCTACGTTCTCATCTCCTGTTGAAAAACAATGAAACAAAAAGAAAGGGTGAGCTCAAATAGTCAGTAAAGAATAACATAACTAAGATAATGACGAATAAATTATCGTTAGCCTTCAATAGTTGAGTTCTTGATAGAATACAATAGACTACAAGGTTTATATCAAAAACTGCAGTTAAATTCTTGAACAACGTTCAGAACAATAATAACAGCGGAATGAGCGATCTATTAGAAGAATAATGCAGACTATAATGTCCACTCGCTTCTCTTTTTAGGGAAAACATCATCAACTTTTATCATCTGAAATACCATTAGTCAAGATAATACAAATTCACAGTTCCTGGTCATAATCATGCAGATCAACAGTTCATCTTTGCACTACGGGTCAAAGACATTCAATATAACACCAACGGTCATGATTATACCAGATTCAGCCTTTGGTCATAATCATACCAAACAACAGTTCATCTTTGCACTACGGGCCAAAGATATTCAATATAACACCAACGATCATGATTATACCAGATTCAGTCTTTGGTCATAATCATACCAAATAACAGTTCATCTTTGCACTACGGGCCAAAGATATTCAATATAACACCAACGGTCATGATTATACCAGATTCATCCTTTAATCATAATCATACCAAACAACAGTTCATCTTTGCACTACGGGCCAAAGATAAAACATTCACCACATGTCATAAAAGACATCGAACAGATGTATCGCCTTTAACCTATTAAATCGCTTTTAACCTATCATTTGTTCAACAATTATATCGCAAATGTGCCCCCGGCCACAGATATTCACAACAGCTTGATTTTTGATGATTAGTACAAATAACAGTGATACAAATAATGAATAAAAGAAACAGGATAAACAATAAGTATCGAAAGTTTACTTTGTGCAGATTTAAATAATATCCAAATTGTCAACATGATGTAGAGTAAAATTCAATAATGATATTCAAGATCCACAGTTCAGAATAACGGTTACAGTTCAATAGAAATGTTTAGAAAAATAGGAAATGAATACAAAGAGTAATTCACCAAACATGCGGTAATCCGCGTAGTCAGGTTATTCTCAGAGATTAATAAGGAATGAATACAAAAAGGTTATTCACCAACAGGCGGTAATCCGCGCCGTAAGGTTATTCCCACAAATTAATACATGGAAATAAATGACACATCTTATGAGTAAGAGAGAAACGATATTATTTTCGAAAATTAAAGAATGATAATCCCTTACCGTAGTAAATTTAAATAATAGAATATGACAGAAGATGATATTCCTTACCTTAACACGTGACTAGATATTGATTTAAATGAGGTTGATTAACTTGAACAGTACTCGTACACTTATAGATCTACACAAATACTCAAGATGACTTAAGTACACTTAGAGAGAACTTACACAAAGAAGTATTTAAAGAGTGAAAGAAAGAACAAGTAAGGAAGTTTATGAAAAATCCTTAAGTGAATGCCTCTATTTATAGCCAAAAATCTTATCATAACCAAGATTTTCTAATTTAATCCAAACTGTTCATTTCAAGATAATGTTTAATCCATACCATTCATTTCATCTTTTAAGATTTCTTTAATCTAAACCATTCATTTAAAAATCATCTTTTAATCTACACCATCCATTTCAAATTCTATATTATCTTTAATCTATACCATTCATTTCATCTTTTAAGATTTCCTTAATCTAAACCATTCATTTAAATATCATCTTCAATCTACACCGTTCATTCGAAATTCTATAATTATTATATTATCTTTAATATATACCATTCATTTTATATCACCTAACTTTATATTATAAACAAATAACTTTATCAATTCAATAATTCACACTTATTCATTATTATGACTAATTGTTATAAATACAGTGTAGTTGGCTCTCTGAGTTAGATATCAAATTAATTAATAATGAAATACAACAGTTTAATTAACATCATAATAGAGATAACAATAATGTAGAAAGTATATAAAAGAAAGAATACGTTACTGTGTAATGACAATTATTGATTCAATAATGTGAATTACTGTGCATATGCTACTATGATAATTATCAGTTTAATATTATGAATTATTGTGCATGTGACAATAAAGTCAAATATTGTACGATAACCACTTTATCAGTTTAATAATATGAAACACTGTGCAATGCCGTATGCTACTGTGCAATACCGTGTACTACTGTGCAATACTGTATGTTACTTGTAATACCGTATATTACTATTCTTTTACCACAAGATATTTTAACAAGTAAAAGTGATAGTACCATTGACCATTTAAAAATTGTTTATGTCGTTTTTTATATCCGACAATTATTCGTTGTGGGGTCCACCAATGATTGGTTTGTACGACGCCGTCGTACGAATATTCCCCGACCAAACGAATATTATTCAACATAATATAATTTACACATAACATCCTTAACTTTTAACTTTATCAATTTACCACTTACTGTTTCAGAAAAAATATATATGAAGAAAAATTAAATTTTGTATTTAATAAAATTCGGGGTCTTACAACTGAATCAATAATTGTCATTACACAGTAACGTGCTATTTTCTTATTTATTTTTAGCAATATTGTTATCTCTTTTATGATGTTGATTAAACTGTTGTATTCTATTATTAGTTGATTTTTCTACTTATCTAACTCAGAAAGCCAACTACACTGCATTTATAACAATTAGTCATAATAATGAATAATTGTGAATTATTGTTGAATAATTGAATTGATAAAGTTATTCGTTTTTATTATAATAATTTATATAAAGTTATTTACTTTATATAAATTATGTAAAGTAAATTATTTTATTATGATAAATCATATAAAGTTATTTATTTTTATATATAAAAATTGATTTATATAAAGTTGTAATGACCGAGAAAATTACGAACCCAATTTTTTTTTTATTTATTTAATTATATCCATAAGAAATATGAGGTATGAAGTATGTGTATATGTGATAAGTTGTATGATGAGAGGTATTAAATTAGTTAATTAAATTAATTAACTAAAGAAGGAAAAAGATTGCAAGAGAAGCTTATGTGATGAAATCACAAAGCTTGAATGTTGGCCCTGTATGACAATTAAGAAGTTTTATAATGAATAAGTTAATTACTTGTATAAATAATGAGAAAGAAGAAGCAAGTAAATTATTAAAGATAACCCCAATGTGGGAATAATTGTTTGGGTATGGTTAATTATATTATAAACCCAATTTGATGATAAGGGTTAGTGAATGAATTAATTTAATCAAGTTCAATGTACTTGTAATAATATGTGTTAGGGTTTTATTAAAACAAACCCAAGAATTTGTAAGTGATAGTATTATGTAAGCTAATTTAATTAAGGAGTCCAATGGACTTATAAATAGCAAATCTAATTGGATTATATTTTAAATCCAAATGAGTTGTTAAACTAGGTCAATTAAGTTTACCTAGTAGCTTATGTAATTAATTTAATTACTAGTCCATGTAATTTATTAAACAAACTCAATGCTTATTTTAATTAAAGGTAGCATAGTTATGTAAATGCTAGCCCAATGTGTGATATAAATTGAGCCCAAGCAATTTAATTGAATGAGCCCAATAGAAGTTAATTCTAAGGTCCAAAGTGGAGCCCAATAAGCTTGTATAGGTAAATATGTATACATATATTGGTGTATATATATATGAATACTTATATAATTATATAAGACTTAAAAATAAAGTCAAATTGGATAAATAATTGGTCAATCCCGAATTTTGGGGCCCACATGGATATAAAGCTAGCTTGTTGGTTGATTTTGGAGTGTAAAGTGGTGCAAGTAACCCCCAACCACCCTAGTCAATCAAAGGGTCAATCAAAAAGTCCATCAAGTGGTCATTCCATGCATAGTAAGCAAGATTAAGCTCCTAATTGACTAGCATTGGTTGATTAGTAGATGTTAAGCAAGTCTAGGGAGGTTCTATAAATAGAATGCTCCATTCATTTGCTAGGTTTGTTAGTCATTTTGTAAGAACTCCAAGAGAGAATAGAGAGAGCATTCTAGAGAAAATAGAGAAGGCTCTTGAGAGTTGGTTTTTCACCAAGGAGATTACTAGAGACTTATCAAGGAGGAGTCACCAACAAAGTCTCTAGCCAAGAGTAGAAGAACATAAGGTTCAAAAGTGTTCTATCTCATCTTTATTTCATTTTTGTAGGCTATATATGTTTTATATGGTCAAAATATGTTTTTAACCGATCAAAAGTGGTTTTGATGGTCTACAAGTCTTAAGCTATGATAAATTGGTAGATACATGGTTTGATATGCTTAAATCATGATTTGGTATGTGAGAAATGTATAAAAGTTGTAGAAATGTTCATAACACATTTTACCGGTAAAATCCTAACGATACATGTTGTGTTTGATGTGGTATTTTGAAATACACAAATCGGAAATTAGATTTTTATGGCTATAAAGCTAGATCTAGGAGTTTTAAAGAAAAAACCCTTTTGGAACCTTTCAAAAATATTGAATAACGAAGAAGTTATAGCTTTTACCGGAAATGATGTCGTTTTTAAACCCTAGATGGTTCGATCCGTAATTTTTGTGTAAAACGTTTTCAAAAAGACGATCCAACCATGGAATATTGTAAAACAAGAGGTTAGGAACACATCAACACTGATTTGGTGTCATTTGGATGTGTAGATTTTATTTTATTCAAGGTTGAACCATTAAAACCAAGGATTTGTGATTTTAGTTTTCACTTTGTCCTTGTGAGCAGGTTTTAGTCCACTTCCGTTTGGAATTTGGATTTGTGATCTAAAGAGAAGTTGTAGAGGGGGAAATTCTGATAAGAATGGACTCAAGAATCACCCCAAAATGTTTTAAAATGAAGAAGTTATGGTTGTCGGAGCGTCAGAGGGTCGAACAGCCAATTTTTAGGGTTTTGCTTCTGTTTTGGACGCCCCGGCGCCCAGTTGAGCGCCCCGGCTTTCAAAACAGAATGTGCAAGTTTTCTGGGTCGGGTCGGTTCGGTCCGGGTCGGGTCGGGTCGGTCCGGGTCGAGTTTTTAATGAAAATTTAAGTTGAAATAAGTGTAAAATGAATGGGTTTGAATACTAAACCAATATATGAAGTTTATTAGTAACTAATTGGTAGCTAAATATGTAACATAAAGACTAATGTTAACACAATTAAAAGGTTAACTATTGGTATTATTTGAAGATTATTAAAATATTATTAAAATATTATTAAATGATCAATAATATTAGTATATGATTAAAAAGTTATTAAATGATGAATAACATTAACAATTGGTTAAAATATTATTAAATGGTTAATAATATTAGTAAGAGATTAAAATATTATTAAATGGTTAATAATATTAATAAGTGATTAAAATATTATTAAATGGTTAATAATATTAATAAGTGATTAAAATATTATTAAATGGTTAATAATATTAATAAGAGATTAAAATATTATCAAATGGTGAATAATATTTGTAAATGATTAAAATATTATTAAATGATGAATAATATTAATAAATGATCATTAAATGGTTAATAATATTAATAAGGATTAAAATATTATTAAATGGTTAATAATATTAGTAAGTTAATAAAATATTATTAAATGATTAATAATATTAATAAAGGATTAAAATATTATTAAATGGTTAATAATATTAGTATATGAATAAAATATTATTAAATAGTTAATAATATTAGATTATAAGTAAAATATTATTAAATGGTTAATAATATTAATGAATGATTAAAATATTATTAAATGGTTAATAATATTAGTAAGTTAATAGAATATTATTAAATGATTAATAATATTAGTAAGTTAGTAGAATATTATTAAATGATTAATAATATTATTTAATGATTTAAAATATTATTAAATGGTTAATAATATTAGTATCAGAATAGAATATTATTAAATGGTTAATAATATTAATGAGAGAAGAAAATAGTATTAAATGATACTATTTTGAGTGTAAAATATTATTAAATGGATAATAATATTTATAAGTTATTGGAGTTATTATTTGATAAGTAATATTATTTGAAGAGTAAGACATTATTAATAATGTTAACATATGATTGAAATATTATTAAATGATTAATGATATTAACTAAGGATAAGGATATTATTAAATGATTAATAATATTATTGAGAGGATAAAATATTATTAAATGGTTAATAATATTTATAAACGAGTAAGATATTATTGGATAATTAATATCATTGGGGATAGTGTAAGGCATCATTTAATTATTAATAATGTTAATAAGTGGTTGAGATAATAAAGAGATTAAGAGGATTATTATATTGTTAATAATATTGATGAGCTAAGTGATTTATTTTTGAAATAATAAATGGTTAAAGTATTATTATACGATTAATAGTATTATATGTAGTATTTATATATTATCAAAGGAGATAATATTATAAAGTAATGAAGTGATGGTTATGTGAGTTAAAATATTATTAAGGGATTGATAATATTATTAAGAGTTTTAAGGTTATGATTAAGTGATAGATGATTTAAGACATATATGTTAAGGTTATTAATGTTAAATAAACCTATATGTGTTATGCTAATTGGAGGATCAATGTTATTGAATATTAGGTCACCCAAAGGAAGTATTTTTAAGTTGAATAGCAGTAGTCAGCGGAACAGGCAAGTTCTTCTTAACCCTAACTTGTATTTATTGTTGCAAGTTTCCTTTAACTTTATGTACATTGAGCTATTCAAATTATTGTTGAGCAAATTTTACACTCGTAGTTATTTGACAGAACTTAAAGTGGATTAATTATCTAAAATTATTCCACCTCATTATTGGTTATTGTATTCGCACATAGTGCCTTTGCAAATGTTATAGTTCAGTAATTTACGAACTGTTTATGAATGTCTAAGCTAATTGTTTCGGCTAGACAAATGCATGTTTAAATTCATCTAATTGAATATTATGAAAGCTTATCCAAACCATTGGCTGGTGCGGATTCTTACAGTAAGACTGTGAAAGAACAACCCTAGTTAAAGGGGATTTTTATTTGTCGGGAAACCGAATGCGCGCAAGAAATCTAAATGTTATGCATATACATAGGACATGAGATGATTGATCCCCTCGAGTGTCCCGTTATTTTTAACAAGGTGTCAGTCATTGTATGCCTGTTCTACCTTAGTAGCAGTTCATGGTCCTTTGAGACCACTCAGCAGTAAAGAGTCAATCTATTCTTTTATTGAACATTGATTCTTGTTATTTCACAATTGTTATTTATTGTTGAAACTTTCGAAGATAAATCTTTTTCATTCATGATATATCATTTCTTGTTTATTTAAACTTGCTGGGCAAAGTAGTTGCTCACCCTTGCTATATCATGAACTATTTTCAGTTAAGCCGAGGGATCTAAGGAGTACCACGACAAAGAAAAGATGAACGAGTAGACGTAATTAGTCGTACTATATGTGCAAACCTTTTTTTTATTATAAGGTAATGATGAAGTATTAAGGTTAGTGGAACCTGGGATTGAAGGTACGTTTGGTAATGAAATTATGTATGTTTTCCGCGAGTTATTGAAGTTTTAGTTTATGAATGCTTGTCAAGTGATGAATAGTGAGCACCGAACCCGAGGTTCAAGGGACCCGGATTTGGGGGCGTCACAAAAGTTAGTTATTTTATATATAAAGTTAGTTGTTTTATATATAAAGTTAATTGAATGACATAGATTAAACGAAATCTGAAATGAATGGTATAGATTAAAGATAATGTAATAATTATAGAATTTGAAATGAACGGTGTAGATTAAAGATGATCTTTAAATGAATGGTTTAAATTAAGAAAATCTTAAAAGATGAAATGAGTGGTATGGATTAAACATTATCTTGAAATATACGATTTGAATTAAATTAGAAAATCTTGGTTTGGTTTATGATAAGATTTTTGGCTATAAATAGAGGTATTAACTTAAGATTTTTTCATAAAACTTCCTTACTTATTCTTTTTTTCACTATCTAAATATTATTTTGTGTAAGTTTTCTTTGAGTGTGCTAAAGCCATCTTGAGTATTTATGAAAATCTGTAAGTATACGAGTACTGTTCAAGTAAGATTTTTTTTATAAAGGTTATATAAGCAACCATACACGTCACATGGTGTTTATAAATCTTCCTTTAGAAGACCCTTCATTTAGAAGACTCTTCCTTTAGAAGATTTATTTTAAAAAACTTCATTTGGAATATTTATTTTGAAATATTATTTTCTTTTAAAAACTATATTGAAGTTATTCTATTTTATTCTATCAAATCACTTTTGATGATTTCATGCGAATTGGTATACACTATGAAATTATATGTGGTAGTTACTAATTAAATTATAAATATATAAGTTGATCAACTTCATATCCAGTCACGTGTTAAGGTAAATGATATCATTTTTTTTATACTCTTAACTTACTATGGTAAGTACTATTTGGTAAAGTTTACTGAAATGATTACATGTTTTTTAATAGTTTGCGCTTCATCTAATATCATTTCAATTGAACATTCCTATATTTTCTAAATCTTTCTATTGAACTTTAACCGTTATTCAGAATTGTGGATCTTGAATATCGTTCTTGAATTTGAGTCGACATCATGCTGACAATTTGAACATTATTTGAATCTGTATAAAGTAAAATCATAAACTTTCGATATTTATTGATCATCATGTTTCTTTTGTTCATCATTTATATCACTGTTGTTATTCTAATCATCAAGAATTATTTTGTTGTGAATATCTGTGGCCTGGGGCACAGATGATAGGATAAAGACGATATAATTATTGTGTGTCTTTTAGGGCACATGGTGAATGTTCTCTTTGGCATGGGGCAAAGAAGAACTTTTGTTTGGTATGATTATGACCAAAGGCTAAAAATTAGTATAATCATGACCATTGGTGTTACATTTGAATATCTTTGGCCTGTAGTGCAAATATGAACTGTTGACTTGCATGATTATGATCAGGAACTGTGAATTTATATCATCATGACCAGTGGTGATTAAGATGATAAAAGTTGATGATATTTTTTTTAAAAAGAGAGGTTAGTGGACATCATAGTCTACATGATTCTTCTAATGGATTGCTCATTCCGCTGCTATTATTGATCTAAAACTTGTTATTTATTATATTCTATCAAGAACTCAACTGTTGAAGGCTAATGATAGTTTATTCATTGTTATCTTAGTCATGATATTTTTTACTGGATTATTTGAGCTCACCTTTTTGTTTTGTTCCATTGTTCTTTAGGAAATGAGAGAATAACTGAGTCTAGTCGGGGAATGGAGTAAAGGTCCAAGAGATAGTTGTAGTAGTATTCATATATTGTATATAGTGTAGCAATAATAGTGAAAATTTAGTTGTGTATTATTGAGTTATGTATTTCTGTTCTATGTACTGTTTGTTTTTGTTACCGTGTATTTTATGTCGTCTCAAATTGGGCTATGTAGACCCAGATTTGGGGGTGTCACAGAGAGGGTATTATTGTTATTGATATTATTATTATTAAATCAAAATTTATTTTTAAAATATCTCTAATTAATTTTTAAAAAGCTAAACTAATCTTTTTTTGTGTGTAATGAAGATGGTAATATTATTATTATTATTTAGTGATTTAATTATAAATTGACCTTTAATTTAATAATGTATTTATAAATTAATACTGTTACGTTATTTTTTTATTAAATAATTAATTATTTTTAACGAAAACTTAAAATTTTATATATATTTTTAATATAATCGTATGATTTAAAAAAAATTAATTTAATAATATATTTATAAATCAGAGTCTAGTACGGTGATAAAGTGATTTAACCAATCACTCGCTCATAAATTTACGTGCATCTACCGAAAACGAAAGCAATTGAGCACCGAAAACCACCATTAACGGCTGGTTTGATAAAAGTTCAAGTACATACATATATACAATTATACGTATATAGAGAGAAAGTGGAGGGAGAGAGGGACATCTCTTCCGAAGTAGGAGTATTGTCAATTCTTGAAGCAAACGATCGATGTCAAATTGACATCTCGTTGCTTCAGATCTCTCCATTCTCGACCGACAGATTGCCTGTTTGTTAGGGTTTCAATTTATTCATTTCATATATATTTATCAATCCTTGTGTATACATACAGCTCTTACATTTACAGGTACTCTCTCGATTCATCACTATAATTTCCATTTCTCAATTTGAGAAACTGTTTCGTGAATTAATTTATAAGTTTTTGAAATTCACAGTTTTGAATCGCGACAGAAATGGTGGTTCCTGGCCCTGTTACACCTGGACAGGTACAGTGCTGTTCTGTAAATTTACTGTCATCAGTTAAAAGTTGATACTAGCAGTTCTAATTGAATTGGGGATGAGTATTAGCTTGTTAAGTGTAATTGTTTTGGATTTAGTCGGTAATTTGGCTATTGATCTTTGTATTGGATTGTAACTGCTAAATTACAACTGCATTGTTTGATTTTGTGAAATTTTATACATTTGAGAAGTTCATTATATATATTGACACTAGTGATTTCAAAAGATGTTGGAGGAATTCGCTTGACATGCTTCATAATTGTTGCATTCCATATTTTTGCAATATATGTGTGTTTCTGAATATATGTATCTGTGTCTGTGCGTGTGCGTGTTTGATTTGTGTTCTGTTAAATTATCTAACTGAAACTGTACTAGTGATTCAAATTCAAAATCTACGGTTATGTTTGTTTGTAGGAATGCTTATTGAATTTTAGTGATATCTGTTTATATGACGAAATCCAAGAAAGTGAGTTATCTGTGTGATTGAATAACTGACTGTCTTTGATCTGCATGAGTCAAAACTTATACCCTAATAGTGAAGTTTCCACAAAAAATAATGTGTTGTAAGATTAATTAGGTGAATGATCAATTCCATGTCATCCAGGAATTTCCAGATGAAGATGAATGGTTGCTAGGACTGATAATTTATGTGGCTGAACTGCAAAATAAATAGTAGTAGTATCATTGATGAATCCAGTTTTATTATTTTAGTTTGTAAGTTGGGAATTGTCTTTACAAACTAAGTAGAAAGAAAAGAAATTTGTTTATTTTGGACTACTTTGTACGAGAAACATGTGTTTATGGTGGATATGCTCATTAACTTCAGCTGCAATATGTTTAGAGCTGCACTCAGTTTATTGCATATTTGGTTATCATTATTTTGTTAGTATTAAGTTGTTTAATAGCTCTATTTTAGCGATCTTGGTTGTTTACTATTTACTATTTTACACGTCTTATTTTAGTGAAACCTTTACTATCATGGTTCAGGTGTCATTCTTGCTGGGAATTATCCCAATTTTTATCGCATGGATATATTCTGAGTGGTTGGAGTACAGGAGGTCTTCATCTCTATCTAAAGTGTAAGTTTCTTTATGAAACATGTAAGTTATTTACTAGAAATCTTTGTACATTCTCCTATGCCATAATTTATTAGTAGATAAAAAGTATGAGTTCCTGGTTCACCAATACTTTTCTCAGGTTATTCATTGTATATAGCCATATTAATAATGTGTCTAATCACACAAGGATTATTTAGTACTTGTGAATTGCAGTTCCTAGAGTGGGAACCTTCTTCTCAAAAGTATATTATATGAGGTTACACTACTAAAAATGCATAGTAGAAGTTCCGTCATTGAACTTACATATAAATAAATAAAATAAGTCGTCATTGAATCAAGAGATCTTTACTTTTAAGCTACGGAGGGATGTTAAAAGGATCCAGAAAGAAGACGAGAAAGTAAACTTAAATTGCATTGGACTCACCAACTGACTTTCACTTATGTCTTGTCCAAATTTTGGATTGTAGATACTATCTACCCTCTGATACCATGCGATATCTGTAAGTTATTGCAATACAATTGTATTAAAATACTGGATACTTGTCAATTAAATTTGTAATGCTGAGTGGAATATTAATTGGATTTGTAAGATTGAAGACTCAAGTATTAGCACATAGCACATACAGTACCATCGTACATCAAACATATTTCTTCTTTTCCAATTTGCTAGGATTGAAACACTTAAGCAAGTATGGAATTGGGAATAGAGTATTTAAGTTGATTTAGTAGTTTATGATTTAAGTTTACCATATATTTTCCGGAAGCATTTTGATCATGCTAGTTTATCTAACTGTTTGCTTCACATTTAAAGAGCTGACATATTTATTTTGATTCACTACTTTGTTTGCTTCTGTCGTATTGAATTACGGAGGGAAATAAGGACTGAAATGATCTTTCTGTGCTGATATCTTCTCAAGCTGACTATTTGAATGTTTTGGGCAGCAGTCATTCAGACAACAATCTGGTTGATTTGGGAAATGAAATGATCAAGGAAGATGATCGGGCTGTTTTACTGGAAGGAGGGCTCACAAAGTCAGCATCTGCAAAGCAGTCTACTTCATCAATTAAATCAAACTTAATTAGGTGCATTTGCAATCAATTATGTAGCATTTTGATGGAGCGTTCCCCCCCCCCCCCCCCCCCCCCCCCCCCCCCCCCCCCCCCCCATAATCTTCATACTAGCATTGCTTACCGCTTGCAACTGAAAATTTCAGGTTTCTAACAATGGATGACTCCTTTTTGCTAGAACATCGAGCAACTTTGAGATCAATGTAGGTCATATCATTGTGTTGATGATGGTTGCATATCAATATAACTGATCATTATTTCTTATATTTATCATTGCAATTTCTTGTAGGTCTGAATTTGGGGGAATTCTTTTCTATTTCTACATATGTGACCGTACAGATATATTTGCAGAGTCTACCAAGGTGCTTCTGTCCTTGCTATGGCTTTATTATAAACCACTACAATTGACTTATTTTCTGGCATGTGTACGATTATGTAAATCTGCTGAATTCAATGTTCATGGAGCATCTGTTTGGAAGAAAATCTTCTATATTATTTTCATTCATATACTCATCATTGTGATTTCTGACTAAATGCTTGAACTTCATATTCAAATACTTCTTCACAAGCATGGCTCCTTCAAAGAATTTAGTGTTCTGAGTAAATTCGTCCTTATCAATGTCTTTTAATGTACTTTTTACTTTTGTACTTCACAATATTAAATATATGCTGAAAACTAATTTTCTGATAGTCTATTAATAATCAATCACTGCTACATCAAAAGGGCAGTAGTAATTCACGTTGGAATTTTATACAAGATGTAGCTTCTTTGTCCTAGTCTGAATTAATGAACTGCATTTGGGAAAGGAAATAGGTCACTAATGGACTAGCAATATTAGTTTATACCATCTCAAATGAATCTAGAGAACTTTTGCTTCTCGTGTTTGATTATAGTCTGTCAGGGGCTTGAGCCTGCTCTCCTTTTGGAGAGAGGCAATACTACCTTGAGCTTTTAGGGTTGGTGTGGTATTACTATAGAATAAAGTTCATAATTTATGTGAAAATATCTGCATCTTTTAATTTTCGAGTTTTGGATTTTAATGTTTCTATTAGAAATATGGTTCTTTCGGTTTATCAAACTCTGGGAAGTTCTCGTTATAAATGCATATTGATGAAACAGTAGGCTACAGCCTATATCATTTTAGTCTGATGAATATTTAATTTTTTTTTCCTTGAACAGAGCTACAGTCGCGATCTTTTCCTCTTCCTGTTCATTCTTCTTATCATAGTTTCAGCAATAACTTCGCTCAAAAACCATAAAGACAAGTCATCTTTTTCTGGGAAAGCTTTACTTTACCTGAATCGGCATCAGACAGAAGAGTGGAAAGGATCAATGCAGGCAAGTTTTTATATTTTTCCTAGTATGTGCAAAATGTAATCTTTTAGTCCTTTAGCTTAGTTAACGAACAATTTGCTCTCTTCATTCTTTCGAGTCGTGGTAGCATTTGATCTTACTCAAGTCGACCAAAACTTTTCATAATGGTTCCTCACTTTTACTTTTCCAGATTGACCATCTCGGTATATGTAATTCTTTCACTATTCATTTATCTGGTGAAGTCTATATATATGTATATTAAGATATACGATTGTGTCTTTTTGACTAGATTGAAAGTTGGAATAAAAAGTAGGTCCTTTTTCCGTTTCTGTTTGGATATTTTCACATCTTCTGTGGCTTCTATCTTCTATCATCTATCTTCTGTCTTTGTAACACCCATATACATAGTGCACGTAGATTTATACAATTTTTAGGAGTATGTTTTAACTATTGCTGCATTTTAAACAGGTCCTCTTTTTGATGTATCATTACTTTGCTGCAACGGAGATATACAATGCAATACGTATATTTATTGCTGCATATGTGTGGATGACTGGTTTTGGAAACTTCTCCTATTATTACATCCGAAAGGATTTTAGCGTTGCACGGTTTGCTCAGGTGACATTATTGTTCTGTTTCATCTTATTAATCTAGAAAAAAGATGTTCTGCAAGAACTATTTACATCCTGGTATGGATGATGTTCTCTAAACTTATATTCTTCTGTGCAGATGATGTGGAGGCTCAATTTTTTTGTGGCATTTGCTTGTATTGTTCTTAACAATGATTATATGCTGTACTATATCTGCCCAATGCACACGCTTTTTACTCTTATGGTGTATGGGGCCCTTGGTATTGGCAGCAATTATAATGAGATTAGATCAGTCATGGTTATGAAAATATGTGCCTGCTTTCTTGTTGTTATCTTGGTTTGGGAAGTACCTGGAGTTTTTGATCTTCTTTGGCGTCCTTTGACATTCCTTCTAGGTTAGTAACAAATCTAGCCTTTATCTCTAGTTGTTCATTGTATTGTATTCTTTCGTTCCAAACATATTTGCAAGGCTAATTTAGAGTCCATTCGGTATCAATTTTGGGCTTTGAGCTTATAAAATTCTGCTGATTTCCTTTTCTTTGTTGAGATTTTTTCCTGCAGTAAAACAAGTTTATTAATGTATACATTTATATGTTAAGTACATTACAAGATTGTGGGGTGTCATAAAGTTGTGAACTTATTACTAGTATAGTTTTTTCAAGCTGAAGAAGAGACTGTATCTAATTTCTTTGAATGGATTAAGCATAAGTACCACTTTTCATATACAGGGTACACTGATCCAGCAAAACCAGATCTCCCTCGTTTGCATGAGTGGCATTTCAGGTCTGGGCTTGATCGCTATATATGGATCATCGGCATGATATACGCATATTGTCACCCCAATGTAAATCTGGAGTTCTTTTAAAAATAAATTATTTTTTAATTTGAAGAAGTTGCTTTCTGGGTGTGCAAACTACTAAAGCAATAAATAATTAACTATATTAGGTTGAGAAGTGGATGGAGAAACTGGAGGAGTCTGAAATCAAGCGGAGACGTTCAATCAAAACATGTATACTTGTAGTTGCCATATCTGTAAGTTCCATTTGCTCTCTCATGTGAAAGCGTCTTTCTCCTTCTTCCCAATTGTATGGGCTGATTCTTAAGCTAATCATTTGCATAGGTCGGGTATCTTTGGTATGAATATATTTACAAGCTGGATAAAGTTGCATACAACAAATTGCACCCCTACACATCATGGATTCCAATAAGGTGTGTACGTTGTCTGATTTTTATTTTGAAAAACTATCTGTAGGAGTGTTAATGGTTTGTCATGTTGAGCATTGTAAATTTTGTATATTAGTTTGCAGTATCCTTACTCTCGCCTCTACCTTCTGTCATTCCAGTGTGTACATTTGCTTGAGAAATTTCACCCAGGAGATTCGGAATTTTTCATTAACTCTCTTTGCGTAAGTTCTATACTACTTGCCATTCAACCATGAACGGTCCTTTACATGGTTCATAAAATGGTTAACTATGAACTTCTATTATTCTTGGTGGAACATTTTCTGCTCTTTTTAATTTGGACAATTGCTTTTGATGTGCTAATAGTTGGCTTGGGAAGATCACTTTGGAGACCTATATCTCTCAGTTCCATATCTGGCTGAGGTGTGTAAAATTCATTTTTTCCCATATTACTCTTTGTTAATTACAGTTTATGTAACTAGAATTACTAAATACTGGACGGGTGATGTTTTTTCTAACTTTCTCGATTTTTTTCTCTCTTTCTCTTTCTTTTATTTATTATTAATTTTCGCTCGTTGTTGATTGGGTTTTTCTCCAATCACACAAGTTACTTTGTTTAATTAGATGACTGAATAAAACCTTTGTTTTATTGTTTATGTTTAAATTCTTGCACACTTGCCGTTATAAAGTTCCTTTAATATTTAATATTTTTAATTACTTCCATACTATACTTCAATTTTCTCAGCTTTTTCAAAGTTCTTGATTTTGCCAAAACTTATATTTTCAGAAAATGTGTGAAGACGGAGGAAATCTTTTCTCATCTAGTTAGTGTTTAAGAACAAGGTATTTTTTACTTTTGAAGCTAAGAGAACAAGTCTCGTTTCTTAACGTGTTTGTGCAGATCAAATATTCCAAATGGACAGCCTAAATGGCTTCTCTGTCTCATACCAGATTACCCCATGCTCAACTTCATGCTTTCAACTGCCATTTATGTCTTGGTGAGCAAATTATTTGACCCCTTTGAGTATAGAGAGACCATAAGGTGGTAACTAAACTTGAGCTTTTGCATTGTGTTATTTTGCTTGCTTGTGCAGATATCGTATCGCCTTTTTGAACTGACCAATACTCTTAAGTCACTCTTTATACCCACGAGAGACAATCGGCAGCTGCTGTATAATTTTCTTGCTGGAGCTGCAATTTCTGTGTTTTTGTATTTCATTGCATTTATTATTGTGCAGATTCCTCACTAAACCTGTAAGTGCTTTTGTCCTCTTAGTGAATTACTGCATAAGAGTTCTAGGTCAAGGCATGTTCCCAATCTATGCAAGTTTTATCATAATTCATCCTTGCATCTTTTGGATATACTAAAAGATAAGTATTGATCTGTAGACCACTTTGGTGGTCAAATATCTATAAATTATAGACCACTAATGTTAGAGGTCTCAAATATATGATTGATCATCTAATAATTTAATACCATCGTTACAAAAATGGGAATCTTTTTCTGGAACAATTTTTTTTTGGCAAACACGACTCTTAAATTATTCATTTGAGATCCCTAGCTTTACACTTTATCATTATCCATTTTCTTCAATAAATTACTTTTGAGTTTTTATAAATAAAATTTGTATATTCTTGACTTATGCTTGGCCCAAATTCTAACAGCCCTGCCAAATCAGTAGGTCTGATTACTTTTATAGAAGAGATCTTCTCTTGGGCATACAAATGGTACAGATGGAGTGAAAATAATTCAGCTTTGAAGGTGCTGCTTTCAAACATAACCCCCGAAGCCAAGCATTTCCACAGATTTGAGGAAAATCCTCGTCATGGCAGTGTTTGCAAATGCATGTGCAGTTTGCCAAGTAAATTTTGGCAAAGAGAAGAAGATCGTCAGAGTAAATGGACTTTTTTTTTTTAATTTCTTGTAAAATTGGATTCCTTACCAGCATATTTTTTTTCCTTTTCTTGTTCCCAATATATCTCCCACTGTTCAATCATTGATTAGAGAAGTGTAGACATTGTGATGTAGACTACTTGTTGTCTAGCATTAAAAATGATTCATTGTAATTTTTTTTTTGCAAGTTATATGTAATTTGCAAGACTCTCATTGTTTCATTGATGCTGTGTTACAAGCCTTGTTATTATTTTTTTTTTACTTTTATGAACAAATTACCTAAAGTTGAAAACAATTTTTTATTAAAAAAAAATTAAAACTTTCATAACTAAAGCAATATCCTAAACTTATTTAAATATTTTGAGATTTTGCATATTGATGATTGAGAGAGAGAGAGAGAGATTCTTAATTCGGAGGATAACTCGAGAAGAAGCTAATTACTTAATTTAATTTTAAAGGTTGTTGATATTTTAGCGTAAAAATGATATTATCAAAGTACATATATATTTAACAAAACTTTGTATATTTTCTAGTGAAAATTGTCACTTTAAATGACACTGTTATTCTGGTAATATGACTTTTGCTATGATAAAATCAGCCTCCCAAGTTTAACTTCCTTAAAAAGTTTGGACAACAATAGTCGTTTCTCTTAGTCTTCCTCTCTATCCTTACTTTCCCCTAAAAAAACTTCATGCCTCATTTTTTTAATTGAATATTATGCTTGTTTTTATCATTTTTGTATTTGACTGCTGTGCTAGAATACAAAAATTTTCTTCTAGCTAGTTATAGAAATACAATTACAAGAGAATAAAAGACCTTGTATGCATCATGACATTGGTTTCTGCTAACTACTATCCATATTATGCTCATCAGTATCAAGTAAGGACAAGATAATCTACCTCCCTATTAAATGATACAAGTAAAAGAAGTTCAAGCAGGCAACCATCTCATTGTGATGCCCGTCTGTATAACTAATGATCAATCTCGAGTGATTTTTAATCTGCCAGCCAATAAAAGTGGAGGCTTTAGAGGCTTAAACTGTACTGGCTAGTGTTACTGAACAAGCTGCCAGAATTTGTTGTTAATGTTATGCTGATCTCTTTTTGAGCTGAAAGCATTCTACATCTTTGGGCATGGGGGAAGTTCAAGAACAGCCGGTAAACATCATGGGTAAGTGAAAAGTTGTTTTTCTTTTCAAGAAATTAAGGAAAAAGGGAAAGAAAAAATAAAGCATTTTTATCTTTTACTTTTAAAGAATTAGAAAAAAAATGAAGCTGATGATGATGATGGAGCTCATGATATGATTCTAACAAGTGTAAAGCTATAGACACCAGAAGAAATCCCGGAAAAATAGCATGCTTTCAACTTTTTTGTATACAATCGTATAGGAAGATGTTACATCTATCGAAACTAAACACGTTCAAGAAAAAGTTGTATCCGTGCCTTTTCCAGTTTTTTGGTCCGGTGCTCCTACTTTTACTATTCTAACAAAAGGGTCCTTTTTAGGATCTTCATTTCTCAAATGATTACAAGTGAACGATGATCTTTGTTTAGTGCTGTGCAAATTATGCAGAAATGTTGATATAATTGGTTCTCTTTGTATTCTGGAGTCGTTACAATGCTGACTATTTCCCATATGCTATTTTACCAGTTCAGGAAGCTAAACCAGAAAATGCAAAAATCAGCCACAAACCTCAAGCCTCTTTGCTTAAACAATACAGCTGGTGGTTTCAAATGGTCATAGTTTCAATCTTTGTACTCTCCGGCCAGTCAGTCGCCACGCTCTTGGGGCGACTCTACTATGACAAAGGCGGAAACAGCAAATGGATGGCAACACTTGTTCTAATTGTAGGCTTTCCAATCCTCGTACCTTTCCTCTTTTTCTCGCCAACCCAAAACAATCCAAACGCAGAAAATACCTATAAAAAACAACCTTCTCCATTAGTCCTTTTTGCACTTTACCTTTCCATTGGTATATTCCTAGCAGCAGACAGCTTGTTATATTCAATTGGACTTAAATACCTTCCAGTTTCAACTTACACTCTAATATGTGCAAGCCAATTAGGCTTCAATGCATTCTTTTCCTATTTCCTTAATTCCCAAAAGCTAACTCCATTCATAATAAACTCTCTAGTCCTCCTAACCATTTCCTCCATACTCCTTGTATTTGCACCAGACACTTCAGACTCCAATACCCCTAAAGGAAAATACGCCATCGGGTTTCTATGCACTGTTGGTGCATCAGCTGGATACGCGCTAATGCTCTCACTAACGCAGCTTGCCTTTCGGAAGTTTCTAAAAAAGGAAACTTTCCGTGTGGTGCTGGATATGATAATATATCAGTCTGCAGTTGCAACTTGTGTTGTTGTCATAGGACTTTTCGCTAGTGGGGAGTGGAGGAGTTTAAGCAGAGAAATGAAAGAGTATAAATTAGGAAGTTTATCGTATGTGTTGACTTTGGTGTGGATTTCAGTGTCTTGGCAAGTATTCGCTATCGGTGCTGTTGGGTTGATTTTTCAGGTCTCTTCTTTGTTCTCGAATATGATTAGTACTTTGGGTTTGCCGATTGTTCCTGTTCTATCTGTGTTCATTTTTGATGACAAGATGAATGGCGTTAAGGTGGTTTCAATGGTGCTGGCCATTTGGGGTTTCGTTTCGTATATCTATCAGCATTATCTAGATGATTTGAAGGCCAAGGATCAAAGTGAAAAAAATGTTCATCAGGTTTCTGAAGTTCCCCTCATAGAAAAGTGTTGAAGTGGATCAATACAGCTTGCAGGATAATGTATTTAATGCAAAAGCAGAATGGTCTCAAGATTTATTATGCTCGAGGAGAATTACAAGAAACTTAATTACTCCAAAAGTTTAGCTTTGCCTAACTTGCGTAATTTGATAATGTGATGTGACGCTAGTGGTAGTGTTTCAATCATATTCGACAAGAGTTGGCTTCTGAGTCAAATAAACATAGAGGGGGCACCAAAAGGCAGAAACAAACTTGGAATCTCTTCTAAGTGGTGCTGGATGTTTAAGAGTATTATACTTCCTCTGTAATGAGACTATCATTTGACTTTTTGACTTTGCTCTTGCATGCACGTGTTTCTTTGCAATGTGATAAAACCTCGGAGACAACTAAACACTTCCGATGTGACTTTTTCAGTTGACTACTTGCCAAAAAAAAATGTAGAAAATAGGAAATGACTAAAATAAATTAGATATCAATAATATGCCCTTTTAAAAGTTTTTAAAGTTTGGTAATTGTGAAGTAAAGGTTGGAAAAGTTCCATAAAAGTTGCATAAAAATGCAAAGGAATTGTTTACAAGTCCATTTGATGAAGAATCACTTTGTTGGCAGTGTATGTAGAATCAAATTGTCATTTTTTTAATCATATTTTCTTACATTCAACACAAAGTGGCAGATTTCATCACTCAAAATACAAGCAGTTGAGTTTGTGCTTATCGCATTATCGCTTAATAATCAATGTATTAGTGCTGCCACCGAGACTGAGCCAATAACAAACCTTCTCTGTCTCTTTCATCTTCAGTGTGAAGTGAATCATTAAGTGAATGATTAATATAAGTATAATTCTATCTTTTTCTAGAAGAGTTTTGTAGGCAACTCCAATTGTTAAAAAAGGTCATAATATTTTAGGTGTAATATATCGACCAATCAGGAAATGACACGTCCTAATATAAGGCACAAAGAGATCAAAACTCGAAGCTAGCAAATGGCCAAACCACCGCAAGGGTAAAACTGCTCATGTTAATGTATCACCAATCCTAATCCGAACTGAATTCTGGTTAGAACCATTAATCAAGTAAAATGATCGAAACACTATTTTCAGTACAAGGTATAACATGCATAACACATGGTAGTATGGTACAACCGTGTGTACCGGCGTACCGCATGCATGCCTTGCACATTCCTCTTGATTAAGGTTTGTTTATGACACAGTTTTCTCCGATAACTTCTTTTTCAATACGAACTTTAATATGCTTAAATGTCAAATGAAGCTCTCATTTTTAAATAAATGATTAATCTTATATATCCAAGTTAAGTTTGGAGTTTTGAGTTTGAATCACTCAAGAATTACCAGGTATATAGTACTGCATTTTTCTCAAAGGACTAATTTCATAGGATAACCGACTTTATGCTACATTAGTCATACTGGACATTAAATCATAGAGGGTATCAGAATAGCTAGTCAATGTCAACTTTAATTTTATTAACTTTTTCAAGACCTTTAAGCACTTAGTAGCATTATGTTCAATAAAAAAAAAGCACTTGGTAGCATTTTCCACAGGCACCCCACGTGTTTTATTTTTGTCTTCTGCAATCATTATGCAAGAAACCTCTATCTTTTTCCCTTCTTAGTAGCTTAGTCTTCTTGGAATATCTTCAACATATATTGACATGGAGGAAGCTCAGGAAAAGCAACTACACATAATGGGTAAGCGCGCACACAGTCTTTGTTCTTAACATTGTTCTTTCTTCTTTATCAATTCAACTGGAAAATAAATGAATTTGTTCCTTAATTGTGACATATCACATCTCAAAACCTGAAATTCTCAAAAGCTAACAACAGTTCCTTCAATAGCTGTTACACTGATGCCCCAAAATTAGAGTTGTATTTGAAGAGTCTTGTTCTTCCTCTCATAACTTTTCTTCTATAATATTATCAGCTAATTACATAGTATCTGTAAATAAATAAATATTAGAGAGTCGATTCATAACAAATGGTGGTTATAAGTCTTAACTGACCACCTAGATCTTATTGTACCATCCATTGCAAGGTCTAACGGCCCATATTTTAAATAAGATCGGACCGTCCACAACACTGTGTTGCGGAACAATTTAACTACTGCAACACAATGTTGCAGAAGGAATTTTGGGCCGTCGGATCTTACAATGCATGGTGCAAGATTTGCAGGCTAGAGGCCATAGCCACCATTTCCTATGGATCGGCATCCATACAGGGTGTATATAGACACACACATACATACACACACACACTCAGCATGGCAGCATAGTACAAACAGGAACTGCAAAACATGCATCTACTCTAAAATCCTGATTCCTACACATTTTTCTTTCGTTTACTAACAACGGTGTATATATTGGTACTGTCTTTATGTTCTTGAATTTCCTGTGACATATCACCTAACATATGTTCCCTCAGCTTAGTTTGGGGCCATTCTTGCTTGATACTACTAGTCTAACGTGTATTCTCCTTTTGGCTTATATCATACCCAGTGCCATATATTGCTACAAGATCTCATAGAGATTTTTGTAGCTCTAAACTACTTTAACATGAACAAAGCAACTGGAATACAGATTTTCTGTAATATGTCAAGAAACTAAAGAATCCATTAAGTTTAACATTCCGGAAAAAATTCTTACAAGGCTTGATCCAGTACTAAATTTTTTCCTCCCAATGCTTCGTCTTCTTCTTTTTTTTTTTTTTTGTATATATATATATATATATTTTATTGTGAGGATTCAGAAGGAAATAAGTAAAACTCACTATTGTATAAGTTATTTTAGCAGAAAACATTCTTGAAGATGAAAATGTCAACCGCAAAATAACAGTCCCTCAGCATAGAGAATACAAGTGGTGGTTTCAAATGGCCATCTTTACACTCTTTGTTCTTTCCGGCCAGTCAGCTGCTACACTCCTAGGTAGACTCTACTATGAAAAAGGTGGGAAAAGCAAATGGATGGTCACACTCATTCAACCTGGAGGCTTCATAATCCTCCTCCCCTTCCTTTTCGTGTCACCAACTGAAAATCGCACAGCAGAAAGTACTCTTACAAAACCACCACCAACATTAATCATTTCATCAATTTATATCGTTCTCGGCCTAGCTCTAGCAGGTGATGCCATGTTATATTCAATTGGCCTAATGTACCTTCCTGTCTCTACTTTCTCTCTAATCTCCACGACTCAGTTAGGCTTTAGCGCGTTATTTTCATATTTCCTCAATTCAGAGAAGTTCACTCCTTTAATAATTAACTCTGTAGTACTTCTCACCACTTCCTCGGCACTCCTTGTATTCCAAACAACTGATTCTTCAAATTCCAGTATCCCGAAAGGGAAGTTTACAATCGGCTTTATATGCAGTCTTGGTGGAGCTGCAGGTTACGCATTGATATTATCCCTATCACAGCTCTACTTCAGGAAGATTTTGAAAAAGAAGACTTTTAGACAGGCCTTGGATTTGATAATCTACGAGTCGCTAATTTCAACATGTGCCATCCTGGTGGGGCTTTTCGCTAGTGGAGAGTGGAAGAGTTTGAAGACAGAGATGGAGGAGTTTGAGCTCGGAAAATTATCCTACGTGATGATTTTAGCAAGTACAGCTTTGGCATGGCAAGTTTTTACTATTGGCCTTGTGGGGCTGATTTTCAAGGTTTCATCTCTCTTTGCCAATGCCATTAGTACTTTGAGCTTGCCAATTATTCCGGTTCTAGCTGTTATCGTTTTCAATGACAAGATGAATGGAGTGAAGGTGGTCTCCATGTTGTTAGCCATTTGGGGTTTTGTATCTTATACCTATCAGCATTATGTTGATGATTTGAAGCTCAAAGCTGAAATCGGAAAGGTTGATAATGTGTCCGAAATTTCTATTGTTCAAAGAGGTCAATTGGAGAATTAAGACCTCTGCAGCTCTTTTGATTTGCGGACTTCAATTTGGCGCAAGAGCATGGAGGGCAGACTACTATATTTGTTTAAAGACTTCTGTTCTTCTTGTTTTTCGGTTCCATCTCTGATAGTTCAGCATTCAAACGTAGGTTTACAATTGTGAATTTGTGATAATATCAATTAATGAAGTACAATGTATCAGTATCTTGAACATCTGCAGAACAGGGAAATTGAGTTACAAGAACACGGGAAGGGCAATAAGGTAAGGCTTGAGGTGTTGGTTGGAAAAAGAAACACATGCAAACATACACAGAGGAGGGAAGGAGGGATCATAGAAGTGGTATTTTTAATTTGTTTTTGTTAAAACTAATGTCTAGTTATTATCTTCTTTAAAGGCCTCGGATATAATATATATGAAATCTCAACCTTCATTCACTATTAAGTTTATCAAGGAAAGTACATTTTAATAACTTTGTAGCAATGGTTAATCATCCCTTCACAACAAATGGACCCTGCAGAACATAGATGGTACTTTCTACCAGTGTTCGCCACACTTTGGCTCTAAAACTTGTGCTTGGATGATTAGGCACAAGATGCAGACCAGACAACAAAAACTTCAAAGGTTGTAGTAATCAGAACGTATTACGTACCTGCTGAAATGGATCAATTACATGAGACAGCCCACATAACTAGCTCGAGGATACTTTCTTTGTAGTTGTGGCCATTGCACAAATAACTGATCAGCCATGTGTAACTTGTAAAGAAGTAATCCACTAAGAGATAGCCTCTTCACTCGCGCTATACTCTCCACAAAGAAAATAAATGACCATCTAATTCCCAGAACCTGTCTGTAGGTAACATTTTAAAGTTGCATACACTGAACTTTAGTACCCTCTTAAAATATCAATACTACTCGAGAAATTTTAGTTTCAGCTAAATTTCAAATCTTAAAAAAAGGAAACAATTACACATAGCAGTATACAGGTCCCAGGGCCATTGCACAGAATCTGTTCAACAAATATATTCAATGAATTCAACACGTGTAGACCAACACAGTGAAAATAAAAAAGATAAAACTGCGGTGATTCAAATAAAAAAGTACAATTTTATTGACGTACCACTTGGGGCTTGATTTTCATCATCAGCCATAAAGCATGAGCTATAGCAAGAGGGGTAGTCCCAATGGAGGTTACATACGATTGACCTACTTCATGGCTTCGATATAACTGCATAAACTGAGCAGTTTCTCCTGCCTTAACACCTGCCTACAACACAGATAACCATTTTGACGAATGCATTATTCAGGAGAAAATCTCCTATAATTTTCTGGAAAATAGATGCGGCATCTTACTTATTTCTTTCTCAGTTGTCATTATGATAAAATCTCATTTTTATGCTCACGGAACAAGAAATGTTTCACCTTTAGGCACAGAACATCACTTCATCATCCAAACAGTCCTCAAACATGCGTGCTTTCTGAAGACTCATATTATCAGCGGCAGCAGCAATGTAATATCTTGGATTGAATCGGTCTGCTTGCAGCACCAATAAGAGATTTAGCATCTCTGCTGTATGGCCCCCTAATAAGAATCAAAGCAATTATAAGAATGGAAGGACTACTCGCAAAAGTGTAATAACACAACACGAAACAGTCTCATGAGCACACCTGCACCAAGAACGATAAGTGTACTGACGGGTTTTGGAGACTTGGTGCAAAACGGTTAGCTACTCCGGTAGATGACATAAAGAAGACGAATAAAAACTACAATGACAGCCTAGAGTGATGATAAAAAGGGCAACACAAAATGCCATTGCTTAGAAGCAAGAACTATTGCCTTTCCCTACCGCTACCAGCTACCTACTAGCCTGCATTTCGCAATGCCTCTACGGCATACAGAAATCAATAACAATCAGACTGAAGTGCAGGGTAGTGAAAGCGAAACAACTTATATTAAAGGGTCAACTAACTAAAAAGAAATTCAGCACTTCCTCGGCTGGGCATATAAGTTATCTAACTTCAACTCGGAATTGTCAGAAACAAGTTAAATGATCAGGAAACTTGCAAAAAAAGAACATCATCAATTCTTCCAATAGTAACCCACCCATCCCCCACCCCAAAGAAAAGAAAAAGAAAAAGGTTTCCAATTTGTACAAAACTTCAATCTTTCAACTACCTTTTCACAACCGAGTCCTATTTGATTTTGTGAAAATATCAAATTTGATCTTTCGCGTGGAAATATTAAATTAACTTGTGATCAAAGAAAAAAAAAGATTTTGAATTTGTACAAAGCTTCAATCTTTCGGCTATCTTTTCACAACTGAGTTCTATTTGATCTAGTGAAAATATCAAATTTGATCTTCCGCAAGTAGTCTCATTTGATCTCGTGAAAATATCCAATTAATTTGTGAAAATACTAATTCCAAAAAAAAAACCATTTAATTTGTAGTTTCGGCGCTGTGATTATGCTGCTCCACATATCCCATCGCCGTCCGAGTAAAACCCAGCTGCAAACAGGTCACGCCACGTGTCCAAACCAATTAACTCTACAAACACTCGGCCGTATTTAACAAAACCCCCCTCACTAAAATATTCGAAGCCTCCCGAGAGAGATAGGTGCCACTTTTATTTAACGACACTCGAGTCTAGTGGTCGTTGCAATTTGCAAGCCAATAACGAAAACGGTTTCCTCTAGCAAAAACACACAGGGCTCGAATGGCGACGGAGCTATCCACGAGCTTTCTGAGCAAAGGATGGATGAGGGGGATGGAGTATAAGCATTTCAATGTTCGATTTTATCCTTTACGTTCTCTTCGTTTGCTTCCGGCTTCCTGCAAGATGCGTCCGCCCAATTCAGGGTAATTCGGTTTTCTTTAATCTCAATAGATTTTGCATTTTGTTATTTGTACGAGTTATAAAGAAATAATCATGGTGTCACTTGCATTTCTTTAGTAAATATTGGGGATTTTCCGCTTCATTTTGGAATTCACTTGCATTTCGCCCTGTGGGTTGGGTATAGGTTATTTTAACAAGTAAATTGGGTTTAGGCTTTTGAGAATTTGGGTTTTAGCTCTAGAATTTGAATGTTGATGAAATATTGTTGCGTTCTGTTCTTCTGCATCGATTTGGATATTGATATTTTGAGTAATTGAATTGGATTCAACACGAAGTTTTTCTTTCAACTAAGCTTAGATTGATTCAAGGGACAAATTTCAAGAGAGAAAAAACTATCCTTTTTACTCTTTTGGTTGTTTGGCACAATGAAAAAATGGTCAGGAAATGCTCAGTAAGTTATTTTCCAGAAATCAGCAATAGTAAATTTCCTTTAAATTGTTTACCAAAAAATATTTTTATTGAAATAATTTGAGCCTTCTTCTCTTGCAAACACTCCCCTCATGTGCTGAATGGAGAGACAAACCATGGTACATTATAATGCACAAATTTCTGTGCATCAAATAAAGTGCAGATGCACTAACTACATAAATAAAATGCAACCAGGAAGTGTTGAACCCAAGAGCTTATTTCTTATCAACATATTCCTATTATAATTGATTGGGGATCATTCATTATGGAGGAACAACATTAATCCACATTACATATGAATTTTGTGCAGTTCGCAACAAAAGAGACAACAGAGTAAAAAAATATTTCCTAGAAAGCCTCCAAGGAATGCAAATTTTGAGCCAACTGTTGCTGAAGAGAGTGATTCAGAAAACTCCAACACAGATAGCATCTCAATCATGAACCCAGAGACTGTATCTAGTGATAATATTGGAACAATTGTAGCAGCTGAGCTTTCAAATGACATCAATTTGAACAAACTAGCTTTTCTGAAGGAGACTCGATCTGGGGTATGCTCCAATTATTACTATTTCACAATGAGTTTAGCATATGCATTCATGTTTCATAACTTCATTTTTGTTGTTTGGGTGATGCCAAAGTCAGCTCTTATATGTTTGGATCAAATGAACCACTCCATCAAAAGATAATACCATGAGACATGAAACTGCCATTTACAGGAACTAAAATAATAATTTTTATATACGAATAATAGAATTATTTATTGCAATTTCAGAAGCCCAATAAGGTGGATTTTTTTTCAAGGCCATTAATCACCTTTCACCAGTGATTCAGATGGTTATGATGCATATGTAATGAAGGAAAACTCACTTGTCTCTATTATGTAATGTAACAAATGATCAGCAAAGACCAGTGTCTCTACTTCTTTTGTTGTGTAAATTGAGAGTATTCTTGTGGTGTTTGTCTTTCTATGACAACATTAAGTATGTGACATACTTTGTTTTGATGCTGATGGGCAAGAGTTAGTCCATTATTTAGAATGTCCACAAAGATACTCACTGTCCCTAATCCTGGAGGACACCATATGGTGCCTTTAGGCTGATCCTTGATATTATGCAGATTTTGATTCAAAGTTTGGTAGCAAAAATATCAAACAAGATGGTTGATCCTCAAAAAGTATCTTTTTTTCTCTTGAACAACTTCGTTTGGGTCCATTTTACCAAAGATGATTTGAGGAGGTGGGGAAAATTTTTGGTTAGTTGGCGCTGTATCTTTAAGAAGGCGGAGGAATATGTGAATTACATTAGTAGGATGGTTACAGATCTTTGATGTTTGGTGTTTCTGCTTTTTTAGAGTGGTTTGGGTGATGCCAAAGTTAGTTGCTACTTGTTTGGAGCATGACAAGGGGAGAGGAAAGGAAAATCTTGTAGGAGGTGGAATTTGATACATTACGGTTCTTTGAAATCTGAAAGGTCTAGTATGCAGATTCACTACCTTTTTGAGACCTTCTTTATTTCTGGCAGAAGGAGGCTTTTCCAGCTTCTATATTTCAGTAAGTAGCATCTATAATTCTGTTTGTTGATTTTCTTTCAGAGTTCACTTTAGGAGTGTTGTGTACTTTTTTTGTTGGTGTAAACTTGTAGAGAGGTCTTTTTTTTGTATATGGGAGAGGTTATATGAAGCTTAGATGCCTTTTCTGCTTCTATGCACAATTTGGTATATATTGAGTGTGCATGGGCTTAACATCTTTATTAATTTATTATAAAAAAAAATGAGTCCGCAAAGATAGTTTTATGATGCTGAACAATAATTAAAAGTTTAAATTTATGCTGCTTTTATGTATATATTCACATATCTCTCAAAAAATGTACGAAAATTTTAAAAATATTTTGGATTGCATATTTGTACATTAAAGTGATACATATGATGCATTTGTCATTCTTTTTATGATAAATACCAGGCCCACTCATTAACTTTAAGGAACTTCTAACTGTCAGGATAGAGGTTGTACATTAGTTCATGTCTCATTTGATGCAATGATTATTTTTTAGATGAAAGAAGGAATTTATTAGAATAGAGAAAGAGTAAAAAAGAAAAAGAGGAGGATAAATTGTCTAAAATAGAAACAGTGAGAAAAAACAAAGCCATTTAAGCCCAGCTGCCTTCGAATCCCTCCGTAAATGTTCGAAATGGAAGCCCTCACCCCCTAAAAAAAAAAAAGAGCACCTATTGTGGAAGCCCACCATTGTTATCAAAGGCACACCTAAGCACAAGGCGCAGCGAGGCGTGAGGTATGGGCCTCGATTCAGGTGAGGCGCAGCGGGTTTGATGAGGCGCACGCCTCAATCGTTGAGGTGCAAGGTGTGAGGTGACTGAGGTGATAGCCTCTTCAAATCAAGGCGAAAAAATCTCAGCCGTGCAATTTTAATCGAGACTAAATCTCAGCCGTCATAGGAAACTAAAATATCAATTGCAAGTCGCAACAATGAGCTGAAAAGGAAAGAAAATAAGCTCACCTCAATCGATCAACGGCTCCTCCAATTGACGGTGACTCCTTCATCCAATCGACTATCATCTGATTGGCAGGAGATAAGTCTCTCTCTCCTCTCTCATCCTCTCATCTCTAATCTCTCATCTCTCATCTCACATCTCACATCTCAGTCGACTTCTTTTTGTTTCCTTTTTCCTTTCTTTCAGTCCGTTGGTAACTCTAATCTCTAATCTCTAATCTCAAATCTCTCATCCTCTCATCTCACATCTCAGTCGACTTCTTTTTTTCCTTTCTCCCAGTCGACTTCTTTTTCTTTTTCTTTTTCCTTTCTTTTAGTCGGTTAGTAATGAAGTCTCTAGAAGTCAAAATCTTTTCTCAATTCTCTCAGTTGACTTCTTTTTCCTTTCTTTCAGTTGGTTGGTAGTAAAGTCTCTAGAAGTCAAAATCTTTTCTCAATTCGGAACAGTATATATGTGTTTCCATTTTTTTTTTATTTTTTACTTCTAACTTTCTTACACAGTATCAGTTTGAAAATCTTTTTTTTTTATTCTTGCCTTTATCAGCTGAGTCGTTTCTCTTATATATATATATATATATATTTGCACATTTTTTAGTATGTGCACCTCACCTCGTGCCTCGTGCTCCGGACAGACCTTTGCGCCTCATGCCTTAAATAACTATGAAGCCCACAAACTTGGAAAGAAAGTGTGTATGTCCCAGAGAAGATGAAAGAACGAGGACTGAGCACTGAGTATATGAGCATTCTAATTGAAAAGCATCAAAAACTGGATGATGTCATATTTTCCTCCATATCACTTTGCCAAGTATATGGTAATGGTAGCATTTGAAATATTTTTTTATTGTTGTTTTGTGTACTTCAATGAATGTATCGTCCTTAAAGGAATCTTCAACGTTATGTTTGGTTGCTGAATGACGCATGTTTGTCTGTGATTATTTTTTTCAAGAAAACCCATAAAATATGAAGTTCAGATAAGTGCCATTTCCTTCCTAATATATTCCACATAAATAAAATTGTTCCGTTCTGTAGAATCTGTAATTTAGTTGATAATTTACAGTATTTTACACAATAAATTCTTCTATATTTCCTTCCACTAAATTGGAAGAAAGAAGAAAAAGGAAATTATTAGAATGTAATCAAGTCAGTTTCTGTTTAACAGTCCATGGATGCGGATGGCAGAGAACAGATTTCAGACGTTCATCTTCAGGATTTGATAGCGATGATAAGACATGCAGAGAAAAGTAGGATATTTCCCCCTTAAGTGTTAAATTCACTGGTGACTTTGTTTTAGAATAATCTTTACATAATGTGTTTAGCTGTAATTTACTTTTCTAATCATATGATAGATGTACATCTTCTCAACCAAGCTCGAATTTGTGCACTTAAGGATCTTGAGAACATTCTTACTGAGAAGAAGGCTTTGCAAAGTGAAATTAACTCCTTGGAAATGAGATTAGCAGAAACTGATGCACGGATCAGGGTTGCTTCACAAGAAAAGATACATGTGGAACTCCTCGAAGATCAGTTGGAAAAGCTGCATAAAGAACTTTCTAATAGGGGTGGCCCTCTTGGGAACGTCCATGATGTTTATGATATGGCTCCTTTTTCTCAAAGTAATAGTGTTCAATCTCTTAGTGAGGAGCTTAATCTGTTGAGGAATGAAAATATTTCCTTGAAGGATGATTTGCAAGCCCTGAAAGCGGAGCTTGCTTATGTCAAGGGAACTGGTGAACGAGTTGTAAAGATGGAGAAAGAACACTCCTTTTTTGAATCTTCTGTGAAAGAGCTAGAGCGTAAGTTTGATGTTTCACTGGAAGATGTTTCAAAGCTTTCTACTTTGAAATCCGAATGCAAGAGTCTTTGGGAAAAGGTAGAACATCTACAAAAATTGTTGGACAAGGCAACCAAACAGGCCGATCAAGCTATTTTAGTGATACAGGAAAACCAAGAGCTTCGGAGGAAGGTTGAACGGATGGAAGAATCTCTTGAAGAGGCAAATGTCTATAAACTATCATCAGAAAAATTGCAGCAGTACAATGAACTAATGCAACAAAAGATAAAGCATCTGGATGGGCGTCTTCAAAGGTCTGATGAGGAGATACAATCTTATGTTCAGTTATATCAAGAATCTGTGAAGGAATTTCAGGATACACTTAATATCTTAAGAGAAGAAAGCAAGAGAAGAGCACTAGATGACCCTGCAGATGATATGCCTCGGGGGTTTTGGAGTCATTTGTTGCTTATGATTGATGCTTGGTTTCTTGAGAAGAAAATTGAGACTGATGATGCAAACCTATTGAGAGAGATGGCATGGAAGAGGGATGGGCGTGTTCGTGATGCATACATGGAATGCAAGGAGAAGAGTGAACATGAAACTATAGCTACATTTCTCAGACTAATATCATCGCCGACACGGTATATATTATCTTATAATGAATGTCATTTTATACATTCTAATACTTGTTTGACTTCTGCTTGTGGTTGATGTTTAGTTCTGGATTGCATGTTATACATATTGCAGCTGAGATGGCACCAGTTGCTAAGGTGAACTTTAAGCTCCATAATACTACCTTTTTTCTTTTCCCTGATTTATTTATATAATTATATGTACATATACGAGTGGAGTTCCCTTGATTTTGGTATACTGTACGATGGCTTACCAAAATACTAATATGTCACTTTTATATATGTTGTATGGTGAGAACTTTCTAATAAATCAAGTTTACTCTGACAACAATTCTTTCATATCTTAACCCTCAAACAAAATGAGATAAGGTGGACTAGCAGATATTTGTAGATTTATTAGTTAGATTAAAGATCTCTCTCATGGTATAAATTTGGTTCTACAGATGGGAAATTTGTTACACCAGAATCTTCAAATTACATTTAGCAGCGTAGTCCTTGATTCTGGTTACGTAGCCCCTCAGCGAAACTTTTTCCATGTTAAGATGTCTTTTCTTTTTGGCTTCATCAGCGACTAGAACCTTTCATTAAAAAGGTCATTGAATTTGTTTGTCCTCTGTCATTATATTGGTCTTGTAGTTGCTTGATCAACAAAGTCTATAAAGAATGGCTATAAAATAAAGAAAATGTTTTGAGGGGATTGAATGAAAGCTGTTATGAAACATAGTACTGTAGACTAGATAATCTCGTTATAACCTCTTTGGGATTTTCTATCTTTACTTCAGTTGATCCTCTGAAGCAAAAAAACTAAATGGTTTGCTGTTGCCTGTAGGTTCCAAAATAACTCTCCTTTATACATGTATAACTGTATATCACAGGTTTATAAAAATGTTCTTTAATGTGTTTATCTGTCATGCTCATTTATCATGTATGACGATCGAAATGTTCCTTAACAATGTTCACATTGAGTTATCTTTGCAATTCTTGTATATATAAGGACGTATATAGTAAACCATCTAACTATCAGTCTTCTCCATATGACACTGTCGTTCCATCATGGCAAATATATTATCTTATCAGAAAAGGTTCTATTTTATTCTTGAAATATTCTATTGTCCAAAAATTAATATAGAAAATTGTGTATCCTTTTTGCTGTGAATGTTTTGTATTTAGCCGATATAAACAAAGTGATTCTTTTTATAATTAATCTGAAGTTATTTCATGTTTGTACTGAAGGTTGGAGGTCTGGGGGATGTCTTGACGGGTCTTAGCAAAGCACTACAGAAGAGAGGACACCTTGTGGAAATTATTCTTCCCAAATATGATTGCATGCAATATGAACATATTCGTGACTTGAGGGTAAGTTCATTGTTTAGATCCAGATCATCATACCTTGACAGAACCTTGATTTATGTAGCTTTTCTGCTTTTGTTTCTGATGCAGTGTCCTATCCTATACAGGTCTTAGATGTGGTTTTAGAGTCGTACTTTGATGGCCGATTGTTCAAAAATAAAGTCTGGGTTGGCACTGTCGAAGGTTAAGAGCATTTCAGTTACTCTTAGTATAACGAATCTTAGTATCTCATTTAATTTAACTATTACTTTGCAGGCCTTCCTGTCTATTTTATTGAACCTCATCATCCGGGTAATTTCTTCTGGAGAGGACAGTTGTATGGCGAGCATGATGACTTCAAGCGTTTCTCATACTTTAGCAGGGCAGCACTTGAGTTACTGTTTCAATCTGGCAAGAAACCAAACATTATTCATTGCCATGATTGGCAGACTGCTTTTGTTGTATGAATGATTAGACCTCAGTTTTTACTTTTTCTTTCTATCGCGGTTTGAATTTTTAGTTTTACTTGCTGACTGAATGTTTTCTCTCGTTCTTTAAGGCACCACTCTATTGGGATCTATATGCACCGAAAGGTCTGAATTCAGCTAGAGTCTGTTTTACATGTCACAATTTCGAGTATCAAGGGACTGCACCTGCTTCAGAATTAGCATCTTGTGGTCTTGATGTTAACCACTTAAACAGGCCAGATAGGATGCAGGACCACTCAGCTCATGACAGGGTCAATCCAGTAAAGGTAGTGGGACTTTTATTCAGCTATAACCATCTTGGAGTGGTTTTATCCCATTAAGGTAGTGTATATTATTAACATGTTCCTGTCTTTTTCAGGGTGCCATTGTGTTCTCTAACATTGTAACAACAGTATCACCAACCTATGCACAAGAAGTGCGGACTGCGGAGGTATGGATGTACTATAGTGACTTGCCCTATGATGCCATACTTTTTTGGTTACAGGGAACGAACCCTCTGATGCCATGTGAATTGCTGTAATATGTTTAGGGACAGGTCTGAGTCATAAAAGGCTGGACTGGGGAAACATCCCAGATATATGTATGTATGTGTCTGTGTGTTATGTTTTAGGCTCATTACTTGCACTATAACTCCCAAAGAAACTACCAAGTATAGTTCCTAGACTCCTATCCAAAAGTCCACTAAGTCTTGTTGACTAGATGAAGTGATCAACTAAGCGTCACTTTAATAAAGGATGAGATCAGAGACCATAAACTGCCAGATTCACTTTTAACCCTTTGGAAACAAAATCTAGACATCCTTACCCTTTCTTCCAGATTAACCCTTGATTCTTCATGAGTTGTTTGCTTTGTTTAATACTGCTTTAATTTATGTGAAATTCCTTGATTCCTCATGAGGGCATTGTATACTTTACATTGAACAGGGAGGAAAAGGCCTGCATGCAACCCTTAATTCACACTCTAAAAAGTTTGTTGGAATTCTGAATGGAATTGATAATGATGTATGGAACCCGGCAACTGATACTTATCTCAAAGTCCAGTACAGTGCCAATGATCTTCAGGGTAAAGCAGAAAATAAAGAAGCTTTAAGAAGAAATCTTAGGCTTTCTTCTGCTGATGTCAGGCGGCCATTGGTAATGTTTACCTATTAGCTATTTATCTTGTGAATTGATGAAGAAAAAAAACAATACCTCAAATTTCCATATTTTATGCAATTTATTCAACTTTAAAGTGATAGAAGTAATTCTTTTTTGTCGTGAGCTTGGGCATTTGGAGATCTATATTAATATTTCATTTGGAGATTTATGTTAATATTCTTACATTAACTGAATCACTGAACTTGGGAAAAAATTCTAGACGTGAAAAACATAAAACATGCAATGCTGTCTGTAATATACCATGATAGAATGATTTTTACTCTGTTTAGGTTGTTCTGTTTGGAATGCATCAACCATGGAGTGATTGTTACTTCGTTGATACTATTGAGTTAGAAGATTTATATAGTACGAATCTACTTTTTATTAGAAACTACACTGGAAATACTAGATTGTGTTCACTTCACTGTGCAGCGAAGTTGTTGATAATTTGTTTCTCAGAGTTTTTGTTCTCCTCTTGAGTTAGTAACAGAGGATATAGTTTAGAATTTTCAGCATACTTGTTGACGAGTTTGAACTATAATAAAAATTTTATTGAATTTGTTAATATGGAGGACAAACTTGTTGGCTTTCATTTTTCCCTTATTGGGTGCTGTAAATAATATGAATGAATTATATTATATGTATGAGCGTAGTTGTTCAGTTGAATTGATTAATCTATTGCTGAGTAGGTTGGTTGTATTACAAGATTGGTTCCCCAAAAGGGTGTGCATCTTATAAGGCACGCAATATATCGGACAGTGGAGCTGGGAGGACAGTTTGTACTTCTTGGTTCAAGCCCAGTGCCTCATATTCAAGTATATTTCTGCTGTTCTTTCTAGTATCAAGATGTTCAGTTTCAATTTTCTTCTTTACTAATAAGTCTGTTTTTTATTTTTTGCTAGAGGGAATTTGAGGATATTGCAAACCATTTTCAGAGTCATGAACATGTGCGGTTGATATTAAAGTATGATGAAGCTCTATCTCATTCAATTTATGCAGCATCAGACATGTTCATCATTCCATCCATCTTTGAGCCATGTGGCCTTACACAGGTAATGCTCATGCAAAATTTCCTCACCAATAACCATTGAGCAGCTAACATTTTGACCAAAATATTATATAATTTATCTTACTTTATTTTTTTATTATGAGAGTTGTTACTTATTTACAGATGATAGCAATGAACTATGGTTCAATTCCCTTAGCAAGAAAAACAGGAGGTCTGAATGACAGGTGAGTACTGTCTTGACTTTCATATTAAAAACCCCTTGATTTGAGGTAATCCATTTCAAAAATATATATAGTCTAATTTGTTTTTTTTTATATTTCCCGTATAGCGTTTTCGACATTGACGACGAAACAATACCAGTTCAGTTCAGAAATGGATATACATTTTTGACACCTGATGAAAAGGTAATTTTGTGGTACGCTAACACCACTGTCAACTTCAAATATAACTTCTTAATTATTCTTCGGCATTTGTGTCTGTCTGCTTTGCATTAGTCTTGCCATGAATTCAGATGGATCAGGCCAGCAATAGAAAATTTGAAAGTGCCTTGTGACGCATTCATTGTTTTGACAGACCCCCTCTTCTCATCTCTTGTCCTCCACTGAAAATGAAAAGAAAAAAGTACTCATCTTTCATCATTTTGATGCTGGTAAATGTTATGAAACTTTGCAGGAATTCAACACCACTTTGGACCGTGCATTTAACTACTACAAGAACAATAGTGACAGTTGGCGACAACTTGTACAGAAGAACATGACCATAGACTTCAGTTGGGACTCATCAGCATTACAATATGAGGGACTCTATGAGAAGTCTGTAGTCAGGGCAAGGATGGGAAATCGTTCTTGAGATTGTTTTAGTTCTCAATTTTCTGCTTGAGATTCATATGCTGCTGATTCTCTAACTCCTCCTGTCCAAAGCTGGTTTCTCACACAACTTGTGTATCTGAACTGATAAGAATGGCTTTCTTGGGAACTGATGTTGAACCGCTTGATCTTTCATGTGATTCAAATTTGAAGGAAATCTTTCTAGCAGGCAAATTATCTTCAAATCTGGGTCTGATTGAGGTTGAAGCTGATTTGAGGTTCTACTTGGGTCTTCTTGATTTTCATTGTTACACAAACTTTCATCAATCTTTGTGTGTATATATGTAATTGGTGTTTTGCAGCTGATGTATATCGCTGTTACACGTTCAAAGTGATTTTGATAAAACTTCGAACAAGTGATACTGATACAAGATTCATAGTTGTACTATACATGTAAAGATTATATGATATTCTCAAACTATATATATGACCAAGCAACAATTATATAAAGGAATTGTGTTTATCTGTCGCATTTTCTTAGGTTTCTTTGAATTGTACGCTTTACTTGTCATTCCTCAACCTCAAGTACATTTTTTTAACAAGTGAATAGGAGACATGTTAACCAGTCACTATATTTGTCCTCAATTTAGAGTTCACATGAGGTATTGCCTTCTCAATTGGTGCTAGTGACTGAAGCACCTTAAACAAATTACCAGAATCATCTACCGTACTCGGATAAAAGTAAAGTTTGAGACTCTGAGTATTGGATGCCAGAAAATATAAGAAAAAGAAAAAGATTGAGGCCCAAATAAAAAACCAAGATAATGCCTTGAAATCACATTATATCATCCATTAATTCACAAACAATTTACATCATCATCATTTAACAATTTCACTTTCCAGGGACAAAGTTTGTTGCGTAAGCCCATGCATTGTTGTTGACTGGATCGGCAAGGTGATCCGCAAGGTTCTCCAATGGACCTTTCTCGGTTACAATAGCTTGAACAAAAAACCCAAACATAGAGAACATGGCAAGTCTGCCATTCTTGGGCTCCTTCACCTAAAGCTCAGCAAATGCTTCTGGATCATCAGCAAGGCCCAATGGGTCAAAGCTACCACCAGGGTAAAGTGGGTCAACAACCTCCCCAAGCGGCCCACCTGCAATATGGTAAACTTCCACAGCACCCATCAAGATAACTTGGGTAGTAATTGCTTTTCTATTAATGACGAGAAAATTATCCCTACTATTTGAATCTTAGTAATCCAATCTACTATAAATAAAATGGGAGATTGTTTACTTCTCTCCAATATTCAAAATTCTCAAAAGAAAAAAAAAAATATATATATATATATATAATCTTTATGGGCATGAATGTTGTCTATGCCCATGTTCTTCATTCCAGTCATTAATCATTGTTTATTGCTTATTATTCATTTTTTTAACAGTAGGGAGCTGGGTAGATATTGTTTATTGTTCATTGTTCATTGTTTTGACAGTACTGATATGGGTAATTAAAAAAATTTACCGTCTGCAGTATTAAACTGCGGACGGGTCTACCTTCAAGGAGGGGATGTAAGAGATCTGGGTGAAGAATTGTTAAAGAATCTTTGTAAAAATGTAGCAATATCGTTATACTGTTTTTTTATAGAGATTCTTAAAAAACTCTTTACCCAGATCTCTTACATTTCCTCGAAGATAGACTTCATCCGCAGTTTAGTAAAAAAAATTAGTTACCCTATCCGTAATTTAATACTGTGGATAGTGAAATTTCAAAACGTCGTCGTTTCCTAAAATAAGGCTTAGTCTTCACCGTCCGCAATAAACTGGTGAGTGTATTAAATACACGCTGAGGTTATTTTAGACATTTAATCTCATCCGCAGTATAATACTACAGATATCTGAAAACTAAACTGCGGATAAGGGTCATTTAAACCGTCAAATCTCAACCTAGACGGTTAATATATGTTGTAAAAATATATCATTTTTTATAATATTGTCAATGAATCGATCCCTATATTTGTTACATAGATCATGTTAATTAACTTGATGAATATCTTTTCCTTATTTCATAGACCTTGGTGTCTGCTGTATAAGAGTATCTCCAACAGGCCGGAGAAGTATAAATTCTAGACTATATTTAGTCTAAGACTGAAATTTCACCCCAGCAGCTGGACTATATTTAGTTTGGGGGTTTTTCCGGCGATGCGAAGAGACTATATCAAGGAACTAGAATTTGATGGACTATAATTTTAAATATATTTAAATGGGAGGGTGGTGGGGGTGGGGATGACCGAAGAAAAAGGAGATGAAGGAACAGAGTCCATATACTTGCAGATCTGATCCGAATCCTATTTAGTTCCATTCAATTTCATGTTTTTCAAGAAGGGGAAGTATTAGATTTAAAAAAAAAAATAGCAATACATGACCCATATCTAATTGTATATTGACAACATGATATATGAAGTATGAAGGAGATGAAGGAAAACAAAACAGAGTCAATCACTGTAAACAAATAACCCGGGTCTAGATCAAATAACCCAGAGGGAGACCTAGACTTCAATCATTACAAAAATCAAAATGACTTGGAAGAGATCAAGATGAAACTTACAAATTTGATTTAGGTCAATCACGGTAAGGAGAGTGAAAAGGGAGAGCCCTTTGAAAAGAGGGAGACATAGAAAAGACTCAGACAAAGAAATAATGAAGAAAAGAGACAGACCACCACATTGAGACTGTGACGCCCCCAAATCTGGGTCCACACAGCCCAAACTTGAGTCGTCAAAAGACTACAACAAAATTATTACAACAAAGCACAACGTACTACAATACAGTGTATAATAATACACAACTAAGTCTTCACTATTATTGCCACACTATTTTACAAAACGTGAAGACTATGATAACTATTCCTCGGACCCTCACTCCATTCCCCGGCTAGACCCTGTTATGTTTTCATTTCCTGTTGAAAAACAATGGAACAAAAGAAAGGGTGAGCTCAAATAGCCCAGTAAAGAATATCATGACTAAGATAATGACGAATAAATTATCATTAGTCTTCAACAGTTGAGTTCTTGATAGAATACAATAGACTACAAGGTTTATATCAAAAACTGTAGTTAAATTCTTAAACAATGTTCAGATCAATAATAGCAGCGGAATAAGCAATCTATTAGAAGAATAATGCAGACTATAATGTCCACTCGCTTCTCTTTTTCGTAAAAACATCATCAACTTTTATCATCTGAAATACCATTAGTCATGATAATATAAATTCACAGTTCCTGATCATAATCATGCACATCAACAGTTCATCTTTGCACTACGGGCCAAAGATATTCAATATAGCACCAACGGTCATGATTATACCAGATTCAGCCTTTGGTCATAATCATACCAACCAACAGTTCATCTTTGCACTACGGGCCAAAGAGAACATTCACCACGTGTCATAAAACCGAACAGATGTATCGCCTTTAACCTATTATATCGCCTTTAACCTATCATCTGTTCAACAAATATATCACATCTGTGCCCCCGGCCACAGATATTCACAACAGCTTGATTTTTGGATGATTAGAATGATATAAATGATGAACAGAAGAAATAGGATAACAATAAGTATCGGAAGTTTACTTTGTACAGATTCAAATAATGTCCAAATTGTCAACATGATGTGGAGTGAAATTTAAAAATGATATTCAAGATCCACAGTTCAGAATAACGGTTACAATTCAATAGAAAGGTTCACGTAAATAGGAAGGTTCAGTTGAAATAATGAAGTTCAACTATTATTGAACATATAATATTTTCAGGAATTATAGAAGCAATAGTTCCATAATAAATTTCGATTTAGGAGTATGAAAGAAAATAATATCCCTTACCGTAGCAGGTTTGATTAACAAAAGGTGAAGGAAATTAATACAAAGGGTTATTCACCAACAGGCGGCAATCCGCTCCGTAAGGTTATTCCCACAATTTAATAGAATTTGAGTACAAAGAGTTATTCACCAAACAGGCGGCAATCCGCTCCGTAAGGTTATTCCCACAATTTAATAGAATTTGAGTACAAAGAGTTATTCACCAAACAGGCGGCAATCCGCTCCGTAAGGTTATTCTCAGAGATTAATAATGAATGAATACGAAAGGTTATTCACCAACAGGCGGCAATCCGCTCCGTAAGGTTATTCCCACAATTTAATACATGGAAATAAAAGGCACGTCTTATGAGTAAGGAAGAAACAATATTATTATCGAGAATCAAATAATGATAATCCCTTACCATAGTATGTTTGAATAATGGCAGATGAAAAAGATGGTATCCCTTACCTCAACACGTGACTGGATATTGATTTAAATGAGGTTGATTAACTTGAACAGTACACGTATACTTATAGATCTTCACAAATACTCAAGACGACTTAAGCACACTTAGAGAGAACTTTCACAAGAAGTATTTAGAGAGAGAAAGAAAGAACAAGTAAGGAAGTTTATGAAAAATCCTTAAGTTAAGGCTTCTATTTATAGCCAAAAATCTTATCATTCATTTAATCTAAACCATTCATTTAAAGATCATCTTTTAATCTACACCATCCATTTCAAATATTATATTATCTTTAATCTACACCATTCATTTCATATCACCTAATAATCACCTAACTTTATATTATAAACAAATCAATTTAATTATTCAACAATAATTCACACTTTAATCTACACCATTCATTTCATATCACCTAATAATCACCTAACTTTATATTATAAACAAATCAATTCAATTATTCAACAATAATTCACACTTTAATCTACACCATTCATTTCATATCACCTAATAATCACCTAACTTTATATTATAAACAAATAACTTTATCAATTCAATTATTATGACTAATTGTTATAAATACAGTATAGTTAGCTCTTAGATATCAAGTCAATAAATTAATGAAATACAACTGTTTAAATAACATCATAATAGAGATAACAATAATGTAAAATAAAGCATACGTTACTGTGTAATGACAATTATTGATTCAATAATGTGAATTACTGTGCATATGTTACTGTGACAATTATTAGGTTCAATAATTTTAAAAACAGTGCAACAACAATTATTGACTCAATGATATAAAATACAGTGTAATGACAATTATTAAATCAATAATGCAAAATACTGTGTAACAACAATTATTGAATTGATAATATAAAATATTATGCAGTGACAATTATCGATGAAATGATGCGTAACAGTTACGGTGTCAATTATCAGACCAATAATATGAGACACTATGCAATACCGTGTGTTACTGTAGAGTACCGTGTGCTACAGAAAATACCATAAACTACCGTATGCTACTATTCTTTTATCACCGGTATTTTAACAGTTCCGTTGACTATTTTTATTTAAAAAGGTTACTTCTGTCGTTTTTTATATCCGACAAATATTCCGTTGTGGGGTCCACCAATAATTTATTATTTCGGCGCCGTCGTACGGCACGAATATTCCCCGACCAAACGAATATTCCCCGACAAAGCGAATATTGTCCGACAAAATATAATTTACACATAACATCCTTAACTTTTAACTTTATCAATTTAACCATTTACTGTTTCATGAAAAAAAAAATATATGAAGAAAAATTAAATTTTATATTTCATAAAATTCGGGGTCTTACAGAGACGCAATCCAACGGATATAAAAAATAAAAATAAATAAAAAGCATGGTCATTAATTATTTTAATGAAGACAAAAAAAAAACATATGACCGTTGAAATATGACCATTAGAATATAGTCGTTGTAGTTTTTTAAAATTTATTGATTATTTTAATTTTTTTATATTATAGTCCACAGAATAGTCCATGGAATAGTCCATCTGCTGGAATGATTGAAGACTAAAAGACATATACTAATGTCACATGAACTAGATATAGTGTGACGCCCCCAAATCTGGGCCCACACAGCCCAAACTTGAGTCGTCAAAATACTACAACAAAATGATTACAACAAAGCACAACGTACAACAATACAGTGTATAATAATACACAACTAAGTCTTCATTATTATTGCCACACTATTTTACAAAACGTGAAGACTATGATAACTATTCCTCGGACCCTCACTCCATTCCCCGGCTAGACCCTGTTATGTTTTCATCTCCTGTTGAAAAACAATGGAACAAAAGAAAGGGTGAGCTCAAATAGCCCAGTAAAGAATATCATGACTAAGATAATGACGAATAAATTATCATTAGTCTTCAACAGTTGAGTTCTTGATAGAATACAATAGACTACAAGGTTTATATCAAAAACTGCAGTTAAATTCTTAAACAACGTTCAGATCAATAATAGCAGCGGAATGAGTAATCTATTAGAAGAATAATGCAGACTATAATGTCCACTCGGTTCTCTTTTTAGGAAAAACATCATCAACTTTTATCATCTGAAATATCATTAGTCAAGATAATACAAATTCACAGTTCCTGATCATAATCATGCACATCAACAGTTCATCTTTGTACTACGGGCCAAAGATATTCAATATAGCACCAACGGTCATGATTATACCAGATTCAGCCTTTGGTCATAATCATACCAAACAACAGTTCATCTTTGCACTACGGGCCAAAGAGAACATTCACCACGTGCCATAAAAGACACCGAACAGATGTATCGCCTTTAACCTATTATATCGCCTTTAACCTATCATCTGTTCAACAAATATATCACATCTGTGCCCCCGGCCACAGATATTCACAACAGCTTGATTTTTGGATGATTAGAATGATATAAATGATGAACAGAAGAAATAGGATAACAATAAGTATCGGAAGTTTACTTTGTACAGATTCAAATAATGTCCAAATTGTCAACATGATGTGGAGTGAAATTCAAGATCCACAGTTCAGAATAACGGTTACAATTCAATAGAAAGGTTCACGTAGATAGGAAGGTTCAGTTGAAATAATGAAGTTCAACTATTATGGAACATATAATATTTTCAGGAATTATAGAAGCAATAGTTCCATAATAAATTTCGATTTAGGAGTATGAAAGAAAATAATATCCCTTACCGTAGCAGGTTTGATTAACAAAAGGTGAAGGAAATTAATACAAAGGGTTATTCACCAACAGGCGGCAAACCGCTCCGTAAGGTTATTCCCACAATTTAATAGAATTTGAGTACAAAGAGTTATTCACCAAACAGGCGGCAATCCGCTCCGTAAGGTTATTCTCAGAGATTAATAATGAATGAATACGAAAGGTTATTCACCAACAGGCGGCAATCCGCTCCGTAAGGTTATTCCCACAATTTAATAGGATTTGAGTACAAAGAGTTATTCACCAAACAGGCGGCAATCCGCTCCGTAAGGTTATTCTCAGAGATTAATAATGAATGAATACGAAAGGTTATTCACCAACAGGCGGCAATCCGCTCCGTAAGGTTATTCCCACAATTTAATACATGGAAATAAAATGCACGTCTTATGAGTAAGGAAGAAACAATATTATTATCGAGAATCAAATAATGATAATCCCTTACCATAGTACGTTTGAATAATGGAAGATGAAAAAGATGGTATCCCTTACCTCAACACGTGACTGGATATTGATTTAAATGAGGTTGATTAACTTGAACAGTACACGTATACTTATAGATCTTCACAAATACTCAAGATGACTTAAGCACACTTAGAGAGAACTTTCACAAGAAGTATTTAGAGAGAGAAAGAAAGAACAAGTAAGGAAGTTTATGAAAAATCCTTAAGTTAAGGCTTCTATTTATAGCCAAAAATCTTATCATTCATTTAATCTAAACCATTCATTTAAAGATCATCTTTTAATCTACACCATCCATTTCAAATATTATATTACCTTTAATCTACACCATTCATTTCATATCACCTAATAATCACCTAACTTTATATTATAAACAAATCAATTTAATTATTCAACAATAATTCACACTTTAATCTACACCATTCATTTCATATCACCTAATAATCACCTAACTTTATATTATAAACAAATCAATTCAATTATTCAACAATAATTCACACTTTAATCTACACCATTCATTTCATATCACCTAATAATCACCTAACTTTATATTATAAACAAATAACTTTATCAATTCAATTATTATGACTAATTGTTATAAATACAGTATAGTTAGCTCTTAGATATCAAGTCAATAAATTAATGAAATACAACTGTTTAAATAACATCATAATAGAGATAACAATAATGTAAAATAAAGCATACGTTACTGTGTAATGACAATTATTGATTCAATAATGTGAATTACTGTGCATATGTTACTGTGACAATTATTAGGTTCAATAATTTTAAAAACAGTGCAACAACAATTATTGACTCAATGATATAAAATACAGTGTAATGACAATTATTAAATCAATAATGCAAAATACTGTGTAACAACAATTATTGAATTGATAATATAAAATATTATGCAGTGACAATTATCGATGAAATGATGCGTAACAGTTACGGTGTCAATTATCAGACCAAAAATATGAGACACTATGCAATACCGTGTGTTACTGTAGAGTACCGAGTGCTACAGAAAATACCAATAACTACCGTATGCTACTATTTTTTTATCACCGGTATTTTAACAGTTCCGTTGACTATTTTTATTTAAAAAGGTTACTTCTGTCGTTTTCTATATCCGACAAATATTCCGTTGTGGGGTCCACCAATAATTTATTATTTCGGCGCCGTCGGACCAAACGAATATTCCCCGACCAAACGAATATTCCCCGACAAAGCGAATATTGTCCGACAAAATAAAATTTGCACATAACATCCTTAACTTTTAACTTTATCGATTTAACCACTTACTGTTTCAAAAAAATATATATATATGAAGAAAAATTAAATTTTGTATTTCATAAAATTCGGGGTCTTACAACCTCCCCTCCTTATGAAATTTCGTCCCCGAAATTGACGTACCTGACATATCGAAGAGGTAAGGATACTTAGATTTCATCTCAGATTCTAGCTCCCAGGTCATTTCCTCAGTATCTTGGTTCCTCCATAAAACCTTAACTTGAGGTATAACCTTTGAGCGTAGGATCTGCTCCTTCTTATCCAGGATCTTAACAGGTACCTCCTCGTATGTTAAATCCTCTGCTATAACGTCTGGTTCTAACTCAATGACGTGGTTTGGGTCCTTCACATATTTACGTAACATAGATATGTGAAAAACGTTATGGATGCGAGACATACTTGGTGGTAGGGCTAGTCTGTAGGCTACAGTTCCTATTTGATCGAGGATTTCAAATGGGCCAATAAATCGAGGGTTGAGCTTTCCTCTCTTTCCGAATCTCGTAACCCCTTTCCATGGAGAAACACGTAAGAATACATGATCTCCGACGTTGAAACTTTCGTCTCTCCGATGAAGATCAGCATAACTCTTTTGTCGTTCTTGTGCGGTCTGTATTCGTTGTCGGATCATTTGGATCTTTTCGGTCGTCAAGCGTACCAACTCGGGTCCCAACAATTTTGCTTCTCCTACCTCATTCCAACATATTGGAGAGCGACACTTCTTTCCATACAATGCCTCGAATAGAGCCATGCCTATGCTTGCTTGGTAACTGTTGTTGTAAGAAAATTCCACCAACGGCAAGTACTTATCCCAACTTCCTTTGAAGTCTAATACACAAAGTCTCAAAAGATCTTCGAGGGTCTGGATCGTCCTTTCCGATTGTCCGTCCGTTTGAGGATGGTATGCAGAACTAAAACGTAGTTCAGTGCCCATAGCTTTTTGTAGACTGATCCAAAAGCGTGAAGTGAATCTAGGATCTCGATCAGAAACTATGGAAACTGGCATGCCATGCAATCTCACGATCTCATTTATGTACATACCGGCAAGACGTTCAAGTGAAAAGTTTTCTCGTATAGGCAAGAAATGAGCAGATTTGGTCAATCTATCTACGATCACCAAAATTGCATCTAAGCCTTGAGAAACTTTTGGAAGACCCGTCACGAAGTCCATATTGATGTGTTCCCACTTCCATTCGGGAACTTCAAGTGATTGTAATGGACCTTTAGGAACTTGATGTTCTGCCTTGACACGTTGACAAGTTAGGCACCTTGAGATAAACTCCGCAATCTCTCTTTTCATATTGTTCCTCCAAAATGTATGTCGAAGATCTCGATACATCTTGGTACCTCCTGGGTGGATTGCGAACGGCGTGTTGTGTGCCTCCATCATGATTTTATGCTTTAATTCAGGATCGTTAGGAACACAGAGTCGAGAGTTGACTCGAAGTATTCCTTTCTCGTCAATTCTTGCTTCGGGAATGGCACATTCTTGTACTTTCTTTATCATGTTTATCAGTTCCGGATCGGTAGCTTGAGCAGCTTTAATTTTATCGATTAAAGTTGGTTCTACTCGCACGTGAGCAATCTTCGAGTGGGTCCCTGGTGTCTTTAGCTCTATCTCCATCTTTTGCAAGTCGTACAAAATACACTTTTGTGTTGTTAGCAGTGCACTTGTACTTGCATAAGATTTTCTGCTCAAAGCGTCAGCTACAACGTTCGCCTTTCCCGGGTGATACTGGATTGTGTGGTCATAATCCTTTAACAGTTCAAGCCAACGTCGTTGTCGCATGTTGAGTTCCTTCTGGGTGAAGAAATACTTGAGACTTTTATGATCCGTATAGATATCCACTTTTTCTCCGTACAAGTAGTGTCTCCAGATCTTCAACGCGAAAACGACTGCTGCCAACTCTAGATCATGAGTAGGATAATTTTTCTCATAATTTTTGAGTTGTCGAGAGGCATAGGCTATAACCTTTCCATGTTGCATAAGGACACAGCCTAGACCTTTGCCAGAAGTATCGCTGTAGATAACAAATTCTCCTGATCCTGATGGTATGGTCAGAACAGGAGCTGAAACAAGTCTCCTCTTGAGTTCTTGAAAACTCTTCTCGCATTCCTCGCTCGATATAAGTTTTGTACTAGAATGAATGATACCGATATCTAGTAATTAAACTTTCAACTCTTGGTGTTCTATGGGAGCCATTTGGTATGGGACTTTAAAAATGGGCTTAGTGTCGGGTTCAAGATCGATACAGAATTCAATTTCACGGTTTGGGGTAAGCCAGAAAGTTCCTCAGAAAAACGTCAGGAAACTCATTAACAATGGGAATATCATTCAAGTTTGACGTGTTTTTGTTCAAATCAGTGACATGAGCTAAAAAGGCTTGACATCCGTTTTTCAATAAACGAATGGCTTTATGGCTAGAAATAACAGTTATAGATTTCAATGGTTTAGTTACTTGAATTTGCATGACAGGTTGATTAGGAATATGAAAACTAATAATCTTATGAAAACAATCAATTTTAGCATGATGGGTAGTCAACCAATCAATTCCTAAAATCACATCAAATTCACGCATCTCCAAAGAAATAAGGTCAACAGGTAATGTGAGGTTGTTGATTTGAACTAGGCAAGATTTATAGATAGTAAATGTAATAGGTATTTCTCCCAATGAGGTTTCAACTGATAAGACAAGATTTAAGTTTTCAATAGTCAAATTTAAACGTTGAGTACATATAGGTGAGATAAAAGAGTGGATAGAGCCAGTATCTAATATGGCATAGACTTCACGAGAATTTATGAATAGCTTACCGGTTATCACCTCATTCGGTTTCTTGACTGTTATCGTCAAATCGAATCCCGAATACTTCATTCGGATCTTCACGTATTTCAACCATGGGAATACCACTGAATAATTTTCTAGCAAACTGTTTCTCGGGTTCATCAACTTCATCAGTAGTAAGGTACCAATGATTTCCATTAAAATAGTATTTTCGATAGACTGCAGTTTCCACGATAGTGACTAACTTAACCTGAATTCCTCTAAATTGTAACGCCCAAAAGTATAGAAACATCATTTTTAAATAATCTTGAAAATCATAGCTGGAACACCATAAATCCCAAAGACTAATATGAAAAGTCCATATATTCTGATCCTTTGTTATAGAGCATAACCATGTGATATCACTCTCCCAATTAGTGAGTAAATTAAAGGCAATAATTTCCGCAAGTTCGTTACTTCCTTTAATTGCTTCTAAGAATGGATCTGGAACGACTGTAGCAGAGCTTTCACCTTCATCCTTACTGGATAGAACACGCATAATTTTTGCCTTAGGCAAATGATTCAACTCTGAGTTTGTAAGAAGATTATTCGTCACCTCTTGTTTTGCAGCTACATTTGTTTCGGTAATTTCATAATTAACCTCCTGATTTCCAGATGCCATAATTAACTGTGGTCACAAAATAAATGTTAGTTCAAATAAACTGACTCATCTCTTCATGTTCCTACATTCAAATCGATTCATTAGATAAAAAATAAATCTAATTTAGGTAGGACACACTAGTGATTGATTCTATTCGTCTCTCCCCTCCTAGTTCTAACCCCAGATCTCCATTAAAGACCATATCCCTAAGCTCTGATACCAACTGTGACGCCCCCAAATCTGGGCCCACACAGCCCAAACTTGAGTCGTCAAAATACTACAACAAAATGATTACAACAAAGCACAACGTACAACAATACAGTGTATAATAATACACAACTAAGTCTTCATTATTATTGCCACACTATTTTACAAAACGTGAAGACTATGATAACTATTCCTCGGACCCTCACTCCATTCCCCGGCTAGACCCTGTTATGTTTTCATCTCCTGTTGAAAAATAATAGAACAAAAGAAAGGGTGAGCTCAAATAGCCCAGTAAAGAATATCATGACTAAGATAATGACGAATAAATTATCATTAGTCTTCAACAGTTGAGTTCTTGATAGAATACAATAGACTACAAGGTTTATATCAAAAACTGCAGTTAAATTCTTAAACAACGTTCAGATCAATAATAGCAGCGGAATGAGTAATCTATTAGAAGAATAATGCAGACTATAATGTCCACTCGGTTCTCTTTTTAGGAAAAACATCATCAACTTTTATCATCTGAAATATCATTAGTCAAGATAATACAAATTCACAGTTCCTGATCATAATCATGCACATCAACAGTTCATCTTTGTACTACGGGCCAAAGATATTCAATATAGCACCAACGGTCATGATTATACCAGATTCAGCCTTTGGTCATAATCATACCAAACAACAGTTCATCTTTGCACTACGGGCCAAAGAGAACATTCACCACGTGCCATAAAAGACACCGAACAGATGTATCGCCTTTAACCTATTATATCGCCTTTAACCTATCATCTGTTCAACAAATATATCACATCTGTGCCCCCGGCCACAGATATTCACAACAGCTTGATTTTTGGATGATTAGAATGATATAAATGATGAACAGAAGAAATAGGATAACAATAAGTATCGGAAGTTTACTTTGTACAGATTCAAATAATGTCCAAATTGTCAACATGATGTGGAGTGAAATTCAAGATCCACAGTTCAGAATAACGGTTACAATTCAATAGAAAGGTTCACGTAGATAGGAAGGTTCAGTTGAAATAATGAAGTTCAACTATTATGGAACATATAATATTTTCAGGAATTATAGAAGCAATAGTTCCATAATAAATTTCGATTTAGGAGTATGAAAGAAAATAATATCCCTTACCGTAGCAGGTTTGATTAACAAAAGGTGAAGGAAATTAATACAAAGGGTTATTCACCAACAGGCGGCAAACCGCTCCGTAAGGTTATTCCCACAATTTAATAGAATTTGAGTACAAAGAGTTATTCACCAAACAGGCGGCAATCCGCTCCGTAAGGTTATTCTCAGAGATTAATAATGAATGAATACGAAAGGTTATTCACCAACAGGCGGCAATCCGCTCCGTAAGGTTATTCCCACAATTTAATAGGATTTGAGTACAAAGAGTTATTCACCAAACAGGCGGCAATCCGCTCCGTAAGGTTATTCTCAGAGATTAATAATGAATGAATACGAAAGGTTATTCACCAACAGGCGGCAATCCGCTCCGTAAGGTTATTCCCACAATTTAATACATGGAAATAAAATGCACGTCTTATGAGTAAGGAAGAAACAATATTATTATCGAGAATCAAATAATGATAATCCCTTACCATAGTACGTTTGAATAATGGAAGATGAAAAAGATGGTATCCCTTACCTCAACACGTGACTGGATATTGATTTAAATGAGGTTGATTAACTTGAACAGTACACGTATACTTATAGATCTTCACAAATACTCAAGATGACTTAAGCACACTTAGAGAGAACTTTCACAAGAAGTATTTAGAAAGAGAAAGAAAGAACAAGTAAGGAAGTTTATGAAAAATCCTTAAGTTAAGGCTTCTATTTATAGCCAAAAATCTTATCATTCATTTAATCTAAACCATTCATTTAAAGATCATCTTTTAATCTACACCATCCATTTCAAATATTATATTACCTTTAATCTACACCATTCATTTCATATCACCTAATAATCACCTAACTTTATATTATAAACAAATCAATTTAATTATTCAACAATAATTCACACTTTAATCTACACCATTCATTTCATATCACCTAATAATCACCTAACTTTATATTATAAACAAATCAATTCAATTATTCAACAATAATTCACACTTTAATCTACACCATTCATTTCATATCACCTAATAATCACCTAACTTTATATTATAAACAAATAACTTTATCAATTCAATTATTATGACTAATTGTTATAAATACAGTATAGTTAGCTCTTAGATATCAAGTCAATAAATTAATGAAATACAACTGTTTAAATAACATCATAATAGAGATAACAATAATGTAAAATAAAGCATACGTTACTGTGTAATGACAATTATTGATTCAATAATGTGAATTACTGTGCATATGTTACTGTGACAATTATTAGGTTCAATAATTTTAAAAACAGTGCAACAACAATTATTGACTCAATGATATAAAATACAGTGTAATGACAATTATTAAATCAATAATGCAAAATACTGTGTAACAACAATTATTGAATTGATAATATAAAATATTATGCAGTGACAATTATCGATGAAATGATGCGTAACAGTTACGGTGTCAATTATCAGACCAAAAATATGAGACACTATGCAATACCGTGTGTTACTGTAGAGTACCGAGTGCTACAGAAAATACCAATAACTACCGTATGCTACTATTTTTTTATCACCGGTATTTTAACAGTTCCGTTGACTATTTTTATTTAAAAAGGTTACTTCTGTCGTTTTCTATATCCGACAAATATTCCGTTGTGGGGTCCACCAATAATTTATTATTTCGGCGCCGTCGGACCAAACGAATATTCCCCGACCAAACGAATATTCCCCGACAAAGCGAATATTGTCCGACAAAATAAAATTTGCACATAACATCCTTAACTTTTAACTTTATCGATTTAACCACTTACTGTTTCAAAAAAATATATATATATGAAGAAAAATTAAATTTTGTATTTCATAAAATTCGGGGTCTTACATATAGTCTAACAGATAATCCATCTGTTGAAGATGCTCTGAACGACAAGCTCTCACGCGTCAGTAGGTTAATTATTCAAAAATTGGGCTACAGTGATCTACTTGTGGGACTTTTATATATATATATATATATATATATATATATATATATATATATATATATATATATATATCACTGTACAGTCTGTTAAACAACTCAATTCTATAAGCCTTGAATTGAAACTGAGAGCAAATTTAAATAAATATAAATATTACTGCAAAATTTAAAACATGCTTTAACTTTCAATGGTAAAGTTTGAAGTTGTGTTTCCAAATAAAAGTAAGTAAATATTTATCTCTTCAATATTATATTACTGTAATCTTTGATGGCTGAGAGATAATATTAATTGTGGTTGGTAGATATAAAATCCAATAGCTATCAAGACCTGGAGATCATATCTACATAAACCTAGGAAGGAGAAGAACGCATCTTCCTATGAACTTGTGTTTTTTACATATGTATGAGATTAAGAAGTCAATTTTCCACATTGGGGAACCACAAGAGTAAAACCCATTACAACTCTCTTCGTTCTAAAATTAAATATATACTTTATTTTTTTAGTTTATTTTAAAATTTAAAATACAATTTTTATTGGGTTATAATATGATTATGTTCTAATTTTCTATTACTTTTATACTATCATCTTTAACAGTAATTCTAAACTATTAACTAATATTAATGGTTTATTTGAGAACATATAATGACACTCTTAAAAGTTATCGTATATCTCTAATTTTTAAAAGGATCCCGATATAATAAAAATTTACTACTAAGAGAAAGGAGATGATTAATAAGCCCAAATAATTAAACTATAATAAAATAACTACAGAAGAAATAAAAGAAGAGATATATAAAAGGGCTAAAGATCTTTGAAAAAGGCATGTATGTATGATTATGTTAATTCTTTGGCTCCACTCATTTAGAAGTGGTTCAGAAAATGGCCACCCAAAGTTTAAGAAATAGGATGAAGATAAAGAAGAAAATAAAAAAAATGTTTCAAACAAGTCTCACTTGTGCTTCATGAAGACAATGACTAACATAACATAACATAAAACACATGATAGGAGAATTAAAAGCTGTCACAACTTGACTTCTTTTACACATTATCACTATTTAAGAGGAAGGGAATATTTACAATAGCATCCCTAATTTGATCATGACCTAATTTTATACTATCAGATGTATGTTAGTGGCCTTGTTAGTAGTATAAACAAGCTCTTTTGTGCCCCTAATTAATTATTCTAATTACTAGTATTTAATATTAAATCATTTTTATAAGTTGCCCCAAATACGATAAATATCCAGTGCAGAAAACTTGATTATATCGTCGTGTCTTTAAGTTCTCAACTATAAGAGGGATCACAAAACAAAAAAAAAATACTGAGGGAGGGTGATTTTTCATCTGAAATGCTTTGCAATTTTTCTCATAAAACAATAAATTATTAATTCTTTCTATAATGTTTAAATAAAGTAGAAATTTCTAAACGTGCAATTTAGCCTCCAAATTTGTTAATCATGAAAAGCTAAAAGCATGCAAGAATCTGATTATGTGACAACCAACACCCAAAAGAAAAGGAATCAGCCAAGATATCCAAAGTAATGGTAGTCAAATAAGTCATATAGTATAAGAATTTTTAATTTATTGTTGTTACAAGTTATGATTTATTTATACGTACTAATAAAATAAATATATTTATTTAGAAAATTATATTAATATAGATTTGTCTCTATTATGATATATCCTTTAGCTTTTATCATCCCATATATATTCCATCAAAACAAGGTAAAAATAAAAAATAAGAAATAACCAAAATATTTGGCTACTGACAATAATATTAATGACACTAAATGATCATCATCACCACCAAATTATTTTTAAAATTCAAAATTTCATTAAAGCCAGTCTGATATTCCCGTCTATCCCTATAAATAAAATTGAAAGCTCACTCATTCATTTCATTCATAATAACCAGACTTTTGGTCATTTCATTGTTCACATCCATGGCAGCGTCCGTTCTATCTCTTCCCATTTCTCTTCTACTTTTGTGCTTCCATTCAGGTTTCTCTTCACCATATGTTTGGCATTTTCAGTACTACTATATTTTATTAGGATGATTTTTACATTCATATATATATATATATATATATATATATATATATATATATAATTAAAGACCATTACATGATTATTTATTGCCTTCATTAATTAATCGCCTTAGCTAGCTACTAGGTTTTCTTAAATTATTAAATGGGAGTTTTATGTGTCAAAGGACATTGTTCCTGCATGTATTATCTCAATGAACTCTTACTACCCATTGAAACCCAAGAATTCCATATTTTGATGATCAAAAGAAAAAAATAGAAATTAAAAATCCCTCTTTGCCTTTCTAAATTCTCGTCTACCTCCATTTCTGATTCAAACATTTGAGCTACAATTTCTTTAATTTCAATAGAATGAGTTTTATTTTTATTTTATCTTTGCTTGTGTTGTAGGTGGAGTACTGAGTTCTGTACATGGACAGGCACATGAACAGGTAATGTGGACACAAATTCATTCCACATCATTTACACAGACACAAACACACACACACACACACACACACACACACACACACATATATATATGTGATCCCTTAACCTAATGGTTGATGCAATTTTTTCTTGGTGGGTTGTAGGGATATTGGTGTGTGGCGAAGCCATCGTCATCGGATGAGGAACTGACGGAGAACATAAACTATGCGTGTGGATATGTGAATTGCAGTGTGATTCAGAAAGGTGGCCCTTGTTTCTATCCTGAGACTCAAATGAACCATGCCTCAGTTGTTATGAATCTTTACTACCAAAAAGAGGGAAAGCATTTTTTCAATTGCGACTTCAAGAAGTCTGCTGTCATTGTTGTGACTGACCCAAGTAAGCTGCATCCATCTTTATTAACTACTCCCTCCGTTCAATAAATAAAGGAAAGTCTCATTTACAAAATTTATAAATATTAAAAATATAATTTGTCTATATTTATTATTAAAAATAATAAGTTATTAATATTAAATAAAATTATGATAACAAACTTGAATATATATATTTATTTATTTCATACTACTATCATTAAAAAAGGGCTAATTTTTGTGTAACAGCAGGAGTATAATCTTAATTTAAGGCTTTATAAGTTAAGGACGAAAATTTGCTATGGAATTTCCTTTCTCTTCTATTTTTTATTTACTGAAAAAAGTACCAATAAGGAAAGGAAATTATTATAATTTAATTTCACGGTTTATTTCCTCGTCGTTTTTGATATTTTCATGATTTTTAGACAAAAAAAATGGTAAGATCAGTTCTCATGTTAAGACACTTAACATTTCCTTTGTACTTACCAAATTCTCTTCTTATCATTTTTGATTGCAGATCAAAAGCCAATCCTAAAGTTTAATTATTTGTAGTTTCTTCTTTTGTTTTATATTGGAGTGCTTTTTTGTTTCTTTTGTCGACATGAATTATATATATATAAGGAATTAATATTTCTACAATAAAAATTAATATTGTCACAAGACTCTACTCACATGAAGGTAAGCCTCACTTATTATTGTCTATTCATGTGAGTAGAGTCTTAAGAAAATATCAATTCTCTCTCTCTCTCTATATCTCTCTCTCTATATATATATATATATTCTAATGTTTGTTTTTATAAATTTTGCAGGCTATGACGATTGCGTCTACAAATGTGATAAATAGTCTAAGATTTATGTTATAAATTTATGTTTTCCCCAACTTTATGATAGTTGCAAGTAAGATTGTAACTCAAGTCAAACAGTTCGAACTCGACTAAAAAAAATATGAGTTCGACTCGAATTCGTTAATAATATGATTTAAATTTGAACACAAAAAATAGCTCAAATAAAAATACTTGTAAAATCTAAGTAAAGTTATACTCGACTCGTTTAGGATTCAAACTGTGACGACCCCAAATCCAGGTTCTTTAACCTCGGGTTTGGTTCTCACTGTACAATACATAACAACAATGAAATACATATATTGTATTCAAACTTCGCGGAATAATACAAAAGGTTTCTTAATCAAAAGGCTACACTTCCCAAGGTCTATTACCTTAATCTTAACATTACATATCTTAAGGGAAATACAAAAGATTTACAACAGTAATTACATAACAGTAATATAAACTAGCATGCAATTACTAAAACTAAACATTCGCTTTCCCCTTGCCTTTGTCCGATTTAGAGCTTTCGGGAATGGCTGAAATAAAGTCATGATATAGCAAGAATGAGCAACTAAATGGCTCAGCAAGTTTATAAACAACAATTATACGATATATCATGATGAAGGGAAATAACTTCAAGGTTTCAACAATAACAATTGTGAAAGATAACAAGAATCAATGTTCAATAAAAGAAGGAATTGACTCTTTACTGCTGAGTGGTCTTTAATGACCATGAACTGCTACTAAGGTAGAACAGACATACAATGTCTGACTCCTTGTTAAAATAACGGGACACTTGAGGGGATCAGTCCTCTCATGTCCTATGTATATGCATCACATTTAGATTTCTTGCGCGCTTTCGGTTTCCCGACAAATAAAAATCCCCCTTTAACTAGGGTTGTTCTTTCTCAGTCTTACTGTAAGAATCCGCACCAGCCAATGGTTTGGATAAGCTTTTATAATATTCAATTGATGAATTTAAACATGCATTTGTCTAGCCGAAACAATTAGCTTAGACATTCTTAAACAATTGTAAAAGCACTATGTGCGAATACAATAATCAATAACGATATGAAGTAATTTTTGATAATTAATTCACTCAAAGGTCTGTCAAATAACTACGAATGTAGATACTTGCTCAACAATAATTGAAATGTAAATACGGTTGAAGAATAACTGCAACAATAAATACAAGTTCAGGGGTAGAAAACTTGCCTCGTGCGTCGTTTACTGCTAACCAACTTAATTTAACAATCCTTGAACGGACCTAACAATTAAATCAGTTTGATCTTAAATTAGTATCTTATACTTGTAAGTATAATGACCTTTATAAACCTTACGAACCACATAATTATATAATTATGGGTATATAAACACATAGGAAACATTATCATTAATTACTTGATAATATTTCAAACACAAAGAACCTATATTAATTATTTAATATAGTTCACACACTTATATAATATTATTAACAATTTAATAATATTTTATTAGTCTTGTAGTATTATTAATCGTTTAATAATACATTATTAGTCTTCTAATATTATTAATCTTTTAATAATATTCTATCAATCACTTAACATTATTAATCCATTAATAACATTTTATTGTCCTTATAATATTATTAATTATTTAATAATATTTTATCATCCTTATAATATTATTAATCATTTAATAATATTTTATTCACCTCATAATATTATTAATCCTTTAATAATATTTTATTTATTATTTAATATTATTAAATATTTTAAATCATTATCTAATATTATTAATCATTTAATAATATTTTATTACCTCATTAATATTATTAACCATTTAATAATATTTTAAACATTATCTAATATTATTAATTATTTAATAATATTTTATTTAATATCCAATATTATTAATCATTTAATAATATTTTATTATCTTATTAATATTATTAATCATCTAATAATATTTTAAATCATTATCTAATATTATTAATCATTTAGTAATATTTGATTTATTATCTAATATTATTAATCATTTAATAATATTTTATTCATTATCTGATATTATTAATCATCAAATCATATTTTATTTATTTACTAATATTATTATTTATTTAATAATATTTTATTGACTTATTAATGTTATTACTCATTTAATAATATTTTAATCTCTTACTAATATTATCAATCATTTCATAATATTTAATTACTTATTAATATTATTAACCATGTAGTAATATTTTAATACTATTTAAATAATACCAAAAGTTAACTTTTAAATTGGGTTAACCTTAGTATTTAATTTAAACATTTAGATAGCATTGATTTACAAATAGACTCCATATAAATTTGTTTAATACCCAAATATATTCATTTTACACCTATTTCAACTTAATTTTTCAAAGAAAACTCGACCCGGATCGACCCGACCCGACCCGGACCGACTCGACCCGACCCGGAGCACCAAAAATCTGCTTAGCAGATTGTTCTGACGCAGCTGCGTCAGTCCTGACGCGGCTGCGTCAGTCCTGACGCGGCTGCGTCAGCCATTTTGTCCGAAAGTCAACTGTTTGACTGCTCGACCCTCCGACGCTCCGACAGCCATAACTTCTTCATACGAAAATATTTTTGGGTGGTTCTTAAGTCCATTCTCATCAGAATTTCCCCCTCTACAATTTCTATTTAGATCACAAATCCAAATTCCAAACGTAACTAGACTCAAAATGGCTCACAATGCAACATAGGGTTTTAAAATCAACATCCTTTGCGGTAAAAGCCATAACTTCTTTGTTATTCATTATTTTTGAAAAGTTCAAAAAGGTTTTATCTTTAAAACTCATAGATCTAGCTTTCTAGCCATAAAAATCCACTTTCCGATTTGTACATTTCAAAATACAACCATAAACCTAGCATGCATAGTTAGGGTTTACCGGTAAAATTGTGTTATGAACTTTTCTACCATTTTTATGTATTTCTAACATACCAAAATATGTTATAAACACATAGATCTATGAATATACATATATTACATAGTTAAATACTTCTAGATCATCAAAACGAGTTTTGATCGGTTAAAAATAGATTTTAACCGATCAAAAGCTTTCTAGACTACAAAAATGAAATAAGATGAAGTTGAGAGCACTTTTAAACCTTTGTGATTTGTTTGCTCTCCTTCTTCTCCTACCAAAGTATGTTGTGTAGCTTGAGGACATCCACCAAGACCTTCCTTAGCTTTTTCTCTCAACTCACAAGTGTATTTTTCCTTTCTAGCTAACAAATGTTCTCTCTTTTCTCTTTGGATGTGTCTAGCAAATGAACTAACAACCAAAACAAGAGTGTTGAGCATCCTATTTATAGCCAACCCTTAATCTAGCATTAATTCACTAATCAAGCTATGTTGGTGAAATTAAATGCTAAGTATGATTACTATTCCATTGATTGACTAGTTGATAGACCTTTGGAATGACTAGAGTTGTTGGCCAACTTATGACATAGAGTAAATTAGAAGCAATCTAGGAAATCAAGTCATCCAAGTGGGGCCCTCCAAAAATTCAGCAAAATGGATTTTCCAAGCCATTTTTCCTTTATTTTTAATGCTAAAATGTGCATATATACATCTATATATATATATATATACATATCTATATATATATTGACCAAAGTTTGACCTTAATTGGACTTCATATTGGGCTTGGGAATAACTTCTATTGGGCTCATTCAATTAAATTGTTTGGGCTCAATTTAAATAACACATTGGGCTTATATTAAATAATCTATGTTACATTTAATTAAATCAAGCATTGGGCTTGTTTAATTAATTACATGGGCTAGTAATTAAATTAAGTACATGAGCTACTAGGTTAATATCTTTAACCTAGTTTATCAACTTATTTGGATTTAAAATATAATCCAATTAGATTTGCTTTAATTAATTATACACTTTGCTTTAATCCTTTAAATAAATATACAAGCACATAAGTACATTTATTTAATTATCTAATGTACAATTAATTAATGCGAAAAGTTTAAATTCATTGCTAAATATTTATTAAGTTTATTTACAATGACTAATGAAATTCGTGGTCATTACACAAACTATTCGAATTTTCTATCATAATTCGATACATACTCAATTGATACATATTGGAATAGCTAGATACTCGATACATTCTTTTAAAATATATACACAATTGAACAAAATTTGAATAATTAGTTATTATTATTTTTATTTGTAATTTTAATTTTATATTTGTAAAGTGTAATTATAATTATATTTTTTTATTTTTAAGTAAAATAATAAGTTTAGTTAGTAATTGTATGTATTATAAAGTTAATTACTATGTAGATATTCGAATTTGAGTTTGAATTTGAAGTTCGTAAGTAGTTTAAATATAATTTGATCCAAGTTGGATCGAATTTGAGTAAAGAAAATTCGAGTCGAGTCGAGTCAAATTTGAGTAAAAAAATTTAAATATAGTTCGAATTCGAGTACAAATTTAATTTTACGAGTCGAATTTGAACAATTTAAAATTCAAATCGATTCGACTCGATTGTTTACAGGCTTAATTGCAAGGGCATACACTTCAATAATGCATTAGATTAGAGATGCACAAAAACCCTACTGGCCTAAGCCCGGCCTAGTCAAAGCCCAGACCGGGTCGGGCCGGCCTACAGTCTTCGAACAGGCTGCTATTTTGACGTAAAATCCTGGCCTGACCCGGCCTAAGAAAAAGACTGGTCTGGCCCGGCCTATGCAAAAGCCCGGCCCAGTCTAGGCAGAGGACCGGCCCAGCCTAGCTAATTCGTTTTAACTATAAACTATGTTTATGACCTCATGTTGGTGTGGTATAGAATCTCTTTGTTTATAACCTCATGTTGGTGTGGTACAGAATGAGTTTAAATTTTTCTATGACAGTCTCATACAAATACCAAGAATATGGATACGTTTTTACTGGTGATCAATGTACATACATATTTTCCTTTTTCATGCGCTCACTAGAAAAACAAAGTAAAAAAAGGTTACATACAAGTATGGTCTTACCAATGAAACAACTTTTTATGGTAGTGATTTGTGGGATATTTTTTTTATCACAATTTGTGGTTACAACTTTCAAAAAGATTATATTTTTTTGAAGATTTGAATTTTGAAAACATTTTTAAAATATTTTGAAGCAAAATATTTATAACCTACTCATTATTTATTATTGATTAATTACTCATTTTTTATTTTTTGTCAATACATTTAATTAATATAATAGTTAGTTTATTTAATATTTATATTCCACATTAAAATTTAGTTGATTATATTTTTAGGCCTGACCTGGCCCGGCCCGGCCTAAGGACTGGCCTGACCTGACCCAAAGTCTGGCCCGACCTAGCCTACAGGTCTGGCCCGGCCTGACCCACAGGCCTCAAAAGACCAAACTTTGATCGAGAAGCCCAGTCTGGCCCGACCTACAGGCCCAAAAGTCAAAGTCTAACCTGGCCTGGTCAACGGCCAAAGCCTACCAAGTCCAGGCCAGGCCGGACCAATCTGGCTTACTGTGCATGTCTACATTAGAGCGAGGTTGCCATGTTGCCATGTACTTCTTCTCTGCATTTAAATTTAACTTTGTTACAGTACATGTATATAGATTACTGAATGTGTAATGAGTTGATGAAGGCATTTCCTAGACTAAATTCTAAATTCAAGTTAGAAAACAAACATTAAATTTAGGCGATGAATATTGCCAAATAAAAAATGATACTGCAAAAGTAATAAGAGGCTGTTTGTTTAGAGCTTAATGCATCTGAATGGTTAAATCGGTCAGTCATTCAGTATGTTTGGTTTGAATAAAAATATGTTGAATGACTGAATTAGTTAAATTTTTGGGCTGAATGGTTAAGTCTCATTTTCTTGATTAAATGGCTAAATACAACAGTTGAATAAAGTATTTTATATTTAATATTTTAATTTTTATATTACAATATTAACTATTATATTAAGTAATATTAAATAAATTTACAATAATTTTAATTTTTTTTAGATGGGTAAAATAATAAAAATATATTATTCAGATGTTTCAGACATGTCAATTATTAAATAATTTTTTCCATTCAATATTCAGAATTCTGTTTTATCCAGCTCATTCAGATTGCTTAAATATTCAGAACTATTTCATTCAATTTTGTAAAACACTCCCTAAATATTGCTTAAAATGTGAAGTGTCGTTAGAATAATTATTAAAATGTTAAACCTATATTTGTGCATATATCAAGACCTTCTAGTTCCCACTTATTAATGTTTGGTATCATCAATTTGCATTTCATTTAACCCCTCTTGGCGTGCGCGATTAATTGCCATCGACTAAACTTTATACAAGGCATAATATTCTTGTATGGAGAATTTTAATTTGGAATTCCTAGTGAGGGAGAAAAAAATACTACTAGTTAATTAATCAATTACAATGCATATATGGTCCCTTTATTTAATCATTAGTAATTATTTACCGCACACACATTGACCCTTAATAACCCAATATATCATTAGGTAACAAAACTTTTTGGCATTCAATAGTCAGGTTTGCCCGTCTCCATTCCGGTTTGAGCAGCAGTAGATGATAGGCGGCAAGTGCAATGATAATCCATCTCTCATGTTGGAGTTCCTTTTTTACGGCTCATTTTTAATTTGCAATCGTCTGTATTAGATTTAAAATCGGGTATCACAAGTAATCATACATAAATTAAAGAACGAAAAAAATAAAAGAACACACAAATTTATCTAGGTTCATTAATTTAACTAGTCTTGCTTGTCTGATGTATTCATTAACAATCTCATACTCTTTACATGATTCACACACCAAACAATACTTTTATAGTCATTAGAAAACTCTAACTCCTATAACATGAGCTCAATCTCATGAGATCCAATACATTAGTTAAACTCAAAATCGAACTACTAATAAATCTCCAAGCTCAAATAAACCCCTTCAATTTAAGTGTAACCTTTAGCAACAAGGCAGGCTTTATAACGGTCAATAGAGCCATTAGAGTGTCTCTTGATTTTGAAAACCCATTTAGAGCCAATGGCGCACTTTCCAGGAGGTAGAGGAACAATGGACCAAGTACAATTTTTCTCAAGAGCAACAATCTCAGCATGCATAGCATCATGCCATTCCTGGAATATTTCATAGCTTCAGCAAAACTAACAGGTTCATATGTGAGAGATAAAGAACTAAGAAATGACATGTGAGATGGAGAAAAACGTTTATAAGAAAGAAAATTGGCAAGGGTTTGAGATCGATGTACCTGAACCAGTAGACGAAGAAGATTGACTGCTAGCGATAGTGACATGATAGTCCTTAAGATGATAAAGGAACTTTCTTATACGTGGGCCTGGGGCAATTCAACAACAAGGTCACATTGTGGAGAAGGAACTGGCAGAGAGGAATTTAGTGAGTTTAATACAAGAGACGGAGTAGGTGAAGAGAGTTCGACTGGAGTAGTTGTTAAATTGCACCTTTTAATTATATGAGTTTTGATCAATTTTGGGTTTAATTTAGACTCATTAGTTGATTGAATTTAAATTAAATTAAAAGTGTTTTTGATAGTCTACAATAAGGAAATTAAGAGAGAACAAATATAATTCAAGTAGGAATTATATATTATATTTTAATCATATTCAAAGTGAGGTATATGAAAAGGTGCATTGTTGTTTGCAAAACTACTTTCTTTTAGTACCACATCGATAAGAAGTAAAACTATTTAATGCTTTATAAGCATGAGTGAAATAGTTTAATTTACTTGTAGTACTAAAGGAAAGACTTGGATCGGGTCACAATGACGTGGTGCAAAGCACCACCCGCCCGCGCCCGCGTCCCGCGACCCGCGTCCCGCGACCCGGGGCCGGTGCCGGTGCCGGGTGCCAGTGCGGTCGCGTCGCAAAGTCGCATTGGCGCTTTAGGCGCACTTTGGATATGGCTCAAGTCATTGTACCTGACTATGAATTAACTGCAAACAAATGCAGCAACTGAAACTCATTAGTGATCAATTCAGTAACTGTTACAGAATTAATTCAGTAACTGTTACAGAATTAATTCTGTAACATAAACTGAATTGATATTGCTTTTCAGTTGTAGAAGTTCAGAGGTTCTCTCTTCCTTCTTCTTTATATTCTATATATGTTTCAACCTTTACACAGAAGCAAACTACTGAGTTTCAATTGTAAATTGCTATTGCATTGAAAAATAGGCTTGACATATATCCTGGAGGTATATTGCTAGCAGCCTTTAGCAAACCTTAGTGGTAAGGGGCAATAAACACCTTAAGGGCAGGGACAACCCGTGTCAAACTTTTTCTGTTCCAATTCTCGATTGTGTTTATATTTTTCAATCTTAAGGTGTTTATTTGAGATGGATACAGAATCGTTCAAAATCATGAACCAGGATTTTGTCAAGCTTGATCGCTTTGATGGAAATAATTTTAGTAGATGGCAAGATAAGCTGAAATTTCTACTTACAGTTCTTAAAATTGCATATGTACTGGACCCAAACCTTCAGCCTATTCCAGAAGATCCCAAACCAGTAGAAGGTCAACAGCCAAACACTGGTGAAATTGAAACACTGAAGGAGCAGAGAAAGAAGAGGACTGAAGATGAAGAGCTTGCTCGTGGCCATATTCTCAATACACTGTCAGATCGTCTCTACGATTTTTACAGCAATATTCAGTCACCAAGGGAGTTGTGGGAGGCTTTGGAGTTTAAGTACAAAGCTGAGGAAGAAGGTACAAATAAATATTTAGTTTCAAAATATTTTGATTTTAAAATGGTTGACAATAAACCTATTTTGGAGCAAGTACATGAGCTCCAGGTTATTGTTAACAAATTAAGGGTTCTTAAAATTATTTTACCTGAAACCTTTCAAGTTGGAGCGATAATTGCAAAATTACCTCCATCTTGGAAGAATTTTGCCAAAAAGTTGATGCACAAGTCTGAGGATTTTTCCTTAGATCAAATTCAAAAGCATTTGCGTATTGAGGAGGAGGCCCGAAAACGTGATGCTAAGAATTTGAATCAAGGACAGTCTAGTGTCAACTATTTGGAGGCAGGTTCATTTAAAGGGAAAGGACCTGGTGTTAAAAAGGACAATAACAAGTTCAAGAACTCAGGACAGAAAAATAAAAAACCTAATCCTAATAAAAGAAAGGGCAAGTGTCATGTTTGTGGAGAAGCTGGACACTATGCTAGAGAATGTAAACAACGCAAAAGTGGTTCTGCAAACATGGTTGAGGAGAACCTTGTTGCCATGGTCTCTGATCTTAGTCTTGATGTGACTATGATTTCTGAGGTTAATATGGTGAGTGAATCTGATGGTTGGTGGCTGGACTCTGGAGCTACTGTCCATATTTGCAATAACCGACAGATGTTTAAAACATTTGAAGAAGTTGTTGGACAGGAAGTTCAGATGGGAAACAGTTCAAGAGCCAGTGTTGGTGGCAAAGGAACTGTGGAAATTGACTTCACCTCTGGAAAGAAGCTGACATTACTTAATGTGTTGTTTGTGTCAGAAATTAGAAAAAATCTAATTTCTGTTGATCTTTTAGATAGGAGAGGATTTAAACTTTCTGTTGAGTCCGGCAAAGTCATTCTTTCAAAGAATGGTGTTTTTGTTGGAAAGGGTTATGCTTGTAATGGGATGTACAAACTATCTGCAAATAAAATTAATTCAGATTCTGCTTATTTTACTTGTGCAATTTCTTTGTGGCATAGTCGTTTAGGACATATAAATTCAAAGAATTTGAAAAATATGCATGCAATGAAATTAATTGATATTGGCAATAGTAAACTTGACAAATGTGAAGTTTGTGTTAAATCAAAAATTGTGAGAAAACCGTTTTCAAATGTTCAAAGAGAATCACAATTATTAGATTTAATACATACTGATATCTGTGAGTTAAATGGAATATTAACAAGGGGTGGAAAACGATATTTCATTACTTTTATAGATGATGCTAGCAGATATTGTTATGTGTATTTGTTGAGAACAAAAGATGAGGCATTTAACTCATTTAAAAAATATAAATCAGAAGTAGAAAATCAACTTGAGAAGAAGATTAAAATTTTACGTTCTGATAGAGGCATGGAATATTGTTTGAATGATTTTGATGCATTTTGTGAAGAAAATGGTATTATACATCAAACAAGTGCAACATATACACCACAACAAAATGGTTTAGCAGAAAGAAAAAATCGTACATTTAATGATATGATTAATTGTATGTTAAATCATGCTTGTTTGCCAAATAATTTATGGGGTGAGGCACTTCTTACTGCTTGTCATATTTTAAACAGGATACCTAGTACTGTTGTAAAAACTAGTCCTTATGAAATATGGAAAGGTAGAAGACCTAACATAAATTATTTTAAAGTGTGGGGGTGTATAGCTTATTTTCGAGTTCCAGATCCTAAAAGGACTAAGTTAGGGGCTAGAGCTATTAAAAGTATATTTGTTTGATATGCTGAAAATAGTAAAGCTTATAGACTTCTTGATTTAAAGTCTAATGTAATAACTGAATCATGGGATGTGGAATTTTTTGAAAATAAATTCTCAAAAGATGTTGAAAATGTGGATATGCCTTTATTTGATGAGCCTAGAGGTCCTATAAGGTCTAATGTTGAGGTTGGAGAACCAAGTGTTCTAAATCAACCAAGTGGACCTAGAAGGAGTACTAGAGCTAGAAAAGAGAAAGACTTGGATGATAATTTCATTTCTTCTCAGTCTTTATTATTTTTGGTAGAAGGAGACCAAAATAATGAAGTGGTAAATGAAATACCCTATATATATAGTCTTCAGTCTGATCCTAAATCATTTAAAGAAGCAATGGCTTCTAGGGATGCTGCCTTCTGGAAGGAAGCTGTAAATGATGAAATGGATTCGATCTTGAGAAATAATACTTGGGTATTGACAGATTTACCTAGAGGTTCTAAACCCATAGGGTGTAAATGGATTTTTAGAACGAAATATAACACTAATGGTACTATTTCTGCCTTTAAAGCAAGATTAGTAGCAAAGGGTTTTAGACAAGTAGAAGGTATTGACTACTTTGATACTTACGCACCGGTAGCACGAGTTACTTCCATTCGAATTCTTTTTGCCTTAGCTTCATTGTTTAATCTTTACATTCATCAAATGGATGTTAAGACAGCATTTTTGAATGGCAATTTGAATGAGGAAGTATATATGGAACAACCCGAAGGGTTTGTTGCTCCCGGAAATGAGGCTAAAGTATGCAAATTAATTAAATCCCTTTATGGTCTAAAACAGGCACCAAAACAGTGGCACGAGAGATTTGACACTGCTATTTTAAACTTTGGATTTAAATATAACAGTGCAGATAGGTGTATATACTCTAAAACCACTTCGGGCTATAAGGTGATAGTCTGTTTGTATGTGGATGATATGTTGATTATCAGTACAAATATGGTTGGAGTAAATGAGACTAAAAAGTATCTATCCTCAGTCTTTAAGATGAAAGACTTAGGTGAAGTAGATACTATTTTAGGCATCAAAGTTAAAAAATATAGTGGGGTTTTTGTATTAAATCAATCTCACTATGTTGAAAAGATATTAACTAAGTTTAGTCACCTTAAGTTTAAGGAGGTGAATACTCCTTTTGAGAATGGAGTTAAACTTAAAGAAAATAATGGCAGAGTTATTGCACAGCTAGAATATGCAAGTGTTATTGGTAGCCTTATGTATGCTATGCATTGCACTAGGCCAGATATTTCTTTCGCAGTTTCTAAACTTAGTAGATATACGAGCAGTCCTAATGTTGACCATTGGAAATCTATTGAGAGGGTATTTGGATACCTTAAAAGAACCAGTGGTTTAGGATTGTTTTATAATAAATTCCCTTGTGTTTTGGAGGGATACTCTGATGCAAGTTGGATTAATAGTGTGGGAGATAATAAATCCACAAGTGGGTGGATTTTCACTCTTGCCGGTGGTGCTGTTTCTTGGGCAAGCAAGAAGCAAACTTGTATTTCTCATTCTACTATGGAGTCAGAGTTTATAGCTTTGGCTCAAGCAGGAATAGAGGCTGATTGGATTAGAAATATGTTGTTAGACATAAATCTATGGCCAAATCCAATGCCTCCAATTTCACTATATTGTGATAGTGAAGCTACGCTTACAAAAGCGTATAGTGGTACCTATAATGGTAAGTCTAAACATATTGGTCTAAGACATGATTTTGTGAGACAATTGATACATGATGGTATCATAACTATTGTCTATGTGAAGTCAAGTAAAAATTTGGCTGATCCGCTTACTAAGCCTCTGACGAGAGACTTAATAAGTTTGACTACACGTGATATGGGACTTAAACCATTCTGAGCCAAAGGTGATGGAAACTTAACCTATATCTAGGTTATCCCTAGTTTATAGGTTCAATGGGAAAAATAAGTCACAGTTGTTGGCTGTGTTACTATCAACTTGGTCTCATATGTAGTTTATGATAGTAACGATTGTTGCACGACTGAGGTTGAGTTATGCTCTTAACAAAGTGATGCGCTTTCTGCAACAGAAGTGCAAGAGAACCACTTTGCCTATATGAACTAGAAGTGAAGCCGCTTCTTATAGAAAGTTATGGTTTACTTTCTTAGAGGTTCAAGAAACAAGATATTGCGCACGGCTATTGTAAGACCCCGAATTTTATGAAATACAAAATTTAATTTTTCTTCATATATATTTTTTTTGAAACAGTAAGTGGTTAAATTAACAAAATTGAAAGTTAAGGATGTTATGTGCAAATTTTATTTTGTCGGACAATATTCGCTTTATCGGGGAATATTCGTTTGGTCGGGGAATATTCGTGCCGTACGACGGCGCCGAAATAATAAATTATTGGTGGACCCCACAACGGAATATTTGTCGGATATAGAAAACGACAGAAGTAACCTTTTTAAATAAAAATAGTCAACGGAACTGTTAAAATACCGGTGATAAAAGAATAGTAGCATACGGTAGTTTATGGTATTTTCTGTAGCACACGGTACTCTACAGTAACACACGGTATTGCATAGTGTCTCATATTATTGGTCTGATAATTGACACCGTAACTGTTACGCATCATTTCATCGATAATTGTCACTGCATAATATTTTATATTATCAATTCAATAATTGTTGTTACACAGTATTTTGCATTATTGATTTAATAATTGTCATTACACTGTATTTTATATCATTGAGTCAATAATTGTTGTTGCACTGTTTTTAAAATTATTGAACCTAATAATTGTCACAGTAACATATGCACAGTAATTCACATTATTGAATCAATAATTGTCATTACACAGTAACGTATGCTTTATTTTACATTATTGTTATCTCTATTATGATGTTATTTAAACAGTTGTATTTCATTAATTTATTGACTTGATATCTAAGAGCTAACTATACTGTATTTATAACAATTAGTCATAATAATTGAATTGATAAAGTTATTTGTTTATAATATAAAGTTAGGTGATTATTAGGTGATATGAAATGAATGGTGTAGATTAAAGTGTGAATTATTGTTGAATAATTGAATTGATTTGTTTATAATATAAAGTTAGGTGATTATTAGGTGATATGAAATGAATGGTGTAGATTAAAGTGTGAATTATTGTTGAATAATTAAATTGATTTGTTTATAATATAAAGTTAGGTGATTATTAGGTGATATGAAATGAATGGTGTAGATTAAAGATAATATAATATTTGAAATGGATGGTGTAGATTAAAAGGTGATCTTTAAATGAATGGTTTAGATTAAATGAATGATAAGATTTTTGGCTATAAATAGAAGCATTAACTTAAGGATTTTTCATAAACTTCCTTACTTGTTCTTTCTTTCTCTCTCTAAATACTTCTTGTGAAAGTTCTCTCTAAGTGTGCTTAAGTCATCTTGAGTATTTGTGAAGATCTATAAGTATACGTGTACTGTTCAAGTTAATCAACCTCATTTAAATCAATATCCAGTCACGTGTTACGGTAAGGGATACCATCTTTTTCATCTTCCATTATTCAAACATACTATGGTAAGGGATTATCATTATTTGATTCTCGATAATAATATTGTTTCTTCCTTACTCATAAGACGTGCCTTTTATTTCCATGTATTAAATTGTGGGAATAACCTTACGGAGCGGATTGCCGCCTGTTGGTGAATAACCTTTCGTATTCATTCATTATTAATCTCTGAGAATAACCTTACGGAGCGGATTGCCGCCTGTTTGGTGAATAACTCTTTGTACTCAAATTCTATTAAATTGTGGGAATAACCTTACGGAGCGGATTGCCGCCTGTTGGTGAATAACCTTTCGTATTCATTTATTATTAATCTCTGAGAATAACCTTACGGAGCGGATTGCCGCCTGTTTGGTGAATAACTCTTTGTACTCAAATTCTATTAAATTGTGGGAATAACCTTACGGAGCGGATTGCCGCCTGTTGGTGAATAACCCTTTGTATTAATTTCCTTCACCTTTTGTTAATCAAACCTGCTACGGTAAGGGATATTATTTTCTTTCATACTCCTAAATCGAAATTTATTATGGAACTATTGCTTCTATAATTCCTGAAAATATTATATGTTCCATAATAGTTTAACTTCATTATTTCAACTGAACCTTCCTATTTACGTGAACCTTTCTATTGAATTGTAACCGTTATTCTGAACTGTGGATCTTGAATTTCACTCCACATCATGTTGACAATTTGGACATTATTTGAATCTGTACAAAGTAAACTTCCGATACTTATTGTTATCCTATTTCTTCTGTTCATCATTTATATCATTCTAATCATCCAAAAATCAAGCTGCTGTGAATATCTGTGGTCAGGGGCACAGATGTGATATATTTGTTGAACAGATGATAGGTTAAAGGCGATATAATAGGTTAAAGGCGATACATCTGTTCGGTGTCTTTTATGGCACGTGGTGAATGTTCTCTTTGGCCCGTAGTGCAAAGATGAACTGTTGTTTGGTATGATTATGACCAAAGGCTGAATCTGGTATAATCATGACCGTTGGTGCTATATTGAATATCTTTGGCCCGTAGTACAAAGATGAACTGTTGATGTGCATGATTATGATCAGGAACTGTGAATTTGTATTATCTTGACTAATGATATTTCAGATGATAAAAGTTGATGATGTTTTTCCTAAAAAGAGAACCGAGTGGACATTATAGTCTGCATTATTCTTCTAATAGATTACTCATTCCGCTGCTATTATTGATCTGAACGTTGTTTAAGAATTTAACTGCAGTTTTTGATATAAACCTTGTAGTCTATTGTATTCTATCAAGAACTCAACTGTTGAAGACTAATGATAATTTATTCGTCATTATCTTAGTCATGATATTCTTTACTGGGCTATTTGAGCTCACCCTTTATTTTGTTCCATTGTTTTTCAACAGGAGATGAAAACATAACAGGGTCTAGCCGGGGAATGGAGTGAGGGTCCGAGGAATAGTTATCATAGTCTTCACGTTTTGTAAAATAGTGTGGCAATAATAGTGAAGACTTAGTTGTGTATTATTATACACTGTATTGTTGTACGTTGTGCTTTGTTGTAATAATTTTGTTGTAGTATTTTGACGACTCAAGTTTGGGCTGTGTGGGCCCAGATTTGGGGGCGTCACAGTTGGCATCAGAGCTTAGGGATATGATCTTTAATGGAGATCTGGGGTTAGAACTAGGAGGGGAGAGACGAATAGAATCAGTCACTAGTGTGTCCTACCTAAAATAGATTTTATTATCTAATGAGTCGATTTGAATGTAGGAACATGAAGTGATGAGTCAGTTTATTTGAACTAACATTTATTTTGTGACCACAGTTTAGTATGGCATCTGGAAATCAAGAGGTTAACTATGGAATGCCTGAAGCAAATGTAGCCGAGAATCAAGAGGCCCCAAACAATCCTCCTGCCAACTCAGGAAATAATGTTCCTGATAACATGATGAACGATGGATTCTTTAGGAATTTCATGCAGTTCATACAGAATCAAGGAAGAGGAAATCCAGTTAATAATAACGGTAGAAACGCTGGCAATTTGAGGATGGTCACTGTTAAGCAATTTAAAGAATTAGGACCACCTGAATTCCACGGGAAGCCTGACCCACTCAAAGCGGAGGCATGGCTAAAGCAGACGACAAAAATACTTGATGTCTTACAATGCGCTGATGATCAGAAGGTGCCATTTGCCACTTTTATGTTACGAGGTGAGGCGAACCATTGGTGGGAAGCGGTAAAACGTATCCAACCTTCAGCACTCGAAATGTCTTGGACAGAATTCGAAGAACTGTTTAACGAGAAGTATTTCCCAGAAAGCATCCGCCATATGAAAGAGGTGGAATTCATTAAGCTGGAGCAGGGAAACATGACAGTCTCCCAATATGAAGCCAAGTTTGCCGAGTTATCTCGCTTTGCCACCCATCTTGTGGATGACGAAGCACGAATGAGTCGGATGTTCCTAAGAGGTTTGAGATTCAAAATTCGTCAACAACTTAGCTCTCATAAATTTAGTTTGTATTCAGATGTTGTAGATAGGGCTCAAAGGGTGGAGCAAACAGATGAAACATTGCAGCCAAGAGTTAATGATCAGCATAGAGAAAGGAGTGACAACAACCACAGGAACGAGAACCATCGAGGAGGTAACCAACACTTCGGTGGTAATTCCATACCAAATAACAGAAGAGGAGAATCTAGTGGGAACAATTTCAAAAGAAAGAGATTCCATAATAATTATGGAAGGGCACCAGCACCAGTACCAACACCAGCACCGACCCCAGTTTCAAGGGGAGAAGATCGACCACCAGTGAGATGCTATAGGTGTGGTCAGGAAGGTCACATCAGCCCAAACTGTACACTGCAGTCCAAAAAGTGCTACAGTTGTGGGAAAGAGGGTCATCTTGCGCGGTTCTGTCCTGCCACAAAATCAAGTCCAGCTGCAATGATGATACCAAAAGCTAGCGCGGATAAGGGAAAATTTGTAGTTCAAGGGAGAGCTTTTGTTGTGACATCCCAAATGGCGCGAAACTCGAACGAGGTGATAACCGGTAAGCTATTCATAAATTCTCGTGAAGTCTACGCTTTGTTAGATACTGGCTCTACCCATTCTTTTATCTCACCTGCATGTGCTCAGCGTTTAAACTTAACTCCTGAAAATTTGGACTTTGACTTATCAGTTGAAACCCCATTAGGAGAAATGACAATTACATCTACTGTCTATAAATCTTGCCTAGTTCAAATCAACAACCTCACATTACCTGTTGACCTTATTTCTTTGGAGATGCATGAATTTGATGTGATTTTAGGAATTGATTGGTTGACTACCCATCATGCTAAAATTGATTGTTTTCATAAGATTATTAGTTTTCATATTCCTAATCAACCTGTCATGCAAATTCAAGCAACTAAACCATTGAAATCTATAACTGTTATTTCTAGCCATAAAGCCATTCGTTTATTGAAAAACGGATGTCAAGCCTTTTTAGCTCATATCACTGATTTGAACAAAAATACGTCAAACTTAAATGATATTCCCATTGTTAATGAGTTTCCTGACGTTTTTCCTGAAGAACTTCCTGGCTTACCCCCAAACCGTGAAATTGATTTTTATATTGATCTTGAACCCGGTACCAAGCCCATTTCCAAAGCTCCCTACCGAATGGCTCCCATTGAACTTCAAGAGTTAAAAGTCCAACTACAGGAATTGTTGGATACCGGTTTCATTCGTCCGAGTGCATCACCTTGGGGTGCTCCTGTTCTATTTGTGAAGAAGAAAGACGGGAGTATGAGATTGTGCATTAACTACCGAGAATTGAACCATGTCACCATCAAGAACAGGTACCCGTTACCTCGGATTGATGACATGTTTGATCAATTGCAAGGCGCTCAACATTTCTCAAAGATTGATCTCCGTTCTGGATATCATCAGTTAAAAGTTAAAGCTGAGGACATTCCAAAGACTGCTTTCAGAACTCGTTATGGGCATTATGAGTTCTTAGTCATGCCTTTTGGACTAACTAATGCTCCTGCAGCTTTCATGGACATGATGAACCGGATATTCAAGGAACATTTGGATCATTTTGTGGTTGTCTTTATTGATGACATCCTCATATACTCCAAGAGTCGCGAGGATCATGAACAACACCTGAGATTGATACTACAAAAGCTCCGTGAAAACAAATTATATGCCAAGTTGAAGAAATGTGAGTTCTGGCTTGAGGAGGTCGCGTTTCTTGGGCATGTGATTTCTAGTCAAGGAATATCAGTCGATCCTGCGAAGATTGAAACGGTACTAAATTGGGAACAACCCAAAACAGTAACCGAAGTCCGAAGTTTTCTGGGTCTAGCTGGTTATTATCGGAGATTCGTAGAAGGATTTTCTCGAATCGCCACTCCATTAACGCAGCTTACTCGGAAAAGCACAAAATTCATATGGAGCGAGGAATGCGAGAAAAGTTTCCAAGAACTCAAGAAGAGACTGGTTTCAGCTCCTGTTCTGACCATACCATCAGGATCAGGAGAATTTGTTATCTACAGCGATGCTTCTGGCAAAGGTCTAGGCTGTGTCCTTATGCAACATGGAAAGGTTATAGCCTACGCCTCTCGACAACTCAAAGATTATGAGAAAAATTATCCTACTCATGATCTAGAGTTGGCAGCAGTCGTTTTCGCGTTGAAGATCTGGAGACACTACTTGTACGGAGAAAAAGTGGATATCTATACGGATCATAAAAGTCTCAAGTATTTCTTCACCCAGAAGGAACTCAACATGCGACAACGACGTTGGCTTGAGCTGTTAAAGGATTATGACCACACAATCCAGTATCACCCGGGAAAGGCGAACGTTGTAGCTGACGCTTTGAGCAGAAAATCTTATGCAAGTACAAGTGCACTGCTGACAACACAAAAGTGTATTTTGTACGACTTGCAAAAGATGGAGATAGAGCTAAAGACACCAGGGACCCGCTCGAAGATTGCTCACGTGCGAGTAGAACCAACTTTAATCGATAAAATTAAAGCTGCTCAAGCTACCGATCCGGAACTGATAAACATGATAAAGAAAGTACAAGAAGGTGCCATTCCCGAAGCAAGAATCGACGAGAAAGGAATACTTCGAGTCAACTCTCGACTCTGTGTTCCTAACGATCCTGAATTAAAGCATAAAATCATGATGGAGGCACACAACACGCCGTTTGCAATCCATCCAGGAGGTACCAAGATGTATCGAGATCTTCGACATACATTTTGGTGGAACAATATGAAAAGAGAGATTGCAGAGTTTATCTCAAGGTGCCTAACTTGTCAACGTGTCAAGGCAGAGCATCAAGTTCCTAAAGGTCCATTACAATCACTTGAAGTTCCCGAATGGAAGTGGGAACACATCAATATGGACTTCGTGACGGGTCTTCCAAAAGTTTCTCAAGGCTTAGATGCAATTTGGGTGATCGTAGATAGATTGACCAAATCTGCTCATTTCTTGCCTATACGAGAAAACTTTTCACTTGAACGTCTTGCCGGTATGTACATAAATGAGATCGTGAGATTGCATGGCATGCCAGTTTCCATAGTTTCTGATCGGGATCCTAGATTCACTTCACGCTTTTGGATCAGTCTATAAAAAGCTATGGGCACTGAACTACGTTTTAGTTCTGCATACCATCCTCAAACGGACGGACAATCGGAAAGGACGATCCAGACCCTCGAAGATCTTTTGAGACTTTGTGTATTAGACTTCAAAGGAAGTTGGGATAAGTACTTGCCGTTGGTGGAATTTTCTTACAACAACAGTTACCAAGCAAGCATAGGCATGGCTCCATTCGAGGCATTGTATGGAAGGAAGTGTCGCTCTCCAATATGTTGGAATGAGGTAGGAGAAGCAAAATTGTTGGGACCCGAGTTGGTACGCTTGACGACCGAAAAGATCCAAATGATCCGACAACGAATACAGACCGCACAAGAACGACAAAAGAGTTATGCTGATCTTCATCGGAGAGACGAAAGTTTCAACGTCGGAGATCATGTATTCTTACGTGTTTCTCCATGGAAAGGGGTTACGAGATTCGGAAAGAGAGGAAAGCTTAACCCTCGATTTATTGGCCCATTTGAAATCCTCGATCGAATAGGAACCGTAGCCTACAGACTAGCCCTACCACCAAGTATGTCTCGCATCCATAACGTTTTTCACATATCTATGTTACGTAAATATGTGAAGGACCCAAACCACGTCATTGAGTTAGAACCAGGCGTTATAGCAGAAGATTTAACATACGAGGAGGTACCTGTTAAGATCCTGGATAAGAAGGAGCAGATCCTACGCTCAAAGGTTATACCTCAAGTTAAGGTTTTATGGAGGAACCAAGATACTGAGGAAATGACCTGGGAGCTAGAATCTGAGATGAAATCTAAGTATCCTTACCTCTTCGATATGTCAGGTACGTCAATTTCGGGGACGAAATTTCATAAGGAGGGGAGGTTGTAAGACCCCGAATTTTATGAAATACAAAATTTAATTTTTTTTCATATATATATTTTTTTTAAACAGTAAGTGGTTAAATTAACAAAATTGAAAGTTAAGGATGTTATGTGCAAAATTTATTTTGTCGGACAATATTCGCTTTGTCGGGGAATATTCGTTTGGTCGGGGAATATTCGTGCCGTACGACGGCGCCGAAATAATAAATTATTGGTGGACCCCACAACGGAATATTTGTCGGATATAGAAAACGACAGAAGTAACCTTTTTAAATAAAAATAGTCAACGGAACTGTTAAAATACCGGTGATAAAAGAATAGTAGCATACGGTAGTTTATGGTATTTTCTGTAGCACACGGTACTCTACAGTAACACACGGTATTGCATAGTGTCTCATATTATTGGTCTGATAATTGACACCGTAACTGTTACGCATCATTTCATCGATAATTGTCACTGCATAATATTTTATATTATCAATTCAATAATTGTTGTTACACAGTATTTTGCATTATTGATTTAATAATTGTCATTACACTGTATTTTATATCATTGAGTCAATAATTGTTGTTGCACTGTTTTTAAAATTATTGAACCTAATAATTGTCACAGTAACATATGCACAGTAATTCACATTATTGAATCAATAATTGTCATTACACAGTAACGTATGCTTTATTTTACATTATTGTTATCTCTATTATGATGTTATTTAAACAGTTGTATTTCATTAATTTATTGACTTGATATCTAAGAGCTAACTATACTGTATTTATAACAATTAGTCATAATAATTGAATTGATAAAGTTATTTGTTTATAATATAAAGTTAGGTGATTATTAGGTGATATGAAATGAATGGTGTAGATTAAAGTGTGAATTATTGTTGAATAATTGAATTGATTTGTTTATAATATAAAGTTAGGTGATTATTAGGTGATATGAAATGAATGGTGTAGATTAAAGTGTGAATTATTGTTGAATAATTAAATTGATTTGTTTATAATATAAAGTTAGGTGATTATTAGGTGATATGAAATGAATGGTGTAGATTAAAGATAATATAATATTTGAAATAGATGGTGTAGATTAAAAGGTGATCTTTAAATGAATGGTTTAGATTAAATGAATGATAAGATTTTTGGCTATAAATAGAAGCATTAACTTAAGGATTTTTCATAAACTTCCTTACTTGTTCTTTCTTTCTCTCTCTAAATACTTCTTGTGAAAGTTCTCTCTAAGTGTGCTTAAGTCATCTTGAGTATTTGTGAAGATCTATAAGTATACGTGTACTGTTCAAGTTAATCAACCTCATTTAAATCAATATCCAGTCACGTGTTACGGTAAGGGATACCATCTTTTTCATCTTCCATTATTCAAACATACTATGGTAAGGGATTATCATTATTTGATTCTCGATAATAATATTGTTTCTTCCTTACTCATAAGACGTGCCTTTTATTTCCATGTATTAAATTGTGGGAATAACCTTACGGAGCGGATTGCCGCCTGTTGGTGAATAACCTTTCGTATTCATTCATTATTAATCTCTGAGAATAACCTTACGGAGCGGATTGCCGCCTGTTTGGTGAATAACTCTTTGTACTCAAATTCTATTAAATTGTGGGAATAACCTTACGGAGCGGATTGCCGCCTGTTGGTGAATAACCTTTCGTATTCATTTATTATTAATCTCTGAGAATAACCTTACGGAGCGGATTGCCGCCTGTTTGGTGAATAACTCTTTGTACTCAAATTCTATTAAATTGTGGGAATAACCTTACGGAGCGGATTGCCGCCTGTTGGTGAATAACCCTTTGTATTAATTTCCTTCACCTTTTGTTAATCAAACCTGCTACGGTAAGGGATATTATTTTCTTTCATACTCCTAAATCGAAATTTATTATGGAACTATTGCTTCTATAATTCCTGAAAATATTATATGTTCCATAATAGTTTAACTTCATTATTTCAACTGAACCTTCCTATTTACGTGAACCTTTCTATTGAATTGTAACCGTTATTCTGAACTGTGGATCTTGAATTTCACTCCACATCATGTTGACAATTTGGACATTATTTGAATCTGTACAAAGTAAACTTCCGATACTTATTGTTATCCTATTTCTTCTGTTCATCATTTATATCATTCTAATCATCCAAAAATCAAGCTGCTGTGAATATCTGTGGCCAGGGGCACAGATGTGATATATTTGTTGAACAGATGATAGGTTAAAGGCGATATAATAGGTTAAAGGCGATACATCTGTTCGGTGTCTTTTATGGCACGTGGTGAATGTTCTCTTTGGCCCGTAGTGCAAAGATGAACTGTTGTTTGGTATGATTATGACCAAAGGCTGAATCTGGTATAATCATGACCGTTGGTGCTATATTGAATATCTTTGGCCCGTAGTACAAAGATGAACTGTTGATGTGCATGATTATGATCAGGAACTGTGAATTTGTATTATCTTGACTAATGATATTTCAGATGATAAAAGTTGATGATGTTTTTCCTAAAAAGAGAACCGAGTGGACATTATAGTCTGCATTATTCTTCTAATAGATTACTCATTCCGCTGCTATTATTGATCTGAACGTTGTTTAAGAATTTAACTGCAGTTTTTGATATAAACCTTGTAGTCTATTGTATTCTATCAAGAACTCAACTGTTGAAGACTAATGATAATTTATTCGTCATTATCTTAGTCATGATATTCTTTACTGGGCTATTTGAGCTCACCCTTTCTTTTGTTCCATTGTTTTTCAACAGGAGATGAAAACATAACAGGGTCTAGCCGGGGAATGGAGTGAGGGTCCGAGGAATAGTTATCATAGTCTTCACGTTTTGTAAAATAGTGTGGCAATAATAGTGAAGACTTAGTTGTGTATTATTATACACTGTATTGTTGTACGTTGTGCTTTGTTGTAATAATTTTGTTGTAGTATTTTGACGACTCAAGTTTGGGCTGTGTGGGCCCAGATTTGGGGGCGTCACAGCTATAATAGCGCAAAGCAATGATAATGCTCGCTGTAAAGGGAGGTTTGTGTGTGTATGATAGCTCCGGTTGTGTCTTTTGGAATAGAGGTTCAATCTACGGACACCATCTATTTCGATATGACTTTGAGTTATTTATACTAAGAGAAGGTTCAATATTCGTCACACCTTCTATTATGCATACAAGCCTTAGAGTTGATAAACAAAGAATTGTTTGGAAAAAAGTAGTTTTTCAAACAAGTGGGAGATTGTTAAATTGCACCTTTTAATTATATGAGTTTTGATCAATTTTGGGTTTAATTTAGACTCATTAGTTGATTGAATTTAAATTAAATCAAAAGTGTTTTTTATAGTCTACAATAAGAAAATTAAGAGAGAACAAATATAATTCAAGTAGGAATTATATATTATATTTTAATCATATTCAAAGTGAGGTATATGAAAAGGTGCATTGTTGTTTGCAAAACTACTTTCTTTTAGTACCACATCGATAAGAAGTAAAACTATTTAATGCTTTATAAGCATGAGTGAAATAGTTTAATTTACTTGTAGTACTAAAGGAAATGCTTGGATTGGGTCACAATGACGTGGTGCAAAGCATCACCCGCCCGTGCCCGCGTCCCGCGACCCGTGTCCGGCGACCCGGGGCCGGTGCCGGTGCGGTCGCGTCGCAAAGTCGCATTGGCGCTTTAGGACTTTGCACTTTGCACTTTGCACTTTGCACGTACGCATCGTCCCTAGGAGCCTCGCCCGAGCCACGAGCCTATCTTTTTAGATATGGCTCAAGTCATTGTACCTGACTATGAATTAACTGCAAACAAATGCAGCAACTGAAACTCATTAGTGATCAATTCAGTAACTGTTACAGAATTAATTCTGTAACATAAACTGAATTGATATTGCTTTTCAGTTGTAGAAGTTCAGAGGTTCTCTCTTCCTTCTTCTTTATATTCTATATATGTTTCAACCTTTACACAGAAGCAAACTACTGAGTTTCAATTGTAAATTGCTATTGCATTGAAAAATAGGCTTGACATATATCCTGGAGGTATATTGCTAGCAGCCTTTAGCAAACCTTAATGGTAAGGGGCAATAAACACCTTAAGGACAGGGACAACCCGTGTCAAACTTTTTCTGTTCCAATTCTCGATTGTGTTTATATTTTTCAGTAGTTGGTGGAGAAGTAGGTGAGAGAGAAGTTCCAGTGTTGCCGGTTTCGGTTGGTATATTTTCTGTGTCGATGGGAATGCAAGGAGATTCATATATAATCCCGACTTACACTGACATGTATCTAATCCCGACTTTTGAAATTTGATAACCTGCCCGAAGCTAAGGATAATTATTAAAGATTTGCTTGATATTGGCACAAGTGGTGGGCAAGTCACGCTTAAAATAGACATTGCACTCATCGCAAAAAACAAGTGCCAATTCGTCGGTGCTTCTCTCCCCCAATCTTAATATCAGAAATTCTACCTTGATCTTTTCGTGACTTACACGTTACGAGATAACGCTTATGTGCGATAGCGGATCACCGTGCTTGAACTCGCAACTCGATATGAGGAGAGTTATGAAGTTATATTTATACGTGTGTATAATATGTGGATTGATATTCAAAATTTTGAACATCCATACGCAAGTGTCAAAAGTTAGCTTACTCAAATGGCGTTCAATTAATTTCTTGATGTTTCAAATTCAAAAATTTTACATTTAAATGTCAGATTTTATTTTTGGAAAGTGTAAACTTTAGAAATAATGTCGTTTTATATTATGATGGTAATCAAAAGAATAAACCTTTTTGTGAAACAATAAAAATTTCCAAGTTAAACTCACTAAAAGAACTAAAGAAGTAGCTCATGTAGTGCAATATAATTATCGAATGAGAGGGGGGGGGGGGGGGGGGGGAATATTAATTCTGCAGCCGGGAATTGAACTCGGGTTTTCAAATTCAAGAAAATTGCCAAAAAAAACCCGAAACCAACCATATTAGAAATTTAGAATACCGAACCACTGAAAACTCGAAAGCTCAACAATCTGAGAAATTCTAGTGAGCAGATTTTTAGAGAGGGAAAGAGATGGGGAGGAAGAAGGGAGTTGTTTTCGATGAAGGGGCACCCAATTTCGACCCGGAGAATCCATATAAGGACGGCGATGCTTGGGGTGAGGGAGCACATTACATTGTGAGAGAGAAATGGATATTTTAATGGTCATGCTCTGTTTTTCTCAGTCAAACATATGGGTTTGGTCAGTTTGGCAGTTTTTATTGCTTTGATATGAATTTTTGGTTGTGATTTTTATCTGGCCGTTTTGGTGTTTCCTGGTTTACGGGATTATTTTTACTCTGGTTTTCAAGCATTACTACCTTTTCTCTATTTGTTATGTTTTGATGTAAGATTGTTTTTGCTATGTTCTTAAAGAACGCGTGCTCTGTTTTTCAGAAAAGAAAACTCTGTTTCGAAATTCACTCAACTTCAACTGATTTTCATTACATTTTAGCATAAATTCATTCAGTACTATAATTACATAGCATGATAATCCATGTCACGAGTATGATTGTTACGAGTATGATAGCTATATAAATCATCTCTCTTCATAGTAGCTTTCTCATATCATCTTCAATTTCTTATCCCTACGAATTGACAAGATAGAAATCTTCTCCCTGGATTTTACTCGAAGTAGGATGTTCTCAAGACTGTTGGAATATGACAGTGGCAAAGGACAGCAGGTATTAAAGGTTAGTATTAGCAACTACAATACAAATTAAGTCTTACCCTTCTATCCACATGGAGTACAAGCTTTCCACCAAACACGCCTTCGAACAGTATGGCAACAGAGGCAGGATTTAGATATCTACCACTACCAGAAGCGCTGAGCAACATACATCTTAACTATCCAAAAGCCAAAGCAGATTCAGAGTATCCTGAAGGAAAAATGATAATTTAGTGCAGAAGATGGGAATAATCCATGAATTCAACCTTAGGTACCAGAGCTGGAATTCAGATTAGCTCTTCAAATTTCCAACTCCAAGTTTCAGCACCTCTACCTTAAGGGATTTGAGGTACCTCACAGCCTCATCAAGAACAGTGACGGTATTCATTCGGTTGCTTCCAGGTACTATTCTTCTCAATGCCTTCACCGTCTTCCTCATTTTCTGATGCCTTCTTCCGCTGTGATTGCTGCCACTACTAGTTAACTTTTGTGAAAGTGAAGGCAACGTGCTCTTTCTGAATCTTGAACCATGGCTGGAACAAGAGTCAGGAGAATCACTTCCACAGTTTCCATTAGTCCTTGCTGTGCTGACCTCTTCTTCGTCACATTCTTCCTCCTCTTCTTCTTCTTCAAAGCTCAACAATGCATCAATATCATCAGAATCTTCTTTTAAATAAGAAGCGTCTCTCTCATCATTCACATCATTCCTCTCAGCACTATCTTGAAAGGAAGGGAAACTGACATTTAGACCAGGATAACAGAATTTGTGGTTGACCGCTGGGTGGAACATGACCTGGCTTCGTTTATCAGTCTGGTCACATATAATGAGATTCCTCGGGCAGGCCTCAGAGGGTTGAAAACTGATACCATGGAAAGGCAACAAATGCTTTTGAACAGGAGGGAGAACCATTCCACTAATGAAAGGTGCAATAGGAGTAGTATGCGTGTAACCACCATCCAATTGATCGGCAAGGGGAAGCGTTGGCTTTTGCGAGAAAACTTGTTGTTCACTTTGCATCACTAGCTCAGTTGACTAAACGTTCACTAAAATATTTATCTTCGGCTTTGAAATTGCAGTGATTTGATTTTCAACTTGATAAAGTCCCTACGACTATGGAAAGATTATACGATACAATTTAGTTATTTCCATAACAGTACAAGAGAACTGTCTATTTCAACTTAGCTGTTACAGCAATCAACAGATCATCACTTTTTACTTCTTATGCAAATTCACAACCAGAGGGCAGTCTGTCGCAATTTCCCAAGGCTTATACCCTACTACATTACGTAACAGGCTTTAGCAACTGACGAAAATATTCAGCCTGCAAAGCATAAGAATAAGTATTGATGAGAATAAAGTCTTAATCTCGTACAGTGGATTGAAGTAAGATAGAACATTTTTTTTATAGGTAATTTTGGACCCCAAGTATGGGGATAGGAACCAGTGACCATGAGGTTATTCCTCAAGGCCTCTGCCATTCCTCCCATCCTTTGGGATTTATAAGATCGAACATAAGCACGGTTACCTGACAAATTAGCATCCGTTGATAGTAAGCAACAATCCCAACACTCATTTTAATCTTCCCAGATTCTTTCACTGCTCGAAATATCCTCAGTGTAATCGCTATGTACATTCTCACTCCTCCAAACCAATAATTAGATGAATTATATGTCAAATCACAGATTGACCTTGCAAATGAGAACCGTATAACCTACAGACGGAAAAGAAAGAAAAACTGCCATTAGCACTCTAAATTTTTTTTGGACAGCCGAAATAACAGAGATTTACTAAAATCTTATCAATGCCACACTCCCCAAAAGAAAATATATTGTTGCAAAATTCCTAAAGCAGAAATGAAAACCCAAGAACCAAAAAAGTTGAACTCCAATCCTTTTAATTTAGATAACATTTATATTTTCCTAATATTCATTCCTTCCCATTTTTTCCCTATTTATCATCGAACAAAAGTAAGCATCGAGTTAACGAAGAAAAACTGAAATCTTCTTATATCACACCATCACATAAATTCCAAGTTACATTAAAACATTGGAAAATGACATATAAATGAATACAGCAATTGAAACACAATGCAAGGTAAATATCTCACCTAAACAAATCAAATTACAGTATAACGCGAAAGAACGCCACCAAAGGAACACACTTCCCGCAATAATTCACACACGTTGACGCCCACAGCATGTTGATTACTCCTCCAGTGCAAAATTATCAGTTCAAACAAACCCAATCCCTCTGCTGAAATATCAATAATCATAAACTCATATAAATAACCATAAAAACAACATATTTATAGTATTCATAACAAAATTTCAGAAAACCCAAAATTCACAAATAAGGGTCACAACCCAAAACAATTAATTCTCAACAAGATAACAATTTTTCATGGAAGATAACATCAAGAACACAGAAACATAACAAACCAATCATATCAACAATAACTAACCAAGAATAAACCTATTTCATAGCTTAAGCAATTGGATAATAGTAATAATGGTTACCATACATAACATAAACAATTAAACATACACATTAAATGAAACAAGAAAGTAAAGTAAATGAGCTGAAATCTGAACAGATGAAAAGAAAGAACTACAAATAGATTAATTAAAAAAGCAAATCAGTCTAATAAGAAATGAAATTATTACCAAAATATTAGGGTTTCTGAGAATTATCAAAGCCTGAAGATTGGACCTTTTTCTATTATTAGCTATATATCTTGAAGGAGAGAAGAGATGAGACTCTGTGAGTAATGTAAATGGTGGTGACTGGTGAGGATTGATATGTGCGCCATACGGCCATAGTGTGTAAACAGGAGGGAGTCAAACCCGGTGATTTAGAGCCGTTGGATAAATCCTTTACGGGTAATGCGGAAGAAAGTCTGCCCGTTGGATGGAGGTGCACGCGTGACTAGTAGTGGGCCTCACGAGGTTTGACAAATGTGCATCTAGCCTTGACCTCTCTAGGAAACTGTATTATATTTGCATTTGTTTATTCTCGTTGATAAACACATTAACTAGACCTGGTAAAATAGGACCAGGCCCGCGGGTTGGGCCGGACTGACTCAAAAAAATTGGGCTATGGGCTTTCATTTTTCAGCCCAAAAAATATTGAGCGTTTTTGGCCCGGCCCGTGGCCCAAAATTATTATTTTTTATTTTTATTTTTATTATTTGATATTGATGACAAAAAAAAAATATTAACTTAAAAAATGAATCAAATAGGGAATTATGAAGAATATAAGAGTAAATCTTAACATGTGATATTGAATAATAATACAAAAAAAAATTATGAATATTACATAGATATATTACTTTTAGTCTTTCTTTTACTATCTTATCTTTAATATTAATATTATATACATTTATCAATTAATTAATCACAAGATTAGTTATATTTTAATATATATGATTATAAAATTATTGATTATTTTATTTACTAATACTATTAAATGATTATGTATAAATTATGTATTATAATTGTAAATAATTAGAGTTAATATTTATTTTAAATTATGTATTATAGTTGTAAAAATAAAATAAAAAAACTTCAAAGCCCGCTGGCGGGCCACGGGCCGCGTAATTTTAGCCCGAAAAAATCCGGGCCTTTTCAGCCCAACCCAAAAATGACCCGGCCCGCGCAAAGTCTGACCCATTTGCCAAGTCTAACATTAACGTATAAAAGTCTACAAGAAAATAGTAACAACTTTGTTTAAATTTTGCACTTTCTTTTATAATTGGAAGTGTGATAATCTTAAAAAAATATTATCTTTTATCTCGAAAAGAATTTGTTTGTCTTTTAATTTATTATAAATACATATTATGCATTCGTAAATATATAAATTTTGAATAAATGAATTCATAATAATTAATTTTAAGAATTAATATTTAATTCAGTAGCGTTAGCATTGTTTTTAATTAAATTTTATTTTAAAGTGCGTTTTGAACGAATATAATATACATGATAAAATTAAAAAAGAAATCTAATTTTCGAATGATTAAAAGGGAACAAGATTTCTAATTTTCTTGGGTTGAACTTGATTCGTTAGATGATTGAAAGAAATAATCAAGAAACACTTAAAAATGTATTAAGCAAATGAGTTTTAGATGACTAGTAGAGATGGCTACTAGAGCATTTTCAAAAGTAGCCATTGCCTGACCAATTTTTTGTTGGATTTTTCGAGTTAGATTAATGCCATGTTGTAAATTAATAATCTTTTCTATACATTTATTTGTCCCCATTTATTTTGATTTGATTCTTAAAAATTAATTATAAAAGAAAATGCATGAATAATTACTATTACTAATGTCTTTGCTTTGTTTAAGATTTTTTTTTCCTTTAACTTACTCTACATAACTTTGAATATTTATAAATGTCTATATCAAGAAAAAAAGTAATTAAAAAATGATAAGTATATGTATACAAAAATCAACCACAACATTAATTTTAGTCATTAAAAGTATATGAATGACTGATGACATGAATTTTAATGTAAACGCGCACTTTTTAATGCCTAAAATTAATATAATAGTTAATTTTGTAGACTTAGACTTGTCCATTAAAAAAAGTAGCCTTCATAATACTTCATTTCTTCATAGAAAATTACAAAAGCAATATTTTCAATTATTCACACCCTAACTTACATTATTCATGCCAAAGCTTAAATTCCTATCTACTTACTACCTATTATTCTAAAGCTAACGCTTCAACACACTACTGAACTAACAACATTCACATTCTACATTTTTAATATTCAAAATTAACTCGAATGGGGAATGATGTTACACCGTCTCCGAGCATAATTGTGTGTTCACCCGAGGGCAAAAGTTGATACGCATTGTAATCAACAAGTTGCAAACTCTTGCAAACATTCAAAACAAATTTTATTGATCGACTTTCTCCTGCTGGCACTGAAACTCTTTTAAATGCAATCAATTGCTTGAGCGGAGCCCCTTTGATAGCTTTTGGTGGTATCTCGTAAACCAATACAACTTCATTGCCATCTCTAGTCCCCATGTTCCCAATTTGAATCTCAAATTCAAATTGATCATCACATTTTAAGTCGTCGATCAAGACAGAAGGACATGGTGGTTTATAAGCGCAATCAGTGTAGTTCATATTTCGACAATGTTGAAATTTGTCTAGTTTGATATCGAGGGACCTATTTGAAGTTTTTAAGTTGTAGTTGAATGTTGTGTAACTGAGTCCATATCCAAATGGATACACCGTTGAACCGTTAAAAAATTTATAGGTTCTACCTGGATAACCTAAGGTATCATTTGGCCTTAGTTGCATTGATGTCATAGGTAACATATCCACATAACTATTTTCATACCATGTAAGAGGTAATCTCCCTCCTGTTAAAAAAGTACATAATTGTAAGTTAAAATATTTTAAATTTATGAAAGATACCAAAGAGATTAATTAAAAAAATGATAATTAATTAATACCTGGATTATATTTTCCAAAAACAACATCTGCAATAGCACGACCTCCTTCTTCGCCGGGATATCCAGCCCATAAAATTGCTTTAATATTCGAGTCTTGTTTGGCGAAGGAAATATCAACCCCTCCAGCAGACATTACGACAACAATAACTGGACCTTTAGAAACCATGGAAACTTGTTGAACCAATTGTGTTTGGTAACCGGGAAGAAGTAAATCCACTCTATCTTTGCTCTCAGCCTCAACAGACAAATCCAAACCTATATTAATAATTGTAGCATCTGCATTTTTCGCAGCTTCCATAGCTTGAAATATTAAGCTATCATTCTTGCATGAAACATCAGCACAACCCATTGCATAATCTACTTTTCCATACTTTGAGAAGCCTTTCATGGGGGAAGTATATTGACATGGGATACCTATAATAAATTTAAAAAACACAAGGTCAATAAATTATTTATAGAATTAAACTGACATTGTTTAAAATAATGTACATTTTTTATAAAAAAAAAATCAATGTACCTGCATAATTTCCAATCATTGCTGTTGTGGCATTAGCATGTGGACCAACCACTGCAAGGACTTTAATTTTTCTAGAATTCAAAGGCAAAGTTCCATTATCATTCTTCAATAGAACAATTCCTTCTCTAGCCGCTTGAGTTGCCAATTCAATGTGTTCATTTGAACATACATGTTTCTTGCCAAGAGAATCAAATAAAGGGGATCCATCAAATAATCCAAGTCTCATAAGCACAGTATAAAGATATTTGAGTGCCTTGTCTACCTCCTTCTCCCTAACTTTTCCTTGAACTACAGCATTACCAACAAACTTGGGATATGTATCTCCACAATCCAAATCCAGACCTGCTCTTAATGTTTGTGAAACAGCATCCTCGGGTTCGTCATTGAGCCAATGTTGATTATTTACCATAACTCCAATTGAATCGCAGTCTGAAACTATGTACCTAAATATATAGATGAACCCATTAACAATCTCTGCAACAACTATAAATTTTATGAATTCAAAATTTATGACTACCTAAATGTAGTTAATTTTATATATGGTAAATACCCGTGAAGATCCCATTCGCCTCTAATAGTATCTTTTAAAAGTTGTGGATCAGCACATGTAGGAATTCCATTAACTTTGTTGTAAGAGCACATAACACTTACAACATCGCCATCTTTCACACACATTTCAAAAGGTCGAAGGAAAGTCTCCACCATATCTTGCTCATGTACCTTCACATAACATAAAATGAATATTATTTATAACTAATAAAGTAAATAAATGTATCTAAAATAGTTGATTTTTATAAATTTTAATAAATAGGTCCAAGAAATTAAGTAGTACCCTAGCATCAAACTCTAACCGATCAACTCCAAGCCAGTGATCAACATCATATGCTGCATAGTGCTTGCAACATGCACCAACTTTGAGAGGCCTAGAATTTTTATCTTTGGTGTCTTCTTTTCCTTCAACATCTTGTAAGCCTCTAACATAGTTAGAAGCATAAGTTCCCACAACAAAAGGGTCTTCACCTGGTGTTTCAAGGGCCCTTCCCCATCTAGGATCCCTTACTACATTAATATTTGGGCTCCAAAATGTTAGGCCAGCATGCCCCAAGTTATACATAGCTCTTGCTTCTGTTGAGACAGCCTGCAAAATTTACAGAATTAGTTTTCCATGTCACATCAAATTATGTCTTCAAATTAAACATGGTTCGTATTTTCGCACCAAATTTTGATCCTACATTTTAAAATTGTGGCCATAATAAAAAAGAGAATCCATTCAATATATAAGGATTACATTGCAAGCAGCAAAAGTTCCAGTAATGGGGATTCCTGGAACTAGCTAGTATAAAAATCAGTTAACCCTGTTGTAATATTCACAATAGCCATGAGAAAGGAATACATGGACTTATTGATCGAGTTACCTGGCCAGTAATTTTCCATAGGGACTCATCAAAAGATGCGGCAGTGGAAATAGGTGTTGGAAAGCTTGTTGCACCGGGAACAATGTCGTCGAAAAAAGTAGCGTGTTGTCCAACGTCGGAAACTCCATGCAATGCCTCCGACCACCACTCGTACAATGGCAAACCTAGCCTAGGCACCCCCAAGTTCCTATCCCCGAGTTGTTGCACCTTTTCTTCTAGTGTCATTTGATCTACCAAGTCCTTCACCCGAACATTGTATGGGAGGGATTTATTGCAAAATATCAATGTTTTGATGTCTATTCCAACATTGGAATATCTTGATCGATCACATATATGGCCGCTAAAATTACCACTTGTCTTCGGAATGGAAGTGAAGGGATTTAAAGGGATATTATTTCTTGAACCACTTGAAATTGCAAAGAAAGCAAGTGTGATTGAAATGAAGAACCAAAAGTTGGCCATCTCTAAGTTGAAGGAAATATGGGAATAGAGTGGGGGATTTTATAAGCATCTGACGTAACAAATCATCCACAATTTATTTTTGATTGGTTACATTATCTTATCTTAAATTATTTGATTTTGATTACCTGATTTGATTTTGTTTGAATGATTTGACTTGGTTTGAGGGATTTTATTTTTTAAATTTAGGTTGGTGGGTTTTGTTGTAGATATAACTGATAAAACTTTTATATGGTTGACTTAGTAAAAACAATTTTTATCTTTCCTCCCTCTCTCTCTGAAGAATTAGGACTTAATTATTAAACTCATTATCAACATAAACAAAACTTATAATATTAATTACAAAAATAGAAAATATTAAAAAAGATTGAAAAAGTAAAAATTAATATACAAATACTTCTTCCATGCATCCCAAAAGATAAAGTATAATTTTTAAAATAATTTTCGTAACAATGTTTTTTTAATAAACAAATGACTTCAAGAAAAGTTAGATTAATTTGCTAATTAATTTAAATTTTATATTATTTTTAATTAATGATTAAATCTTAATTTCTGATCACTATAAAACATCTTCGTTCTTAAATTCTATTCGTTTTATTTGTATAAAAACAATAAAACTTAACATAACTGATTGTATTCAAATTTAGTTTAGTAAATAGATAATTAGACTAAAAATCTTATTTTTAAAAGTATGATACATGTTAATCACAACAAACAAAAACTGACTTGCCTTAGTTAGTAGAATCCTATTATATATATATATATATATATATATATCCGTAGTTTGTGATATATGTATTATAGTGTACATTGACTGTTGACATGCATAAGATAAAATTATACTGAATGTTTTTCTATTGTAGTTTTCTTTCTCCAACTAAATTTTTTCAACAAAGAGCTTTTCATGCATTTTTTTTCCTGATTAGACTATAAGTAGAACGTTTGGGACTATATATTGGATTGTGAAATAAGTGTGAATCAATTTGAAATCTCAAATTTAATAGAAAATATAAATATCTTTAAAATTAGTCAAATTTTATTAACAACAAATTTACCCTAAATGATTTGAATTGTTGAAATTTTGTTGAGATGTAGTTGTAGATAATAGCTGACGACTAAGTAATAGTTGTTATCTTTACTCCCACTTCCTCCCTGTTTCTCCACGTTTTGGGAAAGGTTGGAGAAAAGGGGACTTATAAGTTATTAAACCCTTTATTAGCAAACAAAAATTAAAGTTATTATACTAATTATAAAAATAAGAAATTCTAAAGAAAAAGAGAAAATATAATTGAAGGGATATACAAATTAATACAGCTTCCTCCAAAGTATAATAAAAGAGTACAAAATAAAATAAAGGAGTACAATTTTTAAAATAATTAACTTTGGCTTCTAGGCATTGGTATAATTTGGTTCTTTTTTCCCTAGCTTGTATGTTAATCCTCTAACTATCAAGGATGAGAAAATGATACGCTATGGCGAATTTTAATTGACATAATCATTCGAGGCACAGAATAAAAATCCTTTATCTTAATTCTCTTTGATCTCAAGTATGTATGTTAACATATTTGTTGAGTCTTATGATCAGTTTCTCTTTTCCATTATTTTCTTATGTCAGTTTGGGAATTAAGGATTAATAATTCCTAAATAAATCCTAATATTTTTTTAGCACTAATATGATTCGGACATGGATATATATAGGTACTTAGTAGACATACTTTTTCATGTTTATTTTGAATATATATAATAGCTAGAGTCTGTGTGCCTAGCTAGTTTTCACCATGTATGACTTAGATTTATTTATAAATTTGAATTTTATAAATTTAACTATTATTAAATCTTAGTTATTCATTATAAAAATTGTAGTCACTTGATATGGTTTTTAAGTTATATGCTTTTTTTTTATATAAAAATAATAAAACATTTTTTTTTGTTGATAAAGTACAGAAATAAAAACAAGAAATAATTCTCGCTAATAAATGAATCGAATTATAAAAACACTAAAATTGAGGTAATATCTTATGTTAAAAAATTTATTTACAAAATTATAATAGTTGTTAATAACTCGGTCGAGACAGAGACAAATAAAAAATGGCTTGGAATAATTAGTATAACCTTATTAAATGATCTAGTTTTACTTAAAAAATAATAATTTCAAAGTAGATAGGTTTTGCTAGATTTGAGATATGTTTAAAATGATGGCTGATTAAAATGAACCTTTGCACGTTTTGTATACATATAGAAAGAACCATACATACCCTTTAATTTGTGTACCAACAACTTTACGGTAAATAATTTGATTTTTAAATTTATTTTGCTACGTAGTTGTTTGATATAACTAATAAAACTTTTACAATTGTTGACTAAGTAAAGACAATTTTTATCATAATTATTTGCCCTTATAACTTTATAGTATTTATAGGATTATTTTTAAGTTTTACAAAATTCCAACTTTATATATGCAAAAAAAAACATGTAAATATATGATTAGATATAAATTTCGAAATGATTTGGTTATGTATGTCTACACTTTTTTAAAATAATAAATAAATAAACATTTATTTTATACATAGTCATATTAACCGTGCTCCACAACTTAAATCACATTAAAAATTTATAAAATATTAGTATAATTTTGCATGCTTTTTAATTCATATGACTGTATTTTCTATAAATAAATAAAAAAGTTTAGATAATTTTTTTTGAAGCTGGAATGTTAACCTAAGATACCCAACGAAATCATTTTTTAAATTGATGATTAAATATATTAATTTACATTTTTTGAAATCACATAAATAAATATGCCATGGGGAAGTATTTTAAATGGAGCCCTTGAATTAGGGTAGAACAAGAACCAATTTTGCATCCAAAACTGCAAAAAACAGCACTAATGAAATTACACCATTGGTTCCAGTGGTATATAGTGAATTTTTTCGGTAGAAATCGCACTCCTTATGGTTGTGGTTGCGCTTTTTAGTGTAGAAATTGTACCTTTTAAAAAATCGCAACCGTTTAGAGTTTTAAGTTATTAAATATTTCTCATAGTTTTGTGTATGTTTTAAAGTTTTTGAAATTCTATTTGAGTATGACTGTAAATTTAATTTTAAAATATGTAAGCTTGTATGATTTAAGACTTTAAATTTGAAATAAAAGCTGTATTGCAGTAATGTATTTATTTTTATAATTTGCGTAACACTAAACTTTAACTTTTCAATTTGAGTAATTAGAAGTTTGGAATTAATTTGTCATTGATTTTCAAAAATTTAACTTTTTGTAGTTAGGTATCATTTAAAATATTTGAGATTTATTTAGAATTTGAAAAAATGACATTTTTTTTTCTAATTGGTTTTCAAACCAAAAATGTAAAATCCCGGATATTTAAATGAATTAGAAATAAAATATTTAATGAAGGTTGGAGTTTGATAACCTAGTAGTGATAGATAAATAGAGGTCCAAATTAAATTTAACGGACTAACTTAGATATGGTGATATCAAAATTTTTGATAAGTTAGCAAATAATGTGATAATTCAATAAACTTGACTAACAGCAAGTCTAATTAAATTAAGAGAATTAATTAGTGGAGTTATGTAATTATGCGACGTGATTGCGTGTAAATTAAATATGTATTTATATGAATATATATATGCGTGCACATTTAGTAACATAATTTAATGGTTAATTAAATTGTGATAAATAGATAGATTAATATTAAATTAATCCGAATTGAATTAAAAGGTTTATTGTAGAATTAATTTATTCATTAATCAACAATTATGTAAATTGTTGATAAATTATTTGTGAGGAATAATTATGTAAATTATATAATTATAAATTATATAAAATAGTTGAATTAATTAAGGGAGAATAGTAATTGTATATATGTACAATATTTAATTTCATATATTTGTATATATATATAAAGGGATTAAATTAATTGAGTAATTTTAAATAGTAATTGAATATATTAAATGAATATATTCTATAATTAAATAAATCATGGTAAATGATTTATGAGAGTGAGAAATTTAATTATGCAATTATTTGTGTAATATTAATTAAATAATTAAATAAATTATTTAAATAAGAAATTGAGTAAATGTATTAGTATTTAAATGTATTTTCGGGTAAATGGAATTATTTCCATAATTGATGAGAAATGAATTATTTAATGTAAATGTATTAAATAATTTAATTTATGGCCTAAATAATATATATTAAATTATATATTGTATTTATTTTAATTTCATAATTTATTGTGAAATTGTTTTCGAGGTAAGGTAATGTGTATAAATAATATATATAGATTATATATATTATTATTAGCGAACACACTCTAAAGTTTTAATATCAAAATAATTGACAAGTTGTCATTAATTAAATATTCAATTAAATTGAATATAATGAGTGAATTAAATTTTATAAATTAATTAATATGATAATTAATTAATGTAAATAATGTAAAATATTATTAATAATATTATTAGTCCATTTAGTAATTTAATACTTATGGGTTAGAATATTTAATTATTTATTCAATCTAATTATTTATTTAATCATGGATTGAATAATTAATGTGTAAATTATTAAATTAGCCCAACATGGGTCAATTAGTAGCCCAAGTGGAAAATAATAAAATTTGACAATTTAGTAGCCCAAACAATTTAATAGAAGCCCAATTGATATTTTAAATTAAAGCCCAATGATTGGCCCACTTGAAAAATACTTAATTAAACTATTATTTATAAAAAAAAAAAAAAATGAGCAAAAGACAAACTTTTTGGGACAAGTTGCTAGATGTGCCGGCAAGGAAGGAAAAAGATAGGAAATTGATTTTTTATTTTTCATTTAATTAAATAATGGATTGCTTGTTTTGATTTTTGGTGGGTCTTTTCCCATAAAATCCTCACCAACTAAGGCATGGGTTAACTTTATTGTGTAAGTATCCAATAGCTAACTTGTGTTGGTGTAATTTCATAGATATAAGATATATATTTATACATTTTGGAAGACTTAAGTCATTAGAGAGAGAGAATTGTTAGTCATTTTTCTTCTTTCATTTTTCAAATTAGAGAGAAAATATTTGAGAGCAAGGATAAGGAAGGAGAAGGAATTCTTTGTTCATGTTATCCCCCTTCACAACCCATTTTGGAAGAAAAATGAGGATAGCCATTAATATGAGGTAATGGTTATTTTAAATGTAGTTTATTTTATTTTTTATTTAAATAAACCAACATGTGAGTATAAACATGTTAATGTAGTTAATAATATGTGATAGTAATATTTATGTTATGCTTGAGTTAAATATGCTTGATTTGTATTTTTGGTATAATTTATATGCTAAAAACATGTGTTTGGTGGTGTTAAATCAAGTATCAAAATAATGTCCAAAAATAAATTTTTATAATATTTAGATTTAATGTTATAATATTATAGAACATTAAATCATGAGAAAAATAAAGTTTGAATCACTCAAAATGGAGTTATACACAAAAAGTTATGATTTGTGGTAGTTTATGTGATGTAAAAAAATTTATAAAATTTTTTTTATATTAAATCATGAAAAATTAAATTTTCATGTTATAAATTGTATTTAAGTTATTGGTAATTTTTTTGGATTTTTATTGAGGACTTAAAGATTTCTTGAAGGTATAAATTTTATTAAGTTGTGTATTAAAATAGCCACTGTTCATGATCTGCTGAAAGAGAAAAAAAAAAAGGTTTACCGCGCAATGCGCGCAAGCAATTATAACTGTCGGACACGGAGCCAAAAAGGCGTCGTTTTGGCGAATAAAGATTTCATCCGCGCGCAATGCGCGGAAGCCAGTTACGGTGACTTAAAACGGCACCGTTTTGGAACATTAGAATTTGTCAACGCGCAATGCGCGAGATACCATTTTGGCGAAATTACATTGTTGCCCCTCCGGTCTCTTTTCTGCGGAATTACGAAATTGCCCCTCCGTTCTTTTTCGGCTTATTTACAGAATTGCCATTCTGGATAATTTTAATTAATTTAAATGTTTAAAAATTAATTTAAAATTATAACAAAAATAATAATAATACAAAAATGATATTTAGGTATTGAATATTATATTTTCCAAATATAATATGTATTTAGGATTAATATTTAAATGTTGTAAATATTAATCTAGTTAGTTTAATATTATATTTTTCAAATATAATAAATATTTAGGATTAATATTTAAAGGTTATAAATATTAATCTAGTTAGTTTAATATTATATTTTTTTCAAATATAATAAGTATTTAGGATTAATATTTAAATGTTGTAAATATTAATCTAGTTAGTTGAATATTATATTTTTTAAATATAATAAGTATTTAGGATTAATATTTAAATGTTGTAAATATTAATCTAGTTAATATTATATCTTCTGAATTTATGATTAAACTAATTATTATTTAATTAATATTAAATAATAAACAAGGATGATAAATTAATTAATTATTATTTAATTACTATTAAATAATAATTAAAGACAACTAAGATTGATTATTTAATTATTTATTATTTGATTAACTTTAAATAATAAATAAATTCAGTTAGTTATTATTTATTATTAAAATAATAACTAATGATATTTGAGTATTTACTATATAATTTTATTATTTATTATTTAATTAACTTTAAATAATAAATGAATCTAGTTAATTAGTTATTATTTATTATTAAATAATAACTAAAGATATTTGATTATTTTTAATATAATATAATTATTTATTATTTGATTAATTTTAAATAATAAATAAATCTAGTAAGTTATTATTTATTATTAAATAATAACTAAAGATAGTTAATTACTTACTATTTAATTAATGATAAATAGTAATTAAATGAAATTAGACTTAATGAAATAAAGAATATGTCTTTTAACTCTTTTGTTTAAACAATTATAACAAATTGTTTAATAGTTTAATAAGTGTTTAACACTTGAGAAAATTATTTTCTAACTTATTAAATTATTAACCTAATATGATTGAGGGTCTATAAGGTTAATAATATTTTTTTGACTGATGTATATCATGTGTTAGTACTTATGTGGTAGATAAGTTCCTTAGTAAGCGTATAGTTGTGCAAATACACCGTATTAATTATTAGACCAACTTTATTGATGTTAGGTCTTTCAAAGTCAGTTAGTTAAAGCTAGACATTAATTGTAGCTGAGCAAACAGGCAAGTTTCCTAAACCCTACTCAATTTATATTCGAGCAGGATATATTATTTTATTGTTCAAGTCCCTAACTCAAATTCAAGTTATTACGTTCCCAGCATGCTATGGTTTAATTCTGTATAATTATTCCACATCTTTAAATTGTTGATTCGCACATAGTGCTTGTTGCATGTGTTCATCAGGTGTGAAAGACTGATCACCTTCATTACCATAAGGTTCAGTTAAAATTGTTCATGGTCATTATTGACACTCAACATTACTTGATTCAGTCATTCAATTATTGAAATTATGATTAGTACTCTTTCACAATTATTATATTGTTGAAAATCCGAAAACTTGTTCTTTCTTTCAATCATGATATATCGTTATTGTATTTAAACTTGCTGAGCAAAGTCGTTGCTCACTCTTGCTATATCATGATAACAAATTTCAGAATAATACGAATGTCCGAGGAGAGACGGAGACAGAAGCAAAAGACAAGATTATAGTGTTATTCATTATAACTAAATTGTTATATGATGTAAGTAATTTTGTAAACCTTTTTATGAATCTAAAGGTATATATGTAAGTTAAGGTTAGAAACCTTGGGAAATGTTGTAGAATAAACAATTTATGTTTATATATTCCGCATTAGTTATAGAACGTGTATGAAGATGATGTATCGTGACGTACCGAGTCTAGGGTTAAAGGAACCCGAATTTGGGGTCGTCACAAAAAATACACTATTTAAAATCACACCGTATTTTTAAAAATAGCACCGCATTAATTCAATCAATTTTATATTATAATTTTTAATTTAAACAACCGCAACAAAAAAAAATTATGTATAATTTTTATTTAAAATCGCACTAAATCGTACTATCTTCAACTATACCTTCAATACTCCCTCTCTTTTATAAACAAACAGTTTCATTTATAAAATTTCTAGACATAGAAGAATAATATTTTTGTCATAATTATAAGATTTTGACAAACTTAAATGTATAAATTTATAAGAAAATTTTATAACAAAGACTTTTTTAAGGAGACAGAGAGAGAGTATTTCATAATTTTGCCAATCCATGTGAAGACGGAGGGAGGAAGATGAATTCGAAGGCGTGGAGTGGCATAGTGAAAGAAGCATTTGACGCTGGCTTATTCGCGGGGAAATTTTTCTGTGCCCTTCATGTCACAAACACCTACCTTTTAACCACCGCTCTTGTAACTTTCTCAAATCTTTCGGAATTTCTTTTTGATTTTTTTTTTTTGTGTGATTTAATCCTTCCTCATCAAAAGAAAACAAATCAGTAATTGGCGCTTTGCAGGTTCATGGTCCTAGTATGCTCCCGACCTTCGATATCACCGGCGATCTTGTCTTGGCCGAGAGAATCTCGACCCGGTTCGAAAAATTGAGTCGAGGCGACGTCGTTTTGATTCGTTCGCCTGAAAATCCCAGAAAGGTTGTCACCAAACGACTTGCAGGCATGGAAGGTGATAGTATTACATACACTGTGGATCCCAAGAGTGATAAACACGAGACTGTTGTTGTATGATCATTTCAACCAAGATTTTTGCTTCATTTTTAACCCATTTTTGTTGAGTTTTTTTTTTTAATTATTATTTTTTTGGGGTTTTCTGTATAGAATCATAATTCATTTAATTTTTGTAGATTCCTAAAGGGCATGTTTGGATTGAGGGAGATAACAAATATGTTTCCAATGATTCGAGGAAATTTGGCCCTGTTCCTTATGGGCTTATACAAGGCAGAATTTTTTGGAAAGTGAGTGTTTTTGTTTTTGTTTTTGTTTTTGACTTAAATGTTAAAAGAAATTATTTTTTCTCAAAATTTCATTATTTCATGTGTTGGCTTGTTGCTTGTTTTTCATTTTGTTGGGCTTCATCGAAATCTTGTCATTAGGATCTTTGTGAGTCAGTTATTATGTTAATATACTAATGTATGTGAAATTTGGAAAATATTATGCCAAGCTAAGAACAACAAACAACTTTAGTAATTCATACCCACATTTGTCGAAGACTATTGTGCTCATTGCACAAATTGTACACTTTTTGTGCCATGCCTAACATTTCTGATTAAGCTTGTCAACATATTCGTATCTTGTCGTCTCTGTGTTAATGCGCCTCTACTACATTGCTGGGGAGAGTCATTGAATAAGTAACTCGTATATGGTTCTTCACTTTTAATTCCCCATCCCTAACCTTAATAGGATGAGACCTACTTTGTGATACCAAAGTGCAAAGTTTGTTTTGCAATTAATCGGTTCCTGCTAAATAGACTACGTCTTTATTTTGGTTGTAAAGATAATAGTTTTAAAATGACGAACGCTAATTATTTTATCATAATTATTTAAACAAACATTGTGGCAATCAAAACAAGAATTTCGTAGCCCAACCCAAATCAATTAATATGATAAAGTTGAGTGCATGTTTGAAAATGTTTTGGCTGTAGGACTTCAATTGACGCTCATGGATGATTACCGGACGTTATACTTATTTTAACTTTAAAGTTTGAATTTTTTGAGTTTACCTAGCTGTAGTTTTAGAGATTCAACTATTTTGTTTATATTTCCTCATGTTTTGCAATATCTTGCTGAAAACACCTTTATTATTTTAACTAACTTTGATGTCTAAACTCGGCTATTCATTTTATAGATATGGCCTTTTGAAGCTTTTGGATCAGTGGCGAAGAGAACAGAGTAGAGTGATGCTTTCTTTCAAGGTACACATTTGGAACTTGATGGGGTTATGTTTCTACTTTGAGTACTGCTCAGTTTCTTTACTTTTGAACTTTTGTTATCCATTCTATGCAGATATTGCCTTAAGACTCTGCTCGTGTAGTATACTATTTGGGGGTGGGGAAGAGGAAATGTGATTAGGATGCATGGTCCATAAATTGTTTTTCCTTCTCATAACCATATTAATCAAGGATAGGAGACAGGATATTAGTTGGGGAATACCTGGGGGTCAAAGTGAACGTTTTAATGTTGAGGCCTTAACATATGTCAAAAAAAAATCAAGGGTTTGGAAAGGTATATTACAGATTAGATTCTAAATTGAGGAGGATCATGCTCCAGTTACGCAAGGGTATATTTAGGTCCTACGCCTCTTGGTTATACTAAACTTGGTCTGTTTTTGAAAAAAGTTGTAGATAGTAAAGTATTTGGGACTTTGACTTGAGTGCTTTATTGAAGAATATCAATTCTTCAATATTATAAAATGGAGAAGATTTGCATTGAAAAGCCAAGGGCTAGTCACAAAATCGTTGAACTAATCCTAATTAAGAATGGTAGCAGATGTGCACATCGACCAAGCTTACCCTTTGCAATGTAATTGAAGATATTACATTAATTAGCTTTAAGTAATAGTATGCTTCCTATATTACTGGTGAATGACAAGTTGTCAACTTACAATGAGCATACTTTTTTCAGTTATGTTCACATGCTACACTACTATAACTGTGCTCCAAAATGATCAAATAAATTATGTTTGATTTGAATTAGAATTTTCAAGTCATTTGTAACTGTTTGGTTAAAGCAAATGTAGTTGTTATATCAAAGTAATCTCTCTCACTTGATCTAACCATCTGGATACCACCATTATTTGCTTGAGAAACTCCTGGCTCACCTGATATAACGTTTGTTTTTGTAGTTTAGTTGTACATTTTGTTGTCTCTATGTACCTTTGAGATTTTCTACTGGTGGAACAGAAATCCAGCATGTGGGGGCAAACAAATAGATTGAGATGAAAAGATTGAAAGGAATTTGCTCATTCAAGAAGTCCGGAGCAGATAAAGCAAGGATGGAATCAATTCCAGTTCAGCCGTGTGTCTGTTTTTACATCGTACGCATAATCTTGTAATGAAGTTAATTCATAGTGCTGAGCTCATTATTAGAAAACTGAGACATTCAGTCTCTCCTTTTTTTCGTTTTTGGTTTTTTGTTTTTAAAAAATGCTTATAATTTTTTTTGACATTAGCTTCGATGTTTTACATTCTCCTAAAGGTGCTAAATGAAGCGTGCAGCATTGATAGACGGTACCATATCCTTGGGAAGTTGTTATGACTTGCACAGTTTAATTGAATGGTTACTCTTTCTTGTTCTTGTATTTGATATAATGGGAATACTTTTGTAAGTAGTTGCCTGGATTGGCCTACCCACCGAGTTTTGTGGTAACTCCGAAATTGATGCACTCGCTGATTGATTAGCAAAATGCTTTGTATGGAATTGACAAGTCTTTTGAGGTTAATCCTTACAAGGTGACATTTGGAAATTGAATGATCCAAACTCCTCTGCAATTTATTTTATTTTATTATTTTCAATTATTTTTTTTGACATCCATCAGGTTTGGTTTTTCATGTAATAGCTTCATGAATATGGCTCAAATGAAACCATGTTTTCAGCAATTAACCAAAAAAATAAATAAATAACAATTTATATGGGAATCCTTCTGATCTGAACAAACCATAATATTGCAATGTATTAACCGGCATAAAGGTAAATCATGTTTGTTTTTTCGTTTTCTTTTTGCTATATACAAAAGCCTAAGTTGTCAAATCAAAGCAACGGCAGTCTTACGGCTGTATTCCGAATGCCTTGTTCAGGATGGTTTCATCAGCCTTTGATTTAGTTCAACAGACCCTTCTCCCCCAATTCCTTTTCCAAATTTACAGACCATCACTCCATGATTTTGGCAGCATATCATAATCCGTCAACGATATGCAATCATATAGGGCTTGCTCTTGTTGCCTGCATTTATAAGCCTCCGTTAATAATCTGAATGACAATCTTTAAAAAGTAAAAAAGAAAAATAATAATAAGTTCGAAACCAAATAAAAGAACTTGGTATCCTATAGATGCTCTTAAATACTAATATTAACAATATACACAAGGAAAGAGACCGAAGAATCCACAGAGTTCCATTGAATCCACTAGATCACAAATTTTAGTTTTACATATCCTCACACATCAACGTGCTTCATGTATATACATACGGACAACCAATATTACACGTATATTTACGTATTTTATATGCATGCACATACGCCCCATATATAAGCACAGTTCGAGAAAAGGTTTGTGCTGCCTGCAAATTATACTACTTGTATAAGAAATCATCTCTGATTCTTGCAATTATATAAACAAGCACATTTTTTTCATCAACATATCCCACTACATTTTAAGACGTATAATTACAGCGTACTCGTAAAGCGAATTGAAATAAAATAGAAAACTATGGGAGATGAAGAACTATGTTTGAGAGAATGGAACTACTGAAGCAATATTAAAGAACATTTTGTATATGAAATTCCACAAATGGTTGAAACTACATACAGCTCAACGCGCTCAATAAAACTTTCGTCCTGAAAAAGACGAAGAATGTACGAGACCTTGAAATTTGTCAAACTAGCTAATAATGCAACTACTTGACAATATAATTTCTTCTAATTCTGATTAAAATATTTCTTCCTGTTTGATAGGGGATAGAGATGGAGATGGAGATGTGTTACACAATGATTAAGTAGCGGACCTCTACAAGACTTCAGAGTCTAAGTAGAGAGCCAAAGCAACGTGAGAGAGAGAGAGATGAAAAGATGAAGGCAGACGGTCTGCACAAACAGAATGAAGGACTTGTTTTTTCAAGGTGGGTAATTAATGAAGTGATACTAGGCTTACTAGCATGATAATATGTGAAGATATGAACAGATACTTATAGCTAGAGCATGTGGCTGGCACGTGTCAAGCACATGGTGATATGATCCTCTCGAATCCATTTCTTGACTTTTCCATTTTTCCTAGGGTTGAGAATAATGTAGTCATCCTCTGTGCTTTTTGCAGGCCTGACAGCATATGCTAAGTACTACACAAGTTTCCGAGGGTATACAGGTTTTCCGAGATACCTAAACTTATCACAAATAGTTTAGTGATTTCATTAATAAAGATCAGATATTTTAATTAAAGATCATGAAAGGTTAATATAGTTTTATGCATCTCCTGTCCTACATACTTTTACCTCCATTGAGGTCTTCTACTACCATTTCTTTTATATATAGATGTACATCCAGGACCATTCTGCAGTTTGTCATCTTGAATAGAATCCAAAGTATAGCAACTTTAGAAAGTGCATCATGTTTCAGCTTAATTAAGAAATTAAATGATGGTTCCCATGTAAGAAATTCTAGATCAAGGTAAAATAATTTGAATCATAAATTTATATATTTAAGCATTGGAACCTGATTCTGCAAGCTTGTGGCAGCAGTCCAACCCTGAGGATTTACTGTTCTAGAGTTATCACTGATAAAAGCTATGATTATTGGTTCTTCTTGTATATTCACCACAGATGCCGGTGGCAATTCTCTCATTACCCATAATACAAATGCTGAGGGTACTGAGGAACCTGGAAAAACAAATTTACCATCAAAAGGTTTGCAGTTTTATAGATTCATCACTTGTCTCGTTAATAAATCGCAATCAGAAAAAGAAGAATGAAGCAACTCAGGTTCGATTACATTATAAAACTGGATAATACGTCTCCCCTCCCCCTGTTGGCTGGGCCGATTATACGGGAAGGAATTCTTAAGCCACAATGCCACATGGAGCGGTGGTTTACTAGCAAACTATTTTCTTCCAAGCAACTTGCAAGAGATTAAGCTATTCAGCCATAGGAGAAACCGAGAAAATTCCTTCCTAGGTGCAAGGCTTATCTGGTCAAACAATTATGTACCACAAAATTTTATTCTTGGGCAACATTATCTATGTAATATCGGTCAGGCTCTCCAGCGAACCTTAAAAAGCGAACCAAAGACGAACCGTCGTCTTTGGTATCTATGGCGACGGGTCGAACCGTCGCCATAGATACGAAAGACGACGGTTCGTCTTTGGTTCGTCTTCTCTAGTTCGCTGGAGAGCCGGACCGATATATAAATATTGGTTTAGTTTTCCATTAGCTAAAGAATAATTGTGGGATTTGTAGGTCTTACTAGTTTTGATTCTTCAAAGCTTAATATAAGGCTTGAATAGAGAGATCAGATTTCAAATACAATAATTCCTAAATTAGTCTTAAAATTTTACTATCGATGACATGACCATTTAGAACTGCTCATCAATAACGATGGGAAGTAGCCATTTCTAACACTATTTTCAGCTGTTTTATCAGAATTTGAATATTTGAAAGGGATAAGTAGAATCAAATACCTATAAAATAATATAAAATTAGCAGAAGAGAGGTATAAACACCATTAACCCTCCTTCCATGCCAGTGATAAAACAACTGCAATAACAATAGTAGTGTAGTTTTAGACATAAATATTGAAGTCTGAAAAACAAAAACAAAAAAAATTAGGACCTGATGGGTACATACAGGTATATCTGTAAAAAGTGCAACAAAAGCGCTCGACACAAAACATAGTACAGAAACAATGGCCAAACCAGCAACCTGCACATAACACACTACATTATAAAGTTTGATGACTCTACATATACTGAGGCTGTAAAATTACTGAAAGTAATAGCACAACGGTGTCATCCCAGGATCCGATAAAAGAGGATGACCAAAAACAATTAAAGTGAAACCATGTATTGACTGACTTTCAAAATTAATCGTACTACACTGAAGAAAGTGAAAGATTCAAAATCGTGCTTGTAAAAGAAGACGCATAAATGTCACATACTAGTTTTTCGTTGAATAGTAATAAATAATAAAGCAAAAAAACAATTGAAGGATACTTTACAACATACCTTCCAAATCTCAGAAGAAGCCCTCTCTGATCTTACTTTCCTCATTTTCAAGGATAATACAAGTCCTGAATGAAAGTTTTCGATATTAACAAAAATAAAAACAAATCGTTCAAAGAGATCAGACTTATTTGATGCACTAATATTTAACAATGAATAACTGTGTAACTATATCCAGCGACAGTTTCTTTAAAACCAGTGCAAGACCTTTTCACATAATGACCCTCACCATCTGGGCCATGCAAAACTTCTATCTTCGGTTAACAATTATCAACTGACAATCAACTGCTGGTCATAACAATTATCACAAAGCAATGTTTAAAAAACGGACCGGACCGGACTGGCTGTCCGTCCTCGGTTCGACCGGAACCGGTCGGCTTTTCGGTCCAATTGGCCCAAAAAACCGGTTTGACAGTAACCCGGTCAAAAACCGGTTGACCGGTGGTTCAACCGATAAAACCGGTTAATTGACCCAATGAATCGGTCGGCTAAGTATTTTTGTAATATTTTTTTGTACAAAAATATTTTTATTTTTAAAATTAGATATTTTTAGTAATATTGTAATATAATTTCACTATATTTTACCTTACAAAAAAATAGATATTTTAAAAATATATTAATTATTAATAATGCATATATTTATATATTTATGACGACAGTTCGACCACTAGTTGAACCATTGATCCATCCACCCAATACATTTTCCAGTTTGCTAACCGGTCCGATTTTTAAAACATTTTCACAAAGTAAGATTTTCGTCCTTTATCTTCTAGCAATCTTAACAATTATCTAAAAAGTTCTCACATATTTCAAAAATTGAAATCTCTGATTCCCCTAGTATCAAAATATTGGTCCATGAGCAATTCTGCAAACAATCCTTGCTCTGTTTGGTTAACAACGCAATTTTTTTTATTTTGTTTCCAATAAGTTAACAAATATAATTATCGTACCTCGAGATTCTTATAGCACGATTTTCAAGGATTTCATCAAGTTTAGATGGAAAAAGAAAATGTATTGATAGAAGAGAGTATGTACAAAAACAAAACCACAAGAGGGGGAGGGGTACAAAAGGTCCCCCTAATAGGAAACAAGTGGAATCAAAAAACAAAGCACTTATAAAATTGTAGCCCTTCAATCAATAAATAAATCTTAAACAAGGATGCCTCAAAAAACACCCATTGTAGAGGCCCAAAGTGACCTACAGAGGCTTGTATTTCATGTATCCCAAATCTCCCTCAAAACTGAGAAGAAACTACTTCTCTTCAACACTTCAGTGTACTTGCTTCCTCCCAAACCCTCGGAACCTAAAATCTAAGCATCTTGTTCTGTTTCATCTTGAGTGAGGTGATTTATTGGATAAGTCATGAAGCCTTGTACAAACAAAATCTAAATAAGTGAGGAAGCATGTTATTTTAAAAGTGATTCCAACATAAACGTGCTAATTTACTGAGATTGAAAGGGGGAAAAAAAATCTTTGAGATGATAAGTGTTTACCATAACATGCTAATGCTCCTCCAAGAAAAAGAACTGCTATTGCAAAAACATCTACATAGACCTGCGTGATGATCATAGTTAATACCTCCTTCATCACAACCTTAATATCCAATAATTAACTAGAAAAATGAGAGGAAAAAATTACATGAGAGAGACTTCATAATTATATAGAATGTTCACAAGGCAAGTTAGTAACATGTTATTCCTGTTCAGGAAAAAAAATCCTGTTGATAAATAAATTGTGTGATTATAACCAACATTGATTAGACATTACTTTAATGTTGAAGATGACCTCGTTCTATCAAAGTTGAAGCATAATTATATGGAGACAATAGAGATGTTTGCTAATTTAATGTGGGTCAAATTAGAAGATTTGACCATAGGTATATCATGGTCACTGTATCTTACTAGAAGTCCTTTTCTAAGAATACTGTTTTATTCTTTTAGTCTTAAGTATTTAACGATAAAGTTATAATCATAGTTATTAGAATATTATGATACACGATACGTATCTTATATTCTTACAATACGATACGATACGGAGACAATTCGATACGTATCGCAAGGTAAATCTAAAATGATATCATATTTTAAGATTCGATACAATACAATGCACGATACTTTTTAAAAGCAACTAATTTGAAAAAAGTTTACATGTAGCTCCGAAAGACTAAAAATAAAACTTTTAAGCCTTTTAACATTTCAATTGAAGAAGTTTTCTAACACAAACATATTCTATATCGCTTCATGAGTTTTTAATCACTTTTTAGAGTATCATATCTAATTGAAAATGTCGCTATATTTTTTCTCTGCCACTTTCTATAAGCAGATATATAAATCTCTACTTATTAATTTCAATTATTCTCTTTTGTTTTATAGATTAAAAGTGAATTTTCATTTTCATTTTTTCTTGTTACTCTATAAAGATTACTGAAATAATATCTAATAAATCAATTTAGAGTATTTTGACTATTATTTAACTTTAAAATTTATTTTTAGTCGATAATAATATTTACTTGACTACTTTTACGTATAGTTAAACTTGTGTTTTATATATTTAAATATATATTACTATATTTTTTATTTTGTTTCCGTATCTTACAATACGATTTACGATACGATACACGATATATGAATTTTCGATACACGATACGATTCACGATTTGACAACTATGATTATAATATAATTACGATCATCAAGGATTTTACAGGCATAATGTAAATATTTGATAGAGGGGAAATGATAAAATCTTGAGATAACTCACTAACACTAAATATTCGAGAGCATCAACTTCTTATCATGGCTTCTACTCAGCTAGCTGTTCTAAAAGTCCCAACGTTTCCTAACCAGCACAGCACCCTAGCCCAACAGGAGGAAGAGGCAACATATTTGACAAATACGAATCATTCTATACTGCATTGTATGCACTCCTAATGTACAACCAGTTGGAGAAGTGGCTGTGCCTGCTTCAGTGGAAGATTCTATTAATTCGTTTTAAGAGGGATTGGAAGAAATTGAGATGCAAAAATACTACGCAAATATGTTTTCTTCACAGTTCTTCGTAATGAGCATAATGCTAGACTGTCTTGAGCAAGTTAGTTATCTTTTAATCTGCCCAGAGACAAGATTTTCTTGTGGGCTTCTGTTATGGGGGGCATTAAGGAAACATCCGCGACTGACTGGTCTAGAGATTGATGGCTCTCTTTGTCTTGTTTTTCACAGGTCCGGTGAAGGCAGCCTTACAATCTCTTGTATCCCCCATATTCTGTTAATAAAACTTATTCCTTATAAATAAAAATGCACAACCATTTAGCCAAAAAAAAAATGCACAATCATTTAGCCAAAAAAAAAATGCACAACCAATTATAATGCTTTCTAGAAGCCTATTTTTTAGGATATTTGAATTATAAAGGATATTAGCTCCCAGAAACACCTTTGCACCTGTTGGTGTTGAGATGTCTATAATTAAAAAACAACTTCTTATCGGAGAAAGAAATACCATCACTCTTTATTTTATTTTTATTTTTTTGATAAGTAAAAAAAACTGTCGCTCTTTCCCTTCATCATTCAACCCACAATTAAACAAGACATATTTGCATGTTGACAAGTACAATCGAAAAATAGTATCAATGTGCAAAAGCTGACAACATAAGTAAGTCAAAGAGAAACTAAAAATTAAAACACTATTAAGGCCATACCCGTGCCACAACCAATGAATCAATAGGATTCTTTCCCATTCCAATCCAGATTAGCACAGCTGATGCCATCATTAAAGTAAAAATGAACACTGAAACCTGGTAAAAAGTCACGAGTTAACATTTTTAGAGTTTCTGTGTGCAACATCTGCAGAATAGAATCTCTAACCAAGATAAAAACATAACAGTAAGATTACAAAAGGTAAGTTTGTACTCCCTCTATACCAAGATTACAACTTTTTGGTGGCTCCCAACATGATTAAGTCGGAAGTAGCAACATCTTCTGCGTCTATCGCCACTGAATTTCGTTTTTTCCATCTTTTCCAACAAAGCTTCTCGAGGACTAGAGTCACTAGATCCTTCTTCTTCGTCATCATCATTATTTGTCTGATGGCAAAGGTCCACCCTATAAAAGCAGCCTCAGAAGATGTATATTTTGTATCTCAGAAAAGATTCAGCCTAAATTTGAATATGCAAGTTCATCAATTCACGAAAAATAACAGTAAGATAACTTGTTAGCTGTTCTAGAATCTAGATAACAATATCAAATTACGAATACTAGATTACCCTTTAAAAAACAGTTTAGACGGCCCAAATCATGATTGTGTGTCAGTCTACGCACTTGGCGCGCTTATACATTTATTGTCAGAGTATAAATCCTCCAAAGTTTCTAATGAAAGGGAGCACACATACCAGAAAGACAGAAGCAGAAGAAATGCTGCAAGAAACAGAATTTTGGGAAAAGCTGCAAAAAAAGATCTTCGCCATGTAACTTCCTATCTATTGAAGGATTATCAGGGAATCTTGCAATCAATTACAGAGACAGGAGCATACCCATGACAATGAAGCCACAAGATTGTGACCAGCACAGCCAACCTTTACAAGCAGCCACAAGAGTTAACACAAAATAAAGAAAGTAACCTGTCATTGAAAAAGTAATTGAATGAGCTACTTCAAAACAGAGAAGAAGAAAAACGAGAACAGAAGCACAAGCAACCACCAGAACAGGATATCTGAGAACAATCATGATGGAAGTGTATGTCTGCACTTGGAGTATCAGAGATTAATTTGTTTAAACTCACAGCTCATTCTATTATTGCGTAGAAACATCATCCAAATTAAAGATGTTGTACTTCTTACCAAAAAATAGCACAATTGTACAAAAAAACAAGGATTGCTATCATGAGAGCAAGGACCCAAATATAGAATTTATTTTTTTTATTTGATAAGTAAGGACCTACTTGAATATATGGAAGAACAAATAATACACTTCTAACATAACAAGGCAAGGATTTTTTTGTTGCATTTTACATGTCTTTATTGCTCACTTCCAGAAATGATGCTCCTAATTTAAATTATGTTCCTTGAGAAACCTTTCTCTTCTCCAAACTAAAGGCTATGTTTGTTTGCAAAAACCATACTGGGATTGGACTATTTGTATTAATTTAACACTATTTTGGATTATTTTATCCCATGATGGAGAATTAATAGTCCTTCAAATAGTCTTATGGACTATTTTTTATCATTCATAAGGTCATTTATAAGGGATTATATAATCTTATGATGAATATGGGATTAATAGTCCCTCTCATTTTAAGCTATTAAATGGTTTTATGAGACTAATAGTCCAACATTATGAGATTAATAATCCCTTGTCATGGGATAAAATAGTCCAATATAGTGTTAAATTAATATAAATAGTTCAATTCTAAAAACGTTTTTTGCAAACAAACATAGCCAAAGTGATTTTAGGAATTTGAATAAGAGAGAAGCAATGCTTTCAGGAAATTAAAAATATATATACAAGTCGAAAGTAGTACAAATTACGAAAATAGGACAAGGACCTCTTTGTAAGTTGTGGTACACCTCAATCAGTTAAGACTTAACACTCAGTTAAGCAGGTGGAAGTGAGTCGTGTCCATAACATATTTCCTGGGGCGCTGAAATGTGGGCACGGCTAATTTTGAATTTATTAAAGAAATTGAATAAAAAACCTTTTGCAGCTGTTAAGCTTCCAAGCAGAAGAGGTAAATGCTTTATTGCCCCCTACAGGTATTTTCCTTTTCCCAAAAATTTACGACAGTTTGCAGCAAATCTGTGTCCTAGCTACTGTTTTGTATATGCATATGTCCTCTTAGCTTCGAGGGCAAAAGGAAAATCGCTCATTAAGAAGGCACGTGTTGTTGCCAGGTGCAACAGATTTCAGTGAAAAACAATAGTAGATTCAAAGCAATAAAAATGGCACAAAATAAGAATAGTTTAGCAAGATGAAAATCTTCCTACCCACATTGGAAGACCCAATTATTAGATGAAACACCTGCAATTTCACATTCAATGTATCAAGAGCAAATTAGTATGATCTACATAGGAACACACAAAATCTAAAATAAGAAAAAATAACAATATTATAAGTCCCGTGTATCAGGAAAAAAATAATTTACCTATACTTGCTATCAACAAAATGTAGCATTTAGAAACTAAGTAAAGAAGATGACCACATCCTTCACATTATTAGTAAAAAGTTGAGGAATTATCACTTCAGAGACATTAAATTTTGAAAATTGAAAACCTTAAGTTTCAAATCTACCCTATCAAAATGTCTGCCCTACACTGCAGCACACTTGAAATCTGAATATAAATTTCATAAAATTACATCTACAAATTAACAAACACAAAAAGAGAATATAAAATGCAGCATTCCTTTACATGAGAAGCTTAAAGGTCAATTATATTTTGTCAAGGTCTAGCATTGAAGATTTTCTTTCAATGTCAGAGACGGTTTCAAACAATGACAATTGATTGCACATGATCAAATTAAACATTAAATGCCTCTCAATAATGATGCTTTACCAGTGTTCTAGTCAAACACAGTAATATCTGAATGAACATAGCATACAAAGTCGAAAGTGTCAGTCATCATTAAGGCAGCAAACTGCAACTCAGATACCAATTATGAAGTTGCATGGTTGGACTTTCATGGCAAACCTCAATGAGTGTCTTGATTTTAAAAAAACAACAAATCAGATGATTATAGATTAGTATGTATTAGATGGCATCTAATCTAAGTATAAATAAACAGAAAATGATTTTGCCTGGATTTTAAAAGGGAATCTTTGCAGAGAGTAAATAACCTTAATTCCATATCATTTCAGTGAAATGTCTAGAACATTTCACCGGCCCATTTCTAACCGGTTCACTGGCAGACCAACCCAAAACCAAACCAATTTTCATCCTTAGGATAGACTCAGAATCCCAAACGCTACAAGGTAAAAGGAGAGGTTTTACTACCAAAAGGCTATCACCTTTGATGTTAAGAAAAAAGAAAGTTAACATCTCCTTTTCAAACAAAACAAGAAATACAAAGATATTGTACCCATATCTATGTATAATTATAATCTCTCTCTCTCTCTCTCTCACACACACACACCCCCACCCCCACCCACCCACACACACACACACACACATATATATGAGAAAAGATAGAAATATATATATATATATATAGAGAGAGAGAGAGAACAAATAAAGCTTTGAGACAAATATTATATTCTCAAGCAAAGAACTCGTTGATGTAAAAAAATAAATTTTCCAGAGTTTTATACTTGTATTTTTGTATTCGTTCCAAGATTCTTCTCCCAACTGCTAAGTAAAACAACGATGAAATCAATGGTTAAGGAGGATAATAATAAAGCATCTCTTACTTTCTGGCGAGTCCAGACAATTTGTGAATTCCTTGAGTGAATCCTCATCAACTAGTACAACAATGGCATAAGAAATCAAATATTAGAATAATATTATAAATTCACAAATTGAAATAATTTCGTATCAAAATCACGCTTCTTGATCTCAAGAGGCAGACAAATTTCTAACCATAATTAAGCACCAGATATATAAGACAATAAGCACAAACTATGTGCTTTCTGCAATCATTCAATTCCTAGAGTAGCTAGGTGACAGGAAAGTCCTTCAGGTACGCACCGAGGTAACTCAACAGCTACACTACGAGTTGGTTCAGATACAGTAAAACCATACAAGGATTTGAAATGTTTAAATTTTCTGAAAACATCTCAATCAGTTCATACGACAAATGAATCAAAGAAACCATAATCAATATACAAAGATAATTGCTTTAGGGGAGTTCCCTGAGGTGCAATTTCAGATCTTCATGGTGGGCTACCTTTCAATGAGGACTTTACTTTTTTCTGTCTCTTGGTTTCACTTTCTTTTAATTAAGGGCTCCTTGTCCTCTGCTATTGTACTCGCCCTTCTTTCTTATAAAAATTCTTTTTATGTAATAAAATAATCAATGTACAGTGGAAAATTACCCCAGTTTCATTTCCTATTCTGAGTAATTCTAATATCCAATACTTGTTTTAACTACAGCCTGTTTTTTTTTTCAGATAACACCACTTCATCTTGGTTTTATTCCACCCAGTTCTGATTTTATAGTAAAATGCCTCACTGGAAGTGATAAGTTTTCATCACCATGTGCATTAAAATCATCTTGAAAATTATCACAATAAAATCACAGCCAGCAACTAATTCGAGAATAACACCGCAGCAGAGTGGGCAAGACAAGTTGCAACCATTTTGTTTCCTAGACTAGCACTAGAAAACAATAGCATAAGCTTCTAAACAAATTATTATTCAAATAAAAATTCAAACTTCCTTATAAGACCAGTTTCTAAAGCATATTCATAACTCCAAATAACATACAACTAATTTATAATTCAAATAAAGATTCAGACTTTTTGTCAGCAGGGCTAGATTCTGCAGTAAATACATGCCTCAAGGACCATTTTAGCTAAAATTTCAATTACAATGCTATCGAACAGAAAATAACTAAAAATTACATATCTGAAGTAAATAAAATTTATCCCTTCTATCCACTCCATTACTCCAAAATAATCAAATCATCAGTCCAGAAAATGAGATGAACTACTCTACCTTCAAAACTCACAAACAATTTTCAAAACTAAATTCAAAACCGTGTGTGTGTATATATAAGAGGGGGGAAACCAGACCTGGTAGAATGCAAGAACAGCAATAATCCCATCAACACAAGCAAGAAATACATTGACACCCACCAAGGCCTTTGGATAACAACTTCCATCTCTAAATTCCATCATTGTTCTTTCCCTAAAACATTCGCCTTTCCTATATGTTACATATATATATGTGTGTGTGTGTGTGTGTGTGTTGTCTCTCCCTCTCTCTAAAGAAGTTCGAGAAAAAACAAACTAGGCAGCGGGGTATGGAACTATGAAGTGTACGGAATCGAAAATGATATCTTTCTTGAAGGTTTCTTTCAACGGCTGATCTGCTTGTCGATTCAATTGATACACTTTCTCTCACCGGAAATATATGGTTATTTATATCTGCATCTATGTGAAAGGTTCAATTGAAAACCCAGAACCGTGGAATTGACCCAGTTAAGTCTTGTCAATTGTTTATAAAAAATAAAAAAAAATAAAAAATAAATATATATATATATATATATATATATATATATATATATATATATATATATATATATATATATATTTATTTATTTTGGACATTTTTAGTGATACGGAATATTATTTAAGCACATTTTTAGGTAAATTACTAATTAATCCAAGTTGCTAAACCGATGCAAAAAAAATTTAACTATGGTTTGATTTCAAGATGTGATACATCTGCTGGTACTTTAAATGGGATTTAATTTCATAAATAAGACTTGTATTATTGATCAATATTTTTTATCATATATTTACAAGAAAAAAATAATTATGAACAATTTAAATATAATAAAAATTTGCATTTGAGTTCAAATTATATTATTAAGAAGAAAAAAAAATTATTGACATTATTTAATGGAACGACCACAGAAAACGAAAATTTTACATAAATAAACGTGCATATTTTATTATATCTGTCTTAAATTAAATTGTAATTTTTTAAAATGTTAAAAATATTCATATTAAAATACTCTATAATTTGTCTTAAAAATTATAAAAATATTTGAGTTGTTTGTACTCCTTACACACACACACACACACAGATATATATATATATATATATATATATATATATATATATATATATATATATATATATATATATATATATATATATATATATATATATATGTATGTATTTATCTTGTTTAGTGATATTATTATACTATGACATTTTATATAGTATTTTTGTTTTGAAGGATTATAATCACAATGATTTTAAAAATATGCATAGTGGTTAGTACATGGGGGAAAAAACAATACTAGTACATATTTTAGAGGGGTAAGAATATTTAAAGCATGGGCCCACAGGGGGTGCTTTCAACTTTTCCAGTGTAGTTGAGAAAATAATAATATAAATTGACTTGAAAAGCACTAATATTAGTCTGAAAAGTCAAAATGGTCTGCTTAAAATAATTGTACTAAAGATGGCCACCAGGGAAATCGGATCCATGATGGTGTATAAATGGGTTCGAAAATTGGTGTGAGGTAGGGGTGCACAAAAAAGTCGAAAAAATCGAAAAATCGATCGGTCGAACCGAATTGTTACTATTTCAAATTGAAAAATATTAAATCGAAAAAACCGAACACTATAAAATTGAAAAACCGAAATTAGTTCGGCCGGTTTGATTTGTCTTCTCAACAAACCGAAACCGACCGAACCGACCGAATAATTTAAAATTATAATATAATTTATATATTTTTTTAATAAATATTTACACATTTCATTTAAAACTAGAGTTGCTTGTAATGATAAGCAGCAACATTCAGTAACACTTTCCCATTTCATTATGAATTTGGATGCAATCATACTTTAGGTGTATTTTTTCGTGGATTGGTACTTGTTTTTGCACATTTCAAAATCGTTTTCCAAGCACATGTGAGCCTCAGCCAACTAATGATAACTGCATGGTCTGCAAAAACGTGAATCGTATCCTGATGCAAAATGTGTTCACAGATCCGTTCTTCTCACCAGAATCCTTCGATAAGGGCTTCCAATCTTAATAATTGTGTGCCAGAAGCACAACTAAGAAAAAAACCAAGAATGAAATATTGTATAAAATTAGTAGTTATTGAGTTAGTGATTTATTAATTATTATGAAAAAATGACAATATAATGAATACCAAATTATCAATTATGGAACCGAATAACCGAATAAACCGACCGAATAAACCGAAATCGAATAAACCGAAAACCGATTACGATGTAAAAATTTGGGTGGTTTTGGTTTTTAATTTTTTATAACCGATTTAAATGGTTTGGTTATTTTTTTCCCCAAGAAACCGACCAAACCGAACCGTGTGCACCCCTAGTGTGAGGTCTTATATTTTAATAATTATAATTAATATAATAATTAATTTTATAATTAAATATTATGTATATAATTTTATTTTTAATTTACACGATTCATACGAGTTGTTTTTATGTTTTGGAACAACTATTTGGTAGAATTAATTTTTTTTTTTTAATGATTTAGGATGTTTGATGATTTTTAGGATAATTGAATAATAAGAATGATTTAGGATATTTGAATTATATGACTGATTTAGAATATTCGGATGATATGAATGATTTAGGATATCCAATTTGGAATATTTGGATGATATGAATGATTTAGGATATCTGAACTGTGTGAACAAAATATATCCTTTGATTAAAATTTAAACAAGAAATGAAAATTGTGTGAAAAAAATTTGAATAATTTGAATAAAGTAGATATTTTGTTTAAAACCTAAATGTTGTAAGTAAAATGTGTTTGATAATTAATCAATCTGAAATATTTTAAAGACTAGTTTTCCCATTTTAACCCTTCAAACGAGCTGTAGAAATTTGCTTACTATTTTTATACAAAAAAAGGATTTCTTGATAAAATATAATTATGCACAAATATTTATTTATATACACAAACTTTTCTAATATTAGCAAAATTTAGTGTATTTTTTTATATACTTTTGGACAAAAGTATATTAGGACTTTGTTATAAAAGGATCTCTAAAAGTACAAAAATAAAATATAAAATGTGACATAAAATATTAATTTATTCCAAAATATACATATCTCCATTCAGACACTCTATATCCAAGTTAATTATAAATAATTAAAAATTGATATACACGTTGACAAATAAATGACAAAATTAAATTGCAACTAATATAAAAACTAATGCGATAAGATAAAATAAAATAAAATATAATTATTTTTAAACATATCATATATATACACATATGTGACGATTATAAGAAGAACAAATTTTATACCATCTCCATTAATTTATACAACTTCAGACACCATAGCATAACTGTGAGAGGGACAGAAGGGGGAAATCAGCCAAAAACATTAGGCAGTTTTGGCTGGCAATAGAACTCAGATAAAGCAATGTCTGTTATTAATTAAAGGATGTTATAACTAAAATTTATTTTAAAGACTTAACAAAGGACACTCAATCATGGTGTAAAGAATTTGGCAGCCCATGTTTTTGTGGAGAAAATAATAATTATAATCGTTATGGGTATTGTCTTAATTAACTTATTATACACTTCTATGAGTGAGAATGACAGATTTATTCTTTTAAAGAACAGTTTTATAGAGTTCTTTTGTAAGACTTCGAATTTTATAAAATACAAAATTTAATTTTTCTTTTTATATATTTTTCTTGAAACAGTAAATGGTTAAATTAATAAAGTTAAAAGTTAAGGATATTATGTGTAAATTATATTATGTCAGACAATATTCGTTTGGTCGGGAAATATTCGTTCTGTCGGAAAATATTCGTACGACTGCGTCGTACGAACCAATCATTGGTGGACCCCACAACGAATAATTGTCGGATATAAAAAATAATATAAACAATTTTTAAATGATCAATGATACTATCACTTTAAATTGTTAAAATATCCAGTAGAAAAAGAATAGTAATATACGGTATTACAAGTAACACACGGTATTGCACAGTAGCACACGATATTACACAGTGTTTCGTATTATTAAACTGATAAAGAGATTATCGTACAATATTTGACTTTATTGTCACATGCATAATAATTCATATTATTAAACTGATAATTATCACAGTAGTATATGCACAATAATTCGCATTATTAAATCAATAATTGTCATTATACAGTAACGTATTCTTTCTTTTACATATTTTCTGCATTATTGTTATTTCTATTATGATGTTTATTAAACTGTTGTATTTCATTATTAATTGACTTGATATCTAACTCAGAGAGCCAACTACACTGTATTTATAACAATTAGTCATAATAATGAATAAGTGTGAATTATTGTTGAAAAATTGAATTGATAAAGTTATTTATTTTTATTATAATAAATGATATAAAGTTAGGTGATATAAAGATGAAATAAATGGTATATATTAAAGATAATGTAATAATTATAGAATTTCAAATGAACGGTGTAGATTGAAAATGATATTTAAATGAATGGTTTAGATTAAGAAAATCTTAAAAGATGAAATGAATGGTATAGATTAATGATAATATAAATTTTGAAATGGATGGTGTAGATTAAAGATGATCTTTAAAAGAATAGTTTAAATTAAAGAAATCTTAAAAGATGAAATGAATAGTATGGATTAAACATTATCTTGAAATGAACGGTTTGGATTAAATTAGAAAATCTTGGTTATGATAAGATTTTTGGCTATAAATAGAGGTCTTAACTTAAGAATTTTTCATAAACTTTCTTGTTCATTCTTTATTTCGCTCTCTAAATACTTCTTTGTGTAAATTCTCTCTAAGTGTGCTTAAGTCATCTTGAGTATTTGTGAAGATCTATAAGTATACGAGTACTGTTCAAGTTAATCAACCTCATTTAAATCAATATCCAGTCATGTGTTAAGGTAAGGGATTCCATCTTTTTCATCTTCCACTATTCAAACTTACTACGGTAAGGGATTATCATTCTTTGATTCTCGAAAATAATATCGTTTCTCTCTTACTCATAAGATTTGTCATTTATTTTCATGTATTAAATTGTGGGAATAACCTTACAGCGCGGATTATCGTCTGTTGGTGAATAATCTTTCGTATTCATTTCTTATTAATCTCTGAGAATAACCTTATTGCGCGGATTACCGACTATTTGGTGAATAACTCTTCGTATTTAATTTTTATTAAATTGTGGGAATAACCTTTCGGCGCGAATTACCGCATGTTGGTGAATAACCTTTCGTATTCATTCCTTATTAATATCTGATAATAACCTGACTACGCGGATTACCACATGTTTGGTGAATTACTTTTTGTATTCATTTCTTATTTTTCTAAACATTTTTATTGAACTGTAACCGTTATTCTGAACTGTGGATCTTGAATATCATTTTTGAATTTTACTCCACATCATGTTGACAATTTGGACATTATTTAAATCTGCACAAAGTAAATTTTCGATACTTATTGTTTATCCTGTTTTCTTCTGTTCATCATTTGTATCACTGTTATTTGTACTAATCATTAAAAATCAAGCTGTTGTGAATATTTATGGCCGATGGCACAAATGCGATATAATTGTTGAACAGATGATATGTTAAAGGCCATATAATATGTTAAAGGCGATACATCTGTTCGGTGTCTTTTACGACACGTGGTGAAAGTTATCTTTGGCCCGTAGTGCAAATATGAACTGTTGTTTGATATGATTATGACCAAATGTTGAATAATAGTATAATCATGACCGTTGGTGTTATATTGAATATCTTTGGCCCGTCATGCAAAGATGAACTGTTGATTTGCATGATTATGACCAGGAACTGTGAATTTGTATTATCATGGTTAATGGTATTTCAGATGATAAAAGTTGATGATATTTTTCTAAAAAAGAGAAGCGAGTGGACATTATAGTTTGCATTATTCTTCTAATAGATTGTTCATTTCGTTGCTATTATTGATTTGAACGTTGTTCAAAAATTTAACTGCAGTTTTTGATATAAACATTGTAGTCTATTGTATTCTATCAAGAACCCAACTGTTGAAGGCTAACGATAATTTATTCGTCATTATCTTAGTCATGATATTCTTTATTAGGCTATTTGAGCTCAACCTTTCTTTTTGTTCCATTATTTTTCAACAAGAGATGAGAACGTAGCTGAGTCTAGCCGGATGATGGAGTGAGAGTCTGAGAGATAGCTATCGTAGTCTTCAAGTGTTGTAAAATAGTATGACAATAATAGTGAAGACTTAATTGTGTATTATTATACACTGTATTGTTAAACGTTGTAATAATTTTGTTGTAGTCTTTTGACAACTCAAGTTTGAACTGTGTGAGCCCAAATTTAAGGGTGTCACGTCTTTTATGAGAACTTAATAATTAAACACGAGTGTTTTATAATTTTATTTATTTATATTTTTAACTTCAATTTAGATAGGCCATTATCAATTTATATTTTAAATATTTCAAACTTATCTATATGAGAGCAGTGAAAATAATTCCTCTCTCGAGATTGTGTCACAATTTTTTTCCCTCTTTTATCCCTTATAATTTTTTGTTTTATTACAATTTCATCCTTTTTGCTATTTTTTATTTTGTATTTAAAATTTAATAAAACTTGTATTATATCTTTACGGTAATTGCACACATTAAAGTAAATATGGAAGCTTTAGCCTTAAGTGTAAAGAAAAGAGAGAAAATATTTCTTTAAAAGAATAATGTAAAAAATATAAATTATGAGGGTTCAATATGAAATTAACAATGTTTACATGACTATCTTTATCTGGAGCTCTGCCGTTGAACGGCAGTGTCAACTGTCATGGCAAACCACCGGAAGAAAAGATGGAAAAGTACACACCAACGCAAAAACCCCACCAGCCACTAACCCAACGGTACCTTATAATATAGCCCAACAAAATTGTTGACCAAACAAATCCAGTGCAAAAAAGCCGTTTCCATTATTAGATTATTAATTTTTTTCCATTAATTTTTTTTTATAAAATAAATTTTGTCTTTGAGGTTTGATATTGTAAAATGGTTAACAAGAAAAGAAAAATTATAAAAAAAAAGTCCGGAGTGCTCAAAAGTCACTAATCAAAAGTAAGCTTGAAATTTGAACCAAATAATTCGAATAAGTATAAATGCACAACATTCAAACATAATATTCAAATATTATATCCATCTTAATTATTAAAAAATAATACATGACATTGAAATCAGTGTTATATCTCACTTTTTAAAAAAAATATTTTATTCTCTTGGAACAAGTAAACAGTATGATCCCATCTCACATATTTGCGGGCTCTGTCACAGAGCGGACTCTACAAGTACGTGAGAAGGGGAAGTATACTGTTCACTTATTGTAGAAGTATGGAATAATCTCTCTATGCAAATATTACATTTATCTTTACTATTAAAAAGTATGGCATAACAATAAAATCAGTGTCATACCTCACTTTTTAGAAAATTATTATATTCTCTTAAAACAAATGAACAGTATCCTCCCATCTCACATACCTGCAACTCCACCACAGGCCAACCCCACAAGTATGCGAGAAGGGAAGCATACTATTCACTTGTCCCAAGAGAATGAAATAATCTCTCCATGCAAATATTACATTCATCTTAACTATTAAAAAGCGGTACATGACATTGAAATCTGTGTCATGTCCTATTTTTTAAAAATTAAGATAGATGTAGTGCTTAGATTTTTTCTAAATAATTTGGGTTTGATTTGAAAAAAATAATTCGGTGGGACTCAGATTCGATAACGAAACATTCCTAATTTGAGAATGTGAAATTTTTTATTTAAAATACGAGTAGCATTTTAAATGAGTCCAATCCAATCAAACGCTTCTAATAGAAATTGGAAAAGTTTTTTTTTTAAAAAATAAAGAAAAAGAAAAGTGTCGTGGAAATATTCCCATTACTTAATACGTTGTACACGTTTGCCATCTTATGAGCCACGCAAGAAAAGGCGGGACAGTTATTCCCCACCCGCATTAAATAAAGCCCAGATCCTCCTCATAATAACTAAACCCCTCGATTACTAATAGAAAAACAAACAAACAAAAGAAAATTAGAAGAAAAGAAATTAGGAGAGAAAGGTTGGGATGGATCATCATCGGCTAGGAAATAAGAAGAAGGGTTCATGGAGGTTGTTCAAGAGCACTACTTGTGGGTTACGTTGGAAGAAAAGCTGGTCATTCAGCTTATTACCGCATTGCCGTTGGCTTCATGATAATTTTCTCTTCAAGATTGTTTCAGTTTTTGAAGGGATTGTTTTGGTCTCAACTATCTGTTTCTTCTTCCTCTGTTGCGGCTGCCACTTCTGATTAATTTCTCTCATTCTCACTCATAGTCTGTGATGAGAAAGAAAAGAAGAAGAAGAAGGGTTGGTTGGACAGATCTAGAAACTTCTATATATTGATTGCTTCCAAGAAGATAGTCCGTACTTTCTTAAATATTTATCTCCAAAATAACATCGTCCATGGAGATAATTATTAGGGTTGTGGTTATTTCGCAACTTGTTACTAGTAAACTCCATCATCCAATTATGTATTATCACACTATGCAATGCAATGGCTAATTGATATAAAATTTTCAAGTAATGAATTCTTGTTTCATGGGTTATTTATTACTCTTTTCACTGTCAATGCAATTTTTTTTGTTTGGTGATGGTGAAGTTTAATTGACGTGGCATATTCTATTCTTGATTGGGTTTTGCTTCTTCATGGTCATTAATATATATATGGGCATTATATATAGTGCCAATACTGCAATAAAACAGGTAAGGGTATATATATTATGCATTTGATTCTTCACCTAGGTTGTTACACTTGTGTTGGGTCGTAGCTTTGTTTCAAATAAGTTCATCCGAGATAAAGATAAACGGACTCGAACTGCAAACATTCGCTGCATGATAAACTTGGGAAATGTTGAGACTGAATATAAGAAAAGAATACTAGTGATAAAAAAAATTATATGAATAACGAACGATGAACAAATCAAGAAAAAAATATTAAGTACGATAAAAGGTTTACGAGAAAATATAAACGAAATTCCTTCGTACTAATTATATAGAATAAATCAAGAAAATGGACCAATCTCAACTAAAAGCTAGTGGACACGACAATAACTATTAAAATACAAACATCAAAAAAGCATAAGTACTTATAAATTTGATTAAATTTTCAACATGAAAACGTTAGAAAACAACAAATCGTCCTATCAAATTTGAACTTATCTACTATTAACAAAAAATACGTTAAATATTCAAATTATTCAATAGAGTTAAAATTGTTAGGTTCAATTATACACTTAAAAATAATATTCAATAATTAAAATTTATCAAAGGGTGTATCTTTTTTCTATAGCTAATCGTAAAATCATCCTTTAGAGCTGCCATAATATATTATGACTGAAGGAATAAAAAATTACTTTGTCACACATATAATAACATTTGGATAAACGGATTCAAATCACTAACATTCATCGTAGGATAAATTACTGTCTTTCTCACGTCCCCGACTAATTCTATCGTAAAGACTAACGATAAACAATAACTTCCTCCAAACAAAATTTACAACGTTTATCGTTATGTACTCTCTAAAGAGTAACTCTAATTAAAATTTCAGACAAAAAAGTACTTATTGTTTTCCTTTTCCTTTTTTCGCTCATATTAACACTTTTGTGTTTGTGAGTTTTTGGAGTAAGAAATCCCAGTGATTATAAACTTAAGAAATGCTGAGACTGAATATAAGAAAAGAATACTGGTGATAAAAAAAAATTATATGAATAACGGATAATGAATAAATCAAGAAAAAAATAACAAGTATAATAAAAGGTTTACGAGCTAGAAAATATAAATGAAATTCCTTCATACTAATCATATAAAATAAATCAAGAAAATGGACCAATCTCAACTAAAAGCCGGTGGACATAACAATAACTATTGAAATACAAACATCAAAAAAGCGTAAAAAGTTATAAATTTTATTAAATTTTTAACATGAAAACGTTAGAAAACAACAAATCGTACCATCAAATCTTAAAAAAATACATTAAATATTCAAATTATTAAATAAAGTTAAAATTGTTAGGTTCAATTATGTACTTAAAAATAATATTCAATAATTAAAATTTATCAAAGGGTGTATTCTTTTTCTATAGCTAATCGTAGAATTATCCTTTAGAGCTGCCATAATATATTATGATTGAAGGAATAAAAAATTACTTTTGTCACACATATAATAATAACATTAGATACTTCGTTGTTTTATGCCGTCCCGTTATGCTGGGAAATCGTATTATGCTAGTCTCTCGGCTGTATTTTATTTGTGATTCTATTTTATTTATCGTTATTAGTCAATTTATATATATTAAAAAATTTAATTAATGCATGGATATATATAAAGAAGAAAAAGAACTCTTAATTCACACATATTAAGAAACTTAAGTAATGCACAGATATATATAAAGAAGAGAAATGACTCTAATAAGATAAAAAGAGAGAATTGCACGGATACAGATATACATAAAAAATATAAAGAACTCTAATAGGAAGGACTCTAATAGAAAGTCTTTAATTTTTTGTAAGACTAATAAAAAGGAGAGAGAGGATTGATAAGTTTTTAATTTTTTATAAAATTTTAATAGAAAGAAGAGAGAGAATTGTACAAATATACATAAATTCTTTTAAAAAAAATTAAATGACGAATATTTAAAAATAAAAAATAAAATTAAAACGTCATATATATTGCGGAACGGATGGGGTACCATTCTATGGACTATGTGATTTCCTTTACAGCTCTGGTGGGATTTCTTCAAGGTAAAGCACAGACAGAGAAATGTTATGATTATCCAAAAGATTTCAAAATTGAGCTGTTTATTAAAAAAGAAAAACATTTAGCAGTTACAACAGTAGTGCTAATGATTACTCACATTTTATTATCAACTAACATAATTAATATGAATGTTACATGATCTTATAAAATGAATTTAACGAGTACCTGTGACCTAACTTATTTGTTTATCTTAAATTAAGAATTCGTTTTCAGTCAGGGATGAAGTCATGATTTTATTTTTTAAAGGGGCCGGAACATAATGTAACACGCTAAAATGTAAAATTATTTGTAATAAAAAATATAACTATAAAAATCTTTTAATAATTAACAACATAAAATTTACTTAATAAAAATAATGATAATATATTAAAGAAATTGATATTTTTACAAAAAAAATTGATATTTTCACAAAACTCTTTTCACATAAATAGTAAATGAGACTCATTTTATGTGAGTAAAATATTGAAAATATCAATTTTTCTTATAAAAATAACAATTTTTTATATTAAACATTGACATTTTTCATCATTCCTTGCGACTTAAAAAGAATTGTGATATTCGTTCTTTCATACAGTTTAATTTTTCGCAGTCGATTCTATAGAGAATTTTTCAGCAATTTATCTTTATATGTTATTTTTCAACGATTTCGTCTATGTGCTATTTGTTTTTACCAAAATACTTGGGGGCCTAAAAAAATTTAAAAAATTTAAAAGGTAAAAGAAAAACCTTTTAAAAGCCAGGGTACCCTTAATGGCTCCGTCCCTGCTGTCAGCAATTTGTCTTGTTAGTATGACGTACATGTAAGTCTTAATAGAAATAATTATTCAATGACGTGATATTTTATATTATTTATGTGTTATTATTTTAATATTTAAAATAAAATAATTTACTTTAAGTATTGAAATGATAGTACATGAGTGATATAAAATACTACATGACAAGTAATTTAAAAATATTTAATAATTTTTCCCATTTAAGTCATTTAGGTAGCATGCAGTAATCTGTGATGACAAAATTCACAAAAATACTCTAAATGAAGACATAGCCACTTCTCAATTGAAACACAACATTGTTGACCCTTCCATAAGGAACATAAATTTTTAAATATGACCAAAAGAATACATATTAAGTCACACTACATTTCTTTTCTCCGATATTATAGTTGAAAATTGGCACGACCTTGTCTCCATGACGATTAAGAATTAAGAATCAAGATTCAAGTCAAATAGCTGACTGACATGCTATCCCTAGGTTCTTCTTCAAACTTTTGTTCAAATATATGCATGCAACCCATGATATTAAGAGAAAGGTAAATTAAATTAGTACACATGATTTTCATATTCGAATCGATTATCGAATTGAAAAAAATACTAAATAGATAAATTACTGGTTCAACCAGTAATCGAATCGATGACGTGATAAATACATAAAAAAATATATTATTAATAATTAATAATTTTTTAAAATATCTAATTTTTTATAAGTTAAAATATAGTAACATTATGTTACAATATTACTAAAAATATTTTATTTTAAAAATAAAAATATTTAAAAATCGGTTCACTAGGTCAACTTAAAAGGTTTTACCGGTTGAACCACCAGTTTGACCGATGGTCAACCGGTTCAATCCGAATTTTGATCAAAATCGATTCATTAGGTCAAATCGGACCGAAGTATCGACTGGTTCCCATTTTAACTGGTTCAACCATCAATCCGGTGCGAGTTTGAAAACCATGTTAGTAAGCATGTATGAATTACACTTGAATGTTTAAATTATATCACGTATAGATGGATTCTTTAAGGTTTTTTACAATTTGCATGAAAGATGCAGTACTCCTTATATTTTACTATTGAAAATTAGTCGATAACTTGATGCGGTCTTAGCCTAATCGTTAAGATTGAGCTATTGGGAATTTTAGGTCTCATGTTAAATTTTCACTTGATATTTGATTATAAAATTATATTGTATTTTACGAAAAGTAAGGCTTTTAAAAAATATATTGAAAATTGAATTTATCATTTTTTTTATAAATTTAAATATAAAATTTTTTGAAAAAATTAAGGAAATGTTTCTTTACTACTCGTGTCTTCATTTGGAAAAATTATTGCTTGTTCCTAGAGTATGGAAAATAGTATGCCCCCTCTCATATGTATGTGAGTCCCCTGTAGACCCCACCACAGAGGATCTCACATGCACGTAAGAGGGGGAACAAACTGTTCCCTTGCTTTAGGAGCATTGAATAGTTTCTCATTTATTTGGGACGTCTATTTCCACTCCCTCTTATACTCTACCAACTTTGACATATCAACTTTAGGGGTAAACATGGTACAATTTGAAGCTCAAACTGCACATAAAAATCACTTAGATGCGGTTTGATAAATTTAAAATCGTATATAAAATTGTTTGTGATTGGTGCAGTGCGGTTTCGGTTCCAAAACCAATTGAAATAATTAAATTTTATGTAATTTAAATTAACAATTTAGCATCACACAATATTAAATATCACTTTGATAACACACAACTTTATTTATAATGACAATATTTTGTCTAAACAAAAGCAAAATAGAACCTGAAAACATAAATGATGTTATCTTTTTATATATGAAAATTCTAAACAGAGATAATTATAATTTGAGATAATTTTAAATATTTGTAAATTATAATAATACTTCTTGATATGGTTCATTTTTTATAGTGGATGGTACAACGCGATTTATTGCATGTGATTTTGTCTAAAAATTAAATTTAAATCGTTTTTGCGATTTTTTAACTCACCTAAAATCGTTATATATGTCCAAATCGTTAGTACAATTTTAATTAATGTAATTTATACGATTTTTAATATAATTTCGGGAGTAATTCGATTGCTTCCTCAACCCCTGATCAACTTTGTCAAGCCAGTGACAAAAACACCCCTCTCCGTCGACAATCATCGTCGGAGTTGATCACAACAAGAAATCACGACCACCAAAAAAATTGATCTCCCTGAAAAAGGACAAAACTTATATAAATCTCTCTGGTAAGCATTCAAATCGCTTCAGCCCTCTCAATTATGAATTTCTTGTTGCAACTTTAATTTTTCTGTTGAATATTAAAGGGTTCCAGCTAGATGGCATGGCTCATGATCGTTGTTTCAGTGATTGTCATCTGGATAGCTTCTCTCTGCAAAATTCTCATTGAATCCTGGTCCCCTACCAAGTCTAATTTCTTAATTAATGCTGGTATGCAATGTAACCCCTTGTACTATTTAGTTTTGTAGTTGAATGATGTTATATTAAAATGCTTGTTCTGTTAATATCAGGTGGAGCTCTTTGCAGGAGAAATGTTCTGCTGGTTATTGCCCATCCCGATGATGAATCCATGTATGCTTAGGCAGTTTAAATTTTGTTGAATTTCAAGTGGTTTTAATTGATTTTTTTTTTCTGTTTTTTTTTTTTATAATTTTTTTGTATGAAATTTTGGTTCTTCTTAAAAATTCAAGCTGAAATTCTGTTCGAGGTAGTTTAAAGATTAAATCTTGAATGCTATATGGAGTTAGTTATATAATATGTCGTACATCATTATAGTCTTCGTTCATTGCTTAAACTTATTGAATTTCCAGCACTTTCTTTCATTTATAGAGGATGGGGTTCAGTTTTCATTGTTAGGGCTGCACATCTGTCAGGACAAAGCCTAGTTTATCTCGACTCAGTTCGAACTCCGGCAGTTCAATCAATTAACTAATGAGTTAGTTAATCAATTTGATGAAGAACAATAGTGATTGGAGCTGATTCAGGGATGAAAATTGGCATTTTTGAGCTGAACTAGTGATGCAATTATAAAGAATAATACTGAACAAATGTAATAGTAGGCTAACAAATATTGAGAGGAATCTGAGCTGTAACAGTTATGAATTCAGTAATATTGGAAGATTTTAGGAATGAATTTAGAGGAGACTTGGAGAGATAGATAGAGAACAAAGCAATGATGGGCTATAAGCCATTTTCAATTGATATTGAAGTTAGTTCACACATTATATGCTTTTACTCTCTTTTATAGGAGTACAAAAACAAGGCCTTAGCTAACATCAACCACAGGCATACTCCAGGCTATATTATACGAAACTTGGGAAAGTAGAAAAATGGTACAAAAATATATAAGTTATAACTACCCATGTGACTACATTTGCTATACTCTTATAAATGAACAAAAGTACTCCTGGGTTTTATATAACTTACAGTATCACAATTTGATTATTAACTTAAGGCATGTGAATCAATGTCATTGTTTGAAAACCGTATGGTGTGCTTCTGCAGGTTCTTTACTCCAACAATTAATTACCTGACATCGAGTGGGCATAATATTCACATATTGTGCATGTCAACTGGTAATATCTTGTTACCAATTTCAGTTATAGCAATAGCTTGCTGATCTGTATCCATTTTTATGAATAATTTAGGCTGTTGTGGAATTGAGTTTGCATCACTTGAAAAATTGAACAATAAGTAGTACTACATCCATCCCAATATGAGTGAGTTTGTTTGACTGGCACATGATTTTGGGACAGGTGTAATAGCTACTTTACTTTTGCTTTACAACCACTGATAGCGATATTATAGTCATTGAATAAGAGATGAATGGTTAGGATAGAAAGAGCTCACTCATTCTGGGACATCCCAAAATGTAGCTCACTTATATTGGGACAGAGGGAGTGTAATAAATGAAAATATAATTTAAACCAAGCATATTCTCGGAGTTATAGTTGTATATCAAGCAATTTCTCTGTTAATAACAGAGTTATCAGATACTCTCATTGACCTAGCGAATTGCGTATTGGTCCTTGCGTACCCGAACATGATACTCATACGTACCAATACTCTTAATTTAGCGTATTGAAAAATTTCTTTGTTATTTTACCAATACTTGTGCAGATATCAGTATTATAACTTAGTACTGGATGTTCAAACATTACATTTATCCTAAACTATTTATAAAACAACTAACTTGATGACTCAACTAAAATTTTTCTATAAAACTTAGCTTTATTTTGTTTAGATTCTAAGAGAATTCCTAAGTATAAGAACATATGTAAAGATATCCTCGCGTACCGCGTTTTATCTATGTAGCGTACTGCGTACTTGTATTCGTACCGCATATCGAAATGAATCACGTTCCAGGTAACACTGGTTAACGGCCCCATGGACTTGGATATTAGGCCCGTTCCAACTATTTGATGCTAATCTAGTTTATCTACAATGCTTTCCATGGTTAGGTATATACTTACTGTAGCAGAAAGAGGTTTTAATTTTTATATTTTTCTGTACACAAGTTCTGCCTCCATACTTCAGAAAAATAAAGAAAAAAGAGAAAGAGGGTGAAGTTCTCTGTAAAGTTAGGTTGTTTTAAATGTGTGATGTACTAAATCACTATTGCGTAATTGCACAGCTTACAATGAGGGTTTAAGTGTTTCTTTAACACAGGCCACCACTATGGAGTATTCAGTTCGGTGTAGTAAATATATACAGAGTTCAATTTAAATAGAACTAAATACGGTCTCGGATTAAAATTAACTTATCTGCAACTCTGCATCAGTTATCCATCGACTAAACTTGATACATGTTCTAGCTCTCTTCATTTCTGTTCTTGTATCTTTGGATCATGTAGTAAAATGTACATGCAATACAAGCATATTCACTCCCTTATTTGATTATATATCTTCAACTGGTAAGAGAGTTTGTATATTGTTATTATTTTTCCAAGGAATAACCTCATGGTTATTGGCTTTAATATCCACTCCGGGGCCAAGATTACCTATTCAAAAAAGAAAAAAAGATGTCATGGATTACTAAGAAATTAGAGGAGCTAGGTGATTCTTGGCAAATGCAGTGATAATCAAGTCGTACAGATTAGGTGCCATTTTTGTGGGATGCAGTTTTCCATGTTTCAGTCAGTCAGTCAGTAGCTTTGATCAATTTAAGGTTTCCGGTATTCCTTATTCATAATTTCATATACCATAATATTGGTGCAGGTAATGCAGATGGCATTGGGAATATCAGAAAAGAGGAGCTCTATCAGGCTTGTGCAATACTTAAGGTGATTCATGATTTGATATAACTAAAAGATTTTGTCATCTGTCTGGTATAGTCAAAAACTTGAAATCAAACATCTTTTTCTACGTCTTACCTTGTTGTTATAATGGATTTATTAGCCGCCCCTGATTTCATAAAATCAGAAGAAAGATTAGTGCTACTATCCTCTTGACTTGGTCCAGGGTCTAACCATAGAAAGGAATTTCACTTGGATATATGCGTTTGTTTGGTGACATTCCAATCTATTAATGCAGGTTCCATTGCAACTAGTAAAGATCCTGGACCATCCAGATTTTCAGGTTCCTTTCTTAAGTTTCTCTCAAAGAACTACTTATCTTTGTCTTGTGTGCAGTATAATTGAGGCAAATGCTCCATATTGTTATCACTAGGATGGTTTTGGCAAAGTATGGGACTGCGATTTACTTGCTAGGATTGTTGGAGAGGAAATTGATGCTCATGCAATAGATGTGGTATAATCTAGTTTCTACAATCATTTACTTATTGTTTCTCTTTAGTTTTTTTCCCCTTTCTTCATTTGGGTTCAATTGGTCTTCCATGGAGATCCTGTACACTTGACTGCGGTAGTGTATTATTTGGGCCTTTCATGTTTGCTTCCAGAACCTCTAGTGAATTTTAAACTTTACTAGCCTATTGTGGCATCTTGTATAACTACCTTTGATGTTTCACTAATCCCTTTTCTGCGTAGATTATTACTTTTGATAGATATGGCGTTTCTGGTCATTGTAATCATTGCGATGTAAATCGAGGTGTGGGGTAAGTCAATGTAGGTAACCTGAATACTCTTCATCAATACAAGATTCCATGTTACATGAGTTCTTTATTCATTGAATAAACATAAACTGTACTACTTTTTTGTTGCCTTTTTTTTTTCCTTTTAGAAAATTAAGTCTTACATAGGACACCCTTTGACATAATATTTTTCAACAATAGATTTTAGTCTGTAGAGTATATTGAAGAAAGATTGTCCAAAGAAAAACTATATCTAAATATGCGCAAACCTTGGTATTCGAGGAAAAAATATCAACAAAAAAGTTTAGTTTTTTTGTTTGTTTTTGATTTTTAAAATAGAGGTATATATTTTATTAGGCATGATCAGGTAAGGAAGAGAAGAACATAATTCAATTCAGTACGACATCTCCTTACTCTCTTCCTTAAGGGTATGTTTGGAACTTGACATGGAGGAAAAGAAAGAAAAAAAGGAAAACAAAAGTAAATGTAAAGACAATGAACATAAATGTAATACCTATGCTTCTGAAAAATATATTGTAAAGACAATGTTAAAATGTAGAATAATGTATGACTGATAAAACTCCAATAAGTTTTTAGTTGTCATTTCCTTTTCCTTGTGTTGTTCCAAACATACCTCAAGTAAATTTTCTTTCGCATTTTAAAGCGATAGAGATTGAATTATTCTTTTTGCTAACCCATCCATATACAGCATGACAGAAAGACAATCGATCACACTGTTTCACTTATGCATCACATGGTATATAGAAAATAAATTTTACACTTGGCACAAAATGGGGACGACACATCAGGAAATAAATTGTATATGAACAATACCTACACAGAAATCTAAAGCTTACAATGTAGGTCAGCTACAAGAGAAATGAGAATAGGAGAAACACGTGTTATTGCAAGCTTCCCCACCTTAACTACTAGCCATGCCTCATGAAGCTCCTCACTATGTACTATAGTTTCTGTATTACAGAATGTGTTTGTTCTCATAAGTAGTGTATTCCTAGATCGTGAGTTGACTGGGCTGGTTGATTATTAAAGCATGGACACTTATTTGGTGTTTCTTTTCTTTGTAAACAGTAAGCTCTTGCGTGATGCTTCTCAAAGAAAAATTGAAGCTTGGGAGCTTGTATGATTTCCTTTCCTCCTATCTTTTATTTATTTATTTATATTTTTTATGTTTTACTGTTATTTATGTTTTCTGTCTGTTTCCCCATTAATGTTATGGTTGTAAATTACTTTTGAGGCATGGAATTTAAGACTTACCCTTGACATATTAGGTATTTATTTAAAATTTTAACTTTGGATGTTAAACAATTAAAAAAATTACTACATAATATTGTTTCTAACTGTATTTTTGAATGTCTTAAAATCCATGCCAAAAGCATGGTTTTGAACCATGACATTCTAATAAATGGAACAAAGGGAGCTGGGACTTTATCGATACACATTATTCATTACATAACTGGAAGGTTTAAGACTCCCTGTGGGTCTCCAAATGTTAAAAGTATGCTACCTTTTTTTTGTTCTGAATTGCTAATAAAAGTGTCGCTAGAAAGTGACAAGCTAGGATTTAAGTTTTCTTTGTTAAATCAATATAAATATAGCTCTAGGCTTGGTTAGTTGGTTGAGAAGTTCTGTACTCAGTTTCCAAATGGTAGGTGAAGACTCTGATGGAGAAATTTAAGTTTGCTGGTCCTTGAAAGATGCTCTTTAATTTGATATTATTTATTTAATTACATGAGGGTTGATTTCGTACTTGCTATTCTCAGGTCAGTACAAACATATTGCGCAAGTATAGTGGACCAGTTGATATCTGGTTGTCCATCTTATATGCTATGGGTTTTTCAGATGGACTGCATTGCTTGCTGAATGAGCATCCCCGTAATACCTATGTTGCAATGGCGCAACACATGAGCCAATGGGTTTGGTATGTACCGTTATGCTTGCACATTTTACTTTTGATAAACAAAGTAGAAAAGGAGAATTGACCACTTCTTTTGGCTACTTCATTTGATTTTTCTTGTAACTTAATTGCTTTTGCTCGTCTTATAAATTCGTGTTCATCAACGAGATCAAGATGTTTGCTCTATTTCTGTGGAACACCTACACCTCTCCAATTATTTGATCACAACACACTCTGTTTTCAACTGAAGTTGGCTTCATTCTGCAGGTTTCGGAAGCTTTTCATATCATTTTCCAGTTATACTTTTGTGAACACACTCAAGGAGATCAACAAGTAGGATATGTGAAGTTGTGGAAAAAACTGAAATACTTTTGACACGTGCAGTCTTGCTTGTGTTTTCTGTGCATTAGTTCTCCAACTTGAGTTTTCTTGGCATTCAATCTGTCTTGGCGTATATTCAACATCTCGACATATATTTAATCAAATGGAAGTGCAGTAAATCTAGCAATGGTGTAATCAACAAGACCTTGATGGTTGTGATAGGCAGTTGTGAGGTCTACACACAGATTATGTGAATTGTGATGGTGAATGACCAGCATCTATGTCAGGTATGCGTCTAATCCTAGACCAAGTTTAAGGGTGAATACTATTTTCTTAACATTAGGGCTTCACCTTGGTAGCTATATGTTACTTTCATTACCTTACATAGTTACAGTTGTTGTGGGTAAGCCTGTAAAGCTGCCCTATGTATCAGGATTATAAGTTTCATGAATATGAATTTATCGAATTAGATTTTTCTTTGAGTTCTCTCTTTTTTCCTTGCTTTCTCTCTGTACCTGGTGGACGGTCACAAAAAATTTCTCGCTCCTTTGGCGAAATTTTTAGAACTTACAGATTAAATGGATACTGTTGGACTGCAATAGGAAAAGACTTTCTGGTTTTGGAGGAAATTGCTATGCCATGACATTGACAAAAAGAATGAGCCTTTCCCGTATTGATTTGATTTGATTTATTTTCAAGTGTGTTACAGGCAATTTTTTAGTACGTGTACATTGAATTGAGATACTAAAAACATTTAATTTTAGTAACACGAATGGGAGGCGGAGAGAGTGAGAATGAAGGTCGAGAAAAATAATTTTGGAATAAGTTACTAAAATAAATTAGTAATTAAACTGGGGAATGCTACTATTAGTAGCAGATGTCCGCTATTATTACTAGCGGACATAAACCTTTAGTAATAATGTCCACTAGTAGCAGACAACGAGTTTTAATTTTTTAATCTCAGCCGCTGATTCTTATAATGAATGGTATTGAAGATATTGCTATGGATTCCTCATATATATATAATGTCTGTGTATGCTAAGTATGTTAATTTGCTTGATTTAATAACTTTACAAACACAACAATAAAACACAACATCAATTATAATTATTAAAAAGTAAGTCTTGACATGGCAATTAAAGAACGATTTAGAGTACGTTGCACCACTCACAGGATAAACCGTTTTGGGCTGAGTTAAAACAGAATTGGGTTAAAATATAAACTCATTTTTTTACGAGTGAGTTGAATTTGACTCGTAGACTTGAACTGCTTTTCACGATGTCTACTTCGGATGCTGCGTGCGTATTGTCCGCCCCCTCCGCTCTCCTAAGCACTTGTTTGCTCTCAAAACAATTATTCAGCTGAAATAATTAAAGGGATATAATAATATTTAATGCCTAACAAATCTGAATTTGTCCCATATGAAGAAGACTTGAATGTTAAGTCATTTTTCACGTTTGTATCAATTCGATACCATTTTTTTTTTGGGTCACCACATGTTTTGTGCTACCTCTCATCTCATTGTGCTAATTAAATGCCCATTTAACATCACTAAATTGGTCAATGTCTTAATTTTCTTTTATCTTGTTTTTCATTTTTTTCTTTTATACTTCAAATATATAATGAACGAAGTTCTACATGTTTCGAAAAAACACGAGCAAGCCTCTTTTTATCTTTCTTATTTTTTACATATATCGATATCTATATTATAAAAATAAGTATAAACACTATATTCATTTATATTATTAAAAAGTGAGACATGATATTAAAATCTGTGTCATATCCTATTTTTTAATAATATAAATGAATATAATATTTAATTGTTGTGTATATAGACTTCTCTGTATTATAAAACATGAGTCTTTTTCTAATTATTTTGTGGTGTAATTAGGTTACTTCTTATCATAGTATATATTATGGCTGCTTTTTTCCGTACATTCATTAGCTTTTTTAAGATTTCATTATTACTAGTGGAATCTTAATACATGAAATACTGTTTACCAATAGCTTAATTTTAGATGATCAATCTTGCCTATCGAAACAACATTGTGCTCGTGGTTCACAACTCTAGATGTTGAATATATATTACTCCCTCCGTTATTAGGACATACGGGCAAATTATGTTAAGAAAAATAAAATAGAAAAAAGGAGTAATTTTTTTATAAAATTTATTCTTAGTCACTTACGTATCAAGAAGAAATAAATATAATAGATGTATCTATATATATATATATATATATATATATATATATATATATATATATATATATATATATATATATTTTATACTAATAAATCCCACAAAATGAAAAAATTATTAAATATTCTTAGAACACATGCTACGTGGTCTCACACTACTCACCTGTTGTCACTTCAGCACTTATAATAAAAGTCCATTTCAAGTGTTGAAGTGACAGCACATAAGTGGTGTGAGGCACCACGTAACAAGTGTTACAGGACTACTGAATAACTAATCCACTAAATGACATATTTATCATTTATTTTATGCATCTTATTATCTTTTTGAAGAATTTTTTTTTGCATATTTAGTCATCGTTTTGATTTGAAGACCTAGATAGTAATAAATTCTATAACCAGTAAAGAACTTTTTGATCGATCTGTTAATGGAAGCAAATATGAATATTAATCAACATGTTGAGGGTTAATTAACTAATCCAGCATTTTAGTTTTCTTTTTTTTTTAATTATTTTTTTTATGGGTGAATTAAGCTGACATAACTATTCGTACGTCATAGAGTTGACATAGGCGTTTTAGTGGATGGATCATGAGCTAAGCTAGCTTGTTAATCATTTCGTCCGCCCTATATAACATGAGAGTTTACAGGCACAAGAATTTGCATCTTTAAGATTTTCTGAGATTGATATAGTATCATAATATATATATATATCCTTCTTATTAATTCTCTAATTAAAAAAAAATGTCGGACGAGAGTTTAAAGAATGGAGGAGATGAGGCACTTGAAAAGAGGCTGATAGAAGAAGAAAGCCACCCCACCACCACCGCAGACGGTGGGAGGCTGCCAGAGGAGGAGCTCACCGGCTGCGGGGTTTGCCTAGCGTGCTGCACGGTGTCCTCCCTGTGTGTGCTGTGTATTCCCTGTGAACTCATGGGTTTCGCTTTGAATTGCCTGTTGTGTCCCTTTAGGTGTGTTATGTCTCTTTGTTGTCCCCCTGATCAAGCTTTGTTATCATGATCATCATGTGTTGATTAGCTTAATCATATTATTTGTCATCAGATTTTCTTCAGTCCTGCTTAAAATGTGCTTATTATTTTCGTGAAGAATAAGATTGTTCAGAATTATTTAGTGTGATGTAATTTTTAATGATATTTCGTTGGATGAGTATTTTTCAGTGTTTTAATTTTAATTTTTAAAAATTTATTTCTAGGTAGATCAATAGAATATAATGGTGAGATGTGCATTGCTTATTGGAGTAATAGCTTTTATATGTGGTGATCTAGTCCAAACAAAAGCGGATTTGAAATAATGACTTCTCCTCCTTTCTTTTGTTATACCACCCACAAATAAATAAATATATGAAATAGTAGTCATATATTTCTATAAGAAAACTATTATATGTAAATATGCTAATGACACATTTTAAATTATGTTTCACAAACTTTTATTGATGATATTTTTAAGCTGGGTTTGTAATTTCTTAAATTTACTTTAAAAAATTAATAAATACCTAATTTACAAAATTATCTAAAATTATCATTCCAATATATTAAAAGTATCAATAATTAATGATGAATATTTAAAATGTACAAATGTACTACTAATTAAAATCTTGTTATTTCATAAATTTTAATATATTTTATCAATTTTGAGATTTAAAATATTTTAAATTAACTTTCAAAAGTTAATAATAATCTTTTGATTTGAAATGGAGGAAGTACATAATTTCATTCAATAAAAAAAATAAATTAAACAAACTCGTAAATATCAATTAGACGTAATCAGAAAAAATTAATAAGACAACCCCCAAAGTGGAAAAAAAAAAGAAGTTTAATCTCCTAATTGAAAAAAACTGATAAGACAATCTCCAAAGTAAAAAAAAATAAAAGTTTAATCACTTAATTGAAAAAATTAAGAGTTCAATCCCCAAAGTGAAAAACATTAAAAGTTCAAAGTATTAATCTATAGTTATGCGTTCTCTTTAAAGGCCAATTTTTTTACATGTATTCTAAGAATTTGGCTTTCTCAGATTTGTGTTTCCAGCTGCTGTTGAAGCAGGCAGGAGTTTTGATGGTTAGAAGACCACTTGTAATTGTTTAACATTTCAGTCTATCAGTTTCAAATGGGTGACTTTTCCGTTATTCATTAATAATTTTGATAAAATTAGAGTTGTCACTATGCCTCACACTTTCAACCTCCCTGATCAGGTTTTAAGGCAGCATTCTTTTAGCTTGAGAGCATAAAGATATATACTTGAGAGTAGTTCTTTTAATTTAGACCAACTTATTTCCATAACAAATAGGTCAAGCTTAGTGGAGCATCAGTTGGAACAAGAAGGTGTTGACATCATCCAGACCAAAGGAGGAAAATGCTCGAGTTCATCAAAGGCTGGTGTTCTTAGATTGATTGAGAAGGTACCTAAAGATTTTTTTATACACACACACATACGCACACATATATGTATATATTATGGGAATTAAGCTCAGGCTAGAGTTAACTGGGAGCATTTGACTGGCGAACCCATCTCCTAGTGTACACGTGACAATCAAATTGTGAAAATTAAATTGGTCACTTGACTAGTCGTTCAACTGTTTGATAGATGATGCAAATAGTTGGACGGATGACTGTTTTGACCATTTGCACTGCCATCCGCCCTATTTTTGCACGGTTCGCCAAACATCTGGGTGGATGGTTAAGTTGTTTAATATCCACCATTCAATCATGTACCCTAGAAGATAGGTCGGCCAGCTAAATGATCCCGGCCAACGTTAGCAAAGATCATTCCCTTCTGTAGAATGTGTATGTATGTATATCAGTATATATGTATGCATGTATGTACGTATAAGCTTAAATTACCTTACAAACAACTTCTAGTCTACAACCAGCAAACTGTTTTTCTAGGCCACGTCAACCCTAGCAGCTGTATATTCCATTTCCCGGGCAGTCAAGATCCCTGTCATGTGTTCATCCGGCCTAAGAGCAGTTACAGCACCAATGGCCATCACAGCAGGGGGCTGCTGGTGCGGTTTGTTTCGCCTACTTCTCCTGTAAATTAATTTCCCTGGAAAGTTTAATTGTTTAAACTTTTATAAATTTGATAGTTTTATAATAAATGGCTGATATTCTTTGTTTTCTGCACAAACGGGGAGTGTGTTCTGCAATTAACAAGTTCAGTGATCTGGTTGCGATGATTGTTAGAAGCGTCTGGTGATAGGCCAAAGTTAGCAGAAATGAAGTCTTTGAGACTGTAATCCTACTAGTTTACGCTGTTTTAGGACAAGCGTGGCTGGCAATGATTTCGGATTTTATTGGAATGCGTGTAAAATTTCCAAACAAATGTACGCAGGAAAATCATAGATCTGTTTTGGTCTTCAAACTTTACAATATTTACAATTGTATTGCCTTAAAGTAAATAAAATTAAGAATTTAGAAAATCAAGCATGACAATTTCTTCCTTTTTCTCTTTTGGCAACAAAGGGGAGTAGTAAACGTAGTGGTAACAAGGACTGCACGCAGAAGCATCATTGCCTCAAATAGAACAAGCTCACCAATGAATTACGTTTCTCAAGTAGCATTGTATACTAACAAATTATACAAACCATGTCCCATAAATTAACATACAACTGATGATCCAATTTCCTTACTCTACTAAAATGTTTTTTTTTTGCTCAAAGCATGTACAATTAACAGTATCATTCATCATACTATGAGTCCTCCTCGGACTTTATTTCCTCCCCGCTTTCCTACAATAGGTTTATTCATTGAGATGAGAATTATTGATATTTACATACTAATTATCCCATGGATGGGCACAGAAGTAAAAAGAAATATGCTAAATGAGCATACCTTCCTCTTGGTATAGTCTGCCATTGCTCTATCAAACTCTGCACGTTTCTCTGTAGCTACGTCATAGTAATGAACCTTTTCCTATACCAAGCAGATGCAAAAATTAGATGGCACAGTAGTTTCTCTGCATCATTGCCAAGTCTTCTTACGAAAGTAAAAATGGCTAAAACATGTAGCACCATGCATAAAAAAGGCAGATGTAACCAAACCAATCAAAAGCAAAAACAAATATAGCAAGTTTACTAAACACCAGCCTACATAAAAATAAAAAAATAATAATTGGAGGGCACACTCTCTTCAAGAAAAAGTTTCTTGACGGGCATTTGCTGGATTCCTTGATTTGGGTTTGCAATAAAGGTAGTATTCTCAAGAGTTAACAATATTATATCTATATATATGGCCAATCAATAAGAGGGGGAACAGGAAGTGGTTCCCGCATTTTGGCAGCCAGTTTTACTCGAAGCACACCCAAGACTGTGGTTGGGGGGTTTGCCAACCACCTTGGCTGTACCAGCTCAAGAGTTAAAAATTTACCAAGTCATTTGTCATATGCTTCCTTGGCTTAGGAACACTTCTTCACTTTCAAGGATATATTATTCAGAACATAGGTAGGTCTCAACTTTTTTCTGTTAAGCAGTGAAATGTAAAGCACTTCCTTATTAACAGATATTAGTGTTTGAGGCACTTTTGAACATTCATGATTACTCATGTTCAATGTTCAAAAAGGCGTTAGGCGGGTGCCCGGGGGGAGGGGAAGGGGCCTAGGCGGGATTTTTTATTTTAAGCTAATTTTAATATTTTATCCTACATTTATCCAAACAAAACAATAATATAAAATAAAACAGTCTATAATAAAGATAATAAAGGCATTTGCTTAAAGTTCAGACACATATCCATATTGCCAATGTTAAAGTTCAAACACAAACATGCAATTGTTCAAAGTTCAAATACAAACAAATAATAAAATATACAAACTAATAGTCGTTATCTCCATATCCTTCTATATCTTTAACTCTTCTTTTACATATCCCTCCAAGATAATGTCCTCATCAGACTCACACTCATACTCCTCATCTCTCTCTTTCTCCATGAAATCATCAGACAAAAAATATTCTTCAAAGAGTTCTCTGACTCCAATATTTTTACTATTCTCCTAGGCTCTAGCACGCTATCTGCTCCGGATGCTTCACCAACCGCCTTCCATGTAAGGCCCAAACACCCCTCAGCTTCATCATCAACTCCCACGACGTCGTTTTGTAACTTAGTTATTAAAATAAAATAAAAACAATTGTAACCCTAATTTCTCTGTCGGGCCTAGCTCCTAGGAGTGGCGGCTGGGGGGGCCTAGCGCCTAGGCGGGGACTAGTCGGATCTAGGCGGGAATTTTTAGAACACTGCTCATGCTAGTCATGCATTTGCATTACATGCCAAAGTAATCCACATTTACTCACCCAGATTATATTGATAAAGAGCAAATAGTACAACTTAAACTTGAAGGTGCATAGAAAGTGAATCTAAAAGATGACTCTGGTGGATAGTGCAGAGAACTTAATTTTAAATTGCACAAACCTCATATGTCATTGTTTTCCACTTCTCTCCACAAGCCTTGCCAATCTGCAGCATCAAAGAATGTCAAGAAATTTGTTCAGAGGGGGAGGGGGGGGGGGGGGGGGGGGAGAGTTACGATAAAGACCAAGGGAAGATCTGAGAAAGAGAAAACAAAGAATGGAATAAACATGAAGTGCATAGAGTACGTACGTGACGCATTGACTTGACATCTGGATTCTGTTCTTGGAAATCCTTGCGAAAATCCTCCCTTGGCAATTAGACATAGTAGTTAGGAAAGAAACAATCACAATAATATATATAGCTGAATTATGAAAATGATAACAACAAACATGTTACTGATTCAAATTCAAGACATCCGATTTCAAATAAAAATATGAAATTCACGGCAAAATAAATCTTATCCTGGTAAAACATGAACTTCTCCTTTAATAAATGACACAGCAAAATCAAAGAAAGTAAGAAACTACCAGTGCCTCGTGGCAGCTTTAGCATATAGTAGCTTAATTGCATCCTCAAATACTATTAAATCACCACAATTTAAATAATAATCATTATGTTGATGTTCATGCTCCACCTATGAATTAATTATAACTCCTCACACTTGAGTATTTTTGAAGTTTTAGGATATTATAACAGCTGGAACTGAGCTAGGATCAAGGCTTAATCTTAACCCCACATGTTTTGATGTGAGACTGTGGTATTACAATCTACCCCACATCCCTCCACACTGTCGGTGGACTGTGTTGGCTCTGTACCATTTGTAACGCTTTGAGTCCAAATCAAGGCTCACTTTATTTTCCCAAAAAACATGGATCATCCCAAAAGCCCGTCCAAAATTCACTACTTTAGGTTGTAGAGTTAAGGTCTTATATACAGTTTAGCTCATCCCAAATATTTCAATGTTGGACTGGGGTATTACAACTTTTATGAATCCACAATGAGGCAGTAGATAGTACGATACACACACAATAGATTGGCAAATGCTAATTGAAGTTGAAATGAAAGCACAAGGAAACAACACATTTCATACTTTTGAGTTTTATACTGCCAAGCATTGCTTAGAGAATACAGAGGAATATATGATCGTGCTTCAAAGAAAATGCATACGCAGAAGCAACACCAATAGGATATCTAAAGGTGCATGCATCAGCTATATGATGTTTGGGGGGTGTTCGATCTAGGAACCTAGTGTAGGCATTTTTTTTGGCAGGTTATTTGCATAGGGAGGGTGTTTTGGTTAATTTGGGTAACACGTGTCCCTTTTACTCCACTACACTTTGTATGCTGAGTATATTGGATAGAGACAGTTATTAAAATAGTACAAAAAGGTTAAACCAAATTTTAAGTTGAAAAATTAGCAGCATACCAGGACAAATATGCCTCAAGACAGAAAATTCAACAGCATTCCCGACTCAACAGACTTACAGAAGTAGTAGCGAAGTTTGGTTCAACAGGCCTATATTTTTTCTTGACATTACCAGAATTAGCAACTACCAAGTGCCAAAAAAATCCAAGTTTTCATCAAAATCAACCAACCCAATTAGACGATAAACCCACTAACTCATTTAAATTTATCAAATATACAAAACCTATTTAAATTTTCAACAGCACCCAATTTTTTTGTTTAACTAACATGATCAAACTGAAACAAACACACATATAGATAGATAGACAAATGCTTATACATACAAGTAGAAGAAAAAAGCAGTGGGAGGTTTCTTGGGCTTATTGGAGTCAATTTTGGCAACCGCCTTCTTTGCTGCCGTTTTGGGCTTCTTTGCTGACTTGGGTTTGCTCAGCTCTATGGCTGTTTGCTTCCTTTTCTGAGTTGATCTTGTTCTCAACACCATTTTACTGGGAAAAATTAATAAATTCATTTCTAATGGGGAAAAGGGTATTGCATAAAATGTGAGAGAAAGAAGGTAAAATTAAGCAAAAAAAGTTGGAAAGAGATTTTACCCATCAGTCATATGGATGTTAGTAGAAGAAGCTGAAGGTGGAGCTGGTGATCTCCGAGACTTTGAAGTTCCATTGGCCATTGGGCGCCTTTTTGCTAAGATGGGAAGGATAATTCTAAACTGCCTTCGTCCCGTTTGAGTTCATAGATGAAATTCTGGTATACATGTACTTCCTGACCTGACCTATCAGTGCTTAGGGCTTTATTTGGATGTGAGGAATGTCGAATAAGAAAATTTAGGGAATTGATATTTCATATTTTTATAAATTAATTTGATATTTTATAAATAAATTTAATATTTTCACAAAATCAAATTAAATATATTTATATAAATATCAAATTAACTTGTAAAAATATCAATTATTAAAATTTATTCTCCAAAAAATAATAATAAAACATTAAAGGAGAGTTTCTTCCTTCATCATAATAATAAAATTTCTTTCTATTAATTGGGTAAATTTTGGTTAATATTGAGTTGACTCAGGTAGTTGATTTTTTTAAAAAAATTTATTTATTTCTTAAAAAAAAACAACATTATTCAAAATTTTATCCCCAAAAAAATCATGGATATGAGAATAATAATCTACACAAAAGGAATTATATATATTATGAATTAATGCATTAACTTTTTGTTATTAATTACATGTACGCGTAATAATAATTAATTTACAAAATATAAGTGAGATTTCGATATATTAGACTATTATTACAATTATATCAAATCTCATATATTTTTTAATTATTATTCGTTGTTATAAGTAATAAGACTCTATAAAATATCTATAGCAAATTAAGTTGTACAAAAAAAAAATGACACATACTTGAGATATATAATCTTCCTTGTATTAAGTCCTTGGCATTGGAAAAAAAATGTATGTATATATATATATATATATATATATATATATATATATATATATATTAGGGGTTTAGTATAATGCAAATATATTTGAAGGTTCAGAATTGGATAAATTCAAGTTTATTTGGTGATTAAGTCTTTATAACACTAAAAAAAAATATTGACATCAGCGATGGAAGATAATCAACATATAATACTTTTTATTATACGTATTAAAAATTATTTGTTCACCGAAAACCATCTCAAGTGGATATTCCTTTTGACATTATCATTCATTCGAATTAACCAAACAAACAATTATATATGCTTGCATATAATTAAAACAAACGTTGTTGTGCTGGAAATTTATATGCTTTAAGGAAAATTGTTATTTTATGAACTTTTTCGATTAAAATACAATTTACTTATCACATTGGAGTCATATATAAGGTTGTATGTGCATTCTCTAGATTAGACATGCACAAATATGTTTGTTTGGTTTATTTTGATTTGGGTCTGTCGCTTTAACCCGTAACTAGGCCATATCTAAATGGTTAGGGCAGGTCAGGTTTTACAGTATAAATTGCAGTATGGTGAAGCCTGAAAGCCAGGCCAAGCCTAAGTTTAGGTTAATTTGGTTCTCCTCCCTTTTCTTTAACTATTAATTTTAAATATAAAAAATAAAAATTATAATATATAAACTAATAAATGTTATAATAATTGTGAAGTGAAAATTTAAATGAAAATGTCTATTAATCAAATGTATTTACAAGGAAAAAATAAATTAAACTTCATTGATGTACTAAAAATTAATGTATTACAAGAATAAATAAGTAAAATTTTAAATTTCATTGATAAATAGTTATAACTTTAAACTTCAAAAATTACTTATAACTTAAACAATAATGATTTTTTTTTAGTTGGGCCAGGCTAGTGTTGGGCTTGGGATTTTGTTGACCAAGACCTGTAAGCTAGACCGATCTTAGGCTAGGCCGGTCCAAGCCTTTTACAGGCCAGGCTAGATCAAACTAGAGAAAAAATTTTGTGGTCTATTAAAAGTTTTCAAGCCAAGGTTTAACTGCCCCAAATTTTGACCGGACCAAGACTTTTTAGGTTAGACACAAGCCAAATCAGGTCAGGCACCAAGCCTTCGGGTTTTTTGTTCATCCATACTCTAGGTCAATACATTTTATACTATTATAACCATATATTAAATTTTTTATATGTTAGTAATTTTTATATGGCAATTACATACGGATATTGGTAGAAATGTTCCCTTCATTCTTCATTTGTTCCTTTTCAAAGTAATGGGAAGGTATAAGAAAGAAGTTGATACCTTGAGATATTCTAATATCAATATTTAGACAGACAATAAAACTCAAAATCTCCTCCTATTAACAAATATATTCCTTCATGTCTTTATTGTTTTGAATATTAAAATTTTATATTTGACACGACACGCGTTCGCATATTTTTTTTGAATAATATTATCAGTACTAAACTTTAAAGAATAAGGTTTATCGAAAAAATAATTATCGAATACAAATTTTAATTTTTTTAAATTTTAGATGAGTTATTATTCATTATTGCGTCTTAAAACTCATAAATATCTATTTTTATTAATTAAATAAAATTAATATTTTTATATATATTTTTAATATTTTTATATAAAAAATAAAATTATAAATTTATAACAACAATTTACACACAAAAATATCGTTTTTCTTAATTTTATCAATCCCAATATTTTCACAGACACAATCCGAGAATCAGCTATGCCTGGTTGGAATAACCTTTGTCACAGCGTCCAAACACGCCTGCTTTCCCGCCAAACTGAAGCCCCAACTCTCTATTTCCCGCCAAAGACCAAACGCTAGGTTGAAAAGGGGAATCTCCATTTTCCTCATCTTCAAGCTCCCTCTTCTTCATTAGTTCATCTCCTTCTTTCTCTCTCTGCAATCTCCAGAGCTCGACAGAAATGGATATCAGCGAGCAAGACAGGGCTGACCGCAAGAAAGATTTCCTCAGCTTCTTCGACCTATATGTATATATGCCTTTCTCTCTCTCTCTCTCTCTATATATATATATATATATATATATGTTTTTGTCTTTCTGTATCTAACTTTTCTGTTAATTGATCAGGAGCTGAAGGAAACTTTAATGGAGGAGATCAGAACCATGATTCACCACAAACGCCACCGTTTAATAATCAATTTTGCTCACATCTTCCATCACCGGGTACAGAAAGGACCCGACGGATACGACTTGTCTCGCAGGTATCTCAATTTTACTAATTTTCCCTTTCAATTTGTTAGGATACTTAAAAATCTGAGGAAAGTTATGCACACATACATATTTTCACTTATCTTAATTTGCACTGTGAATTTTTAGCGCTACTAAATCCCCAAGCTAATGCATTGAGTTAGTCACTCTATACATATAAAAATAGATACGGTATTAATTATATATGTTTGTATAAATAGCATATAAGATATATTGTTTTGTACTTTGCATTCTCAGGCTACTCCAAAATCCAAGCGATTACATGCAATCATTGAGCGATGCTGTAACAGAATTGGCACGCCAAGTTGATCATAAGTACTTGAAAGAAGGAGAGCAAGTTTTGGTTGGTTTCGAGGGTCCTTTTGTTTCGCGTCGTGTTACCCCTAGAGATCTCCTCTCCAGCTTTATTGGTTCCATGGTCTGCGTCGAGGGCATTGTTACAAAATGTACGTTCTTTTTCAGCTCTAAACTTTCTTCCCTGAATTCCTCGTTTTTGTGCTTGGCTTCTTGTAGTTCATATGTAAATTCTTATGTCTGTTTTTTGATTTATTGCTACTAGCATGAAAATTAGTGTTCAATGCTATTAGCATCAAGAAGACAATAGTCATTGCCAGTAACAGTTCAAGTAAATGTGGTTGAAAAGTGATTTTAAAAGAAACAATGATATGTAGTAGTAAGTTGACTCAGTAGTTGTTGGTATACATTACTTTTCTAATTATCGACTTTGTTCATATGATTTCTTTGGGTGAGGTTTCTTTTTCCAGTCAAAATCAGAGACTAATGAATGAGCTCTATAAGTCTGTTATGCCATCAGTTTTCTCTGTTTATCGATTTAAGAGATTGTATGTAGATATTCGACATGCTCATTTATGTGAGTGTGTATATTTATATCTAATCTATTAGTTTTCCGTGTCTAGGTTCTCTTGTGAGGCCAAAGGTTGTCAAAAGTGTTCACTTTTGCCCATCAACTGGGAACTTTACATCCCGTGAATATCGAGATATTACATCCAATATGGGTTTGCCCACAGGATCAGTTTATCCAACTAGGGTAAGTTTATGTTTGTTTTAATATTATGGTACAGTTCGATTGATAACCAAAAAAAAGTCTTTTAAGGAATTGAATATGTCCCAGGATGAAAACGGAAATTTGTTAGTGACTGAGTACGGGTTGTGCAAATATAAGGATCATCAAACATTATCAATGCAAGAAGTGCCTGAGAATTCTGCTCCTGGTCAACTTCCACGGACTGTTGATATTATTGTAGAGGACGACCTAGTAGATTCATGCAAGCCTGGTGATCGTGTGGCGATTGTTGGGATATATAAAGCACTTCCTGGAAAAAGCAAGGGCAGTGTTAATGGAGTGTTCAGGTTGATTTAATTACCACTGTTTCTCGTTTCTCCTTGTATTATGCAAATCTCTAGATAGAAGCTTGATTTAGTTTCCTTGTCATGTAGGACTGTCCTAATAGCTAACAATGTCTTTCTACTCAATAAAGAGGCAAATGCACCAATTTACACTCCTGAAGACATAAACATGATTAAGAAGATATCTGAGAGAGAGGACACGTTTGAACTACTTGGTAATTCACTTGCACCATCTATATATGGGCACTCATGGATAAAGAAAGCTGTGATTCTATTGATGCTTGGTGGAACAGAGAAGAACCTGAAAAATGGGACCCACTTGAGAGGGTGAGTTGTACTATATTTGTTCAAGTTTTGGTTTCTTGACAAACTCAATTAAAATTTAACGTAGTGCAACATCAACTTTCTTGCTATCTTAAATCCATCTCCAAGATTTTTTTTTTATTAAAAGCTCTATAATCCAAGTTGTTATAATCTGTAGTGACATCAACATGATGATGGTTGGTGATCCTTCTGTTGCCAAGTCACAGCTGCTTAGAGCAATTATGAATATTGCTCCTTTGGCCATATCAACAACCGGTAGAGGTTCTTCTGGTGTTGGCTTAACAGCTGCAGTCACGTCTGACCAAGAAACAGGTATTGCATCTCAACGTGATATAGCAGCTTGTCATTCTCTATGTAATATTCACGAAAAGTTGTGGTGTTGTTTTGGTAGGAGAGAGAAGGCTAGAAGCTGGTGCAATGGTTCTTGCTGACCGAGGTGTTATTTGTATTGATGAGTTTGATAAGATGAATGATCAAGATCGTGTAGCTATTCATGAAGTCATGGAGCAACAGACTGTAACGATTGCCAAAGCTGGAATTCATGCATCACTAAATGCTCGATGCAGTGTCGTGGCAGCTGCAAATCCCATATATGGAACTGTAAGTTGCTCAACGCATGCAAACAATGGATAGCTGAATGTATCTGTTTCATATGCTCAAATTTTCTATTTTGGTTGTTGAATTGATGCACAGTATGACCGCTCATTAACTCCAACAAAGAACATTGGCCTCCCGGACTCCTTGCTTTCCCGTTTTGATTTATTGTTTATTGTATTGGACCAAATGGATCCTGGTATTGACCGTCAAATCTCGGATCATGTCTTGCGAATGCATCGATTTCGTTCTGCAACAGATGGAGGTAGGTGACATCTACTCTATAATGAAATGTTGATGGATTTTGTAAATTATTTCAAGGTTCTCAATTAAGTAACTTGTCTTTAGGAGTGGCAACGTTGGATGGGAGTTTGAGATATGGGATGGATGAAGAAGCTGATACAGGTTCATCCGTATATGTCAAGTATAACCGAATGTTACATGGAAGAAAATCAAATAGGGGTCAGAAGCGTGACACTCTCACCATCAAGTTCCTTAAAAAGTACATTCATTATGCAAAGCATAGGATTCAGCCGGACCTGACTGATGAGGTGCATATGCATCTTTCATTTAACATGAGTATATTATATATATATATATGTATGAATAATATGGTCATTCCCTTGAATCATCAAATATTCGAATAATAATTCTTGAATGTGTTGTTGCCTACTGTTTTGCTGGGTACCAACAATCCTCGATAATCCTGTGTGGACCTTATATTTTTGTGAGGTTATCATTGTGCTGAATTTGGAATATTGCAGGCATCTGATCACATTGCAACAGCATATGCAGAGCTCAGAAATGCCAGTTCGAATGCAAAGGTTGGCACTTTTGTAGTCATTTGATAATCATATTTAGCCCTAGATGCTACTGTTTCTCTTGAGAAACCATTTGAATGTTTCCTTTTATATAGACTGGTGGAGGTACGCTCCCAATTACTGCCAGAACCTTGGAAACCATAATAAGGCTCTCTACTGCCCATGCCAAACTGAAGTTAAGCAGACAGGTATCATGTTAATGTTTCTCTATTTAGATGCATATAATATTTGAAGTATGCATCTTTTATTACTTTTTCACAAGTCCAGTGACATGTTAACTGGGGAATTCCTTATGGCCTTTGAATGAGTTATAAATTAGAGATAAAGATATGATCATAGTCTTTATTCATATTTACCTACTGTCCTAATTTGGTTCTTGGCAAGTTAAAATGTTTGATGAGCGTTGCATTTGGTTATTAACCCGACTATCACAATGCTTATTGTCTTCTAAAGGTTCTGAAATCTGATGTTGAGGCTGCCCTCAAAGTTCTAAACTTTGCCATATACCACAAAGAACTGACTGAGATGGAAGAGCGTGAGCAGGAAAGGGAGAGGGAATTTGAGAGTAAACGCAGAGCTGACCATGACGCTGGCAACAATAATAGGGATGGCCATCGTGGTGGAGGAAATGATAAAGCTGACCATAGCAGTGACTCTGCTGGAAGGGGGTGAGTTGATCATCACTTTTGTTATCGTTCATTTAATACAACACCATATTGAAAAAATGAAACAAGTGACCACTTTAAGGGGGTAAAATTTCGACTGATCAACTTTGAGGGTGATCGTCCTCCCAGAAATCCTCGTGAATTGTATTTCTAATCCAGGGAATGGCATGCATTCACTTTATAATCTATAACCAGTTATGGCCTTACTAATCCACAAAAATCCCCATGATTTAATCTTAATATATCCTCAGTTTAATCTGATTCTTTCAAACATTTATCTTGATACAATGCATTCAATTCAGCTGAATATAACTTCCTAGGTAGTGTATTGGACTACTTGGGTCGTTATGGGCTAAGATGTTATTACAAACATGTTTTGTGCTATTTATTTAGAATATAAAACAATTCATGCTCGCTTCACTAGGATAGTTTACTATACTTAAGATTGTCCTGATCTTTGAGAAGCACTATAACTTAGTCTGGAAGAAAGGTTGTATGCAACCAATGAAACCTGATCTTCCACTCTGAATTTAGAACCAAATGCTGGTCTTTGTCACATAAGAGATTTAGATGTTTCCTTTAATAATTCTATAGACTGCAGAACAGCAACTGATAGCAGTTTATTGTAACTTAGCGTTATGAAACTTAAATTCTACTATCCTAATAACATGAGTGATTCTCCACAGCCCCTGCCATGCAGGCATGTGGAAGATGCACTTTTAGGTAACTTGTCCCAAATTTAGGAATGGTCAAGTATATGAAGCTTTTCATCATTTTTGTAGTTTTTTTGCTGTTTTGCTTAGCAGTGTTTCCGAAGTTTCACTGTAATCCTGTTGACATTATTTATCTACTTTTTTTCACAAGTGACACGGAAGCAATGGAGATTGATGACCCTGCAGTCCAGCATGCTAGTGATATCTCTGCAGAGAGGTTTGTATTCTCCCAAAATACATTTCAGTATGTTATTCCTCGTATGACTGCCATATTTCTTTATCCTGAGTCAAAAGGATCTAGTGGCTTTTACAGTAGTTTTGAATTTTTGTTCTGTTGCTTGTTTGCAGGATAGAAGCATTTAAATCTGCACTAGGGAGACATATGCACGCACAGCATTTGGAGCATATATCTATTGGAGATGTTGAAGGGGTTGTCAACAATCAGGCAGCTGTACCTTACTCAAGGGCAGATGTTATGGTCCTATTAGAGGTAATGCTGATGTTTGGAAACATCATCAGAGTCATGTACGAGTTGGGAACAATTATTTTTCAGATTATGCCTGTTATAAAAGGTGTTCCTTAATCCCTAGTTTCAGCAAATAATTCTTCGTAACTAACGGCTTAAAATTCTCAATTTCTGCAGAAAATGCAGGATGAAGGGAAGCTAATGATAGCTGGAGATTTAGCGTACTATGTACCCTAAGGAAGCATGTTTATGGAACACCTCAGGTTGCTGAGTTATAATGTTGTCTTTTTGCTTAACACTCAATTTTTGAATTGCAAATATTACTAGTGTTTTGTATTCACCACATGAATATAAATGCACATGCGTATTATTGTTTTTGTGTGCAAGAGTAGATCTTATATTAGCCTGTTTGTTGGCCTCTCATGTTGTGACCCGACAAAACCCAAATCGGCATTGGTTAAATTTCTTTCAGCCAGTTTGTCTGATGCTCATGTCAAATTTGATAAACATCGTTACTTATATTTACAATTTCATTGCTCATTTGTCTAAGCTCTGTACACTTATTTTGTGCCTGTAATGTGCAGTCTTACACTATTTTAGTGAATTGACAGAAAAGCATTGAATTTCAGGAAATTCTGCAGCAGCACTGAAGCAGCCTGAATTTGGAAGAAAATTTAGTATGTAAAAGCTTTATTTTACCGAGCTTAGGCATCTACTACATGTCTGTAACATACACAGTAAATCCAGCAGCAATTTGAAGCTGAATTTATCTGAGCAATGCAATAAACCAAGTAGAATGAATATTTGCTGGAGCAGAACTTCTTCGACATCACAATTAATGTCAAAATTCAGACACATTTCAATACTTGATTGATTTATTTGGAGAACTTGGCAGGCAGTTAAGTTATCTAAAAGGGATTCGATCTGTGTCATTAGATTTAGAAAATGTAGAAACAATTGATTATTCTACTCAACTTTAATCAAGTTTCGTTGTGGTTTGTGTGCTTATTATACCTCTTATTATTTACGGTATTAACTTATAAAATGTCAAAACATTGAGCTTGAAATTAATAGAAATTCTGTATTTTGCTGGTAAAAAGTTTATAAAATATAGACAAATGATTTCCCTTTAAAATAATGGATAGAATGGATTGAAAATAAATTATCCAGACACTCTCTCCTCCGAACATTAAAATCCTATGTACTTGTTTTTTTCTAATGAAAGCAAAATCCTATTTAACTTGTTGGCCAATTTTTTATAAGGGAGAAATTATATTAAGTTTTGCCAAAAAGAAATCAGATGTCCAAACTCCAAAGAGATTGTTTGCCAGGAGCAAAGTAGTTACACTTAATTTTTAAATAATTATTTACATTGTATAATACATTAAACAGAAATAGATAAGCATGAGTCGTGAATGAATAATTCATATTCTAGTACAATTAACGAGAATTTTATTATTTAGTAATTATTGTTTTATCGGCTGTATTAACAAAGAGATTGAGCTTGATAGATTATCCTAAATTTCATTACTTCCTTTTTCTGTTATGACAAAATCTAAAACTTAATCATTTATCTATTTTATTTTAAAATCCTAACTATGAAAACATAATTTATTTTTCTCTTCTTTTATGCCATGCATTTTGCTTAAGGATAATATATATTTAACATATTAAGATGCTAAACTTTATACAAAAATTTAATAATTTAGTATGTTTCTCATTTTCAAGGTAAGATTTGTATAATGTTAATATTTATATATAGCCCAGCTTAATATTTTTTTTTATATTGTTTATGAATATATAATGGATAATTACAAAAAAAACCAAAGAGTATATGATAGATTACCCGCCACAAATGTGGTTATGAATTATGATCGTATATCGTGGCAGAACAGAGTCGCATGTAATATCTTAATTTTGTTTGTAGTTTTATTAAAACAGAATATGATAGTCGCATCGTGGCAGAAGATGTAAGAGAGTGAGGGTCGGAGGAGGAGAGTGGTGGCCATAAATTAGTTTGCCACCACTAATTTATGGCCACCAATATTCTCCTCCGACTCTCTCTCTCTCTCACATCTTCTTTCCCACCTCTAAACCCTTCTCCTCCACTTTCTCTCCGGAATGAGATCCTCTGTATTAATTCTATGTATCATGTCTTTGTTAATGCATATATATATATATATATATATATATATATATATACATATACGTAGATATTTATCTATACATCATGTCTCTCGTAAGAGAGACATGATACAGAGAATTGACACAGACGATTTGAGGCGTTTCTCTCCCATCAAAACCCGCCCTTTTCATCTCAAAGCAACAATGGTGAGAATTTTATGGATTTTAATTCCATTTTCATGATTACCCAGAAACTGAAACTCCAAGATTTATATGACATTCTCGTGTTCAAATGCTAATTGTTTTTTTTTTCCAGATGGAGAAAAGTACAGAGGAAGAGGAAGTGGGTGTGAGTAAAAAGAAGAAAATATTTGTTGCTGGTGTCACTGGAGGCACCGGAAAGAGGTTGTTGAGCAGCTGCTGGCTAGGGGTTTTGCTGTGAAGGCCGGTGTTCGAGATATGGATAAAGCCAAATCTAGCTTTTCAGTGAACAATCAAGATCTTCAATTTGTGAGTATAGAAGCCTGTCAGGGTAATTTGAAATTTGGGAATGGGTTTTTATTAATTGGGGTTTTAGTTCATTGGTTAATTTTGTTTTGCTAGTAGAAATATTGGTAATTGCAGTTTGGTATACGTAGAAAGGAAGGGAATGTCATTTTGAGGTCTTTGAGTGCGTGAGATTTAAATTTTGCACTAAGATTGAGAATTTTGCTAATTTTACAGCAGCTTTCGATACTGCTAAAGCAGATTACTTCATTGTAGTACACTATGCAGTAAAGGTACTACCTTGTGTTGGTATTAACAAAACTGGTTCGGCATTTTCATTTCGATTCATGAAGTTCTTAAATTAGAGGCTCAGTGGTTCAATTATGCTCCTTGAGTGGTTCATGGATGCAGCCTCTCATGCGTGCGTGAGTGCGTCTGAGTACCTAATGGCGGAACTATTTTAGGATTTAACAAAGCCAATAGCACAACTAGAAGTCTGATCATACCTTCCTTACATGTGAGATTTCTATATATATACATTTATTTTTTTGATTCTTCGTGACCACTGAAAATTATGAAACTGAACATATATTGGCATTGCATTGCTTCTTAGGCTTGATTGTTAATGTATTTATCTTGGTAAGTGAATTTGAGCCATAGAAGACACTTAATTACATTCCCCTTTTATTGTTTTGTAGTTTTCTTCCAGTTAAGGGATCCCTAGACTCTGAATGGAAGGAAGCCAATGTAGACCTATTTTTAAAAGGTGTAGGGGTCTAGACATCCAAATGTTATTTATCATGGTTATATGAGATTATTATGATCCCATTTTTAAGTTAATATCAGTATGGAAACTTGCGAACCAAATTGAAACACCCATTTGAATTATGTTTTGTAAATGCAACGAAAAGGTTCTTTTTCAGACCACAACAATAGGTTCAGCCATTCAGGTTATAAGTATGTGTCTTTCGCTTGCAGGTGAAAGCAGATGTAACTGAGGGTTCAACTAAGCTAGCCGAAGCCATTGGTGATGATGCAGATGCTGTAATATGTGCTACAGCCTACGGGTTTTCGTCGTTCATGGGACTTGTTGGCACCATGGAAGGTTGGTCACTAGGTCTCATCCTCTTAAGATCTTGCACACTTCTTTTAATATTAACTGTAAAGTCTCTGCTGTTCAACTATCGCATCATTATGCTTCTGTTATCTACTTCTTAGTTTTCTCTACAAGAATTATATTAAGAGGATAAGTTAAAACCTATAATAATCTACCGCTAAATCAGTGTTGGATGGAGAGTCTTTTCAAATTTTCTTAATCACCTTAAGATTTGTATATTCCTCCCTCATGCGGTGGGGAGGGGGGAGGGGGGGTGGAATGCGGTGGTTTAAGGGATTTCTTTATAGTAGTTCACTCTGAAGCCTTACTCATCACTAGATTATCATTCACAATCCCTTACACATGGTGATCAAAATGAGTTTATGTTGGCATTGTATTTTATCCTAAACCACGTCAGATTGTCGTCCTGTTAAAAACAATGGGTTTCTAAACTCAGGACTCTTTATACAATCAGTTTCGGTTTGCAAAATGAACATGGAATCTAAATAGAAGAGAATGGTGCTAATTCTGTCTTACTTAAGAAGGAAGATATCACTGAGGAAAAAGTTAAACCTATGGTTTGTCCTTTGCTTATATTATTGTTACAAGTCTTGCTCATTTTGGTGATTTTTACACTTTTGACTTCACGTAGTCATTAACTAGGTATCTCCACCTTCGTCAAGTCTATCAGAGGCACTGCATAAATTGTAAATGTAATTATAAGCATGTTTTCGTTATAAGCAGACATTTACTTATACAGGCAAGGAAATAACTTTTCTAGATAGAGTAAAATAAAAGCAGTGATGTTCTATCTTTGGGACACATCGTTTTGGCTAAAACGGAGCAGTACGTTTATGATGCTCTGCGGCCCCATTCTCCTTCAGGGAAAAAAGAAGAAGAGAAAGTTAAAATGCTAATAAAAATATTGTTCCGCGAATCAAGCAAACTTGTTAGGAGTTTGATGATTCGGTTTCAAAGTCTTCTCTAAATGCCAAACCAGGCGTCCTTTATAATTAACATAAATTTTCAAACTTGTGTCTGTACTATCAAAGCACCACTTTGATTTCCTTAATTCTCATTGTTAAGGTTGTTCACAAACCATGTAACAATCTCATAGAAAGATCAACACACTGCTAGATATGAATGAGGACTCTAATAGGTCCCAGTTAGAGAGAGGCCCAAACACAAGGATAAAACTCGAAAGACCCATGGTTCTAATGTGCTAAAAAGCCCAAGATTTCAGTGACAGCTAAAGAGTATCTTTCCTTAAGACATAATGAGGGTGTATGACTTGAACAATCATGCAACAGTTGGTGGATCTCTGGCTCAGGACTCTGGAGCATGACGGTATATGTAAGGACTGGGAAAGAATTAAACTCTCAGTAACATGCACTAGAAGAAGCGAGACCTCCCAAGCCAAATCTTTAACAAAATTAACTTATTTTTTTGATGTGCTAAACCATACTATTCTTCGTATATTTTTGGGCAGTTATTACTGTGACTCCATTGTGCAGAAAAAGTAGCATTGCAACTTTTGATTTGGTTTCTCTAATTAGTTGTAATCTCTGTTGTCTTTGATGAACTTAGTGATGCAATCTTCTCCGCTGTAGTCTTTATTAGTATGTATTATAAATATTGCAGGTTGATAATTTTGGGACAGTTAACCTTGTTGACGCTTGCAGCAAGCACAGTGTTAACAGATTCATCCTTATTAGTTCCATTTTGGTCAATGGTGCTGCAATGGGACAATGTCTTAATCCAGCTTACATATTTCTAAATGTGGTTGGACTCACATTAATAGCAAAGCTTCAAGCAGAGCAATATATCCGAAAATCTGGAATGAACTACACAATTGTAAGACCTGGTGGTTTAAGAAATGACCCTCCAGAAGGAAATACAGTCATGGAACCAGAGGTAATGTCTTAATGATATTTCATTTGACACCTTTCAGTTTTAGTTTTGCGAGTTCTTTTGTATGACATGTACTTGGCGTTTTGAGATCAGGTTGCTGACGTTGCTGTTGAAGCATTGCTCCATCCAGAATCTTATTACAAAGTAGTGGAGATAGTTGCCCATACTGAAGCTCCTACACGTTCGTTTGAGGAACTCTTTGGTTCTATAAAGCAGTGGTGATGTATATGCTTGAATCTGCTCTCAGAGGGTACTATGAATGGTAGTTATAATTTGGTGTTTGTTCTTTGCTGAAGCATTTTTTGTATACCTGTGTTAAATATGTTCCGATTACGTCAGAGGGATTAATGAATTGCCTTCTCCTAAGACTAGGCCCTATTCATGTTTTTTAAAGCCTAACCTATTTTGCAGGTACCTTGGATGACCCAATGCTCTTGCTGTTAACTGTCCATGGACCAGCAACAACTAATTGCATGTTGATTGCTTAAATAAGCCTATAATGAATCATTTCTGCTTGTATACTAGTATTATTTATTCTTTATAGTCTTGACCAGACATCAACTACTAATTGCACGTTGATCACTTAAACTAAGCCTTGATTGTTCAATTATGAATAATAGTGCATGCCGATCTCATATGATGATGTATGAAATATAACGTTTTTGGATGGGTCAATCGAATTGCATACTAGGACTCTTTTCCTTCTTCATAGGACCTGCTGATGCCTGAGTTGGGACTCTGGTGCTCTATTATACCTTTTAGAGTTATTTATTAGTTGCATGATAGGAAAACAATTAAGTGTTGTGAGAAGAGTTTAATATTGAATTTATGTTCTGGAAATGACACAAAAACTATATTATTGAATGCTTAAACTGAAAACACAAACTGATGACAAGAAAAAAGAAGTATTTATTGTGTGAAAACCCCGAAGAGCTAGGAATTCACAAGAAGGAAGATCGAAATGTAATGGAATTTAGAAGAGCCAAGCGAAGAGAGAGGCCATGGCCGCGAGTACAGCCGGAACATAAAGTGTTGCTACGCCACTATCTGGTGCTGGTGCAGGTGCAGGCACCGGAACATCTTGTGCTGTCGTTGCTCCAAAACTGGCTAAAACCATAACAATTGAGATTGTGAGAGCAGCAGCAAACTTAGAGCCTTCCATTCCTCTGCAAGTTGTTGAAACTGCTCACAACTGTGTGTGTGAGAGAGAAAGAGAGAAATGGATAGTTTTGAGGATTGTTTGTTGTTGAAGTGAGTTTAGAGTTTATGGAAGAAGAGAATGGTTTTATAGGGGTTTTTTGGAGTTGGGGACAGCATATGCCATTTTAATAATGGAGATCCGTGTAGTGTCTCCACATGAAATCATTTGAGTTTGGTTGATTGATTTTGTTTAATGGTTAAATGCCAGTACTCCACTAACAGGCTGGACAAAAAAATGTGCACCAGCCACCAGGGTGAGACTGAAAACATGCATGTTAATGAATGATTTTGATGCTCTTTCCAGAAGTGTTTTAGCGTGTATAGTGGATTTTAATCTTGTACCATGTGATGATCGTAATTAATATTATAAAAGAAATTGATATTTTTACAGATTTTTTGATATTTTCACATGAAAAGTGTCGTTATAAGTCTATAACGACGATTTTGACCGTCACTATAAATTTATAGCGACAGTTTACATACAAAATTATTATTATTTTTTTATAAAAATACCACTTTCCTATTATAAAATGTGGTGTTGTGTTCGGCACTTCGGCCGGTGTTCTAAAAGCAATAACTTTAGTTTTTGTTTAGTTAAATGGAGTTCTGTTTACTAATGTAGACAATCTCATGCATTCACACACACTCGAATCCCCACTAACTGCATTATTTGATTTATTCTTAGTGTATTCATTATTTTTTAGCAAGTTGAGTTTGAGAATATCTATCTAATATAAATAAACAATTTCTGAAGCCTTTTTTTCTTTCAGAAATGCCCTTTAACTTTTAAAATAATTCTTATTTTTTAAATATTTTTATTTAGTCTTTTAAATTTTATAAATTTTTTATTTTATCCCACATAATTTATGAATGCAACTTGAGCTCACTCACCAATTTCTTATTTTATCTCACATAATTTACACATGCAATTCACGTGTTAGTATGTATAAAATGGAGCAATAAACAATAAACTTAGAAAATAATATAATATTCTAATAATAACAATACTAGACCATCTCATACATAAACTTGAGCTCACTCACCAAATTGAACGAAGTAAAGAAGAGGTTAGGGAGTCTTTTAATTACAAAAGAAATATAAGGATATAATTATATGTATACAAAACACAACTTGTAAAATAGATAGGTTGTCAAGTTTTTGAAAAAAAATTGTTGAGCTTCAACAAAATCAAATATATATATATATATATATATATATAGACAATTTAAAAGTCTGTAAAATAGTTGAATATGTAACTATAATATATTAAGGTTGCTAAACTAAATACAAAATTTTTGGAACGATCGAGAGTGACGATCGATGATTTCAACGGTGTAAAAACTCTCACTCTCACCGACCTTACACCCAATTTCATTAATACTAAAAAATAAAATGTCATTCCGATTGTTAAAATCGATCGTCGAAGAGTGACTCAACTAAACATGGTCAAGCTAGAGACATCAACACAACAGTGCTGGATGATAATCATGAGTTGAAATATATCCCTCCCTCCACAAGGACAGGAGAGAGAGTTTATAGAATTATTGTCTCCCTCCTTGCTAAAATTCAACATTTTATTCATTCAATATAATTGATAATTTTCAATATAAATAAGTAGCTAATATTTTAGTTGTGTTTTCATATGTTTGGCGTGTGTCTACTGAAATACAACAGTCAAGTGGTACAACTTATTTTCTGACGAATGAAAAGACCCTTCACAAACAACTTTTCTTTCCCCATTCATTTTCCACATACGCCTGCTCTCTTTTTCTCCCAACAGTAAATAAAATCCTTATTTTATTTTATTTTATTTATTTATTATCTCTTTCATCTATTTAATCAGAATCATTTCTTTCTTGTTTTCTTAGTTGATTCGACCCTTCTTAATTGCATCAATTTTAAAAAATACTACTCTTTTTTTAATTATAAAATTAATATTAATTTTTTAAAAAATTAATTTTAAATTAACATAAATACATTTAATTTATGTCATTATATTTATAAATATTATAAATTATTTAAAATATACTATTATTTATAAGATTTATTATTTTTAAAATTTAAATAAATCATATCAATTTTAAATATAAATTAATTTGTAAAAAATAAATGTTAATTTTATAATTTAATACAAAGAGTATATGTTTATTGGTCACACATTCAAATAGAATTCTTTAGAGGGATTGTCTATGACTATACTGGTTGGGTTATTGGTCCATTTGTGAGGGTTTGTTTACTTCATGATGAAGGATGATAGTGAAAAACGAGCTTCATAACGATTGTTGTTGATTGATGTTTTGTTTACTTCTTGTTGTTTGAGTCCTGCAATGATTGATTGATCAATAGTGCAGAAATTTTCCAATTTGATAGTACTATTTGGCATAATAATTCTACTCGATTCTTACTACATATAATATTAAATTTATGTAAATTATAAAGCATATATGTGAACACATGAAATAAAAAATAATTAAAAATAATCATACTTTAATTTATCTCAAACAAAAAGTAAAAATAAATTTTTTTTAATAGTTTTACTATTTGATGTTTTAACAAATTCATCGTTCGCATAAATATAAAACCTATTTACTATTCATATAAATAAGGTTAAGCAAAGATAAAATTCATATTATTTTTTTAATATTCTCTCTGTCCCAGAATAAAAATATTTTATTGATTTTTATGGTTAAATTGATAATTTTTTAAATTAATATATTTTTTTATTCTTTTATATATATGTAAAAAACTTATAAATATTATAAATTACATACAATTTAGTACTAATCTTAAATTTTTTTTTAAAATTTAAATATTTATGTTTAATTATTAATTTTAAAAATAATTAATTTAATTATAAAAATTTATAATTTTTTTTTATCTACGAAAAGAATATTATACTGAGGTGGGTAATTAAAGAGTTTTGATGCGACTAGCTGGTAAAAACACACGTCTATTCTGGGGTTAATATTTCTTTATTCACTTTATAAATTCAAATGCAATATAAAATTACATCCTTAATTTACTTGAAATATTTGAGAACTATTCTAGCACGGTAAAGATAGTTTTTGTAAATAACGTTCTATTTAAAATGTCTAATATTCGATAGAAATATTTTATACATTTATCCTTTTTCAAAGCATTTTTTTTAGACAAATATTTTGCTTTTTTTTCTTCTTTTTTAATGGTAAATATTTTTTAGAACATAGAGTGTGAATTAAACGCACGTTTAAATTGAAACTGAGATATTAACGCGAGTTATTCCCTTCTCAATCAAATAAATTCATATATGAAAGATGTTGACAATAAGTTCTTTCTAAATTTATTATTTGTCCTTTGGTTAAAAGTGTTCCAAAAATATCTACGAATGAATAAATAGCTCTATGAACGAATGAGTCGAATTGATTTGAAAAATGGAAATATTTGTACATGTTACTTGTTTTGTCACCACCACTTTGTAAAAAATTGTTAGGTATGAATATGTTAGATTAGGGGTGTTCAAAAAATTTGATTTTTTCGATTTTTTATCGTACTGGTCGAAATCGATTTTTTTTGAGTTTTTTATACTTTTTGGTACCGGTAGCGGTATGAATATTTTTGAATTTTGTAAAAACTCGTATACCGAAAGAACCGAATTAAATAATATAATAATAAATTTATATTAATTATTATAATATATAATAATTATATATATAATAATTATAAATATTATTATATATATATATAATAATATATAATTAATAATTATTATATATATTATTATTATTTATAAATAAATTAATATATAATTATAATTATATATATTATCAATCGGTATAAATCAAAAATCGAATCGAATTTGTACCGAACCGATATCGAAATCGGTAATTCGGTACCGATATCGGTTCTTGTTTTAACGGTAAGTTGAGTTCGGTACCAGTTCGATTTTTTCGGTATCGGTTCAGTTTTTTACCGATAGACTCTCCTATGTTAGATATTATGACTTGAATAGTGAAATAGTATCTCTCCTTTAAAAAATAATATTTTTTTTTGACATGCAATTTTTTTTTTTGTTGCGCATGAACAAGATATTGCAGAATTGTCCATATATAAAATCATAATTATTGATACAAACCTTTTTTCATTTAAAAAGAGAATATTTTATATTACAATAGAAGCAGAAGTGATGTGAATTATTTAAGAATTGAAGTCAATTTGCTTTATAAAAAAAATATATCAATGAATTTCTAAAAAATAATTTCACGAGATTCAGCCAATTATCTTGATCGTGAAATATCGTGGAGAAATAAAAATTCATGTTATCAAAGAATTTTTTACAATTATTTCTAATATAAAATGATTCTATTATTCATTTTAATATTTTATTAAACAAAAATAATGATACTATTCTTCCTCCATTGATCAAGAATTTCGCTCAATATTTCTAAAAAGAAAAAGGAGGGTAGTATTCTGTAAGATATGTATTTTGCTACAGGGGCTCTAAGCTCTAGTGTAGGACTTGCTAGTCCATTTTGAGCCCCACAACCAGTGACAAATGCTAATACCTTAATGCACTAATTTTGAAGAATATTCCAAAAATTCAACAATGTACCAAACTTGAATCACACAATATTCAGTAAAGTTTGGCTTTTTGTTGCAATAGAGTGAATTAGTGATATTGACACTCTACAAATTACTATTGAACACCCCATATTTCATCATAAGAGTCGAGTATCTTTTCATAAAGATATATTAATATCAGAAATATTTTCTTAAAGGAACTAGAAGAAGAAATTAAGACGTACTATATTTTTGTTTCTCAAATGACAATACCATTTGTCTTTCAACTTTTCTTATGTTATATTGTACTTGTTATTAAAGGCATAGACATTTTATTAAAATATATATATATATATTTATTCAAAAGCTATTAAATATATTATCTTTTTGTGCATCTAGAGACTTAATACATGCTTTAAAAAAACATAAAATAAATAACTGCCAAAAAGTAAAATGACAATCGCTTGAAAAGCCATTAATCTCGCCTAATTGTCTAGTTTAGTGTAGACTATGGACTAGCAAACTAGCATTTTGACTTTCCATATTATATATATATATATATATATATATATATAGAGAGAGAGAGAGAGAGAGAGAGGTACTGTATTCATAATACACGATTGTTATTAATATATTGTCATTAGAGATTTTAGTAATAATTTATATATAAAAAAAATAATGTTTACTGTTAGAGTTTTTAACGATAAAGACTTTTATTGTCATTTTGTTTTTGTATTAAATTGCTACAACAATATTTTTAATAATCGTTTTTTGGAGAGAAATGATTTTACAGAGATGTTTGCTTTTGTTTTGTGAGAAGAAAGAAATGAAACTATTAAAATAAGTGATTTTAAATAAGTATGTTAAATAAGGGGTATGTTAAATAAGTGGATATGTCTAAGATCTTTTTGGTATATATATAAAGATAATGCTATACACCAATTATTAATCAATCAAAAATCATAAAACAAACCAATAATTCAACAAACATCACCTATCCATGAAAAAGAGACTTCAAATAAAAGTACAATAAAAAGTCAAAAAAATAAATAAAAAAATAAAAGTGTTTAAAAAGGAATGTTCAATATGTATATAAAAAAAATCATGTTATCGTTACATTCTTTACTTGATACATATAAACTATAATGCTAAACAACTAATACAACAGTAACACCAAATAGAGTGAATTCTTAACATTACTCTTATTAAAACTTGCATATATTGCACTTACTTTAAAATATGTTATTAGAATATGAGCACTAAAATAGCTAAAACACAAGCTTTTAAACAAATTGAGTCCAGTTAGTTACGAGAGAAACTCAACTTTTTTTTTTTTTTTTAATAAAAAATATCAATCAAAGAACAAGTATCCAAAGAGGTTCCACGACCTCTTGACATAAGTTGGACACGTAAATTACGGCATAAGTTTAGTCAGCCCCAGTAAATAAGCTAAAGTCATAGCGAGAGAATTCAATGGTCTTGAACCACTAGACTAATTCAAAAATAACGTTGCAGATTTGACGGTAATTTCGATTGAAGTAAGACTTAGGCCAACTATTTTGATTGTATAATTCTGTAAATTATTAAGATGCCCATGCATGGTGTTAGTTTGATAAGTGGATGGTTTGGGAGGTACTAAAATATTGAATTTGTTCAAACCATTTTGAAAAATAAAAATGTAAAAAGTTGAAACTGTATCTTTTTAGTTGATAAAAATATGAATACAAATAATTATATCACAATATTTAATTTTTGGTTGGAAAATATTAACTCTAGGCGGAAACATACAAGTACAATAGAAGATTATGTGGACGGATGAATATAGGTGAGTGAATCAGATCAATCAGTTCATTATTTCAAGTGAGTTACTATTTCTAATGGAACCATGGCTACGCTTGCAGATGTTGGAACACCAGGCTGCACCATCTCCTACAATGGAGAATGCTGGTGTAACACTGAGTTTGCCGACTATGCTTGCTATCGTGGCTTCTCTGGTTACCTAAACTCATTTTTGATAGTTCTACACGATAGACTCCACAAAAATATTGTTATAAATGTATAACAACGATTAAAGTATCACTATGTCCGACTATACTTGCTGTCGTGGCTTCTCTGGTTGCCTGTTTCTATTTTTAATTTAATGTTCTGGGGTACTTCTGAATTCTATATCTAAGTATTACAATATTTTTTAATGCAAATCAGGTTCTGTTTTCACTTTGAGCTTTGTTTTAGCATGTATCCATATATGGAGAGAGACAGTGCGTGTGAGAATTATGTTCTACAAAATTTATGCATAATCTGCAACATTGTGATTCATTGATCTACAAACCTGAACCATGAATGGTCAGAATGATACACATAAAGAAATTGCCTTTAAACAAAACAAACGAACGCCATAGCTAAATCAGAGTTGTATCAACCATTTTTTTAGCTTACGACTTGATTCAAATAAAGGCAGAAGCCTATGCTGTGGAATAATGCAGTATAAAACACATGCTCAACAAGAATTATGCTTTCAAATAAGCTACAGTGCATCAAAATCACGGACCGAATACAAGTAGTCAAAATTAGGAATTATTGAGTGATTACAGGTTAGTTTTTTTAGTACTAAACTTTAATCAGGAAAATGACTAGATAAAATTAAAGACTAATATTTAAAAGATTGACCAGAAATGAAAATAAAGAGCTAAAGAACAAAAAGATATGCAGCAGAAATAAAATGCAGGTTTGTTGGTATTCCTAGATGAGAACATGGTTGCAGTTATGAACATTACATTATATCATTTCATTTGAACCATATGAAGATCTATTCTGCTCACGACAACTGCCCCAACACAACCATTCCTTGAAATAGTTTTCAAACTATAATGGCAAAAATCAGTTCATAAATTTCTGACTGCATATTGAGATGGAGAAAATTGACTGTAAAAATCAATGAAATCAACATGCAGTATGCTGCAAGCTAATATCAGAGGCTCAACTTCCTAGTGTCAACATCCTACATATAGGTAGATATTGCATTTGTAAGAATATAATTTGCTTAGTTCAATTAAGCAGTAACAGCAAGAGATGGAGCCTTTGATTGCACCCATGATACTATATCTTCTCTTGTAGCCACAAAAAGACCAGTTTTCTCTTCACTCTGTGTAAAAGGAGCAGCAAGCTTCTGCACGTGCAAACTGAAAGAACTAGACAGTCCTTGAGAGAACTTATGTGTTCCCGCACCAGTGTTGGCAGATAGCAATTCTGGTAATGCCTCTTGGCGTTCGACAATTTTAGTAAGAGTTTCCACCCATTCTTCAAATGCAGTGTGTGCTGCACCAACTGATAGTGAGCGAACATTTAAACGCCACTCATCTGAAGTCTTAGTGTGTAATCCTGGGTACAACCCGTACACAGTTCCCATATAAAGCAACTCATGTGCTTTTTCTTGGAGATTTCTCTTCCTACATATATCAATCAAGCAATTGCAAAAGGGTCTTCGAGCCTCAACTGCAGTATCATTGAGTATGGACTTGAATGCTTCTTTTATGGCCTCAAAGCCAGTATTTTCTTCTTCAAGCAGCTTGATAAAGGCAACCAATTTCGGGTTAGCTTGTCTTAAACAATTAAAGACCTTATCTAGATCCTCTCCCTCGCAATAAGACACAACAGAGAGCAAGCATCCACATAGCCGATCATCCGGCTTTATCCCTCTGGCGATTGAAAATTCAAAAACACGGACCAAATCATTAATTCTCTTGCTCCTTCCCAAGCATTGAATTAAACAAGTGCAACCCATAACATTGAGCTGCACGCCCAACTTGGACATTTCCTCAAACAACTCCATTGCCTTGTCAACATTTCCCCCACTTCCATATATATTCAGCATCGCCGTGTAGCTCCAACTATCAGGTCTACAATGCCTTGATCCCTTCATGTCCTCAAAGAGCCTCTCAGCTTCCTCCTCCAAACCAATATCAGCACACATATTCAACAATGTGTTATAGAGTATGAAATCCATTGGCCATGCATTTGACTTCATTCGCTCCCAAAGCTGCAGTGCATCACGAGCCCACCTCGCCTTTCCATAAATCTTAACAAGTGCAGTTAGAGTTTTTGCATCCGGAGCAATGCCCGAATCAACCATTTCCTCAAATAAACTCCTAGCCAAACCAGGCTTTCCAGCCCTACCCATTGCTTCCAACAATGTATTATATAGAACCAAATTGGGTTGAACCCCAAGAGATTTCATCTCTTGCAACACAAACCTAATACCGTCATAATCCCCAGCCTCACCAAACATTTTCCCTAGCACCGCAAAAGCAATAGGGTCAGGTTTCCACCCACCAGCCCTCCCTCTGTCATACAAACTCATCACCTCCTCAACCTTCCCCAATTTCGCATAAACATCCAAAACAGCAGAATAAGTCACTTCATCAGGCATCAATCCAGTCTTGTACATCCTCTCAAACCACTCCACGGCCTTGTCAAAAAGGTTACACCTTTTAGCACAAGTAATGATAGTAGAGTAAGTGATGTTATCAAGCTCAACCTCATTATTAATCATCTCATAAGCAAGATCCTCTATGACCTGAAACTGCCTACCAAACCTCAAAGACTTCATCACAACATTGTAAAAGATTGTTTCAATGGGAAACAAATTCTGAGTCTTCAGCCAGTTGAAGAAAAGAAGGGCCTTTTGCCAAGGTTTCAAGCTGTTGAGCACCAAAAGTGCATTTTCCCTAGTGGGTGAATGTGGGATTTCTTCAAGAACTACCATAAAGGCAGGCTCTGAAGATTCACACTCATTAAGCTTCTTGGCAAAGAGCTTGAGGTCTCTTATCTGTGGGTTATATGAGTAAGAAGACCGTTTGTGGCGCTGGAGGTTAAGCACAGAGGGCTTGGCCTTGGTGGGATTGACCCAAGTTGATTTTGGCTTGGTGAGCAGTTGGGTTTCTTTATTAGGAGTATCAGACAGAATTGTGGTGGAAAGAGGCTTCAATTGTTCAGCTAGAGAAGGGTTTTGCTTCTGGGTATCTGCTAACTTCGGAGGGGATTTCGATGAATTACAAGAAATGGAGAATCTTTTTGTGTGTAATCTTCTTGGAGAGGAAAACCCAACTGAGTAATTTGTGTGAAAGGAATGTGGGATGCTATAATGGACATCTAGAGCAGAAAAGGAAGTTGCAGCCATATGTAAAATATATAGAGAGAAAGAACAGAGGAGGATTTAGGACTTACAATTTTCGATTGCCAATCGTTGTACTCACCAAGACATAGCAGGCAGCTTGTGTATGGACTTCTTGCAAAGAACTGCAATTTCTGCGAGAGAGATAAGGAGAGAGGGAGAAAGTTCTGGTCTGATTGATAAAACCCACTCTGTTCTAAAACCCTTTCGGATATTTTTGCAACCTTATCTCAACCCAAGTGAACGAGTGTACGACAGTCGAGGTTCGGAAGAAGTAAAATTTACAGTATTTGGTAACTGAATTTTATTAACTGTCTAATTTTTTACCATGTTTGAAATTACCTTATGATAATTTGTAATAACTTCTCTCAAGTTCTTTCTGTAAATAGTTGTAAAGTACTAACAAACTTGACAATTAAATAAATAAATAAATAATTTTTTTCAAAATTCTCTATTAATTTTAAAATTAAAGATATATTTTAACTTTAAAAGTAAAATTATAAAATTCAAAATTAGTACATAAATTAGTTGTACTGGTACATGAAATTGTAAATTCTAAATTCTAAATATTTTATTTTTATAAGTAAAACTGTCCCCTCCTCGATTAGTACACAAATTAGTTGTCCTTTTTATATTATAAAAAAAATAAATTGAAAACCTAATTTACTAATTGAAATAATACGTCTAGAGTTCAAAGTTAAAAATTTGAAATGGACCTTTCTCTCTCTCTCTCTCTCTCTCTCTCATGTCCAAAAATTAAAAAATAAATAAATAAGTGACCAGTGATTTTGGGTTCCATTCACAACAGCCCCGTTTTAATAACATTTGAATCTCCAAGCATCAATTTTAGCTCGTTATATTTAAATATAAATTAAATAAATTACACTATAAAAATAAAATTTTAAAGATACATCTTTCTACTACCAATCAGTACTACAAGAGCAGCTCCAGCTGAATCTTTCACATTTAACCACATTATTCTATATCCATTTTTGTATTAATGTTTTTGTAATCATAATACAATTGCTCTTTAAATCTACTCTCTTATCTTTAAAGTAAAAGGGAGGTCAAAATCTTATACAATGTAATCTCACTCTTGGAAGCGAAATGTAAACAAATTTAACACTAACATAAGCAAATTTTAAAAATTAAGGGGAACAATTTGCCACCCTTGTACACCAGTTAGCCCCAGCATTCATAACTATACAAAAGAAGTGATTATCACCATCCATGAATCATGTCTGGTCTGTTTTGGATGCAGCTTTCAATTTCTCCAGCTGCTTTCTGAGATAGGCCTGCTTGAGTTTCTCTCTACGAGCCGTGGCTTGCTCTAGCCTGCGCAGTTTGAGATCAGATGCTTTCTCCCTGGCTTGGTTCACTTCTTCATGGACCTCCCTGAGAACCAAACAACAATCATAAATATAATTATAATTATAAAGTGAACAAGAAAGTAAGATTATCATATAAATAATAATTCCTCCTGAAAATCAGTCTCCCTTTTTTGTTGACTTTTTTATTTCTTTGTAGTGAGAAATAAGGTTTGCATAGGACACACATGCCCATAATCTTTTTAATAACATTTTTTCTAATGATAAATTTTATTCTTTAAAGTTTGTGTTAAAAAATTATCCAGGAAATGCACACTACAGATACTGGTGATGTGTGTGACTAATCAACTACTGTACAACATTTCTACAATTTTCACTGCAGACGGTAGAAACAACTCAACAAAATGTTGCAACAAGCGAAAATTACTTCAAGATAAAAAGATCACAAAGACTTGCCTTATCAAACGCTTGTGTTCATTATTGTCTACGACGCCAGCTGCCCTGCCCAGCCCCACAGTGTTAGTGTTAGGCAGCACGGAAGCTTCACTTTCGCCATCTTCATACTCCGATGGTTCTGTGGCAGAAGTATCACAGCCTTGAGACTGCCGTGGCTTATCCTGCACGAGGCTCTTATTAAAGAAATCGACACAATACTTCTCTTTATCTTCCTCATCCGAGAGCTCTCCCCTTGCCAGTTTATCATACAACTCGGCTTTCTTCTCTAGTGCAGCATAGCTGGCTGATCCATCTTTGACTGCTTTCAGCTCAAGTTTGTCCCTGCAATTAATTACAAAAAAATTAAAAAGACCAACTCTGTTATTGTTGGTACAAGGTCTGCAGGAATCAATTAAGTGCTCAGAGTGAACAAACAGCCATGGTAGTATCCATAAAAGGGGAAGAATGCTACTTAAAATTCTACAAGATGAACAACATTTCAGAAACAAAAAAGATATATAAGCATTCAAGGGAACATGATGTTTTAAGGTCGAATCTACCAACAAACACCCATAGTCAAACTATCATAAATTCTGCTAAGTTAAGTTGATAAACTCATTAATGCTTTCAACATTGTACAAGAATGGAAGTACAACCATAATTTGTTTTACTTTTTCATCAAGACATTCTAATGAAAAAGTATCTAAAGTTCAGTGCATATAAAAATGAAAATATGCATACACCAAGGAAACTAGAAAAGAGAAAACCCATATTAAAACATTAAAAACAAAAGAAGGTGAGGGAAAATTTTAATTTAAATACATTGTTGGAGATTACAGGAATTTTGCAAACGATTCACACAATAGATTCGAACAAAGTCATATTGAAATAGAAGGCAAAATTGGATTCAGATTGCTAGATGACCTGCACAATTTGTATCGTCTTATATCACCAGTCCCAAACTATTATTATACTGGAATACGTAAATAGTGAATAAGTAAGAAGACAGATAAATTTGATTAAAGAAGTAAGCATCAAGTAACACTTCCACATCAACCATTATCTTATATCTAGATTCTCTTTAGTTCCTTCCCCAATGTAAGCAGTTTTGTAAGAAAATTTTGTACACAGACTCATTAATCAGCATCTTTGAGACTCCTGATAAATCCAACAACAATAAATGGTGCTATAATCTGAAGTATGCAATCAGCTTAGATATAAGACACTGGGGGAACAGGAAGGCAATTATGACATACATAAATAATATCTCTACAAACTAGAGTTCTACTTAAAAGACAACTTGATGTGAAGAAAGAAAAGGGAAGAGAGAAAAACAAACAAACAAATTGAGAATGCAGCTTTTAACAGAGAAACACTAAATTACAAGTTGGCACTTTCCAAACAAGGTTTCAAGGGAAAATTTTGTCCCGGAGTCGAACGGAAAATTTGCATTCTACTTCAGCCTAGAGGGGAACAAGTAATAAGCCAATAACTATATCCGTCCTACATTAACTAATTTGCTACTGTCCCTCCTCTTTCCAGTCATGCAATCCCTTCCCTCTCTAACTTAGTATGATTCACAGACCACCAATTTTTCCCCCTTTCAACGCCAAGTTATACAAAGGGAGCAGTTGCAGACAACAAGTGGATAACTAGAACAATAGCTCTAATGTAGGACATATCTAGAAAAGGTTTAGAATAAAGATTAAGAATGAGAAAGAAGGGTTAGGAGGAACCTATCTATGCAGGGAATCGGTAGAAGCACACACAAAAAGTTCAAAGCTTTAATATCAAATAAATAATAATTCAATTCCTACAATTATAATTCAACTTAAAAAATAATCTACCTAATATAATAAGAATATAATTACTAACTACAATAGTTTTATCTCTAAATCCTATATAAAATAATTAATTAAAAATCCTTTAATTATCTTGTATTGCTATGTGTCAGTCTCCATTCCAAGCAGACTCCTTCAAACACTTATACGAAATCTTCTCAAATCATAGCTGACAAACTTTAAATCACCCACCAAATTACCAAATGACAAGTACCTGATAAATTCCACAATCCATTAAACATAATACTACATAGGGACCAAAATTGATTCTCGAAACTGATACAGATATAAAATGTTCATTCCACTCTCTGCTTAAATAACTCCTCATTTGGGTATTAACAAAGTGTCCATAATATTTTTTGACAATTAAACAAAGTGTCCATGACTTCCCCCGCCTTCAATTTGGCAAGTTTTCCCATCAAGCATCAAAACCAATTAGTACCAATGCCAGACACCAAAAGAACAATCTTTTGCCTAATACTTAATTTTTCGTTATCAAATTCTCCAAAACCTAGTTGATGCAAAATTGAATTCAATAAAACAATTGACAAAAAAAAAATGAAAAAAGAAACCCAGAACCGAGGAGTTTAATTAGAAGGGTAAAATCAATTATTAGGAATTACTTGATAGCACGAGATTCGACGCCGGAGTTCTTGGTGGAGAAGGGGTCGTGAGCGGTGATCTTCTTCTTGGCACGGTGGAGTTCGAGGTGATCTGGGCCGTGAGTTTCTTTATTGGAACGTTTGGATTCTTCCTGAGATTTGTAAAGTTGGGCTTTGAGCTCGAGAATGGAGGAGGCGCCGACGCCAGTGATGGCACGGTGCTTCTTGGGCATTATAGTTGATTCCGTTAGCCATCCCAGCGACTCTACCACCACCCTCTTCTTCTTCCCCTCCTCTTCGCCACCCATTTTATACTTTCCGGTGCACCTTCCAATACTATCTATCGTCTCTCTGTATCTCCGCTCTGTTATTCAAGGGCTATTGCAAAACCTCGGATAATAATAATAATAATAACAACTAAAATAATCTCGTAAAAAGCGAAATGCATGTATACATATGTTTGCGAAACACTCAAATATATCTATTTATGCATTTTTAATTGAAGATTTTTTGGGAATGGAATTTGTTACTCTTTTAAATAATAATTTTAATCCTCCCTCTTTCATCGTCTCACTCACATAATTATGACTAGTTTACATAGCACATATTAAGTGCGTTAAAAAAAATATTAAAAAAAAAAGAGATAATAGATAATAGAAGAGAGAAAAGGAAAAAAATGAATAAAAAAAGTTTAAAGAGTAAAATAAAAAAGTCAAAAAAGTTTCAATTTTTTGTTTACACCAAAAAATTATTATTCATTTCTTCCGCTTTATAATATAGATTTAGATAATTAAAAATAATAATTACTTAATTATGTTAGACATTTAGTACCATTTTTCATGACTAAATTTGTGATTAAACTATGTAACCTAAATTATTTATAATAATGGATGTACAAAAGAATGCTTATAAAAAGTTACTCATAAAATAATATATATGATTATGACTAGTAGACCCACCTTTATATATCAATCAGTAATAATTTCTTTAAGTGAGTCAGTTGAATAAATTAAAATTAAATTTTTTCGAGTTTAGCATTAAATTTTTGAATTTAACTTAATCACTCTTTAATTGTTGTAGTCATTTTAATAACCAAAGTCCTAATTTCCCTCAAATTGAACTGAATCAGCTTGTTGGTACTAATTATTTGTCGAGTTGTATTATTAATTAGAAAAACGAAGGGATAGAAACGAAGAATTGCACAAAATGAATGTTTGAACCATTATATCATACTACCAAACTGTTTAAGTTTTCAGTTGGCTCTTCATATTTTCATACTACCTTCTTTATATTTTTAAAAACATGAGTAAAATTTCATTTTATAAACATATTCTCTATTGGGATGACATCTAGCCTTTAACAAACACCAGTTAATATTAACCAATCCCAGATAAAATGAACAGAGTTAACATCCAACATCAAACTAAGTTGCATATGAAATAGAAATGGATGCTTTAGTGATCGAAACAAAAATGTCATCAAACAAAGACTGCTTATACTATAGTATCCGAGTTTTATTTTTGCAGCCAATTTCCTAAGACAAAAAAGTAGCATTCCCAAACCTTAACCATTGGCTCAACTTTCACAGAGGCCAGAGCTTTCCGTAAAAAGCATGCTTATACTATCGTATCCGAGTTTTGAGCATTATAGTATACATAGTACAAAGACTGTGATTGCCAAGAAAGATCTCAGTGGCGTTTCTTCCCAGTTGTTGCTTCCCAAGACTGTAAAATGTGGTTCACTATTTCTTCTACACCAAGTCCGTGCTTCACCTGCATGTATGAAATTTACATACATTATTCATAATAAAGAAGCTGGTGTCATGTATCGAAGATCCCTTGTGCAGAACTTCTCTTTCTTCTACATAACGGACCACTAGATGCATGCCCCTAAGAAAATGATGGGGCCGCAGTGATTAACCCAAGATTGGCATTATGACCATGTTTCTTATTTAGCCCAGTCTAGTCAGTCCATGGAGGCAAGTGGAAGGAATATTGAAAGAGAAGCCCACTGGCACATGTACAGGTTATGACCTTATGGTGCGACTCCGTGGCTGTACATTCCCCCAAAAATATCATATTCATTTCAAACACAACATTTCTACGTAGCCTCATCAATGAATATTGACCATTACTTTAGCATTAATGCATAAATGATGTTCAAATTTGTTTTCAGGATTTTGTAAAATATTAGAGGTTATCAATGGTTAAAGTACTTGTGAATATCCCAAGGACACTACATTCAGACACAAGAAGATAAGTGAAAAAGGTTAATGTCCAATCTACAGTGAACTGCTGCAACTGAAAGGACTATCACATTAATTTAGCTTCCTTCTTCAAATTACAATTTGCAGAAAAGGAGTTGAAAAAAAGCTTTCTTGCCATTGACTATATAAATTTCCTAGGAACATTATTAGTATCAGATTTTATGCAACTTTCGAGTGAAAATAACCTACAAAGAAAAGAATAAGGAATTTCTAAAAAATAATGTCAAGCTTGTATCAAACTAGTCTAATGCAACAGAAAAATAAAACGTAATCATTAAACAAACCTGAGCAAACACAAATGGTCCACCATCCCGCATCCTTAGTGCATCACGTTTCATAACTGCCAAATCAGCTCCAACGGCTGCTGCAAGGTCAGTCTTGTTTATTACCTACAAGTACGCAATAACAAGACATTACTCCTTTTGAAAGTTTTCCTTATAGTAAATGAAAATATGATGGGCATTTAATGACTCCAACAAAAGCAGCAGGTATGAAAACAACAAATCACATACAAGGAGGTCAGCCTGTGTAATGCCTGGGCCTCCCTTTCGTGGAATTTTGTCACCGCCAGACACATCTATTATATAGATTATATAGTCAGCCAGTTCCCTACTGAAGTTGGCAGCTAAATTGTCTGCACCCACACAAATGAAACAAGATAGATTAGCAATCAATGCCAGTTCAGTACCTTGTGACAATCACTAAACATCTATCTTCAACCCATTTTTTTCATGGTTTTCTTATCATATAATAATTTAGTTCACCGTCAGCTATTTACTTGTACAAGAAATATCAGTGGTAGCACCACAATGTTTTTCTGCATAATCTTTCATCTAGCTCAATTATTTAAAAACTTCAAATTTGCACAGAACCCTTTTGATATTTTTTGTATGTTCAAAAATCTAAGATTTCAAGTTTTAGGTGAAAGGTCCTGTTCGGCACATGGCTGCTAGCCTGCCATAATTGTTTTGTTCTGTATCAGCTTAGGTTTAAAACATTCAGCTAATAAGAAATTTTACAGCTGTGTAAAGTAGGCAAGCTATTTGTAACCAAGTTACCTCCCCCAGATTCACAAAGAAGCATATCAGCTTTGTACAAGTTAGAGAGCTCCTCAAGGGGGCCAAGATTAATGCTGATGTCTTCCCGAATAGCAGCATGAGGGCAGCCACCTGTCTCGATAGCACGTATCCTTTCCTCAGGAAGTGCTCCGTTCTTCACCAAGAACTCACCATCCTCTTTTGTAAATATATCATTTGTCACCTAAAAAGCGTATTCCCAATAAATTATTAGGTAAAAAAGTTCATAGAATTTGAAGAGGAAAACATAACAGAAGTTGTAGACATGCAAAAGGCCAGCTACACAAATTGCAATCAAGTTACTAGTCAGTGTTCACAAAAAAAACTGGCGGTCATTAACAGTGAAGGACAAATTGTTAGGAGTGGAAAGCCCATTTATTTAGAATGTATGCACAGTCACCCTGCGCATTGCAGGACTAGCCCCCAGTAGAACCATTTCTTTATATACGATCACTGAAAGCATAAAAAACCCAATTCCCAACTCTTGCACATTGCATCTTTAAGATAGATACAAACTAAGTTGAAAGATAGTTGACCACAAAGAATAATCAACTGTTCAAGTACACAGGGAAGTAGATACATAGAAATGAACAATGCTCAATATAGTTACAGAATAAAGTTGACCCGAAAAGTACCTGAAAGTATACAAATATGCTGACCATAACAATGTTAGGCATGCACAAAAATTCATCTCAACTGTCAGTATGAAATTTATCTGGTAAATTGTTGTTTTTATATTTCCACAAATCCCCCTCTCACATGAGTGTGTACCTAATTACATTGATGTTAAAGAGAACGTGTGAAAATAACAATTTCCTTTATTTATATTGTTCAGCAGTGACTATTATTTTTTGACATCTAAATTTTGGTTTTAGGGTGTTTATGAAAAATACATATATACACCACTAGCCCGTAACATAAATTCTCAAAATAAATAAATAAATAAATAAAATACTGGTGACGAGCATATGACGCAATTTGTACATTAATACTCAATTTGAAAAACACTTTTTGGCTTTGGCAATGTGTACATCAAAACTAGAAGTTTCATACACTATTGAAAAGAATTACAAATAGTTTAGTTGATCTCTGAAGCTCGAATAATGCACAACTTCAAAATGAGTTAATCTCAAATAAAAGAAAGTCAGAGTTGAAAATTGATGGAACCATTGAACCAATGAATTGGTTTAAAAGCGGACACATGATTAATGCGCAAAAGGATAAAAAGAAATACAAAAGAGAATTTTCAGACACATACCGCAGCAAGACTATACTTGTCCCTTAAGAATTTACATAAAGCAAGCATTAAAGCTGTTTTCCTGCAATAAGAAAAGAAATTTCAATTTGTAAGAGTCAAAATCAATCAGTTCATGTATATTATCAAATGAAAATGAGATGAAAAGGGTAAAATTAAGCTAGGAGTAGTTATAGCAATGAAATTTTTTTCTCCTTCCCCATTAATTCTATATTCTGATATTAGTCTAAAATGAGAGCAAACTGAAGGTTACAACCAACCAATAAAACATTGTGATTCAGAAATTAAAAAACTTTGACTTTCTAGCAATTGGCGGGTAAAGATTATCAAAGATAACTGGGAACTAACTAAAACAATAGGCATGTTCCAAGATCATATGTGGATTCTAAAGTTTGAGTTTGGAACTTGGAAAGAAGAAGAAAAACTGGAAACGAAAGGAAAAGGAAGAGGAGATGAAATCTAAAAAAGTATACGAGCTTTAACAACAATCTATTACCATACAAGTTAAAATTATACTTGGCATTAGATTTTCTAAAAGTATATATAATTGGACTTATGTTCGTTATGATTTTCTTTTTATTTTAGTTTGCTCTCCATTTCCTTAATAATGGGTTTTCCCAGTTCCAAACATAGTGTCAAATACAAAAATTTCATACTATTGGGGTTGGTACAATATATAATGATAGAATAAGACAAAAAAATATAAACACAAATAAACAGTATGAGATACAAAACTGTTAGTAACCAACTCATCTAAAAGCTTAAGCTATTAGAAAGAGGCACTAACAATGTATATCAAGCCAACAAAAACAAATAGTATAACACAGTCTTGGTAAATAATATTCCCTCCGTTCTGAAATATAGGAACAATATTGATCTTCAGAAATCATTTTGACACTATTTAAAATTCAAAACTGATATAAATTCATCTAATTTTAGACAATACAACTATGAAATTTTAAACTATCCATTAATAATTTTCAAGAGCCAAATGAATCCCAATAATAAAAGTCGAACTTGAACTTATATTTCGGAAAGAGAGTAGTATAAAGGAAATCATAGTCCAGCTACTTAACAAACCGAATATGAATAAATAAATAACATGATGGTGATTGAAAATGAAAAAATTGAGGTGAAATAAGAGATACCCAGTTCCAACAGGGCCACCAATACCAATTGTGAAAGCTCTTTCATTGAAATCCCTGGTGAGAAGTGGGGGTGCCCTTCTTGTAAAAAACCCAGGTGAGTAAATGGGTTCATGTGAATGTGGTGCCAGACCATCATGGCTATGGTACACCTTCCCATCTTGGCCCACCCATGATGTTGTTGAGTTCCCCTCAGATTTCCTGTTACATAAAAAACCACATTTTAGAAATAGAAAACAAGATCTGAATGGGAAAAATTGTGCTGCAAATGTAAATCTTAAGAAAGATTACTCATGAGTATGATGATGATGATCATGGTGAAGGTGGTCGTGGTCGTGGTCGTGGTCATGGTCATGATGATGGTCATGATCTTCTGAAGCCATTTGACTCTGGTCTGTGAGGTATTCAGCGAAGAAAGTGAGGCTGGGGGAGAGTCACAATAAGAGTACTCGAACATGAACTATTATCGAGGATGATGATGTCTACATTTACAGAAATACCCTTGATTATGTTAGCAAAATTATCTCATAATTTTGACTTTTCTATTTTTTTATTTCCTTTCCTTTTTGTTTTATGTCCAAATTTATAAGATCTAACCAAAAGTCTTTAGTCCAAGTGATACTATTTAACTCATGATAATTATAAAGTTAAAAGATCGAATTTTGACATATCAAAATAAAATGTGTGAGAGTTTCGATCTAAATTTATGAGTTTTAGGCCTCTAACACAAGATTGATTTTAATAATAACCAAAATGGTGTATTTGTTTTTTCAATTCTAATTTAGCTTCTAATATAATAAATCAATTTAATATATTAGACATATATACAAAATGTGAAAAAGAAAGCAAGGGTCTTTTTGCTTTCTTTTCTCATAAATTAAATAGCAATCATTTTGAATACATATATTTTTTCTCAAAAACATATATTAAATTTTTTAATTTCTTGTTACATAATGTTTGTGACCATATTACCTCTCCAGTCTCTAGTATAGAACAAATATTAACCTTACCTAGCTCCCAAACAACCCAAAACTTTGGCCGCGTGTATGGCTCCCACTGAATTTTTTAATTTTTTTTTTAAGTATATGACATATCGATGATATTATACCGTCAGAAAGTTAATAATTAAAAAATTTCGAGTAATGTACTACTATTTCAATGTAACACAAATTATTGAGATATGTTCATATCCAATTTTTAGAGAATAAAACTATTCTTAACTATCTACTGTCTATTTTATTCTTTGATATTAAAAAATACAAACACAAAACAAATTCTTCACTATTCTATCATTTTCAATTCGAATTTTATAATTAAAACTTGGAATACTCAAATATGTTACGTGACAAATTAGAAATTAAGATGCTCTACATTCTTATACTTTAAGAAATATCAGTTATTCTACTCTATACGTACGTAAATAAATATTGGTTTAATTTTAATTAAAAATTCATTACAATATTTATTCACCTTGTTAATTACATAGTTATTAACTTGTTACTACTTTTTTTTTATTTTAAATCAGTGCTTTCCATTCTTTGAATCAAAATGTTTATTTGTTAGTGAAGTTGCTATTAATCTTATCTAATTGCAATTGCAAACGTTGAAAAAATATTTTCAAATATAAATCTTATTAAGACGTCATTGTATAATAGAATAGAAGATGAGTAGATAAATTTTTATCCGTTGAAAGAGACATTTTTGATACTATTAACAATAAATTGATTTTGAAACAGTTTCACTATATGAGACCATGACAAAAATCATTATAAACCACTTATTTGAAATAATCTTGTACAAAAATAATAATTGATATTAACCTATTTAACGTTTTTAAAATTTATTATTATTCTTTATTTTTTTGAACAATTTTTTATATTAAACGTCTATCAAATAAAAATTCTTTCTTCGCCACCGTCCCTTCCTGCATTATTTTTCATCTTGTAGTTTATTGTAACCAAAGAAATTTAGTTCTTTTACAATATACATTGTTATCACTCAATATATAATTATATATGCGCTATGTCAGGAAAGAATTTGTCCTTATGTTAGAATCTCTAGCGACAGTGACTCTTATAAGAAAATCACTGTTGTTAGAGGCTCTAGCAGCATGATTAATTTTAATTTTAATTTACGTCATTTATTATTATGACAGACAGTATAAGATGTGTTAACTGAAATAGTACTCTTAACAACCAGTTATTATAAATGAGTTATATATATATAGAGAGAGAGAGAGATATGTAATATTTATATATATACTTATATTACTTTATTAATATATATTACATTTTAATATACATTAACATGTATATATTAATAAATAAACATGATATATATTAATAAATAATTATATTTTAATTTCTTTGGTGACAATATAATGAAGAAGGATTAAAGGAGAGTTCACCTTGCCAAATCAAATACTCATAAGAAGGGTACCTACTAACCTACTAGATTAGGATCGGCAAATCAAATATACAAGTGTACTTATTAAATTAGGATCCACCCCATTACACAGTTCACTCAATTTTTTTTAAACACACATTTAACAACAAAATTTTTAATTTTATAGAAGCCATCACCGACACAATTTTTTGTGAGGAATATTATCGTATCCCTACATATAATATTTTTGTGTATCAAGTGAAATATGTTATGGAAGGGGTTATCCATAGTCTACTAGTTCAGTACACATTTTGATGCATGCACTTCAATGGGGGTAAGAATATACAACAAGGTACAGTCATTTGCATAGATTATAAAGAGCAAACATCAAAAGTTACATTACCCCAAGGAAATTATTTTTTCATATAAGATCAAATTATTTCATGTTAGTTGAAATAGTTTCCTCAAAGCATTGCTTTTGGCAAAATAATTCCCCAGGGAATTGCTTTTCCTGCTTGCAGACTCGGTCAAGACCTCCTTTTGGTTGTTTTGAGGAAGCTCTTGATCAGAGGGTGAGACTGGTGTACTGCCTAATATGACTCCTTGCTTTTTCATATAACCCCATTTGTCTTGAAAGAGATATATGAAAGCAATGATAGAGATTTCTGCTGTCAAAAGAATGGTCCAAAGCCTTGTACTTCTTGATGTTCTTTTATGGTAAGCTTGTAAGCCTGTGTAGATGTTGATTATTCCCACCAGAGAAATTGTTGTTCCAAGTATCCAATGGAAAAAGTACCATATACTTCTGCCTTTATTTCCCCTGGACAAAAACAAACAAGTGAAGGGAAATAATGAACAAAACATAGAAACTAACTAAATGTCATACTGGAGTTGCGAGTTCCTCACAGTTTGGTGTGAAATTCAAATTATTACCTCCTTGGCCTGCGAAATCCAATCAAAGCTTGGAACCAAATGACTCCATAAAGAGCTAGACCTATTCTTTGGTGACTATTGCTGAAAGAATTATCAAACTTTCTGATGGATAGGATTGCCCCTGCAGTGGCAAGAAGCACCACAACCACCTTCTCCATCACAAAACAAGCTAACTTGTTAGACATTTATATATATATGTATGTATGTATGTATGAAAATATATTCGTACATACAAATGTACACAACTAACTGTACATACATGGAAGTTCCATGGGGCAATGCCAACACAAGAATATATATGTATACAGATATTTCTTTACTGGCAAGACTAGACATTGTATCATCATTAATTTTGGTTAAGAATCACATAATCACATTTTTCTCCTTTGAGAAATATTTATGGTTAAATATGACATGTTTATTATACTACCACCTAATTGTGGGCTCACTTAAAGAAGAGTAGAGTTGTGGCTCGAATGATTAGTCACTTTAGTTCCTGTCCGTAATTATTAAAGTGAGCTAAGATGGTGTAGCAGGCATTATCAAAATTTTAATAAATAATATTACAGAACTTTAAACAAGCACCACTCACTTGTAACATAGAAATCGATTATAATACAGCTCTTTAATAATCTTTTATTAACTACCAAAAGAAGAAAAAAAAAAGGTTTCGTATGAACAAGAAAATGCAGGTACAAGAGATTACCTGTACAGAAGCATGGAAGTAGGAAAGAATTTTGAGTCTTGTTTTGTTACATTCCTCTTTTTTAGATGATCTAATTGCAAGTATCCCAACTGGCATCAAGAATCCCATAGAAGCCCATAAAAGAATTCCATGAATTGTAATATCATATACCAATTCAGGGCTCACCTGCTGAAGTACCAAAATTTAGTTCGATGCAGCTCCTAAAAGATTGCATAAATTTCCGCAACATAGTCAGAAAAAGAGTAAGAGAGAAAAGAGCGATAAATTTACCTTATCAGCATTATGTTTGATGCTATTGTGAGTTCTAGCTTGGTTTCTTTCAAGATATGAGCATCCAACAAAAGGCATGAAGCTAAGAACAAAACTCGCAGGAATGATTGGAAGAAGCAGCTTCCGAATCCTATACATTCTTCTGTTTCCAAGAAGAATTAGATAGCTAGAGAAACTCTTTTTCCACAAATTCTCAACAGTAATTGATAAGTATGTTGTGAAAAAAAGGCTACATCTTTCTCTTTATAATGAATGAATGTTCATCATTTTCACCCTTATTTTGCTATAACAGCATGATCAAGTCGAGAAAAAACAATATATTGATGCTCCTTTTAGACTTTAAGGTAGGAGTATTTCAGAGAAAGTCACTCAACTAGTGCATAAAATACCTTTTTTTGTGGACCATGTCTCTTGGACATTCACCAACCAACTCACCTTTGTCTAACACACTTTAAAACGCCCCTATTATAGTTACACCATGCAAAAAGGGTAAAGATATTTGAGAAAAATCTGTCTTGCTATTTTTGCCCCATCTCTTGATTATAGTTGGCTTCTTATTTAAGATGCCTTCAAAATCATACATATATACATAAATGTTTATGTATTTGTATTGTTTTCTTTAAACTCCAATCTGGAAATTGAGATTACTTGATTGAGGGCAGTGGGAGTGTCTGTCCACATGTAAGATTGAGGCAAAAACAGAGTGTTATTTTATCGCCGACGGATAATTGAATGGATCATTACATACATTTCCGTTGTCGAAGTATAAATCATTGCAGTTTTACTTTTCAAGGAGCTGATTAAGTAGGTTTGTCTGTTTGATGAATTGTCAATTTCATATCTATATGTGATTTGTTTTCATTTGCAGGCATAGTTAAGTTGAGTTATATATATGTGTGTGTGTGTGTGTGTGTGTGTGTGTGTGTTTGTGTGTGTGTGTGAATTGGTTGTAAAGAAAGTGATGCTAGCTATTTGCTTTAGCTTGCTAATATTTTTCAGTGTTCTATCCAAAAAGAAATAATATATACACATTACAGAGTGTCCTCTCAATATACATACTGTCCATGTTTATCAGGACTTTAAAATGGTTGTCCTGAAATGCATTTTTTTTGTATATTCCTCCCATCATTGTAGTGTAATCTTTAAGTGCATCCTAATTAAGTTACTTTCTCTTTTAACTCTCATTTTCAGACAAAATTACATACTGATATTTCACTTAACTCATCATTTATGCTCCAGGCTAATTGATTTGCTAGATAAGGACAAAAAAAACAGCTAAGCTAACTGTATATAATTCCTGCATAATCAAGAAACCAATACTTCATTAATTTTTTCCCATCACTCCCTGCATCCCTTTCTCCCTTAATTAAAAGTAGGTTACAACATTAGCCAACAATATGATAAAGATCCATCACCAAACTTAGAAATTTTCAGGTCTGCTAACTAGTAAAGAATATATTCTAGTTGCTTCATAATGCTACAAAACAACAATTCTAAATATGCTTGTCCAAATACAAGACATCTAAAACATTAACATAGCCTTTTACATAAAAGATTATCCTAATTTATAATAGTTATGTAAGAACAAAACAATATTGCTCCCTCCTAAATGAGTCGCATTTGCAAATTATTTTCACAATCAAATTCCAGGACGCACATATATACTACAAGTGACAGTTACAAATAACTCAACCAACCTCTGTTCCATTAGAGTGAATTGTTTAAAACTCAAATTTATATCCTGCTATTGAAAAAAACCAACCCAATCCAAAATTTGGACCGATAATTTAGGGTTATAAATGTAATTTTAATATAAAGCTCGGTAAAGAGCATGAAATAACTATCTGAAATAAACTCAAAAACTATTACATCCTATCAAGCACAAGACATGAAGATATCTTAGATAGTTTAAGTAATGCAACTTCCAACATTTCAATAGAGCAGCAATGCTCAGAACCCAATAAAAAGATAATACTTTGTCCAATCCTAGATTTCCTTACCATCATATCAAATTTAGATAAACATCCAACAGCAAGTAAATTAAATGACAATGCTATGTTTCACTTGAGCAACAAAATTGCATAACAATGTTTCACTTGAGCAACAAAATTGCATAACAAGCTGTGCGTCCTCACTCCAACAAGAATTACACAAACAAGTTGGGCCTAGATGCCTTGTATGTGGTCTTCAGCTTTCTAGTCGGTGGCCTAACCTTCTTAAACACCAATGGGAACTTGATTTTGGAGTTATGGAACTGCTTTGTGCTCTCCCTCTTGCAAAGCTTGGCAGGGATGGTAGCTGTCTTAATAATCTGGATGCAGTGATGGCGGACTCTGTGACGAGAAGCCATCTCAGTGTACATCTGCTCAACAGCACCATTCAAAGTGGTGTCACGGTACTCCTTGTACATGTTGTGATATCCAGTCCTACTCTGGTATCGCAGCCAAATACCATAGTTCTTGATTGTTGTAGGGTTCTTCTCAAAAATCTGCAAAAAAAGCGAAAAGTGTTCCTTGTTAGAAAAGCATGCAACTAGAAACACACAATTAAATGGTGAATTCTTTTGATATGTCATTAAGAAATAAATAGTTGCTGTGATAACAATAACTGTGCAAGGAACTGACAAAACTAGTGTTAAGCCACAAGATTTTAGGTCCTGTGCTCAAAAGTAACAACTTGTGCTTCATAACTGATCAATCCAACACTACCAAGCGCAGATAGAACACTTCAAACTCAAAATCAATATACACAAGATTTTGTTGCAATGAACAAATAAATTTCCTTTGGTCCAGCAGCAATAATAATAACACATAACAAGTATATAATTGTTGGTACTATTAAAAAAAACTCACACGTTACTGAAAAGGAAAAATATATTTATAATCAAGAACCATGTAAGAGAAAAGACTAAAATGTAATCCTAGTTGATACTCTCACTGCTTTACATTAACAGAATGCATGACATGTTAAAACATAGGAATAAAACGTAATCCCAGTTGATCAATCCCTCTACTTAAACCTTATGAAAGACAGCCTAAAACCTTGCACTTAGATCCCTTGCTGCCACCAACAAAAGAGAATCAGATAGTTAAATTAATTTGTGTTCCTACAGGTCACAGCTACCTAAATAAAATACAGCTTCTATAAATAAGAATCTCACAATTAATAACTAGTGCCCATCTTTTCCAAATCAATCACTTTAATAGATGCTATGAGCCTGCCTAAACCAAGCATACACCACCCACTTGAAGACTATTGAGTGCTGGTATAATCGGTACATCAATGATGAACAAAATACATAAATCAGCCAATATTAAATAAGAAGTATTTAGTATATGTAATCTAACAATTGAAAAGTCATCGTCCAATACATTTAAAGAGTGAGTTGTTTAGCTTGCAAATCATTCACCTCGACGAAAACTAATATTAAATGTTATCAAAAATAAGTTTTGAACAGCACCAACAACAGTTTACCTCATTGATAGCAAGCATTTGACCATTGCTTTTCTTCACCTTCTTTAGCTTCCTCAGAAAGTACCTTCACAACAAATCAAAAATTCCAATACCAGATTAAATTCATTGTTAAACATCTTGCAACAAATTGAACATACACAAGCAATTTATAATTTAAATGCTTATAAAGTAATGTACGCACCAGAACTTCGATTTGGCGCGGACTTCGTTGGTGGCCCAAAGTTTCATCCGGTAGATCTTCGGATGCTCATCGGTCTCCGTCGGGAGAGCTCTTCCAACAACCTGGAACTGATGGAACTGCACAGAATCCCAACAGAAGACAAAATTTTCAGTTCCATAACTCAAAAACGCTAGTTATACCGATCAAATCACATAAAACGGAGATTTGTTTCAACTGAGAGCGTTTGAAACCCTAACAGCTGAAGAAGAAGCTGAGCTTACCTTGTAAGTCACCATTTCCGAAGTGCTCTCTCTCTCACCGCGAGTATGTGTGCAAATGTAAAACGAGGCGTTAAAGAGAAACGCAAGGGTTTTGTTTCGAGTTATATAGGAGCTGAAACAGAAACCCTAGATGAAAGGATAACAAATGGGCTCGGTTCGTTTAGATTTGGGCTGGATAATGTATCTCTAACCCAATTCATTTATTTACAAAGTCAAGATTATACTAAAAATCAAACATCTTTTTTAGCAAAAAAACATTACTAAGCAAAAAAATATTACTATATATATATATATGAAAATGATCCTTAACAAATAGTTGTTATGAATCAAAAATTAACATACATTATCTATACCATAGAAAATAAGAAAAAACGACCAAGATTAATAGACGTCCACTACTATTAGTAGTGGACGTTTAATTTATTTTTTAAATGTCCGCTACTAATAACAGTAGGCGTTGATTTTTAATTTATAATCTTTGTCGTTTTTTTTTATTTTCAATGGTATAGATAGTGTATGTTAATTTTTGGTCCATAACAATTACTTGTTATAGATCACTCCTCATATATATATATATATATATAACTAGGGTTGCTCTCTCTCTCTTTCTCATTTTTTTTTTGTTTTTAAATAAAATAAAAATATGCATCTTTTGAATTTTCAAGTCTTCTTAAGGGCCTAAAAGTGTGAGAAAAAACCTCAATTTTAATATCCTTCATAATCCCGTCAATCTATGCTTGATTATTATTAGACGAATTATTTAGCTTAATTTGCACTAAAATGAAAAATATCGTCAACCAAGGGAAGAAAAAAAATATTATTAGGTGGATTATTTAACTTAATTTTCACTTCTCTGTTATAATATAGGTCATAGCCCCTTATTTTCTCTTAAAAAGTTAAACAGTTCAAAAAAAGAAGTTCAAATATATATCAATCTTACATTAATATCTCATATTATCGATGTAAAATTTATCTCTCATATAACAAGTTTACATAAATATTCATAATATTGTCTTTCCCGTTGAAGCTAAAGAGACAGAGAAAAGATAAAAAATAGTTATATTATGTTCAATGGCTTATATATGAACAGAAGAAAATTAGAAATTTGCACTTTATTTGTTTTCTTGATTAAACCCTAGCAGTTTTAATTTTCACAATCAGTCTCCTAAACTTAAATCACTTATCCAACCGAATCTAACTAATCAAAATACATTCTAATCAACTGACATCTATAATTATATTGAGAATAATTATAGAAGGCAGATTATATAACTAAAAATAAGTGTAAATCTCTATTTAATATAGATTAATATTTAATGTAAGGATAATATGACAAAAAATAAAAAGGAGCAAAAGGAGCGAGTAACAAATTGATTTAATTTGAATTTACAAGAAAAACAACTTGATTACGATTATTAATTAGTTGGATCACATAAAGGCCAAGTTTATTGATTAACCATTTGTACATAATTATCAAGCTCCATGTTACACACTTACTAGGGTTTTGGTATAATTATTTATTATTATTTGATCTGTTGATTCGATAAAAAAAAGATATAGCTTAATTAAATTTCGTTCTTTACAGGGGGAAAAAAATGTACAAATGGAAAAATCAAGAAAAAACAGGGATATGTATGAATATGAATACCATCCACTTCATGACTACCTTTACAGTTTCAAACACAAAATTAAAAAATTTCAACCAAATAACGTTTTTGTGGGATCTTGACCAGGAAATAACCGAAATATACATGGGTTTTACAGCCTCGATGAACCTCACCAGGCGTGGGTTGCCTTTGTCACACCAAGCATAATGGCAATCATTGCGAGAATAGCCTGCATATAATTGAAAGACTGATCAATGCAAAAGCACAGTGAAGAAGCAGGAGGCTGCTGCAGACACTTCAATATATAAATAACAGGGAGCACAAAGAAGACACAGTAATCCACTTCTCAGTAACGGGAAAAGAAGAAAAAGTGCAAGCTTTAATTTCAACATGCAACTAGTTTAGAACTTATTCCATATGAACTTCAATTGATAATGACAATGTTATCTGCCTTTGGTGAACACCCATGATTACATAGATATTTGCAGCTAGCATGAATGAACTGAATGGTGCTTGACAATCACTCACTGAAGAGATATGAAATGCACACGCCATACGACTTGAAGTTCTATTTAATTAACTTCAGTTGCTGGGTCTGGAACGTTGACAACAAAACCAAATACAATGGTAAAAATCATGTGTATTAACCGAGAAGTGCGGATTTAACAATTAAAACTCACTTAGTCTTATCATGCTGAAGGTCAGGTTTGCTTTTTCCTTTTAGGTCCCTGCATTTCTGGAATGAACAGAACTATAATTTTTCTGCTAAGAACTCCCTCTTAAGTCGCATTCTTTCCTTGCACTATAAGAAAGTTCAAACCCAAGTGTAATATTTAACTGAAGTTCCAAAATTAACTTCCTTAAATGGACCCCATTAGTTAATTAATTCTATGTAATATAGGGCAAATAAGTAAAATGGAGATGAGACAAAAGCTAGAGAACTGAATTCTATGTTATATTAACTATTAAGCTCTTTTGTTAGGGCGCTAACAGACTAAACTCTCAAACAGTCGCCAAGTTCACTTGAGGATTTCCTCCATTGCACATACAATACGAACTGATGTAATAGATCTTTAGACTAAAATCGTAGTTGAATTTTTTTGAAAATGAAGCTTGGCAAAGACCAATATAATTTACACAAATCCTTCAGCAAGTATACACTCGGTTAGTAAATAACGAACAAGAAGAATTGGTAGATAAATACACTTACAGCTAATGTGCATGCAATGAGTCCAGGTTTTTCTCTGTAGTCCACCCGAACACATAGTATAATAAAAGCTCCGATATACCACGGAATGGCACCAAAAAAGAATCCAAAGATAAATCTAGTATAAAAAGTAAAATAAATACAGTCAGTTACATCCACTAGGCAAAAAATGCATCAAATATCAAAAAATTAATAGGTAAATTTTGTAATCATCTATTCATCTTAGACACCATTTTATAGTGGTCACATCTATTAGTAAACATATTAATACCTTGCAAGAGATTCAAAAAAGATACTATAAATAAACTATTTATCAAAGAAAAAACGAAAAAAAATCGTTAATCCTTCTTGAATATGTCATCTGTGTTTGGTACATCTTGGTTAGAGCCACCAGAAGTCCTAAGACCAATGTCAGCATTTAAATTGCTTAGCTGAAGTTTGCAGGTTAGCTTCCAAAATGCCAATATAGGCACTTCAAAGGTTATGAACTTATACGTTTGAGTGTCATAACTCAAAACTACATTTGTGGCATGAATGATAAGTTATTGAGAAAACACATTCAGAAATAATAGTTTATATATAGTTCTTTTTTAATCTAATTGTTCTTTAGCATCAAAATAACAATTTTGAAGACAGAGTCACAGAAGTATGAACTTTTCCCTCCTTTCTCTAAAATTTCCTTCTTTCCTCTACATTTCTCTTCAACTCATTCACCTTTCCTCCACAGTTATCTTCATAGTTGCTAAAATCCTGCCCTTTTGGGCCCTAGTTAAACCTATAACCAGTCTTGAACTACATTTTCTTTTGTTCTAAGGTTGAAAGGCAAGCTTAGACCATCTGGCTTCAATTATTCAAACAAACCAACACCAAAGAATCCAAATTAGCAAAATGCAAGGTTCCAAAAGCTAGAGGAGAATGAAGGACCATTCTTTTCTTTGATTGAGTAATTCATATATATGGAGAGACTGACTGAGATCATAGATTATCTTAACGACATAAAGCAAATTTTCAAGTTCTTAGTCGGTAGCACTTCTGTACGGGTGAAGCTGTTTTTTCATGTGTATGTATGGATTTTGTAGATAATTTGAATAATCAGTTATTTATTTTAATACAGCAAATATTTTATATATGGCATAAATATAACAATGGATTCTATATACAAGTTTAACAGTTTAACCCTCTGCTTGGTATTATAAGTAATATCACTAATCAACAACAAAAAAAGAAAAAAAGATTCTTAAGTGACTTACAAGAACCAACCAAGCCCAATACCACAGCAAGGAAGTGGATGCTCTAAATAAGGTCTCCCATGAGGAACAGCATAACCTATAGTAACTCAAACCATTGCCAAACATAAGCAAAATCCAATGCAAAAATTGTATAGAAGGATACATAAATAATGCGAATTCAGGCTGTGCGTATAAAAGATTCACATTTCATGGTACTGCTCATTTATATTCTACAACATTAATAGATACCCAAAACCAAAATGCAATTGTCTGACATATTTTTACAGCATCCTCACAGAACAATAGTCCTATGCAATCAACCAACCTTTTGTATGCCATATTGTCATTCCAAGACCTTCCAGAAATTACTTATCATCTTTTGTCCCCTCCCTTCTTCTCCCCACACGAATGGTAAAAATTTAGCAGTTCTCGATTTGAACATTTCAACCATGTGCAGGAGCCACCCAAGTATTATTTGAATCTAATCCATTCCAATTAGGTTGATGTCCAAAAAAGGTTCCAACAATTAAGTAATTTATTTGTCATAGGTAATATTGACCCCAAGTATGGGGATCTGAAGTAGCAAGCTTGAGGTTATTCCTCAACGCCTCTGCCACTTCTTCGACACCTTGGATTCCAACAATTATTTAGGCCCAAATAAGGTCCCACATTTATTATGACCCGACCAAACAATACAAAACTAATTGTTTAAGACTTCCGCATATCTATTTAACATGTTTCACGACTCAAAAGTAAACCAAGATTGAAAAGATTCAATCTTGGTTTATGACTATTCCTTACATCCAAGGCCCCTTAAATTTCCGCAAAATGCTCAAGCAAAACATACCTCTTTTATATTCCTTCTACTGTAAGTCAAGACGGCCATTTGGTTCAATTGTTTACATAACATTCTTGATTAGTTTTAAGCTACCAACAGTTATCTCATACATTACTTTTAAGCCTTCGTTTTCAAACTCATTTGGTTCTCATGACTTCAGTTGTTTAAGCAGTTTTGAAAGCTTAGTTCTAATACTTTTCTTACAATCACAGCTCACAAATCACAATTCACTTCCTTAGTTCCCAACAATTGCCAGAACCACTTTGCAAATTTTGTATGCGTATGTTGGCACTTAATTCAAACTTATTTTTTCCAAAACACCACCAAATTTTAATTTCACCATCTACCTAATACCAAAAAACAAAAGAAAAAAACTTTTTTGCTAATAATATACTCATAAATATCACTGGATGAATATCTTATATCTAATTCAAATATCCATAAGTAGACAGAGTATATACAAATCTAATCGATTTTAGTAGTATATAATATATTTTACCTGGAACAGTTTGATAACCATGAGAGTAGTAATTGGCATTTCCAGGTACACCTGGAGGAGCCATTGGTTGGGGAAAACCAATTACCGTCTGAGGCGGTGGCGGAGGCGGAGGTTGAGAGTTGACAACCCCCTGAAACGTCCCGTAATAATAAGGCGGCGGCGGCGGCGGCGGAGCCGACGGCTGCTCACTGGGTCCACCTAAGGGCGTTATGCCTCTATTCTTCCCTTCTTCGCTCATCTCTCCAATCGAGGGGTTAGGGTTTCAGAGCAACGTCGTTGAGTTCGGATTCTCCTCCGTTTCTTCCTCGTAACCGATTTGGTTTTTGTTTCTTTAAATGTTTCTGTCGATAATGGTTATGGGCATGGCGGTGTGTCCGCGGGTTTGCTTTGCAATTTAATTTGACCCGTACTGCTAACCGGATATGGATGCATAATTTAAATTTTCCTTTACATTTTCTTTTTCTTTTATTTATTTATTTATTATTATATATAAAAAGAATTAATAAAAGAAAAGGGAATTAATATTTACACTAATATCAATTTCTAAATGAAAATATTGCATTTTATTCAAAAAAATTATTTTTGATAAGGTAATAAAAATACTTTTAGGAGCATATAGTTTTACTTTTAAAATAAGTTGATATTTGATATCTTTATTCTCGAGAAGAAGAAGAAGATATTTGATATGTTTAAAATATTGAAATTATGTTATCATTACTTGTATATAAAATGCAAACATATATGTCGTTTATTATTGCATATATATATATATATATATATATAGAGAGAGAGAGAGAGAGAGAGAGAGAGAGCCCTTCAAATGCGGACCACCCACATGAGGGTGGAATGCATTTGACATTTGAAGGGTTATTTTTGAATTTCAATTTAAGGTCGGGTGGAATGCATTTGAAGGGCTCCGTGTGTATGTGTGTGTGTGTGTGTGTGTATATATATATATATATATATATATAGGGTCGCATTTATAACAATCGGTTATTGAATTACTGTTTTGGCAATCAAAATAGGGGTACGTTTTTTTTGTCAAAGTCCCTACAACTAGATGTTCTGATTGCAAGGGTTTTTTAAGCTAATTTTGGGTTACTGGAACAATAACCATAGCAACCGGTTGTTGTGGATTAACTATATATATATTATTTGGCTTAACATAAACACTAGAACAATTAGGGATGCATAACGGTCGGTTTAGTCGGTAAAAAAATAACAAAATCATTTAAGTCGGTTATAAAAAATTAAAAATAAAAAATGTCCAAATTTTTATTCCAAAATCGGTCATCGGTTGGTTTAATCGATTTAATCAGTTATTAAAACTTAAGTATAAGAGAAGAGTTGGTTATTAAAATTTAAGTATACACAGTTAAATTTAAAATATTGTATTCAAATTTAATTTAAAATCAAGTGTATATATCATTATACATATAATGTAATTATGTAATTAATTGTCATACTAAATTAAATTTATTAAACCTTAAGTTTCATAACTAAAAAAAATATTTATTAGAAAAGCATATAAATTATATTATAATTTTAAATTGTTCGGTCGATTTCGATTTTTTGAGAAGTCAAACCGAAATTGGCCGAACTAGTCTCGATTTTTTGATTTTACAATGTTCAATTTTGTGTTTTTTTGTTTGAATTTTTAACGGTTCAATTTGGTCCAATCGATTTTTTAATTTTTTTCGATTTCTTGTGCACCCCTAAGAACAACTCCAACTTTCACTTTATTTCATCTCATGTCACCACCACCACCAAAATTATACTTTAATCAATACTTTGATTCAAATTTGTATAAATTTTGCTCAAACTAGTATAAAATGATGAAAACATTCTCAAAAGTTAATCAAATAGTAATATACTAATTAATATGGTGGTATGTTATTTTGATTAGGGGTGTACACAAAATCGAAAACAATTGAAAAATCGACCGCACCAAACCAAACCGAAAATCACAAAACCAAAAAATCAAAACTTGTAAAATTGAAAAACCGAAAGTAAATCAATCAATTTCGGTTTGGTTTATTCAAAAATTAAAATCGACCGAACGTCTTAATATTATAATATATTAAATTGATTTATGGTAATTAATCATAAGTTGACCAGTTTACTGTTTAAGTTTTTCTCTTGTTAGTGCATTTATTGTTTGTGCACAAATTTTTATTTTTATTTTAAAGATTGTAGAACTGTTGGTGCACCTAGTTAGTTACCTTTTTTTAAGATTGTCTGGAAAAAAAATTATTCGGCAAAATATTTTCTAGTTAGTTAGTAAATTATTCTTTAAAGAGATAAGTTTATCTAAACCCAGTTATAAATTAAAATTGTACCACATTAGGGACGGAGGGGTGAAACAAGCCGTGACATTCAACTTGTTTATCATTTTGCTTTAAAATTTAGTGGCATACCAACTCTATCTTTTAAGCTTAAGTTTTAATAATCGACTAAACCGATTAAACTGACCAATTTAACCGAAATCGAATAAACTGATAATCGATTACGGAGTAAAAATTTGGGCAATTTTTGATTTTTAATTTTTTATAACTGACTTAAATAGTTTGGTTATTTTTTTATCTACTAAACCGATCATTGTGCACCCCTAATTTTGATAGCAGCAGGATATTCATTCGATGGGTGTTGCTTACAGTGTCACGTATTTGTGTTAACACTGGACACCTATGTAAGACCCCGAATTTTATGAAATATAAAATTTATTTTTTCTTCATATATATTTTCATGAAACAGTAAGTGGTTAAAATGATAAAGTTAAAAGCTAAGGATGTTATGTGTAAATTATATTATGTCGGACAATATTCTTTTGGTCGGGGAATATTCGTTCTGTCGGGGAATATTCGTACGACGGCGCCGTACGAACCAATCATTGGTGGACCCCACAAAGAATAATTGTCGGATATAGAAAATGACATAAACAATTTTTAAAATGGTCAATGGTACTATTACTTTTAATTGTTAAAATATCCGGTGGTAAAAGAATAGTAATATACGGTATTACATGTAACATACGATATTGCACAGTAGCACACGGTATTGCACAGTAGCACACGACATTGCACAGTGTTTCGTATTATTAAACTGATAAAGTGGTTATCGTACAATATTTGACTTTATTGTCACATGCACAATAATTCATGTTATTAAATTGATAATTGTCACAGTAGCATATGCACAGTAATTCACATTATTGAATCAATAATTCTCATGACATAGTAACGTAATCTTTCTTTTGCATACTTTCTGCATTATTGTTATCTCTATTGTGGTGTTATTTAAACAGTTGTATTTCATTAATTAATTGACTTGATATCTAACTCAGAAAGCCAACTACACTGTATTTATAACAATTAGTCATAATAATGAAAAGTGTGAATTATTGAATAATTGAATTGATAAAGTTATTTGTTTATAATATAAAGTTAGGTGATATAAAATGAATGGTATAGATTAAAGATAATATAGAATTTAAAATGGATGGTGTAGATTAAAAGATGATCTTTAAATGAATGGTTTAGATTAAGGAAATCTTAAAAGATGAAATGAATGGTATAGATTAAAGATAATATAGAATTTGAAATGGATGATGTAGATTAAAAGATGATATTTAAATGAATGGTTTATCTTAAAAGATGAAATGAATGGTATGGATTAAACATTATCTTGAAATGAACAGTTTGGATTAAATTAGGAAATCTTGGTTATGATAAATTTTTTTGCTATAAATAGAGGCCTTAACTTAAGGATTTTTCATAAACTTCCTTACTTGTTCTTTCTTTCTCTCTCTAAATACTTTTTGTGAAAGTTTTCTCTAAGTGTGCTTAAGTCATCTTGAGTATTTGTGAAGATTTATAAGTGTACGTGTACTGTTCAAGTTAATCAACCTCATTTAAATTAATATCCAGTCACGTGTTAAGGTAAGGGATTATCATTATTTGATTCTCGAAAATAATACCGTTTCTTTCTTACTCATAAGATATGTCATTTATTTCTATGTATTAATTTGTGGGAATAACCTTACGGCGCGGATTACCGCCTGTTGGTGAATAACCTTTCGTATTCATTCCTTATTAATCTCTGAGAATAACCTTACGGTGCGGATTATCGCCTGTTTGGTGAATGACTCTTCGTATTCAATTTTTATTAAATTGTGGGAATAACCTTACGGTGCGGATTATCGCCTGTTGGTGAATAACCTTTCGTATTCGTTCCTTATTAATCTCTGAGAATAACCTGACTACGCGGATTACCGCATGTTTGGTGAATTACTCTTTGTATTCATTTCTTATTTGTTTTTTGTGGAAATAATTTGTTTACACGAATTATCACATGACACTTTTATTACATATTCGTTTATAATATCATTTTCTTTCATATTCGTAAGTGATATTATTTTCCTTTATACTCATAAGGGATACCATCTTTTTCATCTTCCATTATTCAAACTTACTATGGTAAGGGATATTAATTTCATTCACCTTTTGTTAATCAAACCTGCTACGGTAAGGGATATTATTTTCTTTCATACACTTAAATCGAAACTTATTATGGAACTATTGCTTCTATAATTCCTGAAAATATTATATGTTCCATAATAGTTGCACTTCATCATTTCAATTGAACCATCCTATTTACGTGAACCTTTCTATTGAACTGTAACCGTTATTCTGAACTGTGGATCTTGAATATCATTTTTAAATTTCACTCCACATCATGTTGACAATTTGGACATTATTTGAATCTGTACAAAGTAAACTTCTGATACTTATTGTTTATCCTGTTTCTTCTGTTCATCATTTATATCATTCTAATCATCCAAATTCAAGTTGTTGTGAATATCTGTGGCCGGGGGCACATATGCGATATAATTGTTGAACAGATGATAGGTTAAAGGCGATATAATAGGTTAAAGGCGATACATCTGTTCGGTGTCTTTTATGGCACGTGGTGAATGTTCTCTTTGGCCCGTAGTGCAAAGATGAACTGTTGTTTGGTATGATTATGACCAAAGGCTGAATCTGGTATAATCATGATCGTTGGTGTTATATTGAATGTCTTTGGCCCGTAGTGCAAAGATGAACTGTTGATCTGCATGATTATGATCAGGAACTGTGAATTTGTATTATCTTGACTAATGGTATTTCAGATGATAAAAGTTGATGATATTTTTACTAAAAAGAGAAGCGAGTGGACACTATAGTCTGCATTATTCTTCTAATAGATTGCTCATTCTGCTGCTATTATTGATCTGAACATTGTTTAAGAATTTAACTGCAGTTTTTGATACAAATCTTGTAGTCTATTGTATTCTATCAAGAACTCAACTGTTGAAGGCTAACGATAATTTACTTGTCATTATCTTAGTCATGATATTCTTTACTGGGCTATTTGAGCTCACCCTTTCTTTTGTTACATTATTTTTCAGAAAATGAGAGAGTAGCCGGGTCTAGCAGGGGAATGGAGTGACGGTTCGAGTGATAGTTATTGTAGTCTTCACATGTTGTATATAGTGTGACAATAATTGTGAAGACTTAGTTGTGTATTATTATACACTGTATTGTTGAACGTTATTCTATCTTGTAATAATTTTGTTGTAGTCTTTTGACGACTCAAGTTTGGGCTGTATGAGCCCAGATTTGGGGACGTCACAGTTGGCATCAGAGCTTAGGGATATGGTCTTTAATGGAGATCTGGGGTTAGAACTAGGAGGGGAGAGATGAATAGAATTAATCACTAGTGTGTCCTACCTAAATTAGATTTTGAATCGATTTGAATGTAGGAACATGAAGAGATGAGTCAGTTTGTTTGAACTAACAATTATTTTGTGACAACAGTTTAGTATGGCATCTGGAAATCAAGAGGTTAACTATGGAATGTCTGAAGCGAATGTAGCCGAGAATCAAGAGGCCCCAAACAATCCTCCTGCCAACTCAGGAAATAATGTTCCTGATAACATGATGAACGATGGATTTTTTAGGAATTTCATGCAGTTCATACAGAATCAAGCAAGAGGAAATCCAGTCAATAATAACGGTAGAAACGCTGGTAATTTAAGGATGGTCACTGTCAAGCAATTTAAAGAATTGGGACCACCTGAATTCCACGGGAAGCCTGACCCACTCAAAGTGGAGGCATGGCTGAAGCAGACGACAAAAATACTTGATGTCTTACAATGCGCTGATGATCAGAAGGTGTCATTCGCCACTTTTATGTTACGAGGTGAGGCATACCATTGGTGGGAAGCCGTAAAACGTATCAACCCTTCAGCACTCGAAATGTCTTGGACAGAATTCGAAGAACTGTTTAACGAGAAGTATTTCCCAGAAAGCATCCGCCATATGAAAGAGGTGGAATTCATTAAGCTGGAGCAGGGAAACATGACAGTCTCCCAATATGAAGCTAAGTTTGCCGAGTTATCTCGCTTTGCCACCCATCTAGTGGATGACGAAGCACGAATGAGTCGGATGTTCCTAAGAGGTTTGAGATTCAAAATTCGTCAACAACTTAGCTCTCATAAATTTAGTTTGTATTCAAATGTTGTGGATAGGGCTCAAAGGGTAGAGCAAACAGATGAAACATTGCAGCCAAGAGTTAATGATCAGCATAGAGAAATGAGTGACAACAACCACAGGAACGAGAACCATCGAGGAGGTAACCAACACTTCGGTGGTAATTCCACATCAAATAACAAAAGAGGAGAATCCAGTGGGAATAATTTCAAAAGAAAGAGATTCCATAATAATTATGGAAGGGCACCAGTACCAGTACTAGCACCAGCACCGACCCCAGTTTCAAGGGGAGAAGATCGACCACCATTGAGATGCTATAGGTATGGTCAGGAAGGTCACATCAGCCCAAACTATACACACCAATCCAAAAAGTGCTACAGTTGTGGAAAAGAGGGTCATTTTGCGCGGTTTTGTCCTGCCACAAAATCAAGTCCAGCTGCAATGATGATACCAAAAGCTAGCGCGGATAAGGGAAAATCTGTAGTTCAAGGGAGAGCTTTTGTTGTGACATCCCAAATGGCACGAAACTCGAACGAGGTGATAACCGGCAAGCTATTCATAAATTCTCGTGAAGTCTACGCTTTGTTAGATACTGGCTCTATCCATTCTTTTATCTCACCTGCATGTGCTCAGCGTTTAAACTTAACTCCTGAAAATTTGGACTTTGACTTATCAGTTGAAACCCCATTAGGAGAAATGACCATTACATCTGTTGTCTATAAATCTTGCCTAGTTCAAATCAACAACCTCACATTACCTGTTGACCTTATTTCTTTGGAGATGCATGAATTTGATGTGATTTTAGGAATTGATTGGTTGACTACCCATCATGCTAAAATTGATTGTTTTCATAAGATTATTAGTTTTCATATTCCTAATCAACCTGTCATGCAAATTCAAGCAACTAAACCATTGAAATCTATAACTGTTATTTCTAGCCATAAAGCCATTCGTTTATTGAAAAACGGATGTCAAGCCTTTTTAGCTCATGTCACTGATTTGAACAAAAATACGTCAAACTTGAATGATATTCCCATTGTTAATGAGTTTTCTGACGTTTTTCCTGAAGAACTTCCTGGCTTACCCCTAAACCGTGAAATTGAATTTTGTATTGATCTTGAACCCTGTACCAAGCCCATTTACAAAGCTCCATACCGAATGGCTCCCATTGAACTTCAAGAGTTAAAAGTCCAACTACAGGAATTGTTGGATACCGGTTTCATTCGTCCGAGTGTATCACCTTGGGGTGCTCCTGTTCTATTTGTGAAGAAGAAAGACGGGAGTATGAGATTGTGCATTGACTACCGATAATTGAATCATGTCACCATAAAAAATAAGTACCCGTTACCTCGGATTGATGACATGTTTGATCAATTGCAAGGTGCTCAACATTTCTCAAAGATTGATCTCTGTTCTGGATATCATCAGTTAAAGGTTAAAGCTGAGGACATTCCAAAGACTGCTTTCAGAACTCGTTATGGGCATTATGAGTTCTTAGTCATGCCTTTTGGACTAACTAATGCTCCTGCAGCTTTCATGGACATGATGAACCAGATATTCAAGGAACATTTGGATCATTTTGTAGTTGTCTTTATTGATGACATTCTCATATACTCCAAGAGTCGTGAGGATCATGAATAACACCTGAGATTAATACTCCAAAAGCTACGTGAGAACAAATTGTATGCCAAGCTGAAGAAGTGTGAGTTTTGGCTTGAGGAAGTCACGTTCCTTGGGCATGTGATTTCCAGTAAGAGAATATCAGTTGATCCTGCAAAGATCGAAGCGATATTAAATTGGGAGCAACCTCGGTCAGTAACTGAAGTCCGAAGTTTTCTGGGCTTAGCTGGTTATTATCGGAGATTCGTAGAAGGATTTTCTCGAATCGCCACTCCATTAACTCAGCTGACTCGGAAAAGTACAAAATTCGTATGGAACGAGGAATGCGAGAAAAGTTTTCAAGAACTCAAGAAGAGACTTATTTCAGCTCATGTTCTGACCATACCATTAGGATCAGGAGAATTTGTTATCTACAACGATGCTTCAGGCAAAGGTCTAGGCTGTGTCCTTATGCAACATGGAAAAGTTATAGCCTATGCCTCTCGACAACTCAAAGATTATGAGAAAAATTATCCTACTCATGATCTAGAGTTGGCAGCAGTCGTTTTCGCGTTGAAGATCTGGAGACACTACTTGTACGGAGAAAAAGTGGATATCTATACGGATCATAAAAGTCTCAAGTATTTCTTCACCCAGAAGGAACTCAACATGCGACAACGACGTTGGCTTGAGCTGTTGAAGGATTATGACCACACAATCCAGTATTACCCGGGAAAGGCGAACGTTGTAGCTGACGCTTTGAGCAGAAGATCTTATGCGAGTACAAGTGCACTGCTGACAAAACAAAAGCGTATTTTGTACGACTTGCAAAAGATGGGGATAGAGCTAAAAACACCAATGACCCACTTGAAGATTGCGCACGTACGAGTAGAACCAGCTTTAATCGATAAAATTAAAGCTGCTCAAGCTACTGATCCGGAGTTGATGAATATGATGAAGAAAGTACAAGAAGGTGCTATTCCTGAGGCAAGAATCGACGAGAAAGGAATACTTCGAGTTAACTCTCGACTCTGTGTTCCTAACGATCCTGAATTGAAGTATAAAATCATGATGGAGGCACACAACACGCCGTTTGCAATCCACCCAGGGAGTACCAAGATGTATCGAGATCTTCGACATACATTTTGGTGGAACAATATGAAAAGGGAGATCGCAGAATTTATCTCAAGGTGCCTAACTTGTCAACGTGTCAAGGCAGAGCATCAAGTACCTAAGGGCCCATTACAACCACTTGAGGTTCCCGAATGGAAGTGGGAACACATCAATATGGATTTCGTGACGGGTCTTCCCAAAGTTTCTCAAGACTTAGATGCAATTTGGGTCATCGTAGATAGATTGACCAAATTCGCTCATTTTTTGCCTATACGAGAAAACTTTTCACTTGAACGTCTTGCCGGTATGTACATAAATGAGATCGTGAGATTGCATGACATGCCAGTTTCCATAGTATCTGATCGAGATCCTAGATTCACTTCTCGCTTTTGGATCAGTCTACAAAAAGCTATGGGCACTGAACTACGTTTTAGTTCTGCATACCATCCTCAAACGAACGGACAATCGGAAAGGACGATCCAGACCCTCGAAGATCTTTTGAGACTTTGTGTATTAGACTTCAAACGAAGTTGGGATAAGTACTTGCCATTGGTGAAATTTTCTTACAACAACAGTTACCAAGCAAGCATAGGCATGGCTCCATTCGAGGCTTTGTATGGAAGGAAGTGCCGCTCTCCAGTATGTTGGAATGAGGTAGGAGAAACAAAATTGTTGGGACCCGAGTTGGTACGCTTGACAACAGAAAAGATCCAAATGATCCGACAACGAATACAGACCGCACAAGAACGACAAAAGAGTTATGATGATCTTCATCGGAGAGACGAAAGTTTCAAAGTCGGATATCGTGTATTCTTACGTGTTTCTCCATGGAAAGGGGTTACGAGATTCGGAAAGAGAGGAAAGCTCAACCTTCGATTTATTGGCCCATTTGAAATCCTCGATCGAATAGGAACCGTAGCCTACAGACTAGCCCTACCACCAAGTATGTCTCGCACCCATAACGTTTTTCACATATCTATGTTACGTAAATATGTGAAGGACCCAAACCACGTCATTGAGTTAGAACCAGACGTTATAGCAGAGGATTTAACGTACGAGGAGGTACCTGTTAAGATCCTAGATAAGAAGGAGCAGATCCTACGCTCAAAGGTTATACCTCAAGTTAAGGTTTTATGGAAGAACCAAGATACTGAGGAAATGACTTGGGAACTAGAATCTGAGATGAAATCTAAGTATCCTTACCTCTTCGATATGCCAGGTACGTCAATTTCGGGGACGAAATTTCATAAGGAGGGGAGGTTGTAAGACCCCGAATTTTATGAAATATAAATTTATTTTTTCTTCATATATATTTTCATGAAACAGTAAGTGGTTAAAATGATAAAGTTAAAAGCTAAGAATGTTATGTGTAAATTATATTATGTCGGACAATATTCTTTTGGTCGGGGAATATTCGTTCTGTAAGACCCCGAATTTTATGAAATACAAAATTTAATTTTTCTTCATATATATTTTTTTTTTGATACAGTAAGTGGTTAAATTAACAAAATTGAAAGTTAAGGATGTTATGTGCAAATTTTATTTTGTCGGACAATATTCGCTTTGTCGGGGAATATTCGTTTGGTCGGGGAATATTCGTGCCGTACGACGGCGCCAAAATAATAAATTATTGGTGGACCCCACAACGGAATATTTGTCGGATATAGAAAACGACAGAAGTAACCTTTTTAAATAAAAATAGTCAACGGAACTGTTAAAATACCGGTGATAAAAGAATAGTAGCATACGGTAGTTTATGGTATTTTCTGTAGCACACGGTACTCTACAGTAACACACGGTATTGCATAGTGTCTCATATTATTGGTCTGATAATTGACACCGTAACTGTTACGCATCATTTCATCGATAATTGTCACTGCATAATATTTTATATTATCAATTCAATAATTGTTGTTACACAGTATTTTGCATTATTGATTTAATAATTGTCATTACACTGTATTTTATATCATTTAGTCAATAATTGTTGTTGCACTGTTTTTAAAATTATTGAACCTAATAATTGTCACAGTAACATATGCACAGTAATTCACATTATTGAATCAATAATTGTCATTACACAGTAACGTATGCTTTATTTTACATTATTGTTATCTCTATTATGATGTTATTTAAACAGTTGTATTTCATTAATTTATTGACTTGATATCTAAGAGCTAACTATACTGTATTTATAACAATTAGTCATAATAATTGAATTGATAAAGTTATTTGTTTATAATATAAAGTTAGGTGATTATTAGGTGATATGAAATGAATGGTGTAGATTAAAGTGTGAATTATTGTTGAATAATTGAATTGATTTGTTTATAATATAAAGTTAGGTGATTATTAGGTAATATGAAATGAATGGTGTAGATTAAAGTGTGAATTATTGTTGAATAATTAAATTGATTTGTTTATAATATAAAGTTAGGTGATTATTAGGTGATATGAAATGAATGGTGTAGATTAAAGATAATATAATATTTGAAATGGATGGTGTAGATTAAAAGATGATCTTTAAATGAATGGTTTAGATTAAATGAATGATAAGATTTTTGGCTATAAATAGAAGCCTTAACTTAAGGATTTTTCATAAACTTCCTTACTTGTTCTTTCTTTCTCTCTCTAAATACTTCTTGTGAAAGTTCTCTCTAAGTGTGCTTAAGTCATCTTGAGTATTTGTGAAGATCTATAAGTATACGTGTACTGTTCAAGTTAATCAACCTCATTTAAATCAATATCCAGTCACGTGTTACGGTAAGGGATACCATCTTTTTCATCTTCCATTATTCAAACATACTATGGTAAGGGATTATCATTATTTGATTCTCGATAATAATATTGTTTCTTCCTTACTCATAAGACGTGCCTTTTATTTCCATGTATTAAATTGTGGGAATAACCTTACGGAGCGGATTGCCGCCTGTTGGTGAATAACCTTTCGTATTCATTCATTATTAATCTCTGAGAATAACCTTACGGAGCGGATTGCCGCCTGTTTGGTGAATAACTCTTTGTACTCAAATTCTATTAAATTGTGGGAATAACCTTACGGAGCGGATTGCCGCCTGTTGGTGAATAACCCTTTGTATTAATTTCCTTCACCTTTTGTTAATCAAACCTGCTACGGTAAGGGATATTATTTTCTTTCATACTCCTAAATCGAAATTTATTATGGAACTATTGCTTCTATAATTCCTGAAAATATTATATGTTCCATAATAGTTGAACTTCATTATTTCAACTGAACCTTCCTATTTACGTGAACCTTTCTATTGAATTGTAACCGTTATTCTGAACTGTGGATCTTGAATATCATTTTTAAATTTCACTCCACATCATGTTGACAATTTGGACATTATTTGAATCTGTACAAAGTAAACTTCCGATACTTATTGTTATCCTATTTCTTCTGTTCATCATTTATATCATTCTAATCATCCAAAAATCAAGCTGTTGTGAATATCTGTGGCCGGGGGCACAGATGTGATATATTTGTTGAACAGATGATAGGTTAAAGGCGATATAATAGGTTAAAGGCGATACATCTGTTCGGTGTCTTTTATGGCACGTGGTGAATGTTCTCTTTGGCCCGTAGTGCAAAGATGAACTGTTGTGTGGTATGATTATGACCAAAGGCTGAATCTGGTATAATCATGACCGTTGGTGTTATATTGAATATCTTTGGCCCGTAGTGCAAAGATGAACTGTTGATCTGCATGATTATGATCAGGAACTGTGAATTTGTATTATCTTGACTAATGATATTTCAGATGATAAAAGTTGATGATGTTTTTCCTAAAAAGAGAACCGAGTGGACATTATAGTCTGCATTATTCTTCTAATAGATTACTCATTCCGCTGCTATTATTGATCTGAACGTTGTTTAAGAATTTAACTGCAGTTTTTGATATAAACCTTGTAGTCTATTGTATTCTATCAAGAACTCAACTGTTGAAGACTAATGATAATTTATTCGTCATTATCTTAGTCATGATATTCTTTACTGGGCTATTTGAGCTCACCCTTTCTTTTGTTCCATTGTTTTTCAACAGGAGATGAAAACATAACAGGGTCTAGCCGGGGAATGGAGTGAGGGTCCGAGGAATAGTTATCATAGTCTTCACGTTTTGTAAAATAGTGTGGCAATAATAGTGAAGACTTAGTTGTGTATTATTATACACTGTATTGTTGTACGTTGTGCTTTGTTGTAATAATTTTGTTGTAGTATTTTGACGACTCAAGTTTGGGCTGTGTGGGCCCAGATTTGGGGGCGTCACAGTTGGCATCAGAGCTTAGGGATATGGTCTTTAATGGCGATCTGGGGTAGAACTAGGAGGGGAGAGACGAATAGAATCAATCACTAGTGTGTCCTACCTAAATTAGATTTATTTTTTATCTAATGAATCGATTTGAATGTAGGAACATGAAGAGATGAGTCAGTTTATTTGAACTAGCATTTATTTTGTGACCACAGTTAATTATGGCATCTGGAAATCAGGAGGTTAACTATGAAATTACCGAAACAAATGTAGCTGCAAAACAAGAGGCGACGAATAATCTTCTTACAAACTCAGAGTTGAATCATTTGCCTAAGGCAAAAATTATGCGTGTTCTATCCAGTAAGGATGAAGGTGAAAGCTCTGCTACAGTCGTTCCAGATCCATTCTTAGAAGCAATTAAAGGAAGTAACGAACTTGCGGAAATTATTGCCTTTAATTTACTCACTAATTGGGAGAGTGATATCACCTGGTTATGCTCTATAACAAAGGATCAGAATATATGGACTTTTCATATTAGTCTTTGGGATTTATGGTGTTCCAGCTATGATTTTCAAGATTATTTAAAAATGATATTTCTATACTTTTGGGCGTTACAATTTAGAGGAATTCAGGTTAAGTTAGTCACTATCGTGGAAACTGCAGTCTATCGAAAATACTATTTTAATGGAAATCATTGGTACCTTACTACTGATGAAGTTGATGAACCCGAGAAACAGTTTGCTAGAAAATTATTCAGTGGTATTCCCATGGTTGAAATACGTGAAGATCCGAATGAAGTATTCGGGATTCGATTTGACAATAACAGTCAAGAAACCGAATGAGGTGATAACCGGTAAGCTATTCATAAATTCTCGTGAAGTCTATGCCATATTAGATACTGGCTCTATCCACTCTTTTATCTCACCTATATGTACTCAACGTTTAAATTTGACTATTGAAAACTTAAATCTTGTCTTATCAGTTGAAACCTCATTGGGAGAAATACCTATTACATTTACTATCTATAAATCTTGCCTAGTTCAAATCAACAACCTCACATTACCTGTTGACCTTATTTCTTTGGACATGCGTGAATTTGATGTGATTTTAGGAATTGATTGGTTGACTACCCATCATGCTAAAATTGATTGTTTTCATAAGATTATTAGTTTTCATATTCCTAATCAACCTGTCATGCAAATTCAAGCAACTAAACCATTGAAATCTATAACTGTTATTTCTAGCCATAAAACCATTCGTTTATTGAAAAACGGATGTCAAGCCTTTTTAGCTCATGTCACTGATTTGAACAAAAATACGTCAAACTTGAATGATATCCTCATTGTTAATGAGTTTTCTGACGTTTTTCCTGAGGAACTTCCTAGCTTACCCCAAACCGTGAAAATGAATTTTGTATTGATCTTGAACTCGGTACCAAGCCCATTTCCAAAGCCCCATACCGAATGGCTCTCATAGAACGCCAAGAGTTAAAAGTTTAATTATTAGATATCGGTATCATTCGTTCTAGTACAAAACTTATATCGAGCGAGGAATGCGAGAAGAGTTTTCAAGAACTCAAGAGGAGACTTGTTTCAGCTCCTGTTCTGACCATACCATCAGGATCAGGAGAATTTGTTATCTACAGCGATGCTTCTGGCAAACGTCTAGGCTGTGTCCTTATGCAACATGGAAAGGTTATAGCCTATGCCTCTCGACAACTCAAAGATTATGAGAAAAATTATCCTACTCATGATCTAGAGTTGGCAGCAGTCGTTTTCGCGTTGAAGATCTGGAGACACTACTTGTACGGAGAAAAAGTGGATATCTATACGGATCATAAAAGTCTCAAGTATTTCTTCACCCAGAAGGAACTCAACATGCGACAACGACGTTGGCTTGAGCTGTTGAAGGATTATGACCACACAATCCAGTATCACCCGGGAAAGGCGAACGTTGTAGCTGACGCTTTGAGCAGAAAATCTTATGCAAGTACAAGTGCACTGCTGACAACACAAAAGTGTATTTTGTACGACTTGCAAAAGATGAAGATAGAGCTAAAGACATCAGGGACCCACTCGAAGATTGCTTACGTGCGAGTAGAACCAACTTTAATCGATAAAATTAAAGCTGCTCAAGCTACCGATCCGGAACTGATAAACATGATAAAGAAAGTACAAGAAGGTGTCATTCCCGAAGCAAGAATCGACGAGAAAGGAATACTTCGAGTCAACTCTCGACTCTGTGTTCCTAACGATCCTGAATTAAAGCATAAAATCATGATGGAGGCACACAACACGCCGTTTGCAATCCACCCAGGAGGTACCAAGATGTATCGAGATCTTCGACATACATTTTGGTGGAACAATATGAAAAGAGAGATTGCGGAGTTTATCTCAAGGTGCCTAACTTGTCAACGTGTCAAGGCAGAACATCAAGTTCCTAAAGGTCCATTACAATCACTTGAAGTTCCCGAATGGAAGTGGGAACACATCAATATGGACTTCGTGACGGGTCTTCCAAAAGTTTCTCAAGGCTTAGATGCAATTTGGGTGATCGTAGATAGATTGACCAAATCTGCTCATTTCTTGCCTATACGAGAAAACTTTTCACTTGAACGTCTTGCCGGTATGTACATAAATGAGATCGTGAGATTGCATGGCATGCCAGTTTCCATAGTTTCTGATCGAGATCCTAGATTCACTTCACGCTTTTGGACCAGTCTACAAAAAGCTATGGGCACTGAACTACGTTTTAGTTCTGCATATCATCCTCAAACGGACGGACAATCGGAAAGGCCGATCCAGACCCTCGAAGATCTTTTGAGACTTTGTGTATTAGACTTCAAAGGAAGTTGGGATAAGTACTTGCCGTTGGTGGAATTTTCTTACAACAACAGTTACCAAGCAAGCATAGGCATGGCTCCATTCGAGGCATTGTATGGAAGGAAGTGTCGCTCTCCAATATGTTGGAATGAGGTAGGAGAAGCAAAATTGTTGGGACCCGAGTTGGTACGCTTGACGACCGAAAAGATCCAAATGATCCGACAACGAATACAGACCGCACAAGAACGACAAAAGAGTTATGCTGATCTTCATCGGAGAGACGAAAGTTTCAACGTCGGAGATCATGTATTCTTACGTGTTTCTCCATGGAAAGGGGTTACGAGATTCGGAAAGAGAGGAAAGCTCAACCCTCGATTTATTGGCCCATTTGAAATCCTCGATCGAATAGGAATCGTAGCCTACAGACTAGCCCTACCATCAAGTATGTCTCGCATCCACAACGTTTTTCACATATCTATGTTACGTAAATATGTGAAGGACCCAAACCACGTCATTGAGTTAGAACCAGACGTTATAGCAGAGGATTTAACATACGAGGAAGTACCTGTTAAGATCCTGGATAAGAAGGAGCAGATCCTACGCTCAAAGGTTATACCTCAAGTTAAGGTTTTATGGAGGAACCAAGATACTGAGGAAATGACCTGGGAGCTAGAATCTGAGATGAAATCTAAGTATCCTTACCTCTTCGATATGTCAGGTACGTCAATTTCGGGGACGAAATTTCATAAGGAGGGGAGGTTGTAAGACCCCGAATTTTATGAAATACAAAATTTAATTTTTCTTCATATATATTTTTTTTTTGATACAGTAAGTGGTTAAATTAACAAAATTGAAAGTTAAGGATGTTATGTGCAAATTTTATTTTGTCGGACAATATTCGCTTTGTCGGGGAATATTCGTTTGGTCGGGGAATATTCGTGCCGTACGACGGCGCCAAAATAATAAATTATTGGTGGACCCCACAACGGAATATTTGTCGGATATAGAAAACGACAGAAGTAACCTTTTTAAATAAAAATAGTCAACGGAACTGTTAAAATACCGGTGATAAAAGAATAGTAGCATACGGTAGTTTATGGTATTTTCTGTAGCACACGGTACTCTACAGTAACACACGGTATTGCATAGTGTCTCATATTATTGGTCTGATAATTGACACCGTAACTGTTACGCATCATTTCATCGATAATTGTCACTGCATAATATTTTATATTATCAATTCAATAATTGTTGTTACACAGTATTTTGCATTATTGATTTAATAATTGTCATTACACTGTATTTTATATCATTTAGTCAATAATTGTTGTTGCACTGTTTTTAAAATTATTGAACCTAATAATTGTCACAGTAACATATGCACAGTAATTCACATTATTGAATCAATAATTGTCATTACACAGTAACGTATGCTTTATTTTACATTATTGTTATCTCTATTATGATGTTATTTAAACAGTTGTATTTCATTAATTTATTGACTTGATATCTAAGAGCTAACTATACTGTATTTATAACAATTAGTCATAATAATTGAATTGATAAAGTTATTTGTTTATAATATAAAGTTAGGTGATTATTAGGTGATATGAAATGAATGGTGTAGATTAAAGTGTGAATTATTGTTGAATAATTGAATTGATTTGTTTATAATATAAAGTTAGGTGATTATTAGGTAATATGAAATGAATGGTGTAGATTAAAGTGTGAATTATTGTTGAATAATTAAATTGATTTGTTTATAATATAAAGTTAGGTGATTATTAGGTGATATGAAATGAATGGTGTAGATTAAAGATAATATAATATTTGAAATGGATGGTGTAGATTAAAAGATGATCTTTAAATGAATGGTTTAGATTAAATGAATGATAAGATTTTTGGCTATAAATAGAAGCCTTAACTTAAGGATTTTTCATAAACTTCCTTACTTGTTCTTTCTTTCTCTCTCTAAATACTTCTTGTGAAAGTTCTCTCTAAGTGTGCTTAAGTCATCTTGAGTATTTGTGAAGATCTATAAGTATACGTGTACTGTTCAAGTTAATCAACCTCATTTAAATCAATATCCAGTCACGTGTTACGGTAAGGGATACCATCTTTTTCATCTTCCATTATTCAAACATACTATGGTAAGGGATTATCATTATTTGATTCTCGATAATAATATTGTTTCTTCCTTACTCATAAGACGTGCCTTTTATTTCCATGTATTAAATTGTGGGAATAACCTTACGGAGCGGATTGCCGCCTGTTGGTGAATAACCTTTCGTATTCATTCATTATTAATCTCTGAGAATAACCTTACGGAGCGGATTGCCGCCTGTTTGGTGAATAACTCTTTGTACTCAAATTCTATTAAATTGTGGGAATAACCTTACGGAGCGGATTGCCGCCTGTTGGTGAATAACCCTTTGTATTAATTTCCTTCACCTTTTGTTAATCAAACCTGCTACGGTAAGGGATATTATTTTCTTTCATACTCCTAAATCGAAATTTATTATGGAACTATTGCTTCTATAATTCCTGAAAATATTATATGTTCCATAATAGTTGAACTTCATTATTTCAACTGAACCTTCCTATTTACGTGAACCTTTCTATTGAATTGTAACCGTTATTCTGAACTGTGGATCTTGAATATCATTTTTAAATTTCACTCCACATCATGTTGACAATTTGGACATTATTTGAATCTGTACAAAGTAAACTTCCGATACTTATTGTTATCCTATTTCTTCTGTTCATCATTTATATCATTCTAATCATCCAAAAATCAAGCTGTTGTGAATATCTGTGGCCGGGGGCACAGATGTGATATATTTGTTGAACAGATGATAGGTTAAAGGCGATATAATAGGTTAAAGGCGATACATCTGTTCGGTGTCTTTTATGGCACGTGGTGAATGTTCTCTTTGGCCCGTAGTGCAAAGATGAACTGTTGTGTGGTATGATTATGACCAAAGGCTGAATCTGGTATAATCATGACCGTTGGTGTTATATTGAATGTCTTTGGCCCGTAGTGCAAAGATGAACTGTTGATCTGCATGATTATGATCAGGAACTGTGAATTTGTATTATCTTGACTAATGATATTTCAGATGATAAAAGTTGATGATGTTTTTCCTAAAAAGAGAACCGAGTGGACATTATAGTCTGCATTATTCTTCTAATAGATTACTCATTCCGCTGCTATTATTGATCTGAACGTTGTTTAAGAATTTAACTGCAGTTTTTGATATAAACCTTGTAGTCTATTGTATTCTATCAAGAACTCAACTGTTGAAGACTAATGATAATTTATTCGTCATTATCTTAGTCATGATATTCTTTACTGGGCTATTTGAGCTCACCCTTTCTTTTGTTCCATTGTTTTTCAACAGGAGATGAAAACATAACAGGGTCTAGCCGGGGAATGGAGTGAGGGTCCGAGGAATAGTTATCATAGTCTTCACGTTTTGTAAAATAGTGTGGCAATAATAGTGAAGACTTAGTTGTGTATTATTATACACTGTATTGTTGTACGTTGTGCTTTGTTGTAATAATTTTGTTGTAGTATTTTGACGACTCAAGTTTGGGCTGTGTGGGCCCAGATTTGGGGGCGTCACACGTTCTGTCGGGGAATATTCGTACGACGGCGCCGTACGAACCAATCATTGGTGGACCCCATAAAGAATAATTGTCGGATATAGAAAATGACATAAACAATTTTTAAAATGGTCAATGGTACTATTACTTTTAATTGTTAAAATATCCGGTGGTAAAAGAATAGTAATATACGGTATTACATGTAACATACGATATTGCACAGTAGCACACGGTATTGCACAGTAGCACACGACATTGCACAGTGTTTCGTATTATTAAACTGATAAAGTGGTTATCGTACAATATTTGACTTTATTGTCACATGCACAATAATTCATGTTATTAAATTGATAATTGTCACAGTAGCATATGCACAGTAATTCACATTATTGAATCAATAATTCTCATGACATAGTAACGTAATCTTTCTTTTGCATACTTTCTGCATTATTGTTATCTCTATTGTGGTGTTATTTAAACTGTTGTATTTCATTAATTAATTGACTTGATATCTAACTCAGAAAGCCAACTACACTGTATTTATAACAATTAGTCATAATAATGAAAAGTGTGAATTATTGAATAATTGAATTGATAAAGTTATTTGTTTATAATATAAAGTTAGGTGATATAAAATGAATGGTATAGATTAAAGATAATATAGAATTTAAAATGGATGGTGTAGATTAAAAGATGATCTTTAAATGAATGGTTTAGATTAAGGAAATCTTAAAAGATGAAATGAATGGTATAGATTAAAGATAATATAGAATTTGAAATGGATGATGTAGATTAAAAGATGATATTTAAATGAATGGTTTATCTTAAAAGATGAAATGAATGGTATGGATTAAACATTATCTTGAAATGAATGGTTTGGATTAAATTAGGAAATCTTGGTTATGATAAGATTTTTGGCTATAAATAGAGGTATTAACTTAAGGATTTTTCATAAACTTCCTTATTTGTTCTTTCTTTCTCTCTCTAAATACTTCTTGTGAAAGTTTTCTCTAAGTGTGCTTAAGTCATCTTGAGTATTTGTGAAGATTTATAAGTGTACGTGTACTGTTCAAGTTAATCAACCTCATTTAAATTAATATCCAGTCACGTGTTAAGGTAAGGGATTATCATTATTTGATTCTCGAAAATAATACCGTTTCTTTCTTACTCATAAGATATGTCATTTATTTCCATGTATTAATTTGTGGGAATAACCTTACGGCGCGGATTACCGTCTGTTGGTGAATAACCTTTCGTATTCATTCCTTATTAATCTCTGAGAATAACCTTACGGTGCGGATTATCGCCTGTTTGGTGAATGACTCTTCGTATTCAATTTTTATTAAATTGTGGGAATAACCTTACGATGCGGATTATCGCCTGTTGGTGAATAACCTTTCGTATTCATTCCTTATTAATCTCTGAGAATAACCTGACTACGCGGATTACCGCATGTTTGGTGAATTACTCTTTGTATTCATTTCTTATTTGTTTTTTGTGGAAATAATTTGTTTACACGAATTATCACATGACACTTTTATTACATATTCGTTTATAATATCATTTTCTTTCATATTCGTAAGTGATATTATTTTCCTTTATACTCATAAGGGATACCATCTTTTTCATCTTCCATTATTCAAACTTACTATGGTAAGGAATATTAATTTCCTTCACCTTTTGTTAATCAAACCTGCTACGGTAAGGGATATTATTTTCTTTCATACACTTAAATCGAAACTTATTATGGAACTATTGCTTCTATAATTCCTGAAAATATTATATGTTCCATAATAGTTGCACTTCATCATTTCAATTGAACCATCCTATTTACGTGAACCTTTCTATTGAACTGTAACCGTTATTCTGAACTGTGGATCTTGAATATCATTTTTAAATTTCACTCCACATCATGTTGACAATTTGGACATTATTTGAATCTGTACAAAGTAAACTTCTGATACTTATTGTTTATCCTGTTTCTTCTGTTCATCATTTATATCATTCTAATCATCCAAATTCAAGTTGTTGTGAATATCTGTGGCCGGGGGCACATATGCGATATAATTGTTGAACAGATGATAGGTTAAAGGTGATATAATAGGTTAAAGGCGATACATCTGTTCGGTGTCTTTTATGGCACGTGGTGAATGTTCTCTTTGGCCCGTAGTGCAAAGATGAACTGTTGTTTGGTATGATTATGACCAAAGGCTGAATCTGGTATAATCATGACCGTTGGTGTTATATTGAATGTCTTTGGCCCGTAGTGCAAAGATGAACTGTTGATCTGCATGATTATGATCAGGAACTGTGAATTTGTATTATCTTGACTAATGGTATTTCAGATGATAAAAGTTGATGATATTTTTACTAAAAAGAGAAGCGAGTGGACACTATAGTCTGCATTATTCTTCTAATAGATTGCTCATTCTGCTGCTATTATTGATCTGAACATTGTTTAAGAATTTAACTGCAGTTTTTGATACAAATCTTGTAGTCTATTGTATTCTATCAAGAACTCAACTGTTGAAGGCTAACGATAATTTACTTGTCATTATCTTAGTCGTGATATTCTTTACTGGGCTATTTGAGCTCACCCTTTCTTTTGTTCCATTGTTTTTCAGAAAATGAGAGAGTAGCCGGGTCTAGCAGGGGAATGGAGTGACGGTCCGAGTGATAGCTATTGTAGTCTTCACATGTTGTATATAGTGTGACAATAATTGTGAAGACTTAGTTGTGTATTATTATACACTGTATTGTTGAACGTTATTCTATCTTGTAATAATTTTGTTGTAGTCTTTTGACGACTCAAGTTTGGGCTGTATGAGCCCAGATTTGGGGGCGTCACAACCTATCCCAGACAGTCAATAGGGCAATGCAAAGGCCTCGTTATACCCTCTGATAGAATATATATCGGGTCAGCCTGGCCTGGTCCGACCCAAGCTTGGCAGGCCTTGGCCATCGACCAGGCCAGACCAGACTTTTACGTCCAAAAGACAAGGCCAGTCTGGGCTGGGCTTGAGATGTGAAAAAGGAGCCTGCTTCGGCCTGCGGGCTAGGGCAGACCAGAAATGTTACCGTGCACTGATGACTGATGGCATCTAATGCATACTGGCACTGGCAGCACTGCACACAGTAGTGACAGCACTTACAACACACATTATCTGTCAGTCTGTGTTACATCACATATATGAATATATATATTACTCACACACTGACACGCACACCAACACACACATATATAATATTATTAATATACATTAATACATACATACTGGTACACTACATGGCATTGGAGCAAGCACATTTGCACACATATAAATTGCATGTAGTCATATAAATATATAATATTACATATTCATATACATGTACTGGCACATACACTCATGCGGTATATATATTATTAAGCTCACACATACCATATATACATAATTAAAATTTTATTTTTATAATATTATTAAAATAAAATATCGTTTAAAATATTAAGTATAATTAAAATAGTTATAAAAAAAGAGATTGTTAAATATATAAAAATATATTTTATATTAATTTGAAGCAAATATTTTTAAATAATTACAATATATATATATACTCATAAATTTCAAAATATAATGCGACTCGTCCGTATTAAAAAAAGAAATAAAAGTTGATGTATTTATTAAAAGTAATGTAGTACAAGTTTATAATTTACAAATTATAAATTATAACTTACACATTACAATAATGAATAAGTATAAGTTTATAACTTTAAAGTATAACTTAAGCAATAATTAATTATGTCTTCAAATCTTCAATATTCATGGAATTGAATTTTCAACAGTTTCTGCTCCGACTTCGTCATCTTCCGAGCTATCTTGATCGTCTATTACGTCTTGTATTCTTCTTTGCGTGATAAGATAATCTCTATAGCAAATACATATTTTCAAAGATTTCAGACTAAGTCTGCTTCTTTTTTCATCTAATACCCTACCAGATAAAGAAAAACAAGATTCCGAAACTACGGTATTAGCTTGGATAATTAGTAAATCACGGGCCATCACGACCAAAGTAAAAATTTGTTGTTTATGTTTATTCCAAAAAAGTGAGAATATTAAAATTTTTAATATTCTTCTTCGATCATAAAAGTCCTAAAATCAGTACTACAATATAAATCAAGTTCGTTTAAACTACTCGTGTGTGTTTAAATTTTTGGTTTCTTAGATAGTATTTTTAATAAGTTGGCATATTTAGAAGATGAAGGGGCAGGGTCGATGCACACATAGTTGTACAATATACAGATTCATACAATTTATAAAATTCAGTAAATGTACTATTAAATTTTAATTTAAGGTTATCAATATTACTAGTACCTATATTTTCTATTATATCTTCCAAAATACTTTCTACACTTTCTAATTTTATAATTGGGTATATTGCAGCGGCACAAATAATAACAATTGGCATGTCTTCAAAGTATTTTTAAAATTTTTCTTCTATTGATAAAATAAGGGCAGACCAAATATCATTATTTTAAAATTCTTTAAAAAAAATGATATTTCTAAACATGCATACAAAACATGATGAATTGTAGGATAATAAACAACAAATAATATTTTTGCGTGTTTTTTCAAAATCTTAAAAATCCTTAAAAGTTGACTAGTAGATTCCAGTCTTTGTTTATTAATTCATGAACCTTCAAAGTATTATAAAACTCCATAAGTATATTTTTACGTTTATAAACATCTCTAAACAAATCATATGTAATATTCCACCTATTGTTATTATCAAATTTTACTCTTTTAAAATTTTCTCCTCTTGCATGACAAAAATGTCCAAAATGTCCAAAATTTTCTATTTGAACCATACACACACGTAATCATACCACAAATTTTAGATATAATCCTTTATAAATAATTGAATCCGGATTGAACAATTAAATTTATTATATGACAAACACATATAACATGAAAAAATGTACCATTTATCACATGTAACAAATTATTTTTTAACATGGTAATAGTACTAGTGTTATTGCTTGCATTATCTAAACTAATACTCATTATTTTATTTTTAATTTTAAAAGTACGAATAATCTCTATAATTTGAGCATATATTGTTTGACCAGTATGAGGCAATTCAAAAAATTCAAATCCTATAATTCTTTTTTGCATAACCATTTCAGAATCTATCCAATGACTAGTCATACAAATATAGCTAACTCCAGGTTGATGATTATAGCAGACCAAATATCACTACTTAAACTAATTTTACCATTAAAATTGTCAAAATATTCAATTAGTTCTTTTTTAGCTTTATTATATAATTTAATAGCATCACGTTTAGTAGTCATTCTTACTTGTTTATATTTCGGTTGCAATCAGGATTGAATGTACTCGGTACAATGCTGATCAGCAAAAAAATTGAACGAGAGCTTCTTTTCGATCACTAGTTTGATTTGCAACTCTTTTTCTAATACTTGATCATAACTCAAACTGTGATTGAAACGATCAATTTGTACTTGGGAGTTTTCATCGGTTAATTTATGGCTTTGCAAATACGATTGGTAGTGTCGCTGTAGTGTGTTATTGCCTTTAGTACCAAATAAGGCGCTGTATATTTTGCATTGAACCTTTTTAGCACCATCGACAGCCCACACTTCGATGAAATGTTCTCAAACTGGCATTGTACGTTTGTTTTGCTCACCTGTAAGACGTGGAAATAACGAATTTGAACTCGTTCCACTATCAAATTGAATGCTATTTTAGTCGTTTTGAATAAATTGCAGCATTTGTGATCCAGATGCAGTGTTGGAGGAATCTATTGTATTGTATTAAAGTGTAATAATAAAAATATAATAATAATAGGTGTAAAAATATAATAATAAGGGGTATAATAAAAAAATGTATTAATAATACCAATTAAGATTTATAATAATAACAATTGAAACTTTGCGGAGAGAAAATTATTGGCTTTATGTGGAAAGAAAAAAATGTTAAAAGGATTGAAATATAATGAATTATTGATAACAATTGTGAATGTATTAATATAATGCACTATCTTCATTTTATACAACAAAAATATGTCTTTTGTGCAACTAGCCGGTGAAAATTTGACTCTTTTTTTTTGTAAGTATCGCAAGACGACAGGAGGCAGCATGCCAGCAGCTGACACTGACAGACGTCAGCCGTCAACAGCAATAGAAGCCATCAACACACCAGCACACGCTGACGCGCATCACCCATCGATTTTGAATGCATTTTTTTGTTACTAGTGCTGCGTTGCAGGCCGGGGCCAAGCAATGGTTCAGGTTGGAGGCCGGACCGGGCCTCGAGTCGCAGGCCAGACCGAGTTTCCGAGAAGTTCGTTCCAGACTGAATCGTTGGGCTAAAAATACAGTTTGCGAGTGACCTACTAGACCGGGCCAGACCAGTTCAAATTTTGACCAGGCTGAGTCAAAGTCGGACCAGGGCCAAATCGCGGGCCTCGGCCCGGATGTGCATGACTACCCTCTAAGCCAATGCTTGATGATGGTTCCTCATTCTCAATTGATTAGGAGAAAATGACAACAAAAATCAATAAACAGGGATGATTTTGATTTCAGATACAATAACCGGTCTAACGCATGAATCGAATTTCACGATCCAAGTGAACATAAATGACTCTTATAAATAACTAAAACATCATTCCAATCAATTATTATAATAAAAGTTGTACAAACACATTTAAACAGCAAACATACATTGTTTCTTCCATGAACTTCAGATTCAACCAAAGTAAATTCACTATTTATACAACCCACCGGCCAAATATATGAGTGCTCCAATATCAAATTCACCCAATCATAATACTCTATTTATTCAGTTCTGCCTCATGCCATTTATATAAGATAAATATTATATATATTGATCAGTAAAGTAGATTCTCCCTGATGCCATATCTTCGTGCTCTTCAATCTTTCATGTCATCCTTTGTAAAACCTGGAGCAACATCAGAAGGAGCAAGTCAAAGACCTAAAAATCAAAAACAAGATTAAAATAAAAAAGCAGAGCAACCCTAAAGCAAAATAGGAAACTCCCCTAAAGTTAACTTTTTTTTTGAAAAAAGGAGTAGTTAAAAGTAACAACGCCTTAGTACTTAATACATACTTGGTATCATCTTCCATTCTTCCAATCTTCACTTGCAGACCTGCAGTGTGTCCACTTTGTAAGTAAACTCTTACTTTAATAGTTTGGTATTGCTAAATTTTGTAAATTGGTAGAACAATGTTTTCTCACCCCACTGGTTAGTCTATACTCTCTCCATATATAAATTCATAGTATTAAATCCGTTTCACTCTGAATTATTTAATTTTAAAAATCTCTTCCACTAATCACTTTCATGTACAAGGAATTCAAAGTCAAAAAGATAAAAAAATATCAACCTGAGATATAGACATTTGTTGTTATAACTAATATTCCATATGCAATCATGGACATGCTAAATTTAGGATGCATTTATTTAAATGCATTTAAAAATTAGGTGAAATTAACTATATATAAAAGCTCCAAACATAATTTCTATGACAAAATAATCATATGTTGACCTTCCAAATTTCAAGCACATGTAAATTAGGAAAGCTTCATTATATATTAAGAACAATTATTCTTTCCTCTTCCAAAATTATTATTACTGATTGGACAATTTTACATACACTATAACCAAATACTACATACATCTCGACCATTAAAAAGTGGGACCTGACACGGATTTCCGTGTCAAGCCCCATCTTTCAATGGTTGTAATCAAAATATTTTGTTTGGTATTGTACACTTATACTTATCCTTACTGATTACATTCTTGGCATGCCTAATGGAAATGTATTACACAAACAATTTTAGCTTCGTATTTCATAGAAATCCAGTTTACAAAATCTATTCAAAATTTAAAATATTTCCATATACAAGAAAATTTGAAGGAGACAATTCAGTCATAAAAGGTTTCCACCAATAATAAGGATTAAGGAAATTTATTGAACCATATATTGAAAAAACTCTACCACTTACAAGTGAGATCCATATATTGAAAGGTAAATACATCTGTGTGTGTATGTGTGTAGAGTGACGTAATTACTTTAAACAGCTTATTTCTGCAACGAAGCTTTGCAAAATGTATCTTTTACGCTTCCACTGCCATAAAATTCTAACCCTCTTGTATGATTATAATAATTTGTGGTAGTTGTTCTTTTCATAACTAAGAAAATATCTCGCAAGGTAACTCGTGATCATGATAAAAAAAATTGCACGAAAACTCTCACACTCTATCTATATAAAATTTGTTTTCTTTCTAGGAACAAACCTTGCTCTTCCCTTATCCTAATGCTCATGTCTACAGATATCAAAAAAGTTAAAAATTTCAATAGCTAAAATAATAAGAGGAATATTCATAGAAATGTTACATAACTAGAGGATTTAACTTGACAAGAAAAGTTGAGCTTAACACTTTCCTTTTCCTTTTTTCTATTCTTTTGGACTTTGTTACTTTATTAATGGGCGTAATGCTATTTGATGAATTCCGTTTTCGTCTTGAATAACAGTGTTCTAAAAATTCCCGCCTAAGTTCGATTAGTTCCCGCCTAGGCGCTAGGTCCCCCCTGCCGCCACGCCTAGGCACTAGACCCTCCTGACGCCTCGCTTAGACCCAAGGAGGAAAAAAAATCCCTCCAGAAAATTAAACGGGCCTAGGCGGAAAAATTAAGGCTGCAATTGTTTTTATTTTATTTTAAAAACTAAGTTACAAAACGACGTCGTGAGAGTGAATAAGGAAGTTAAGGGTTGTTTGGGCCTTACTTGGGAGGCGGTTGGTAAAGCATCCGGAGCAGATAGCGTGCTAAAGCCTAGGAGAAGTAGTAAAAATATTGGAGTCAGAGAACTCCATAAAAAATATTTTTTGTCTGATGATCACACGGAGGAAGAGAGAGATAATGAGTATGAGTGTGAATCCGATGAGAACATTATTTTGGAGGGATATGGAAAAGAAGAGTTAGAAATATAGAGAGATATAGAAAGATATAGAGATGAGGACTATTAATTTGTATTTTTTATTATTTGTTTGTGTTTGAACTTTGAATAATTGCATGTTTGTGTTTGAACTTTGACATTAGCAATATGGATATGTGTTTGAACTTTAAGCAAATTCCTTTATTATTTTTATTATATATTGTTTTGCTTTATATTATTGTTTTATTTGGATAAATGTAAGATAAAATATTAAAATTAACTTAAAATAAATAATCCCATCTAGGCCCCCCCTGGCTGCCCGCCTAGCGCCTTTTAGAACATTGTTGAATAAGCATTTACAATGTCTGATTTAATAGTGTTATTCAATGCTTCTTGAATTTTACTAAATATATATGATCATGTTTTTTCAAGTTTTCATAATTTTGTTTCTTTATTATGTAGTACAACCAATTGATCTAGGAGGTTTAAGGGAAGGAGTAAAGCATAAGATATTATACAGAGATAGGCCACAATGGCATAAAACCAATGTCAAATTAAATAATTAATAAATATATAAAAGTCTGAAAAATAATAGAAACTACATCAGTTTACATAGACTACAGGAAACCCTAATTCTACTTTAAATTTATTTAACCTAATTTAATAAAGAAACAATCCTAATACAAATCTAAAATAAGCTACTACTGTAATTAAAAGATATATAACAAAATACCATATATTTATTTCTAAATAACAATACAAAATAATTAAGAAATAATCTCTTACTCTTCTTGTGCTGCTTCACAACACCAATATTAGGTTTCAACAGTAAAACCACAATCAACTCTAACCAACTTGATTTTTTAGTCTAACGATCAACATTGCATAAATATTTCCCTAGCAGGTAGGCGTGAAAATAAAACATGAAGTTACTAACCAAAGTTGGACAGAGAATCCAGCAAAAAATCTAAGGGTATATCAAAGCATATAATTCAGTTAAGTCTCGGGAAAACTACTAGTGTATGGAGCCATTGGGTTTTGTAAGAATAACATCACCAATACCTGTTTTACTTTCTTGTTTAGTGTTTACTGGATCTGCTAGTTCAATTTAACCAGACTCTCCATATAGTTGTAAACTCCAAGTGTGCGCATTTGAACTTGAGTTCGCTTAGTCTCTTTGCTCACAGGGTCATGTAAGAACAGCTCTCTCCCATTACTTTTCTCTGCAACTATTTCACCATTTCTCAAACACCCCACAAGCCTATCCATCCCTGAAACCGGTCCAACAGTGAACTTCTTAGTCCAAGAACTCTTCCCACCAAAATCATCATCCATTGCCCAAAGGCTAACCTTCAAGTTCCTACCTTCATCCAGGTTACACGCAATTAGGGCAAAAGATTCCTTAAACTCCACCATGGAATAAAAGGTCCTTTCTTTGTCCAGAATATCGACATCAGGCCAAGGAATTCTCCGAAACACCTCATTGTGCACATCAAACAAAACGAAAAAAGTCCATTGATTCTCCCACCTATGTTTTAATGCTAACCAGTAAGGAGTTCCCTTCACAACTGAGCGGCAGCTGCCCTGCATCAATTCAAAATCCAACTCCACCTCAATCTCTCTCCAAGAACCCTCATTTACTGAATACACCTCGACTTGACCCGGAGAATTCATGGATCGACTAGGATACACAATCCTCACAACCTTGTAATCATTAATAATATGATCAAAACCAAACCCAAAAGAAACTTCACCAGTAGTATCAAGTACTTCAATACTGAAATTAGAAATATCCTTGACCCATCTTGTTGCCGGGTTCCAAAGGCAAATATGGTCTAACTGGGTGGTGAGACAGAGTAAGCCATTACAGGAGCCAACAATTTCCAGTTCCAATGGACCGATAGAATTGGGAAATGGGTGTTTGAGATTGATGTGGTTTTCGAGGGAATTGAGGCGAAGAAGAGAGGTTATGTGATTTGGGAAGAACAAGGGTTGAAAACTGTGGGCAATAAAGGATTGGCTGTTTGGGTTCATGAAGGTGCGATTGAGGTGGGTTGTGATGAAAGTAGGGTTTGAGATTAGGGATAACCAGGGTTTGCTTACAGCCCTGAATCGGAGTAGGGATTCAACAGGGAGTCTTGAGAGTATTTCGACTACCAATTCTTCTGGCAGATTACAGCTTGCCATTCGGAATCGGATGAAGGTTTTTCTGAGCTTGATGAAATGGATGAAATTGTGAATTTGAAGAGAAATAGAGTTGCAGAGAGCTGACTCAGGGGACGACTTTTAAAGGGTCAATTCAGTTACTGTGGTTGGCAAAGAAGCCGTATTACATTCTTCTCTCTCAAGTCATAAATTATCTCCAATGATATTAGTGGTCTAAATTAATGTAAAATGAAGTAATACAAATATAAATTCCTCAAAGAAATATTAACATGTACTCTTCCCTTCTAAATATTAAAAATACATTTTTATTTTTTTGTACGCTTCAAAAATAAAAATATATTTTAATTCTTATACTGCACAATATCATGATACTAGCCGGTACTATCCGTGTCTCTGACACTACGTGTATGAAGAGAAAGGAGAAAGAGAGATTGTCGAGAATGGAGGAAACAGGACGAGTTTGGAAGTTAAAAATGATATAATGAAGGGTTAAATTTATTTTAAATTTTAGACGGTCTTGATCATTTATTAAGGTGAGCGAAAATTTTTAAAAATTCAAAATCAGTTGTGTTTTGTTATATAGAATTTCTAAATTCTTATTACTTCACACCAATATTTTGTTTTTGCATCTCATGTTCCATCAAATATTTAAAACTATCTTCAGAAAGATCTCTTACAGTGTTCATATTGTGCTCCTATTACTCCGGCGTTCCACTTTTAGCAACCTTCCAAAATGCCTGCCTAAGTAGAAGGTCCCAGTGTCTCTTTTTGAAGTTGGCATAAATATGCCTGGCAAAGCATCTGAGTTCAGCTTCTGGCAAGAGTTCCTGAATAGCTGAAACTAGTCCCTGCAACACATGTTTAACTGTTTAAGTCATACAGTTGGTAAATATTCCATGATCAGTTAGTAAATATTATATGTCTAACTTCATACCTCTTGTTAATCTGAGATAATGGTCCATCCACTGCCTTGCCGTATGTGCCTTCCAATATCATCCATCAATGTTTTCAGAAAATACTTCCAATTGTCATAACACTCCACTTCCACAACACACCATGCAATTAAAAACATTTGATCGTTAGAGTCTCTACGTATAGCAAAAAGTAATTCCGCTTTGCAGAATGTTTCTAACAAGCAACGTGCATCGAAGCTCATGTAAAATCTCTAAAAATATATGTTCCCCTCTTCTAGCTTCGGCTCAATATGAGTTGTGTTGTCTTGGTTGTTTTTCTTTAGCGAGGCCCTATAATCCCACAACCTTCCATTAATGATTCTTAAGTACGCGTCTTCTACGTACCTCATTCAGTATCCTTTTTTTTAGCTCTCTAACACTGCCCCATTGACACCCTGACTGTGTATTTCTCCATCACATTGTCTTGAAATTCAGAAAGGGTCCACTTTGGTGTCTCCCTCGTCTTATTTGCATATTTCACAACAAGCCAAGATGATGTCACAACCCTTATATCCAAGTTATTTAAGCACTGATGCTCCCTCTTGTAAGATTTTTTCTGAAAATCCTTTTTTTTACCAATATATCTAGCCCGCAATCTCCATGGACCTCTTGAATTCACAATGTTGAAATATGATATCATACCCATTGGCCACAACATAGGAAATTAAGAAGTGTTTCAGTTCTGCATATATAGTTTTTAAAAATCATTTCCTTCTCTGGCAGACACTAATTCCAAGGAGATATAAATGGGGTATCTTTGTCTAGGTGATTTTTTAACCTCATTTTTTTCTTCTTCATTTTCAGATTCCTTCCCAGATTCATTGTGACTAGAGTTTTTGGCATATTCACTGCGAGAGCCTTCCAACTGCATACCAGGACCAAAGACCTTCGTTTGTTCTATAATATTAGCAATTGTGTTATCATCTTCTCCCATCTTTTTAAGTTGAGCGACCATCTTTCTTAAAGTTGAATCATGATCTTCGGTTTGAGTTAGATTGCCACTTTTTTCATGTGTTTCTGCACCACTTCTCCCGTGTTTCTGTTCCATTGCCCTCCCCCTTTATTTCTGTTTCATTTACCTCCCCTGTTTCATTTAAGAGCCCCATGTCTGGATATTGAAGTAAGTCTGACAAATCCTTATCACACCACCCACATCTCATTCCATCTTGAATTGTTTTTCCAGGAGTCCTATAATGAATCTTAGACACTATCAATTATGCCTTTTACTGTAAAGTAAGAGATGTAGTCACCATCTACATTGTAACAATATTCAACTTGTCCCTCCTTATAGTGCAATATTGGCTCATATTTAAAGTACCAATCATGGTATATTGCAATGGTAACGTTCTACTACCCATACTATACATATGCAATTAAATACAATATCAGACAACAACAAACACTGCTATTAAGAATCTGACAAAAAAAAAGTGCTACGTACCTTGATCAACGATCTTAAGCTTTCCCACAAACCCTTGCTCAGCAATCGCTCTTCCTTTTCTCCTATGGTCCTATTCCATCCTTCTTTCATTCTAACTTCCTTCCTCAGCGATTGTTGTGTTAACTGGGAGATAAGGCCGGAGTTTTGGCTCTTAATTGAGTGAAAATTCACATCATTATCCACCTCAGTATTTTTAGAATCCGATTAATATGAAATTAACTTATATTAAGTTAGACAATATACCAATACACACACAGGTCGGGGTATTCTCTCTTTGCGTGTCAACAGTGTATTAATTCATTGTTTAACTTACTATAAAGTTAATTTCATACTAATCGAATCCGTTAATTTAAAAATTACTTTTGAAAGCCAACTAGGATAAAATAAATGGTCAAATAAGGTCAACTGACGTATGTTAAAAAAAATAAGGTGAAAATAAAATTTCCTTTTTGACCTAATGTTTAACTGAAAAAATTTAAAATAGCTTGTTTAAAACATAAAATAAATATACGTTTGTTGGGTTCTAGCGTTATTTACTCTTTTTTAATTGCTTTTTTTTTTGGTTCAGGCTTGCAACTTTGCAAGTCCTTTTTGGTACAGGCCCGCAAGTTATTCTCATGCATTGAAATGCAAAAGAAAACCTTCAATTTGTACTCTTTTTTTTTCTTGCAACTTTATTTTGTCCGCAAAATTCTACCTCTAAGATATATTAATTGTACAAAACTCATTTTTTTATATATATATTTTTTGTTAAAATTTCTCACATTGTTAAATTATTTCACTCTAATCATCACTTAAAAATCTTAAGTTTAGAAAGCATCTTTTGTTTTAGTCAGACGACTTCTAATTAGTAAAAAAACAATTCAAAATATAAATAAATTTGGAACTCTAGATCGCCTAATTATTATTTTACTTTGGTAAATGTCTCGCACACAAGACCTATAACAAAATATCCATATTATTCTTGATTTTTAACACATGTTGACATTATTAAACATTTGTTATACACTACAAAAAAAAAATGAATTACATGGATTAAACACCCCTTGATCAGTTTCCCTTACTACTAACGTTACAAGAAAATGCATCCAATGCATCAACTTTTGTTTTTCTTCTTATTGATTATAAAATTAATTTTTTTTAATGCATCCTTCAAAAGTGGGGGCCGGGAATTAAAAAAAATAAAAAATAAAAAATAGTAATGGTGATCTGTTTATTTGTTTAATAGATGGAGAAGGAATATGCTTATCCGTAAGGCAATTTGTAACTGTTTGTTATCGTTATGGTAGGATAGTCACTTGTCTAGGACTACAATATAAAATTATACCATGAGTTTATCATTCTATAAAGATATGGTATGTAATTTTATGATATAGCTAGCAAAATCCTTATTTTGTAGTATAATTAATAGTGCAAAATTATATCAATTGGATAAATTTTGCACTGCTAATTGTATGTTGAATGGTATGATTTTGCATTAATATATAATTAACTGTATTATGAAATAGCGATTTGATATATTATAAAATCAAGTTTCATATCTTTACAAAGTCATAAACTCATGATACAATTTTGCATTTTAGTCCTTTGTATAGTGTATTACATTATTTAATTGGTCACATGAGGTTTGACTCCTTAACTCCAATATTAAATGCGCGTTAAAACTTTGAAACAAGCAAAGATTTATCGGTAAAATGCATTTTATCACCTGTAATTTAATTATAGGTAGTTATTGTAACATCTCAAACATTTCAAAACTAATAAATATGATCTTAAAAATATTATAATAAGGGTTAAGATTTAAAATTTAGTTTTGTGAAATGAATACCTATGGAACGATAGTTCGGATATACATTAAGAATAAATACGATTGTATATGATTAGAGATTAATTTTTTAACCTAAACTATGTGTTATGTGATTAATAAAGATTGAAATATATTTTAAGAATATGATATGTGATTTTATGTGTTTGATTTTGTGTTTTGATTAAAGTATTCAACCTTAACACTTATTAAAATTAAAGAAATTACTTTAAGGTTAAAACCTAAATTAAAAAAAAGAAGTTAAAACCTAAATGATATATAGAAGCTTTTTGATTTTTTCTCACAATCTCTTCAAACTTTTTAATTTTTCTCACAATCTCTCCAAATATGTGTCTTTATTTTTGGGTTGATATTCGACGCTTGATTCCTTTTTTCACAAGGGTTTTCGTTTTTCTACGAGGAGAAAAAACTCCTTAAGTATGAAGCGTTAGGGGTGTTCAACTGATTTTTATCAGATTGGATCGGACTGATATCGAAATTAGCCAAATTTTGAAATCGATATCAGTACCGATATGCCGAACCGGTAAGTCAGTTCGGTACTGGTAAAAAATAAAAATTAATATAAATTTTTTTAATAATAATAATAATAATAATAATAATAATAATAATAATAATAATAATAGTAATAAATTTTAAAAACTGGTACGGTTTGGTATTTACCGAACCATAAAAACTCAGTACTAGAATCGGTATCGAAAAACCGATATAATCCGATTTTTTTTGTACCGGTACTGGACTGGTTCTTTTTATCCCGAACCGGCGGATTCATACCTGTCCGAAAAACCAAAAGAATCAAAAGAGTCATTTCAAATGCACAACCCTGTAAAGTGCAGTGCTCCCTGTTATGTGGAAGTTGAGGTTGGGCCAAATTAAGCAAATATTCAAATAAGCATACATTTCGTAAAATTTTACACCCGATGACAGCCCCTACGTACTTGAAAGAGTTCCATGTTTATTAATTAGAAACACCTATATGACTTTCGTTGCAATTTATAAGATTTTTAAAAGGAGCCAAATTTCAAGATAATCCCATCAATACCTTCTCTTGGGTACTAGTCAATTTGACTTCATCCTATGCCTCCTAATAAGATCTTACTTCTCCCGACTACATTTAAAAAAGAAAGCTTGCTCACCCTGCCATGAAAGGGGGGCTCTTAGCCTGCATATATGTTAGAATTTAAGATCGAATAATAACACAATCACACAAAATATTAAATGAAGAACAAAAAAGTAAGAACACACGATATACCTAGGTTCACCAATTTGGCTAGTCCTGATTGTCTGACGTATTCATTAGATGTCTCACACGCTTTATGATAATTCACACACCAAACAATTATTTTCATAGTAACTAGAAAATTTCAACTCCTATAACATGGGTTCAAATCCAATACATTAATAAATCAAAAACTGGACTACTAATTAAATTTTCAAGCATAATTACACCCCTAACTACCTTGTCGTAGTGATCATTAGTCGAACCCGCAGAAATATGAGCCAATCCCAACAATCTATAAGGAATTATATCCTAGAATGGAAGCAACTTAGGACTTTTGAGACTACCTCAAGTCCGACTTTATGCTTGGCAGTAGATCTGAATCCCGACTCATCCTAATGCTTGGATAGAAAGGGAATCACAAAAAGAGTATGAATTTTATCATCTTTTTTGGTAATTCTTACTTCCAATCTTAGTATTTTTATTACTGTTGGGATCCATTTTGATCCAGGTCTCGAACAATAATTATGCGATTAGTATTTCATTCATTATATATTCTCTAATTTTTTTCTATACACATTTAACAATATAAATATTATATTTAATAACACAATAAAATTCATCGCCTATTCTCCCTAAGTCCCATGTTTTGTTTTATTCTTGTTATCCAAGTCTGTGATTTCTTATGAAATTTTCTTTCCTTTTTATTGTATGAATTTTTCTCTTCTTCATTGTGAAACTTAAATTCTCACACATAGAATGTGAGATTTATTTAATCTTGTACTCGAAAAATATTTGAGAATATATAATTACGTCATTCATTATATTCAGTAAACTAAGCTTTGATGTTGCATCTTTGACACCTAAATATTTTTTTTTATCAACAAACAAAAATTTATTAAAATTTCAAGTAATACTCGTGTAACAAATCCAAAAGACTTGAATTGGGTCCCAAAAAATCTTTAACACCTGTTACAAACCATAAGTATAAGAAAAACCAAAAGGGAATACAACATAATAGAAGAATTAGATTAATGGTTTAGATGGTAATTAGTTATATATATACTCGTACCCTTACAATTATAAATGACATTATTCTATTCACATTTTTCTACTACCTTTACTTTTATAGTTTATTCATTATCTGAAATAATCGGCTCCCTCCTTTCTAGTTATGCACAACAGGGCACAACAGGTCGGTCTGATCTGGTCTAATTTGAACTTGTCTGACTTTGACCGTTAACCAAGCCGAACCGGACCTTCGACTTTTGGCCTGTAGGCCAAGTCAAGTCGGACTTGGCTCTTGAAAATAAGGCCTGTTGAGGCCTACAGGTCAGGCCAGGTCGGTCCATTCAATTTTTTTTATAATAATTTTAAATATTATAAAAACACCAACTAAAATTTTAAACTTAATTGATGTATTAATTAAAAGTAATATATTACAACTTACAAGTTATAACTTATAAATTACAATAATGAATTAAAATATTGTATAATTTTAAATATATTGTATTATTTTATACTATCATTAATGAAAACAATTATTTTTTATGAAAATTATCTTTTATATTATTATTAATTTACAAATGACTTTTCTAGTTTTTAAGCTAAGTATTTATTAAAATGATGATGCAATGAAAGTTCTGCAAAAAGTGTAGGTTGCTAGCTAGATAAGAAAAATCTTTATATATTACACTACCCAATGTTTTTTTCATGAATTTCTTTATTCGTATATAAACAAACACACATGAATGAACGTATTGAAAGACACCAATTTTATTTGATTTATAGAATGAGTTGTCACAAAGAGAAAGTTTTCGTCTGCAGTGAAAAAATTGAAATAGCAAAGAAAGAAAATTGACAGGCCAGGTCGGGCTTTAGATGAACCAGGCTGAGTCTTAGGCCAGGCCAGACCTCAGACCAGATCGGGCCTCAGGCCAGGCCAAACCGGACTTTTTGGCAGGTCAAGCTAGGCCAGATCTGAGCAAAAAAAATGTGACTTGTTCGTGGTCTTCAGGCTGGGCCGGGCCGGACTGGACTAGGCCTTGACCAGCCCGGACTTTGACCAGGCCAGACTCAAGACTGAACCAAGGCCGGGCCGTAAGCTGCAGGTCATTTGTGCACCACTACTCATTTCTACGAAAAAACTACTCTAATTTTAACTTCTTGAATTCTTAAAATTCAAAATGACTTTATTTGAATTTTATTAACACAAACTAATTATTGTATACTATTTAAACTGCGTAAATAATTACAAAATTTAATATTTTCGAAACTCAATCGAATCACATGAATTTTAAATTTTAAATTTTGCATATTAATTCCAAAAATCGAAATATAACTCGTTTGGTAGAAGAGTTATAGACTTGCCGAGCTATATAGTACTGATGAAGTACTCGACGGGTTGGATGGTACTGATGAAGTACTTGACGGGTCGGGTGGGCCAACATTGTATACCTTGCTTAAGTCGGGTTCATATAAACCATAGTTCCTCTCCGACGTCGGTCCGGCCTTCACATCCTCATTGAACAAAGCAAACAAGCTCATTGAAGGCCTCAAAGGAGTCTCTTCATTTGCCAATTGCCTTTTTAACAAATTTCCATTATAAACCACTGCATTTTCTATACTTGCCCCGACTTCACTCGGGTCACCTTTTGAAGGCCAACCCGTTTCATAGACCCTAACTTTAACATCTCCAAAGCCCCAATCTAGACATAGCAGAAATAACCTTTTGAGATAGTCTCAAAAGTCTTTAAGTTGCTTCCATTTTGGGGCATGATTCTTTATGTATGCAGGACGAGAGCTCCTCTTTCATGATCGGATGGGCAAGCTTTCTTTTTTTAATGTAGTCTAGAGAAATAAGATCTTATCAGTAGGTATGGGATGAAATTTGACTGACTAGTACCCACGAGAAGGTACTGGTGGGATAATCTTGAAGATTTGGCTCCTTCAAAAATTCGGTAAACTACAACAAAAGTCATATGGGTGTTTTTGATTGACAAACGTGAAACTCTTTTGAGTACGTAGGGGTTGCCGTTGGAATATAAAACGTTACAAAATGTATGTTCATTTAAATATCTACATAATTTGGCACAATCTTGAATTCCACATTACGGGGAGCACCATGCTTTATATTTTTGACAAGAGTTTTTTTCCCTCAGAGAGAAACGGAACCCCCTATGATAAAATGAATCAAGCATTGGATATCAACCCAAAAATAAAGACATAAAATATTCTCATCTAATTTTTCCATCAAATTACTCCAACACAGTTCTCATAATTAATCTTGGGGCTTGCAACTAAACAAGTCAAGAGGCCAAAATAACAAAAAAAAAAATTCAAACCGAATGTGCAATAAGGTACACATTCTTCAAGTTTAGAATGAATTAGAAATAAAATATTTAAATGAATTAGAAATAAAATATTTAATATTTAATAAAGGTTGGAGTTTGATAACCTAGTAGTGATAGATAAATAGAGGTCCAAATTAAATTTAACGGACTAACTTAGATATGGTGATATCAAAATTTTTGATAAGTTAGCAAGTAAAGTGATAATTCAATAAACTTGACTAACAGCAAATCTAATTAAATTAAGAGAATTAATTAGTGGAGTTATGTAATTATGCGACGTGGTTGCGTGTAAATTAAATATGTATTTATATGAATATATATATATGCGTGCATATTTAGTAACATAATTTAATGGTTAATTAAATTGTGATAAATAGATAGATTAATATTAAATTAATCCGAATTGAATTAAAAGGTTAATTGTGGAATTAATTTAGTTATTATATTGATTATACTCATTAATCAATATTTATGTAAATTATTGATAAATTATTTGTGAGGAATAATTATGTAAATTATATAATTATAAATTATATAAAGTAGTTGAATTAATTAAGGGAGATTAATAATTGTATATATGTACAACATTTAATTTCACATATATGTACATATATATAAAGGGATTAAATTAATTAAGTAATTTTAAATAGTAATTGAATATATTAAATGAATATATTCTATAATTAAATAAATCATTGTAAATGATTTATGAGAGTGAGAAATTTAATTATACAATTATTTGTGTAATATTAATTAAATAATTAAATAAATTATTTAAATAAGAAATTGAGTAAATATATTATTATTTTAATGTATTTTCGGGTAAATGGAATTATTTCCATAATTGATGAGAAATGAATTATTTAATGTAAATGTATTAAATAATTTAATTTATGGCCTAAATAATATATATTAAATTATATATTGTATTTATTTTAATTTCATAATTTATTGTGAAATTGTTTTGAGGTAAAGTAATGTGTATAAATAATATATATAGTTTATATATATTATTATTAGCGAATACACCCTAAAGTTTTAATATCAAAATAATTGATAAGTTGTCATTAATTAAATATTCAATTAAATTGAATATAATGAGTGAATTAAATATAATAAATTAATTAATATGTTTATTAATTAATGTAAATAATGTGAAATATTAATAATAATATTTATTAGTCCATTTAGTAATTTAATACTAATGGGTTGGGGTATTTAATTATTTATTCAATCTAATTATTTATTTAACCATGGATTGAATAATTAATGTGTAAATTATTAAATTAGCCCAACATGGGTCAATTAATAGCCCAAATGAAGAATAATAAAATTTGACAATTTAGTAGCCCAAACAATTTAATAGAAGCCCAATTGGTATTTTAAATTAAAGCCCAATGATTGGCCCACTTGAAAAATACTTAATTTAACTATTATTAATTAAAAAAGTGACTTGGACAATGAATTTGGGACAAGAAAAGAAGAAGTCAGCCGACATGTTGATTGAGGGAGAGAAAATTTGATTTTTCTTGTTTTATTTTAGTTATTATTTATTTATTTTATTAATGGTTACTTGTATTGATTTTTAAAGTACTTGGCACCATCCCTCTTCCACCAACTAAGGCATGGGTTAGTTTTCTTGAGCAAGTATCCAAGTAGAAGCATCATGAATGATAGATATAATTTTTGTATCTAGGATTTTACATGTATACTTGAAATTGTAAGACATTATGCTTCATTTATTCTCCTTCCACTTTTCAAGTTAGAGAGAGAGTTGAGAGAAATAGTTTGTGAGAGAAAATATTTGAGAGCAAGGATAAGGAAGGAGAAGGAGTTCTTGGATCATGAGATCTTCTTTCACAACCTAGTTTGGAAGAAAAATGAAGATAGCCATTAAAATGAGGTAATGGTTATTTTAAATATAGTTTTGTTTTTTTAAATTAAATAAATTATCATGTTAGTATAAACATGTTAATATAGTTAATAATGTGTTGTAGTAATATCTATGTCATGCTTGAGTTTAATAGGCTTGGTTTGTATTTTGGTATATTTTGTATGCTAAAATATGTGTTTAATAGTGTGTAAACAAGTTTTGGAATTAATGTCCAAAAATAATTTTTATAAAATTTAGATTTAATGTTATAATATTATAGAACATTAAATCATGAGAAAAACAAAGTTTGAATCACTTAAAATGGAGTTATACACAAAAAGTTATGATTTGTGGTAGTTTATGTGATGTAAAAATTTTTATAAAAAAATTTTAATATTAAATCATGAAAAATTAAATTTTCATGTTATAAATTGATATTAAGTGATTGGTAAATTTTTTTGGATTTTTAAAGCTTACTTGAAGGTGTATTTTTATTAAAGTGGTGTATTAAAGTTACTGTTCACAATCTGCTTGGAAGAAGAAAAAAACCACTGTCCGCGCAATGCGCGAGCTACTGTTTACCGCCAGACGCGCTATAATACGACGTCGTTTTGGGCGAATGAAAATTTCTTCCGCGCGTTATGCGCGGAAGCCAGTTTCGGTGACATTAAAACGGCGCCGTTTTGGGAATATAGTTTGACGGCGCGCGCAATGCGCGGTAACTGATTTTTCCGGAAATTACGATACTGCCCCTCCGGTCTTTTTCTGCGTAATTACGAAATTGCCCTCGTATCAGTTTTTCGACTTAATTACAGAATTGCCATTCTGGATAATTTTAATTAATTTAAATGTTTAAAAATTAATTTAAAATTATAACAAAAATAATAATAATACAAAAATGATATTTGGGTATTGAATATTATATTTTTCAAATATAATAAGTATTTAGGATTAATATTTAAATGTTGTAAATATTAATCTAGTTAGTTTAATATTATATTTTTTTTAAATATAATAAGTATTTAGGATTAATATTTAAATGTTGTAAATATTAATCTAGTTAGTTTAATATTATATTTTTTTAAATATAATAGGTATTTTGGATTAATATTTAAATGTTGTAAATATTAATCTAGTTAATATTATATCTTCTGAATTTACGATTAAACTAATTATTATTTAATTAATATTAAATAATAAACAAGGATGATAAATTAATTAATTATTATTTAATTACTATTAAATAATAATTAAAGACAACTAAGATTGATTATTTAATTATTTATTATTTGATTAACTTTAAATAATAAATAAATTTAGTAGTTATTATTTATTATTAAATAATAACTAATGATATTTGAGTATTTACTATATAATTTTATTATTATTTAATTAACTTTGAATAATAAATGAATCTAGTTAATTAGTTATTATTTATTATTAAATAATAACTAAAGATATTTGATTATTTTTAATATAATATAATTATTTATTATTTGATTAATTTTAAATAATAAATAAATCTTGTAAGTTATTATTTATTATTAAATAATAACTAAAGGTAGTTAATTACTTACTATTTAATTAATGTTAAATAGTAATTAAATGAAATAAAGAAAGTGTCTTTTAACTCTTTTGTTTAAACAATTATAATAAATTGTTTAATAGTTTAATAAGTGTTTCACACATGAGAAAATTATTTTCTAACTTATTAAATTATTAACCTAATATGATTGAGGGTCTATAAGGTTAATGATATTGTTTTGACTGATGTATATCATGTGTTAGTACTTATGAGTGGTAGATAAGTTCCTTAATGAGCGTTTAGTTGTACAAATACGTTGTACTAATTATTAGACCAACTTTATTAATGTTAGGTCTTTCAAAGCCAGTTAGTTAAAGCTAGACATTTATTGTAGCTGAGCAGACAGGCAAGTTTCCTAACTTCGAACTTTATTTTGTGCAAGTTTCCTAAACCCTACTCATTTTATATTCGAGCAGGATATATTATTTTATTGTTCAAGTTCCTAACTCGAACTCAAGTTATTATGTTTCAAGCATGCTAGTGGTTTAATTCTGTATAATTATTCCACCTCTTTAAATTGTTGATTCACACATAGTGCATGTTGCATGTGTTCATCAGGTATGAAAGGCTGATCACCTTCATTACCATAAGGTTCAGTTAAATTTGTTCATGGTCATTATTGACACTCAACATTTCTTGATTCAGTCATTCAATTATTGAAATTATGATTCGTACTCTTTCACAATTATTATATTGTTGAAAATCCGAAAGCTTGTTCTTTCTTTCAATCATGATATATCGTTATTGTATTTAAACTTGCTGAGCAAAGTCGTTGCTCACTCTTGCTATATCATGATAATAAATTTCAGAGTAATACGAATGTCCGAGGAGAGACGGAGACAGAAGCAAAAGACAAGATTATAGTGTTATGCAATATAACTAAATTGTTATATGACGTAAGTAATTTTGTAAACCTTTTTATGAATCTAAAGGTATATATGTAAGTTAAGGTTAGAAACCTTGGGAAATGTTGTAGAATAAACAATTTACGTTTATATATTCCGCATTAGTTATAGAACGTGTATGGAGATGATGTATCGTGACGTACCAACTCTAGGGTTCAAGGAACCCGGATTTGGGGTCGTCACAGGTTGGTATCAGAGCTGATAGGTTATAGTTCTTAGGTAGTAGTACCTTAGGCTATAATCATGGAAAGATAATAAAGACAGTGAAATGATAAACTCAGATAGAGTTTAAAAATGAATATACACAGTTCATAAAGGAGAAAATAAATCTATATAGATACATGGATATATGAAAAGATTCAAAGAAGGATCTTTAAAGAGTGTAATCCAAATAAATGGAATAAGAATCAGGGAACACTTGATTCAAGAATTTAAAAAGAGAAGGATCGTACAGTAAAATGATCAGAGATGAATGATAAGATGATAGAATTAAACGATCTTAGAATAAAGGAGAAATAGTACAGTGAAATCAATTGTGTTATAAGATCACGATGATCATAGTAAAATCATGGAATGACGAATGGTCTGTTAAATGATTAAGAGGTTGTGTTGATAGCATGGTGCTATAACAATGAAGATACTGAAATAGTAACAAGTGGATTCTTGAAGTGTTGAGTGTGATAAGGTATGAATTGACAAAATTCATATCAAGTTAAGAGAAGTTAGAGGTTTGTAGGTTTTTAATTGAGGACTCATATTAGTGGCTGAGTTGTACAATTCCTTGTATGGGCAGGGAATTAGTGCTTGGTTTTAGAATCGCTTAGCTTTCTATATTGATACAGTGGTTGAGTTGAACAGTCCTTTGTATGGGCAGGGGATTTGTTCTTGGTTTAACGACCGCTTAACTTCCTATATTGATTAGTGGCTGAGTTGACCAATTTCTTGTATGAGCAGGAGATTGTGTTTGGTTTGACGACCACTTGGCTTCCTATAATGATAATCAACTGAAACCTGGTGTCGCGCTATTCACTATATGTATGTTGAGAAGGTGATTCTTTTCTCATGTTTATAATGGATAGGTAGAGGATGTTAAGATAAGTTCGTGTTCTGAGAACCGACACGCATGGAAAGTTCGTGACTCATAGTTATGTGGTGGAACCCCTCAGCGAATGGGCGACTTTGGCCTGACTAGGACAAGTTCCTCAAACCATATGATTGTGGTAAGTTGCTGAGCCCAAATATATGGTAAGTTTGATGAACAGTAAGTATGGATAGAGTTAAGTAGTCAGGTTAAGGCTATAATAGATATAGTTATTAAGCTGGAAAAGAATGTGGAGGAAAAATTTGAGGTGTTTTGAGGTTTTAGGATATTCCAAATCTTCTAGCTATGCTAGACTTTGAAATTCTTAAAAATCGTGCCAAATTCGCACTTTTGTGCTTTTGAAAAGACAAATGTATTTTTGAAATCATTAATGCATTTAGTGCAGAGATGATAAACGACGGAGTCATCAATTGCAGAGTAACCTAGTGTTGGATGTATTTTTAAGCCCACTATGGTATGATGTAATATGACAAAGTCAAAATGATTTTTAGTATTTTGAAACGTTTAAAGAAGAGTCTATGCTAATTGTTTCGGCAAGACAAATTGATTTGAAAATATCAAAATGTATTTATAAAATCATCACACGCCATTAAAGCCATGGTGCAGAGATGAAAAGACGGAATCCTCAACGCACTGTTGCAACGGTGCGGTATCATGAAGTCCTATAAATGAATTTTTGTTACTTTAACTAATCTGAAATGATTTTTGAGTCGTAATATACGAACAGTTCAATGATGTGAGTCTATGTCATTTATTTTGACTGGACACTTTTTGGTCAGAAATGACTCAAGTTTTATTTTCCAATCCAACTTATGCTGGAGCGGAATTTTGTAGTAAGTCTGAGGTGAACAACCCCGTAATGGGGGATATGTCAGAGCCATGAATAAAGAACCCGCGAGGGGGCGCCCAACAGTGGTGGCATGCTGATATGGGTTGGTAAATCCAAAGAGTTCGACCCCGTGAGAAGTCGTTGTGCACAACGCAGAAGTACGATAGGCTGATCACCTAGCGTACACCTATGGAATGTTTTCAGTCTTTGTGATTGATAAACACTCTATTTATAAGTATTTACAGAGATAAATACTATTTATTCGGAATTCAGTTAATTCCATGTTCACAGTCTTGATGACTCCTCAGCATAGTATGAAAGTTTTAATGAATATTTTGATTTTCAATTTATTCTTCTGTAAGATATTGATTTTCAATTTATTCTTCTGCAAGATATTCCATTGTTCTGGAATTATGAGTTTAGAAATATGAACTTCCTAGAAAAGGGTGGTCATAGAATTTGATGAGTAAAGAGTTATACTCAGAGATGAAAATTGGTAGAAATGTGTATGAGATAATTTCGGGGACGAAATTTTTAGAAGAAGGGGTGAATGTAATATCCCGGATATTTAAATGAATTAGAAATAAAATATTTAATATTTAATAAAGGTTGGAGTTTGATAACCTAGTAGTGATAGATAAATAGAGGTCCAAATTAAATTTAACGGACTAACTTAGATATGGTGATATCAAAATTTTTGATAAGTTAGCAAGTAAAGTGATAATTCAATAAACTTGACTAACAGCAAATCTAATTAAATTAAGAGAATTAATTAGTGGAGTTATGTAATTATGCGACGTGGTTGCGTGTAAATTAAATATGTATTTATATGAATATATATATATGCGTGCATATTTAGTAACATAATTTAATGGTTAATTAAATTGTGATAAATAGATAGATTAATATTAAATTAATCCGAATTGAATTAAAAGGTTAATTGTGGAATTAATTTAGTTATTATATTGATTATACTCATTAATCAATATTTATGTAAATTATTGATAAATTATTTGTGAGGAATAATTATGTAAATTATATAATTATAAATTATATAAAGTAGTTGAATTAATTAAGGGAGATTAATAATTGTATATATGTACAACATTTAATTTCACATATATGTACATATATATAAAGGGATTAAATTAATTAAGTAATTTTAAATAGTAATTGAATATATTAAATGAATATATTCTATAATTAAATAAATCATTGTAAATGATTTATGAGAGTGAGAAATTTAATTATACAATTATTTGTGTAATATTAATTAAATAATTAAATAAATTATTTAAATAAGAAATTGAGTAAATATATTATTATTTTAATGTATTTTCGGGTAAATGGAATTATTTCCATAATTGATGAGAAATGAATTATTTAATGTAAATGTATTAAATAATTTAATTTATGGCCTAAATAATATATATTAAATTATATATTGTATTTATTTTAATTTCATAATTTATTGTGAAATTGTTTTGAGGTAAAGTAATGTGTATAAATAATATATATAGTTTATATATATTATTATTAGCGAATACACCCTAAAGTTTTAATATCAAAATAATTGATAAGTTGTCATTAATTAAATATTCAATTAAATTGAATATAATGAGTGAATTAAATATAATAAATTAATTAATATGTTTATTAATTAATGTAAATAATGTGAAATATTAATAATAATATTTATTAGTCCATTTAGTAATTTAATACTAATGGGTTGGGGTATTTAATTATTTATTCAATCTAATTATTTATTTAACCATGGATTGAATAATTAATGTGTAAATTATTAAATTAGCCCAACATGGGTCAATTAATAGCCCAAATGAAGAATAATAAAATTTGACAATTTAGTAGCCCAAACAATTTAATAGAAGCCCAATTGGTATTTTAAATTAAAGCCCAATGATTGGCCCACTTGAAAAATACTTAATTTAACTATTATTAATTAAAAAAGTGACTTGGACAATGAATTTGGGACAAGAAAAGAAGAAGTCAGCCGACATGTTGATTGAGGGAGAGAAAATTTGATTTTTCTTGTTTTATTTTAGTTATTATTTATTTATTTTATTAATGGTTACTTGTATTGATTTTTAAAGTACTTGGCACCATCCCTCTTCCACCAACTAAGGCATGGGTTAGTTTTCTTGAGCAAGTATCCAAGTAGAAGCATCATGAATGATAGATATAATTTTTGTATCTAGGATTTTACATGTATACTTGAAATTGTAAGACATTATGCTTCATTTATTCTCCTTCCACTTTTCAAGTTAGAGAGAGAGTTGAGAGAAATAGTTTGTGAGAGAAAATATTTGAGAGCAAGGATAAGGAAGGAGAAGGAGTTCTTGGATCATGAGATCTTCTTTCACAACCTAGTTTGGAAGAAAAATGAAGATAGCCATTAAAATGAGGTAATGGTTATTTTAAATATAGTTTTGTTTTTTTAAATTAAATAAATTATCATGTTAGTATAAACATGTTAATATAGTTAATAATGTGTTGTAGTAATATCTATGTCATGCTTGAGTTTAATAGGCTTGGTTTGTATTTTGGTATATTTTGTATGCTAAAATATGTGTTTAATAGTGTGTAAACAAGTTTTGGAATTAATGTCCAAAAATAATTTTTATAAAATTTAGATTTAATGTTATAATATTATAGAACATTAAATCATGAGAAAAACAAAGTTTGAATCACTTAAAATGGAGTTATACACAAAAAGTTATGATTTGTGGTAGTTTATGTGATGTAAAAATTTTTATAAAAAAATTTTAATATTAAATCATGAAAAATTAAATTTTCATGTTATAAATTGATATTAAGTGATTGGTAAATTTTTTTGGATTTTTAAAGCTTACTTGAAGGTGTATTTTTATTAAAGTGGTGTATTAAAGTTACTGTTCACAATCTGCTTGGAAGAAGAAAAAAACCACTGTCCGCGCAATGCGCGAGCTACTGTTTACCGCCAGACGCGCTATAATACGACGTCGTTTTGGGCGAATGAAAATTTCTTCCGCGCGTTATGCGCGGAAGCCAGTTTCGGTGACATTAAAACGGCGCCGTTTTGGGAATATAGTTTGACGGCGCGCGCAATGCGCGGTAACTGATTTTTTCCGGAAATTACGATACTGCCCCTCCGGTCTTTTTCTGCGTAATTACGAAATTGCCCTCGTATCAGTTTTTCGACTTAATTACAGAATTGCCATTCTGGATAATTTTAATTAATTTAAATGTTTAAAAATTAATTTAAAATTATAACAAAAATAATAATAATACAAAAATGATATTTGGGTATTGAATATTATATTTTTCAAATATAATAAGTATTTAGGATTAATATTTAAATGTTGTAAATATTAATCTAGTTAGTTTAATATTATATTTTTTTTAAATATAATAAGTATTTAGGATTAATATTTAAATGTTGTAAATATTAATCTAGTTAGTTTAATATTATATTTTTTTAAATATAATAGGTATTTTGGATTAATATTTAAATGTTGTAAATATTAATCTAGTTAATATTATATCTTCTGAATTTACGATTAAACTAATTATTATTTAATTAATATTAAATAATAAACAAGGATGATAAATTAATTAATTATTATTTAATTACTATTAAATAATAATTAAAGACAACTAAGATTGATTATTTAATTATTTATTATTTGATTAACTTTAAATAATAAATAAATTTAGTAGTTATTATTTATTATTAAATAATAACTAATGATATTTGAGTATTTACTATATAATTTTATTATTATTTAATTAACTTTGAATAATAAATGAATCTAGTTAATTAGTTATTATTTATTATTAAATAATAACTAAAGATATTTGATTATTTTTAATATAATATAATTATTTATTATTTGATTAATTTTAAATAATAAATAAATCTTGTAAGTTATTATTTATTATTAAATAATAACTAAAGGTAGTTAATTACTTACTATTTAATTAATGTTAAATAGTAATTAAATGAAATAAAGAAAGTGTCTTTTAACTCTTTTGTTTAAACAATTATAATAAATTGTTTAATAGTTTAATAAGTGTTTCACACATGAGAAAATTATTTTCTAACTTATTAAATTATTAACCTAATATGATTGAGGGTCTATAAGGTTAATGATATTGTTTTGACTGATGTATATCATGTGTTAGTACTTATGAGTGGTAGATAAGTTCCTTAATGAGCGTTTAGTTGTACAAATACGTTGTACTAATTATTAGACCAACTTTATTAATGTTAGGTCTTTCAAAGCCAGTTAGTTAAAGCTAGACATTTATTGTAGCTGAGCAGACAGGCAAGTTTCCTAACTTCGAACTTTATTTTGTGCAAGTTTCCTAAACCCTACTCATTTTATATTCGAGCAGGATATATTATTTTATTGTTCAAGTTCCTAACTCGAACTCAAGTTATTATGTTTCAAGCATGCTAGTGGTTTAATTCTGTATAATTATTCCACCTCTTTAAATTGTTGATTCACACATAGTGCATGTTGCATGTGTTCATCAGGTATGAAAGGCTGATCACCTTCATTACCATAAGGTTCAGTTAAATTTGTTCATGGTCATTATTGACACTCAACATTTCTTGATTCAGTCATTCAATTATTGAAATTATGATTCGTACTCTTTCACAATTATTATATTGTTGAAAATCCGAAAGCTTGTTCTTTCTTTCAATCATGATATATCGTTATTGTATTTAAACTTGCTGAGCAAAGTCGTTGCTCACTCTTGCTATATCATGATAATAAATTTCAGAGTAATACGAATGTCCGAGGAGAGACGGAGACAGAAGCAAAAGACAAGATTATAGTGTTATGCAATATAACTAAATTGTTATATGACGTAAGTAATTTTGTAAACCTTTTTATGAATCTAAAGGTATATATGTAAGTTAAGGTTAGAAACCTTGGGAAATGTTGTAGAATAAACAATTTACGTTTATATATTCCGCATTAGTTATAGAACGTGTATGAAGATGATGTATAGTGATGAACCAGGTCCAGGGTTAAAGGAACCCGGATTTGGGGTCGTCACAGGTCCAACCACCTTACCAAAAACAGACATACAAAACACTAGCATTGTTCTTAATTACAAAATGCAAATAGAAATCATGATTCAGAAGATAAACTTTTCATAACCTTCTTCAGGACTCTTTGATCGATGATCTTTTCCAGCTTCTTTTGGTTCTAAAGTTTTTCTTTATCATTATTTCTACCTCTTATATATTTGATTTCAGTATGGCCTGCACTCGTTTGTTTGGATGAGCATCGATAGAGATTTCCAATTCCTTGTAGATCCTGGTTTCATATTCTGCGAATGCCCCCTACCACATTGCGATAAAAACTAAACTTTAGAAAGGAACATTAAATAAATGGAAAACTACTTAGATTACATAATTAATACGAAATAACAAGCAAATATCTCCTAAAAGAATAATGAAGGGAGCTAATTACATAGTCATGGACTTTTCTAGGCATGTTGAGGTTTATTTGCTCAAATTTTAATGAATGATCCTCTAATTAATGTGCAGCAATTATCAGTTTTTCATGGAAATATATTAAAAACAAACCTTAATATCAAGTTCATTATAGAGAGCTTTTACGGTTGCAACATCTGCAGGATCTTCCTTCCCATAGTGTTCCTACAGGCAGAGGGAAAAAAAAATAGCAGCCAAGAACATTTGAATTCAAGAAAAAAACAATTGTGAAAGAGACCCTCTTACACATATAACAATTTCTTCTGTTCTTCATTGCAACGTTCCAATGCTTTAACAAGCAGCCAAGAACACTTGAATCTTCGATATCTGTTCCCACCTAATGATTCAAAATTAGAGTAAGTGAAAATTTTCAGGCAGTGTGAAGATGTGAAAATCAAGGCCCGGGAATCACTAATGCATAGTTCAACTTCAGACAAACATGACTTTTGATTGAGGAAAGAGCTAGAAAAAGTGCGATAACAATTAGTATAGCTCTTTTCAAATTATAGGATGTATTATTAAATCAAGCTAGCCCATTTGATGTTTTAGTTTAGATCAAAATCCACGTTCTAGTAGATTGTTTATTTTTTTCTTCTACTTAATTCTTTCAGATACATGCCTATCTATTGCATGTCACTAGTTAAGAAATATGGCCATTCGATATTAATTAAACAACACCAAGCAGAATCTCGCTCACCTTACCGATCCCTCTGGTTCACCAAACTTGTCCTTTTACATGTAACATTATTTTTCTACCAAGCTAAAGGGCAAAAACGTCCTCAAACAAAATAAATAAATAAAACATTAAAGTTAAGATCTTAATATTAACAGCTACTTATTATATTAAAACATAATAACACATATTTTAGCCAAACAGAAAACTTGTATTTATTTAGTACAGTAAGTAATTAACATCTTTTCAAGCAATTCAAAAGATAATTGCACCAACATCTTTTCCTTGTAGGGATTGTTTGGGTTGGGGAATAGAGTGTAGGAATATTGATCAGTCATCTTACCTGGACAGTTTATGGATTTTAGATTAAAAGAAAAAAGAAGCATTGTTACTGATTATTAGTTTGAGGTGAGACAAAGTCTCTCAATGAATCAACAAAACTACTATAATCTGCAGTTTCTTTGGTAAGTAATTGCGCGAGAGGTATGTGCACTTAACAATTGAACACAACATTAATTAATTAAAACCGCAAACTTTTTTTTTATCCTTTGATTTGCCTCTCTCTGCCTCTCTCTCACACAGAAGCACATAATATATATATATATATATATATATATATATATATATATATATATATATATATATATATATATATATGAGACATGATCTATAACAAATACTTGTTATTTGTTATGGATCATAAATGAATAAACACAATTTATATTGTACAAAACAAGAAACAATGGTCAAGATTAGAAGTTAAAAATGAATGTCCACTACTATGAGTAGCGGATATCCATTAGAAAACCAAATCTTAAATCTTAGTTAATAAATCCTAAACATTAGTTAATAAATTCCAAACCTTGGTTAATAAACTCTTAACCCTATTTAATAAACCATAGTATATAAACCCTAAACCCTAGTTAATAAATTTTAAATCCTTATTAATAAAGCAAAACTTTTATTTTGATACAAAATACAGTGATTTAAGTAAATTTTAAATGTATATAAAAAAACAGTATTTACAGACTATATAACACTGTTTGTTTGTATGCATTTAAATTGTACAATTCTATAAAAAAAATTAGTTCCAAAAATTAAACTTATTTTTTAAAAATTATTTAAAAAAATAAAAAATTAACCGGACGCTAAACCAATCCCCATTTCCCTATCCCCTAGACTTTTTCAACAAAAAAAGGATCTCAAATGCATTAACATATGAGATATTTCAAAGACGCAAGAATGAACATGCATTTTATATACATAGGGGGGTGATTTACAGTGACCCTATTTTCAGTCGATTAATCTCTTATCATCCATCCAAACAACTAGCAGGTAAGATTAAAACAGAACTTGAAGTATCCGTAAATATTTGTTGTGGATACAAATTGCACCTGAAATTACCTTAATGCCACTGTTCATGAAATTCCGCAAATACTATTCACATGTATTTGTTGTGACCGTCTCTCGAATAAATGCAGTACCAGCGAGTAATCAATTCAGCAATTTATCATGATGTTAGTTTAGACCTGGTACATAGCGTTATGGCCCATCATTTATGGTTCATCAATAAATTTGCATATTCATCAAATATTCAATGTGAAAAAGCGGTTCTCGGGACTCTCTGGAATAAATGCAGTACCAGCAACAATAGTGTATTAATGAATTCAGTAAATTATCATGTTTTTAATTGAGATCTGATACATAGCGTTATGGCCCATCATTTATGGTTCATCAATAAATTTGCATATTCATCGTATTTTCAATCAGAAAAAGCGGATCATTATGTATTCATTTGCATGTAGTGTCATTGTAACAATCCTCTAAAGTCTTTCACATATTAATAGAGTGAACAAGGTGGATCAGTGAACCAACTGAAGTTAGTGGTGCAGCAAATGCAGCTGGTGCAGCAAGAGGAGTTAATGGTGTAGCAAATGGAATTGCATGTGTTATTCATGTGGGAAATGTATCAAAGGATGCAGCACCAGTCATAGTGCTGAGGAGCAAAATATCAAATGCACTCTCACTAACAGCAACCAAGTATACACAGAAACAAGATAAGCAGCAGCATGATGCAGATGATAAGCAGGGTAGTTTAGCTTAAACAACTGAATGTTAACTGTGGTTAACATTACATTTAGCAGAAAATTAATCGTGGTAGAGAGTGTATGGTTCTAATTAGTTATTTCATTGACTCTTAGTATTTATACTAATACAATTGAAGTAACTAACTAGAACCATACACTCTCTACCAACGATTGTGGATCACTCTCTCTCTCTCTCTCTCTCTCTCTCTCTCTCTCTCTCTCTATATATATATATATATATATATATATATATATAATTTTAATAGGTAAATTTAATTGGAGATGGAGAAGTTGATTGAAAATTTCAAGTACTTAAAAGTTGCAAGTAAGGCAGAAGTAACGAAGGAACTGAAAAAGTCTACATTCTTGGAGATTGAACGGGTCTGTCTGTTCGATCCTTCCTACTTTCTCCTGAACTTAGTTGTTCCAAATTTTCTTCTTCTTTAATTAATTTGGTACTCATGTAATATATATATATATATATATATATATATATATATATATATATAGATAGAGAGAGAGAGAGAGAGAGAGAGAGAGAGAGAGAGAGTTTGATCTTAGATTTCAGTGGAACTTTCCAGTCCCCAAACAGAGAAAACATAAGTTAAATTTCCAGGAACAATTGCTATTCGATCAGACACATCACATCACATGCAGGCAGGCCTATTCAAGTCATGAAAAGTGTCCACCCAACGAATTCATCATCTTATGTAGTAATAGACATATACATACATTCATATATAAACAAGTAATAACGTTCCGTTAAGCTATTTGACAAACTAATCTAAAATTTATAATTTAAAATTTAGTTAATGAATTTTAAAGACTAAATTGACGAAAAATAAATTTTAGTGACGATTTTGACATTTGGGAACAACTTGAAATGATAGAAGTGTCATTTAACCTTTTGATAACTAGTCTACTTATATATGGTGAAATTTCAATTATTTAACATTTAACATATTATTTTGTATTTATTTTCTTATAATCATAGCATTACTTTGAGATATTGTGTGTGCATATGCGTTATACCGACACTTCGATTCTCTCCCAACAATTCTTGCGTTCAGTCTACATCGAAATTGTTAAAAATTACCTTTAGTAATATACTTTTTTGTAATCTCACTAAATCTCTCTCTACTTGACATTCGAGATGAGGGGCATAAAAAAAAAATTTAAATTGAGCATAAAAGGCCGATATACGAACTATTTGATTATTATTTATTGCCGGATCATTTTGTCGAATCTCTGGGCATGGGTAGATAAAAAGGAATAAAGAAATGAAATACTAATATATGGAAAACCATATTATAGGGTAAAAGATTATTTTCAAAATGTTAAAAAGGATAAGGGTTCAATACACGTTGGACAGAATGGTGTCATAAGATGAAACATTTTTATCGCATATTTCTTGAAAAAGAGATGATTATTATAAAACTAGTTGGCCAATAATTTTAGAAGAATTAATTACAAACCCAATTTCAAATTTTCATATATCTCACACTAAATGAATTTTAAATGACTAAGTTTAAGATTTCTAAAAAGTATTTTGCACCCAAAAAGTTTTATTGATAAGGGTTCTTGCATGTGAATTAAACCGCCTTTTGTCCGCCTTACCTGCATGCACTAGTGGTGACTACGAGCCTCCTCTTAAAATAACACAAGAGATAATAACTCATTTCTAGCTAGCGGCATTATAAAAAATAAAAATAGGAGATCAGTATTTTTAATATTTTCACATGATTTCTTTTCACATGAATATGTGATTCACTTTATTCTTATATGAAAGAAAATTATGTAAAAATATCAAAAATACATATGAGTTAGTTACTTAAACTTTTATATAAATTGGTTACTCAATTAACATGGTATATTGGGTTCAAATCTTCCACGTTGTCTTTATAATTAATTTAATAGTGTAAATGTACTTTAATTTATCATTTTCTCTATAAAGTTGCATTTGAGGGGGAGTATTAACATAATATACATTATTAGGGCATCTTTCTAATACCTTAACATTCTAGATCCTTCATCTGGTTTTTGATTTTCCAACAAAAATACATAATATGCAATAATTATCTTCTTAGAGATCTAATTACAAAAATAATTACTTTGGACTTTTTCTAATTTCACGGTCTTTCAAGTCGTGATGCAGTTTAATTAGCACGTCAATTTCTTGAAATTAGAAATTTAATTTTCAACATCATGCAATTTAATTTGTATACTTTTCAAAGTAATAAAAATCCCTGTCATACTTCGGCTTTAAGTTCATCATCATTTTTCTTCCCCATTTCATTTCTTCTAGCTATATATTGAGATTAGCTAGAAAACCACCTCATGCCACAAATAATGGTGATGGGATCTGGTGTTTTTCTTTTGCTCATCTCTCAAATTCTCCTACATCTCATCGGTTTAACAATTTCCCAGCCTATTTTTCCAGGCTATTGGTGCACAAATATAGGCAATGAAACAAGTAGCAATATTTACGGATCAAATCTCAATACTTTATTCTCCTCCATCTCCTCTAATATCAGCCAACAAGGTTTCTTCATCTCCTCTGCTGGCCAAAACTCCGATCAAGGCTACGCTATCGCGCTTGTAGAGGCGACCTTAAGCCAGATTTGTGTCGTAGTTGTTTAAACGACTCGACAAGTAAACTGAGAGAGCTTTGTCCCACACACAAGGAGGCAATTGGCTGGTATGACAATTGTATGTTAAGCTACTCCGTACTCGAATCGCTCTTATACTCCAAGACGTGGACACTCGACCTGCGGTATAGGTAAAGCTATTAATGATCGAGTAACAATTTATTGTCATCACCGTCCTATTAATTATGTCCCAACTTTCACTTTCAAATTTAAGAGGGTAGCCCAGCCTCAACGGCTTACTCATAATATATTAACTACTAATAGTTAATATATTTATGATATATATTTTTATCTATTCTACAAAAAGTGTTTCATTTGTCAAAAAAATAAAGAGCATTATTATTACTTTTTTTGGTTTGAAGTAAAAAATAAATCCTCTCAATGAATAATCGACAAAGCACTTAACAATTGAACCGTGTACTTAACAAATTGAACACAACAATATTAAAACCTAACCTTTGTTTTCCTCATTTGATTTGTCTTATATATATATATAGGATAATAATCTATAGTATGTATTTGATATGAATAAAAAATGGGCATACACCATCTCTATCATTCAATATAAGAACCAACGGCCAAGATTAGAATTGAAAAATTCATGTTCGCTATTATTAGTAGCGGACGACGGGTTACTGGTACTATTTTCAACGACATCCGCTATTATTAGTATGTAGTGGACGTAATCCATCGTTCGTTACTAATAATAGCAGAAGTGATTTTTTCAATTATAATCTCAGTCGTTAGTTTTTACATTGAATGATAGAGATGATGTATGTCCATTTTTAATTTATATATAACAAATAGATGTTATGCCCCATATACACACAAACACACACACACACACATATGTGTGTATGTATGTATGTATGTATGTATGTGTGTATGTATATATATACATATTATGTTTGTATATTATTTTATGATTTATTGGGTGTTTGAGGTGTTGAGTTTAGGTTGTTTAGGGTTCAAATGCAACCTCATCCTTTTCAGTGTTGCGTTTGGGTTTGACAAGTTGTTTATGTGAAACAAACAATAATCTCTGATGCATTAATATGTAGATATCCCGAATACGCCAACCCAACCAAACATGCAATATATATTTTATGACTTATTGGGTGTTTGACTGTTTGAGGCGTTGAGTTTATAGATTGTTTAGGGTTCAAATGCAACCTCATCCATTTCAGTGTTGTGTTTGGGTTTGACAAGTTGTTTATGTGAAACAAACAACAATCTCTGATGCATTAACAAGTAGATATCCCGAATACGCCTACGCAACCAAACATGCAATATATATATATATATATATATATATATATATATATATATAGAGAGAGAGAGAGAGAGAGAGAGTTCGGTTCAAAAACATTACTTTTAAATAACATGCATCTTTTAAATAACATATATATATATATATATATATATATATATATATATATATATATATATATATTTGTACAAATGTATTATCTTAATATTAAATTTTAGTAGGTAAATTTTTAAAATCCCTCAACTGTATTTTTGGACTCTTTAGCAAACTTTTGAAGATCATTTATAGTTTGCATGAATTTTTTGTGTGCTCAAATCCCAAATGCACACACACATAGCATGTGTACATAATAATTCAACTCTAACGTCGCCCACCACCTCATTCACGTCACTCCTAATCCTATGTTTTATATCATTAATAATCCAACTCTAATTTCACCCACCACCACCAAATTCACGTGTATATATATACATATATCCGTCTCTCATTTCCATGCATTAATTCATCATTTCTTCTCTTCCTCTTTTTTTTCACTCTTAATTAATTCTTGAAGGTTTGCTGTTTAGATAATATCGTTTTTAATTGGAGATGGAGAAATTAATTGAAGATTTTAAGGACTTAAAAGTAGCAAATAAGGCAGAAGTAACAAAGGAAGTGAAGAAGTCATCATTCTTGGAGGTTTACACAATCTTGAAATCTGAGCTCCTTCAGGACCCTCTTGTCCAATTCACCAAGGAATCCCGACAATGGGTTGAACGGGTCTGTCTCTCCGATCCTTCCTACTTTCTCCTTACCTTAATTGTTCCAACATTTTCTTCTTTAATTAATTTGTTACTCATGTAATAGATACGTGACCACATCCACAACAACCGATTGCTAACCAAAATACGCGGGGGGGGGGGGTGTGAAGCATTTTTGCTGTGGGAGTCCCTGCCGCTGGAGCCGCCGCTAGAGGCTCCAGCGGCAGGACAAAAAAAATTTTCAAAGCTGCCGCTAGAGCCTATAGCGGAAACTTAGATTTTTTTTTTGTTTTTTTAAGCTAATTTTGAGTTGCTGAAACAATAGTCATAGCAACTGGTTGCTATGAATTAACTCCCTATATATATATATATATAGAGAGAGAGGAATGATCCATAACAAACATTAGATGTATCTATTGTTCCAGCAAATGCATCTGAAACCGTTGAAATAATGATCTAATGGCTTGAAGGAATTCCACCCTGCTACCTAAGTTAACGGGTAGGATAAAAAATAAAATAAAAAATAAAAATTCATCATCAACTTGCTACCTAAGTTAATGGGTAGGATAGTAGAAAAAAATAAAATTTATCCCAACCCGCTACCTTAGTTAGCGGGTAGGATAGAAATAAAAATTAAAAAAAAAGGTTTAATCACCACCTGCTAACTAAGATGGCAGGTGAAAAAAATAAATAAATAAAATTTAATCACTCACCCGCTAACTAAGATACCAAGAAAAAATAAAAATTAATCACTCACCCGCTAACTAAGATTCCGGGTGAAGGATAGAGCAATTAAAAAAAAAAAAATAATCACCCACCCGCTAACTAAGATGTTAGGTGAAATAAATAAAAAATACACAATGGATAAGATAAAAAAAAATAAAAATTACTCACCCGCTAATTAAGATGCCTGGTGGGGGATCAAAAAAAAGAAAAAAAAAACTTACAAAAGTACATACACAAGGGATAAGAGAAAAAAAAAAAAAAAAAAAAAACCCACCCGCTAACTAAGAAAAGCCGGGTGGAGAGAAAAATTAAAAAAAACACATTCACTCAGCATCTTAGTTAGTGGGTGGGTGATTTTTTTATTATTATTTTTCCCCCTTATCCATTGTGTATGTCTTTTGTATGTTTTTTTTATTTGTATTGCTCTATCCTCCACTTAGCATCTTAGTTAGCGGATGGTGGGCGATTAATTAATTAATTTTTTTTAAATTTTTTATTGCTCTATCCTCCACCCGACATCTTAGTTAGTAGGTGGGTGATTATTATTATTTTTTTTAATTTTTTATTCCTATCCTACTTGCTAACTAAGGTAGCGGGTTGGGATAATTTTTTTCTTCTTCTTCTCTCCTATGACCTATCCTACCCGTTCACTTAGGTAACAGGTTGATGAATTTTTATTTTTTTTTGTAATTCTATTCGTTAACTTAGGTAGCGGAGTGAAATTCCTTTAAGCCATTGTATCATTATTTTAATGATTCTAAATACATTTACTTGAACAATAGACACAGTTAATATTTACTATGGATTATTTTTCATATATATATATATATATATATATATATATATATATATATACATATATAAGAGAGAGAGAGAGCGTTTTATTTACTGATATAATGATATATAGAAGCTTACATTGATCAGATGTTTTCTCATGCTCTTTTAGGTACCTATTTATTAAGTTAATTTCATTTTCAAGTTGGGTTATCACTTCTAGTTTCTTTACACACATATATTCACTTCACCTTTAAGTACATTTTTCATATAGATTAAAAAAAATTGAGTAAAGAGAATAAAAAAATTCTAAATTTATTCTTATTTATCCTATAAGAATACATCAAATGTTGCATCCTTTTATATATATATATATATATATATATATATTTTATTTATACTAGTAGATCCTATTAAATGACATACTTGTTCTTTATTTTATGTAACTCAGACTATTCGTTTTTGGACAAAAAAAAATGTATCTAAGGACAAACTTTTGAAAATGAAGGGAGTATATATATATATTCGGGAATTGTAATCTAAGTTAGCATTAACTAAACTTGGTTAAGACTATTAAATAAAACGATTTAGTTTTATATAAAATTAATAATTAATGATTTTTCTTATAAAATCCTAAAATAAAAAATTTAATTCTAAGAAATAAAATTATGTCGTAATTTTAATCAAGTTTGATTAAGGCATTGTTTTAATTAACATTTTTTTCATATATATAGGAGCATAGCGTCTCAAGTTTGCATGGCCTGTGATGTAATCTTTGCATATATGTATAGATCTTCAGGCTACTCAATTTTTTCAGCAAAAAGAAAATGAAGAGGAGGCTAGTTTGTTTTGTTTTGTTTTTTTTTTTTTTTTTTTGGAGTAGCGTTAAGATATTGTTGGGAGAATTATGCAAACACCTGGATTCTCTCATACTCATAGGTCCCATTCAATGTTACTTAAAACTTGTTATGTTTTGTCACGTGGTACGTATACGAGTATACGGTAAATTACATAATTAAAACACAATATGTTAAGATATTTATATACAAATTCTTGTTGTGATGGCCTCAACCCCATTAATCTCTGAAAAAAATGACCCGGAATTCATCAATCTGCACAAATTCATGACGTATCCGCAACGTCATTCACATAACTCAACTCTTCTCGTCTCTCTTATGACTTCTATTACTCCTATGTTTCCTCATGAATTATAAGAAAATACATCCACATGAACAAAACAATTGCTTAGTAAGTATATGCTACTTCATTTACTGAGATTTCGTGAATATTTATCAAAGTTTTACTAAAATCATCTTATTCAAAAAATTCAACATATTTATTGTGAATAACGATACAAGTTTTATACCGTTAATGAATATCATAATTCATTTTCACATACACAACATTTCACATTTTACCGGTTGTTCAACTTGACAAGTTTGTTTCAAGCTGTTCACCAGCCGTGTTTCCACAATATCGAATTGATTTATTCATTTGATATCCAGATCGAACCATCATTGATGGGTCTACCATATAATTTAACTATAAATTATATCCAATCAACAACTACAAAATCATAAAACCACATGAATGAGCCAACTTGCTCGATCTGTACATATCCACATATTCACAAGTTTTAGTGGTCTATTGTACCTGATTTATACGACGTTAAATCTAACTTAATTCAACACAATAACTCAATCACAGTTATGTTCACAACGTATACCGTAAATAGTATAACTTACCTTTAGCATTATAACATCTTTACTCGATTTTCTACTTTCGAATTAGGTCAAATCGGCTCGTTTTGATCAAAACATTAATTCAAAATCCACAATCACATTTTAGTGATATATTAACACTTAAATATTATATCATACTGTAAAAGTATAACCAAACTCTCACGGTTAACTCTCGACAATACTGTTACTCCAATTGGCTAATCAACACACGATCCACAACGTCCTGACACTTTACTAGTCCACTAACCCTTCCAAAGTCTTTAAAATGTTATTTTAGACTTTTCGACTTACATTTTTTGGATTATCCAACAATTTTTTGTTACAAGTGGTATCAAAGATGATGGTTAAAATGAAGATGTTGGACCGCTAGTGGCATGACAATTTGAGTGGGTCACACTTGTAGTTAGGAATACTCTTAAAATCTAAATGTAATAAATCTAAATTTTATAGAATATTTTTAGTTGAATCAACAAGTTAATTGTTTTATAAATATTTTAGTATAAATGTAATGTTTAAACATTTAATACTAAGTTATAATATTGATATTTGTGTAATTATAGTTATACAACAAAGAAAAAATTTCGGTACGTTAAATATAAAATATTAATATATAAAAATACATATTTGGGTATAAAAACACGAATACACGATTTGCTAGTTCTATGAAAATACCCGGTAAGTCTGTTACAATTGCATACGGTGAGTCCCATAATGTGAGAGAGTCTGGGTGTTCCAGAAATAGGTCTCCAAGGCATTATAGATTTGTTTTTTTTTTCTTTAGCTTATTGTTCTTTTATGCAATGGCAACTGTTCTCTTTTTGCTATATACTCACATACAACTATATAATGAAAATAGGATAAATTACAAAATTATCCCCTCATATTTACATTGAATTATAGTATAAATGATAATGTTTAATTTTTGTAGCGTTAGTTAAAGTTTCAATTTCATACAAAACTATACCCTCTAACCAATTTTCACCATAAATGTGACTTTCTATGTGCTGATTTTGAGGACAAACTTGTCCTTTTACATGTAACATTATCTTTCTAACTAGCTAAAGGGCAAAAAAGTCCTCGCATAAAATAAAAAAATAAAACACTAAATTTAATATCTTAAGAATAGCAATAACCTATTATATTAGAACATAATAGCACATATTTTATCCAGAATAGAAAACTTGTATTTATTTAGTACAGTAATTAATTAACATTATTCATTCTATTTGTTTTAATTAAATAATTATTTAAATATAAATAAAACAAATAAATAATCATTACTATTATTTGGTGGTGCTATTAACAAAAAAATTCTCAATATCTTGCTTTAATTTACAACACCAAATTGAAAAGGTCAAGATCTGCAATAGCACTTCCAGCAAGGGATTTCAAAATACAAGCACTCAAGTAAAGGTTTTGAGATTAGAGATTATACCTTCTTTAGTTTCCAATTTAATCAAATCTCAATTTCCTCATTTTGTGTTTTCTTTGTACACATCACAGATGCTGGACTATAACGTGCCTGGAGGTGAGAATTTGCAGATATATATATATATATATATAGTATTATTTCATAAAGAAATTAAAAGTATTACTGATTAGCATCGATTGGAGATCGACTAAATAAAATATATCATTTCCAGGGAAGCTTAACCGGGGACTATCTGTTGTTGATAGCTACCTGGTACTCAAAGGAGGGAAGCATTTAACTGAAGAAGAATTATTCCTTGCAACTGCTCTTGGCTGGTGTATTGAATGGGTACGTAATTAAGTCCATTTTTTGGAGCATCCTTGTGTTATATATATCCTTAAGATTTGTGAAATTTGCAAAATTTTAAATTATATTTTGTTCCATATCTACCCCTATATTGTTTAGTTTAGTACTTGTTCCGTTCTTTTTTAATTGTCTTTAATTTAAGAGGAAAAGTGTACATTTTTATTTGTCGTTAGTACGTAGATTTCAATCAAAGATCAATTATTTACTTAATTCCTTGTATTATCTCCAAAAACGCTAAAAACAAAATTATTTGAGTAAAATATAGTGATACTCCTCTAGATAACCATAATAATACTCACATCCCTTTTAATTTTTTAAGTAATAGTTAGTACCCCTACAAGTTTTTAAGATTGACCAATTAGATAAAGTTAAATATTTATCTTTGAATGTTATCAAATTATAATTCATGAATAATATATAAATTTTCAGTGACAAAATTATCCTATTTTAACACAGTACATGCTTTTAATCAGAGTTTTTGTGTGTGATTAAGATCATCTCATTTAAATTGGTGGTAACTTATAAATAAAAAAATAAAAAATAATTAACTCATATTTTTGGGTGAATGATACAAATATTTAGAATTTTAAATTAAATTATTAATGGAGTTATTCTAATTAGAGTGAATTGGGTGTGTTGATATTTTAATTTTTGGTCTTTAATAGCAAAAATTATTATTTGATTTTAGTTATATATTATGATTGTTATATATTAAATTTATCTTGAGTATATGTCAAAATTAGGGATGTTTATAATTTTGATTACATTTTTAGTATATACTTGGTGTTATTTTTATGGCAATGTTGAATAAAAGAAAATGTAATAATATTTATTAATATCTCTATTTTGTAAAAAGATTTTTTTAGCTAATTTATTTTCTTTTTTTTTAGTAACAACATTTGTCATCTTTACTATAAATAATTATAATTGGGTGCGACTTATGTTTAGTTTAATATCTGAGAAAAATAATTTTTACTAATTTTATATATAAATAATAAGATTCGTTCTTTGACAAGTTTTGTTGTTCTATGTAAATTTTAATATTTATGAAAAACAACTATAATTTTTTTTTGTTTGTTAATTTATACTTTTTATGGGTATTAAGATTTTACTTTTTAGTTACAAAAAATTATGTCTGAATGTATATTAGCTAAATTTTAATCTTTGAGGAATTTTTGTAACAAAAAGTGTGATTTTATTTTTTGGTATTTATGTTATGTTATTTAATGTACAAGTTCATAATTTAATTAATCACATCAAGTTAAATGAAAATAAAAATATACAAATCTATATTTTGTAGGTATATTAAACATTATAATTTGAAGGGTGTTTTAATTGGACATTATATTAAAAATATTTATGAATATTAGTTGGTCAATTACAGTACTAGAGATAGTGAATATTACATATTGTTGACTAGAGAGATACTAACTATTATTTAAAAAACTATAGAGGTGGTGATCAGTGTTAATATGATTATCTATAGGGATATTATCAATGTATTTTACTCATTTTTTTCCTATGTTATCTTTTTAATATTCCAATAACGTATATGATCGACATTTTCTACTGTATATTTTTTAATAAATTTGAGAAGGATAATATTAACAATTTATATCAAGTTGAACTGATTAGGCAAAACATAAATTACATTCTTAATATGTGCTCACTCTTAAAACAGTCACTTAAAATTGAAATCCTAATAGCAAACTTGAAGATACTATATCATTTTATTCTACTATCAAAAGAAATAAGATTGTTTTTGGAATTTGTTTTGCCTAAGGAGACTCTGTGGCATAGATCATAATTTTGCGCCTAATGAATGCATTGTCATTAATTTCATTAAGGATTACTTGCACTTTGATCAGGCTCAGGCAGCTGCTCTAATTCTGGATGATATTATGGATAGCTCTCACATGCGGCGTGGTAGACCTTGTTGGTTCAGAGTGCCAGAGGTTTGCCTGAGAATTAATTAAAGATGATATGAGTTTATAAACATATGCAGTTAATTCTTTCCATTAGTGTATATATATGAGAATTAATATGCATATATATAAATATTTTTGTAGGTCTGTATGATTGCTGTGAATGACGGGATTGTGCTTCGTAACCATGTCCATAGGATTCTCAACATTCACTTCAGAAAAAAGCCTTACTTTGTTGATTTGCTGGGATTGTTTACTGAGGTTTTTGATTACTTGCAAGGACCAAGCTTGGATACACACACACACATACATGAATGTTTAATTGTTTTAATTTTTGTAGGTAGAATACATGACCACTGCAGGCCAAATGATAGATTTGACAACAACACGTGAAGGAAAGAAAAATCTATCTAGCTTTACACTTACACAGTGAGTTCATTCTTAATCAAGCTCAAGCACCATGCATGTCGTAAAACGAAGACTTGTAAGAAAAAAATTATTTGTCCAAAAATGTTAGAAAAATTGTGGTAGCGGTATGATTAATTAATGAACTAAAAATAAAATTAATAGCATATTATAGGAACATAACTTCATGTTACTTTGTAATTTTTTGAAAAAAAAATTATCTATAATTTTGAAATAAAAAATAAAAATATATCTCAAATTTTAAAATGCAGTGCTTAATTTTTTCTCGGTTTGAATCCTATGCAGTTACAACCACATTGCTAAGTACAAGACTTCCTACTACTCATTTTATCTTCCAGTAAGTAATACACTTGGTCTATCAATTAAGCGTGTACAATCATTTTATGTATGATTTTCGTTTTCCTTGACTATTTGCTTATGTATATATTTCATGTATTGTTCACAGGTTGCATCCGCTTTGATTATGATAGGTGAGAATTTGGAACACCACATCAGTCTAAAGCATATTCTGGTTGAAATGGGGACATACTTTCAAGCACAGGTATATAAATAACTCAAAAGTTTCACAGTATGATACCAGTACTCAAATATGTTTAGGTGCAGTTCCACATTCAGCCATGCAACTTGAAAATTTTATATTTACAATGATACATGCCTGCATGCATGGTACTACAATATATATTTTTTTCAGTCATATATATACTCATTAATCGGTTCAAAAATGAGATTTTTGTTTTGACTTTAAATTTTTTTATTTACATGGGTAGGATGATTATTTGGATTGCTTTGGTGAACCAGAGGAGATCGGTAAGGTATGTGAGATTCTGCTTGGTGTTGTTTAATTAATATCGAATTGACAATATTTCTTAACTAGTGACATGCAATAGATAGGCATCATGTCTATGTATTTGAAGGAATATTGAAGTTCTTGTATAGTTGAATTTATATATCAACACAAAAAAAAAAAAAAAAAAGGAAAAACAAAACTAATTGATCAACACGTGGACTTTTTGATTCATGAAGCGAAAGAACAAGAAAAAAGATACCTTTTCACTCCAAAACACCTTGAATTCACAATGTATGAGAGATTTTCAACAAAATTTGACGTAATTTCATTATCTGCCTCCAAAAAAAATATACCTATCGAGAGTATTTTCACAACCTACGCCCTAAAAGAATTAAGTACAAGAAACAAATAAACAATCTACTAGAAAGTGGATTTTGATTTAAACCGACACCGGAGCGGGATAACGATTATCCTCCTACTGGTTAGGTTAAATTCACAGGAAAGAAAACAAGAGATTGGCCTAGAAGAAACATCAACAAATTCTCTAGTACTTAGATTCAATATTATCAAAACCAAAATGTCTACTTCAATTAACCCACAAGCCAAGTTATATCGCTAAAATATCTTGGAGAGCAAGAAAGGAAACCCTATAGGTACTATGTAACAAACTCTGACACTTTCCTAAACAATGCTACGTAGTTAGTCCTACGATCACGTCACATTCCTTACGGCTATAGTACATGAGTACTACCAACTCCTAGAATTATGCCATGTAATAACAGAAAAGAATTTACAAAATCATTATTATGGAAAGGACTCATACCCACGTGCTAAAATAAAAGAAAATAAACCAAGGAAATAAACCAAAAAAATAACTAAGGGTAGTAAGGACGCCCGAAGCCAAGAGTGCCAGATTCAAAGGTATATCCGAAACCGCACTTCTGACAAAGGGGAACCGAAGCCAATATATGTGTCTGACGCCGAAGAAATCCTAAGAACTCTCGAAGTCAGCCGAACTCAGTGCTTGCGCCGATCCTCTATCTCCAGATAATTTAGTGCCATCAAAGCACTATCCGACAAGTTGGTATTATCGGACTCAGTTCTTCCTGCATCATAAGCTAAAACATCAAATGGGCTAACCTTGATTTAATAATACAACCTAGAACTTGAAAAGAGCTTTAATTACTAATTGTTAGCGCTTTTTTTCTAACTCGTTCCTCAATCAAAAGGTACGTCCGTCTGAAGTTGAACTATGCATTGGTGATTTCCGGGCCTTGATTTGCACATCCTCACACTGCCTGAAAGTTCTCACTTACCTTATAATTTTGAATCATCAGGTGGGAACAGATATCGAAGAATTCAAGTGTTCTTGGCTGCTTGTTAAAGCATTGGAACGTTGCAATGAAGAACAGAAGAAATTGTTATATGTAAGAGGGTCTCTTTCACAATTTTTTTTTCTTTAATTCAAATGTTCTTGACTGCTATTTTCCCCCCTCTAACTGTAGGAACACTATGGAAAGGAAGATCCTGCAGATGTTGCAACAGTAAAAGCTCTCTATAGTGAACTTGATATTAAGGTTTGTTTTTAATATATTCCCATGAAAAAATGATAATTGCTGCACATTAATTAGAGGATCATTCATTAAAATTTGAGCAAATAAACCTCAACATGCCTAGAAAAGTCCATGACTATGTAATTAGTTCCCTTCATTATTTTTTTTAGGAGATATTTGCTTGTTATTTCGTATTAATTGTGTAAACTAAGTAGTTTGCCATTTATTTTATGTTCCTTTCTAAATTTTAGTTTTTGTCACAATGTGGTAGGGGGCATTCGAAAAATATGAAACCAGGATCTGCAAGGAATTGGAAATCTCTATCGGTGCTCATCCAAACAAACGAGTGCAAGCCATACTGAAATCCTTCTTGGCTAAAATATATAAGAGGCAGAAATAATGATAAAGAAAAACTTTTGAACCAAAAGAGGCTGGAAAAGATCATTGATCAAAGAAGTCCTGAAGAAGGTTCTGAAAAGTTTATCTAGTCATGATTTCTATTTGCATTTTGTTATTAAGAACAATGCCAGTGTTTTGTTTGTCTGTTTTTGGTATAGTGGTTGGACCGCTATTCTAAACTTGAAGAATATGTGTGCCTTATTGCACATTCGGTTTGAAAAAAAATGTTATTTTGGACTCTTAATTTGTTTAGTTGCAAGCCCCAAGATTAATTATGAGAACTGTGTTGGAGTAATTTGATGGAAAAATTAGATGACAACAATGTGTCTTTATATTTGGGCTGTTGATATTGCCCGAACAACGGTCATGGGATTAAGATCCCCTCCATTAGACTTATTTTTTAATTTATATCTATAATCTATAATTTATAATCAATTATAAAATTAAAAGCACATAGTTGGTTTCATAAATTTTTGATGCAGTCTTTTTCTTTCCTATTCTGATTACTATAAATATTATCCAAATATATAATAAATACAAATTTGAAGTTTAACTTTTTTCTTTCATATGTATATTAGTATAAGTACTATCAGATTTATAACAACTAAATACTACTCAACTTTATAATACTATCTAAATTTAATTACGTATATTATATATTAGAATAACTTTTTAAGTTTTATTTATAAAATTAACATGGGTCTATTTATATTAATTGGGGGCTAATGAAAAATGATCTATTAAGTATATTATATAGTAGATTAAAGTTTTGTTAGTAAAATTAACAACATGGGAATGTAGCTGAAATTTAAATCACAATCAATCAAAAAAAATTATGTCCCCAATAGGAATACACTACAAGAAAAACGGCTATCAACAACTAAATATATCAGTGACCGTCAACATCCATTGTTGATGATACTATTAGTCACTGGTACTAGCGATTGCGGTTCAAATTGGTCGCTATAACTATTAACAACAGAAAAGTCGTCTCTGGTCTATCGCTAATATAGTTTTTCCGCCTAATGTTGGCATTGTCATTGGCCCAAAATATTTTCTTCGACCAGAACTAATCAACGATCACGGATCTGTCGCTAATAATGCCACGTCAATTCAGTAGTAACGACCGCATATCGATCGCTATTAGCAGTCATTGATGCATTAAAATTACTTGGTCTCCCCTGCAGCATCTCATTTGCTAAAGAAAAAAAAAAAAAAAAGGGAGGAGAAAGAGAAAAAAAAGAAGTTGTCACCCACCTTTGCCGCTTATTGTAGCCACTCACCACTGTCGCTGTTGCCACTAACTAAGTCCATCGCCGTCGCCAGACTTCTATGCGCCATTGTAAGTTTTCTCCGTATAAGTTCACAAATGAAACATAAATGCTAACGTATGTTATTTATGTTTAACTTTATTGATGTTAATGTATATTATTAGTATGTATGAATTTATATGATATAAACACACACACACACACATTTGTCATATTTGTAGGAGGCTACATCCTAAGGCCATACTGTGAATTGGTTGGATGTGTACGTGGGCACATGTGATGGTTTGCCTGATGCTCTTTAGATAGCTGTAAGTTTTTATATATGTTATGTTGTTTATATTTTTTTAACGTCATCCTTCACATAATTATGTCTTTTTAATTATTAATTTTTTAACTTGATTGTAGGACACTTACAATCAATTAATGGACGCGCGTTATCCCCTGAAAGTTTGCGCCCTATGATAGATCAGGAGTTGTGGGAGAGAGCATCAGTTGTGAAGAAGAATTTTGTCAAGGGCAGTGACAACGGTTGAGTATTAGTGGTTCTTGCAGCTCTGGTAGCCAATTGATGCATTCATCATACCAGTTGACTCCATATACTACTACCGATTATGTTGCAGCCATATGTAAAGACCATGCCCTTCTTTGTACACTTCAAGCTCATTTGAAGGTTTTGAGTCCCGGTAACTTAGCAGATGCAATAGCGATAGTAGCACACCAGCAAGAGAAGGAACAAGAGCACAATGAGGTAATCTTAGTAATTAGTACAATCAAATCAATCAATAATTTATTGAACATGTTGTTTTCTTCTTTTGATAGAGGAATTAAACGATGATGCATAAGGAGCTGTCTAGGATAGAGTTTGTCTTTTTATTTTTCTTTTGTTTTGTACCATATACATTAGGATATTTATTTTGATATACATTAGGATATTTATTTTGATATTTATATGTATAAGACATATTTAATTTGTCTCAAATTGGTTATTTAGTTGAATTGAGATTAGTTTGTATATATTTGTTATGCTATGTGTTGAGATATGATACAGGTGTAAAATATTTTTGAAAAATCCACAAAATAGGAAAAATATTTTTTTTAAATCATTAGCGACCGAAATCGGTAGCTAATAACCATCAGCAACTGAGTATTAGCGACTGAAATTGGTAGATAATACTATTAGTGATTGATTTTAACAGCGACAAATTCGGTCGCTGATGTCTGTTGCTGACAAGTGGCACTACATGTCTTGATCGTTGACTCAGATTAGGGACAGCTTTTGTCGCTAATGTTGGTCACTGATACGTCGGTCAATAATGTCGGTCGCTACCTCCAACCGAAATTAGCGACCAAAATCAACCGCCATACTGTATCAGCTACCAAAATCGATCGCTGATAAGCGGTTGTAATTAAACTTTTTCCTTGTAGTTAATGATAGTAACTAAAAAGTTTTATTTTTAATTAAACCAATTTTTTTACAAAATTTTCTTCTTCTTTTTAACACGACTATCAGAAATGTAACGTCCCCAAATTAGGCCTACACCACCCAATCTGAGTCGCCAAAAATACAAACAACAACTATTACAATATAGTACTCAAATAATGCATAACTAAGTATTCACTATTATTGTCACGCTATTTTATAACATGCAAAGACTACTACAGCTATCATTCGGACCTTCACTATATTCCCCGATTAGTCCCAGCAACTCTCTCATCTCTTGTTGAAGAACAATGGAATAAAAAGGGTGAGTTCAAATAGCCCAATAAAGAATATCATAACTAAGATAACGATGAGTAAATTATTAGTAGCTTTCAACAGTTGAGTTCTTGATAAAATATAATAAACAAGTTTTAGATCAATAATAATAGCGAAATGAGTAATCTATTACGAGAATAATGTAGATCATGATGTCTACTATTTTCTCAAATTTAAAAATTCACCATCAATCTTTTATCATCTGTAACACCAATGGTCATGACCATACCAAACAATAGTTCTTCTTTGCCCCAAGCCAAAAAGAACTTTCATCACGTACCCTAAAAGACACTCAACAATTATATCGTATTTGTCCTAAACCAAAGACATTCATCAATCATATCATCTGTGCACCCAGGCCACAGATATGCATAATCATTTGATTCTTGATGAATAGAACTAATAATAGTGATATAAATAATGAACAAAAGAAAGAGAATATAGGATCAACAATAGAGATTAGAGGTTTACAAAGTTTACTTTGTCCAGAGTCAAATAATATCCAAATTGTCAACATGATGTAAAGTCAAATTCAAGAATAATATTCAAGATTCATAGTTCGAAAATAACGGTTAAAATTAAATAAAAAGGTTCAGGTAAAATGATATTTAGATGAAGCACAAACTATTGATCATTTCATAAATTTTTACTAAACAATACTTACTTACTTACTATAGTAAGTTTAAAAGAATGAAAAAAAATAACATTCCTTACCTTAACACGTGAATGGATACTGTTTTTTATAAAGTTGATCAACCTATATATATATATATATAATCTAATTAGTAACTACCACATATAAATTTTATGGTATATATCAATTCGTATGAAATCATCAAAAAGTGATTTGATAGTAAAAATTTGTGTAGTGTACAGAATAAAGTATAATAATCTTTTAAATAGTTTTTGAAAATAATATTTCAAAAAAGTATTCAAGAGAATGTTTTTCAAAATGAATCTTTTAAAGGAAGATTTTCAAACATCTTATGATGTGTGTGAGTGTTTATATAACTTTTATAAAAAAAATTACTTGAACAATATTTGTACTCTTACAGATCTTTACAAATACTCATGATAGCTTAAGCACACTCAGAGAGAACTTACATAAAGTAATATTTAGAGAGTGAAAGAAATAATAAGCAAGGAAATTATGAAAAATCCTCAAGTTAAGGTCTCTACTTATAGCCAAAAATCTTATCATAATCCAACATTTCATAATTTAATCTGAACCGTATATTTCAAGATAATATTTAATTCGTACCACACATTTTACCTTTTAAGATGTCTCTAATCTAAATCATTCATTCAAAGTTCATATTTGATCCATAACGTTCATTTTATATTTTCATAACAAAACAAATAACTATTTATATAAAATAAATAACTTTATATACAAAGTAATTAACTTTATATAAATCAATTAAATTCACATAATTTATATAAAGCAAATAACTTTATATAATTTACTATAATATAACAAATAACTTTATAAATTCAATTATTCAACAATAATTTACAATTATTCCTACATTTTTCATTATTCACAATTACTCATTATTATAACCAATTGCTGTAAATACATTGAAGTTAGCTTTCTGAGTTAGAAACACATAATACTAGCAACCAAGCTGTTACTAAGAAAGATGGGGCCTTCCGTTAATACGACGTGCAATTAAATAACCTCTTTGTTAGAACTTTCTAAACATTACCAGTAATGTTAATCAATAATAAAGATATACCAAAATACCAACTAACAATGAAATTAAATCAACATCACAATAGTGATAACAATAATGCAAAAAAATAAATAAAAGAAAGAACACGATACTGTATAATAATAATTATTGATTCCATAATGTGAAATACTGTGCAATGATAATTATTAATGAAATACTGTACAATAGCCTCTTTATCAGTTCAATAATATAAAACACTGTGCAATACTATGTGCTACTATGCATTACCATGTGTTACTGTGGAATACCGTGTGTTACTGTTCTTTTATCACCGGATAATTTTAACAGTTAAAAGTGATAGTACCGTTGACCTTTTTTATTTCAAAAAGTTACGGCTGTCGTTTTTTAGATTCGACAATATTTTGTTGTGGAGTCCACCAATGATTAGTTATTTCGGCGCCGTCGTACAAGTCGAATATTCCCCGACAGATCAAATATTTTCCAACAGAACGAATATTCCCCGACATAAAATAATTTGCACAAAACATCCTTATCTCTAACTTTTATCAATATAACACCTTACTGTTTCAGAATAATATATAATTTTTTTTTAATTATATTTCATAAAAGTTAGGGTCTTACAAGAAATATTCTCATCTCTAATAGGAATAGGAAAAAGGAAGATCCTTTTTATAAAACTGCAATCAATCATTTAATTTTTCTTCCATTACTTCCACTTAATCATCATATAATTTTTTTAATACATTTTTTTTTATAATTTAATAGTTAACATAAAAAATCATTATTCATATCGTCTATGCTTCGCACAAGATTAGTGAGCTTGTAAAATTAAAAGTACAAATTTGGTTTAATAAAAAAAATAGTATTTTTTTTCTATTCAAATTAGTATAAGTATTATCAAAATTTGAAACAATTAAATACTTTCCAAATTTGTAAAGAGTTCAAAGAAAGAAATCTAACTTATTTAGGATAAAGGAAAATGTCTTTTATTTTTATATTTCTAATAGAAAAATAATCTTTCAAAAGAATTTTTATTTTTATATCTATCAATTTTATTATAAACTTTTTCTATCACAATTTTATGTAAGATAATATATTTTAACAAATTTTATATAAGATAATTTTATTAAGATATCAAAAAAATCGATCTCTTAATAAATCATGTGATTTGGTTATATTAGTATAAGTCCTGAATTTTATTATTAAATTAATATTCTATAAATTAAATTTATTAAAACTTAAAATTTTATCAAATTACATGATTAATTGTATTAATTATAAATCTAAATTTTAGTAATAGTTGTAAATTAGTTTTAAAAAAATTATAGTGAATTCATTACTAACTAATTGTCATAATTGAATTAAATTTATTAAACTTTAAGTTTCATAATTTTATTTGGATTAAAATTTGGAAGAATTTATCCAATCTAAATAAATTTAAAATAATCACTTTCTCATAATCATAACTAAATAAATCTATATTCTATTCAAAATGTTTAGTTTAATAACTGAACGAAGAAACCTATAATATATAATTCAATAATTTATTTATTAGATTTTTTTTAATAATTTAATAACTACCGTTATCTTCTCAAAATTCTAATTAAATATTTATCCTATATTTAAATAATTATTATAATAAACCATTATCCATGTATCATAATAAATCATTATCCTTGTTGTCCGCGTTTCACGCATAATTGGTAAACTTCTTTTTCTCAATATACATTCAGCATGAATATTATATTTAACCACATAATAAAAAATTTGCCTATTCTCCCCAAGTCCCATTTTTTTTATTCTTGTTATCTAAGATTGTGATTTCTTGTGAAACTTTCTTTCCTTTTATTTTGCGAATATAATTCCTCTTCGTTATGAGACTTGTCACACATAGAATGTGAAATTTACTTACGTTGTACTTGAATAATATTTGAGAATAATTGTGTCATTCATTATATTTGTAATAACTTAGAGTAATATCTCGCAAAACTAGGGCATTAAAAAAATACATAATGATCCAACAAAATTATCTCCTCTTCAATATGGGAAGGCCAACAAATGTACCAAAATCCAGTAAACCAAGCATTGATGTTGCATCCTTGTCACCTGGCCTGGCCTGGCATTTTATTTATTTTTTATCAACAAAAGGGAATATATTAAAATTCCAAGTAATATTCATGAATGTCATGGGGGAATACATGTCCTGTGATGATAACACTTTGAGATGGCTAATTTAAAAAGGATAAGGATCATGGCTTGGGCATCGAGATATACCGTTAATTCTACGAAGATCTTAACTATTAATGGAAAAAATTATGTGATTGACGTTAAAGAAGTAGACGGGGACAATGTTTTTTTGCACGGAAGAAGGTCCAGGATGTTATGGTGGTTGGAGAAATGTATCGAAGAGTCAGATCGGCCGGAAAAAATGAAAGATGGGAAAGCGGAGGGGCATGCGTATAAAATATTTAATCATTTGTCCAAAGAACAAAAAACATTAATTGCGAAAGACAATTGGGACCAAAACTCATTAAATGCTAGTCATTCAAAATTGATAGAAAATGCAGTAAATTCAAATGGCAAGGAATCATTTTCAAGGGTTGGAGAAACACAAAGAGGAAAATATGGTTCATCGGTGCATTAATCAAGAAAGCTAAGTATAAATGAAACACAACGATGACAAGGAATCATTTTCAAGGGTTGGAGAAACGCGCAAGAGGAAAATATGGTTCATCAGTGCATTAATCAAGAAAGCTAAGTATAAATGAAACACAAAATCAGATGACAAAGAAATTTGAAAACAAGCAGGCCAAAATTAAAAAGGCAACAATTGTGAGCAAGGCTATAAAATGAACTAAACGGTCTGGACTTGATTCGGGCTAGACTTGAAAACATGTGAACGAGACTTGAATTCATTAATAATATAATTCAAATCTAAGCGCAAAAAATAGTTCAAATAAAAATACGAGTAAAAACTGAGTAAGGTTATACTCGACTAGTTTAGGACTTAAACCATTCGAATTTTCAATCATGATTCAATACATATTCGAATAGATACTCGATACATTCTCTTACAATATATACACATTTAAACAAAATTTAAATTATTAATTAGTTATTATTTTTTTAATTTGTAATTTTATATTTATAAAGTGTAATTATAATTATATATTCTCATTTTTAAGTAAAATAATAAGTTCAATTAATAATTATATGTATTATAAAGCTAGTTACTATGTGAAGACTTGAATTCAAGTTTGAATTTGAAAGTCGTGAGTAGTTTGAATATAATTTGATTCGGGTCGGATCAAATTCGAGTAACGAAAATTCAAGTCGAGTCGAATCTGAGTAAAGTTTTTCAAATTTATTTCGAATTCGAGTATGGATTTAACCTTACGAGTCGAATTTGAGTAGCTCTCTGTTCGAATAAGTTCTACTTGTTTACACCCTTAATTGTGAGTGTGAAGATTGTAAAGAAATAAGGAGAATGATTCAAACATGTGATGATAATATTTTACAAGAACAATTTAGTGAAGAGAGAGATGAGCCAAAAGTAATTGTTGCAACGCCCCCAAATTCGTGTACTAGCTACAACAGACTTGGTGCGGTACTATTCATTCATACACATGCTAACTAGCTATTCATACAAGTTAACTTACATTGTACATTAAATATTTATATATTTTTGCCCAAGTCTTATATACACGAAGCTAATACAATAATTTTCAGAATATTACATTAGTAATACCTATTTAACGGTAAAGTAAATATCTATAACTCTTCCCTGCTTGCATTTTCTTTTCCCTTATCCTCTATACCCGTCCCTTCAAGCTCCTTAGTCTTAGCTGTAAATATGAAATTTTATGCAAGAGTAAGTTGCTATTTTGCTTAGCAAGTATGACAGCTTGAAATAAAATAACTGGAAGCAAATCAATATCCAATGATTTAAGAAGAATTAACATTTCCAATAATATTCCAAGGAAATTTGACACAAATCAAAATATCGAATATTAAATTTTCAAATAGAATTAAATTGCTGGAATCTCAAAATTTAGTAAACATTCACAAAGAAAATCATTGAAAGTCACTGAGTGGTCATAGGGACCCCGTAAACGATTTAACTTTTCAAAAATATTTTTTTTTTCTTGCTAAAGCGTAGCCTAACAGTCATACAGACTGCAGGCTCTTACACGCTAAAGCCTCACTCTTATCCCCGAATATCATTTGATGATCAGCCTAATAATACCCTATGTTATGCGTAACATCTTATTTTCGTTGTATTTTCATAGCACATAACCATAACATAATACCCTTATTTTTTAGGGTTGTTCATACACAGCCTTAACATAAGAATTTACACTAAAACAATTTGGATTGGATAACATACTTTCAAAGAATCATAACCAATTCAATAAATAAATAGAAATATAACTACTGAGCTTAGCCGAACAAAAGGCATAAACTCCTTTTTACAGACAAAAAAATGTATCGAAGAGTCAGATCGGCCGAAAAAAATGAAGAATGGGAAAGCGGAGGGGCATGCACATGAAATATTTGACCATTTTTCCGAAGAACTAAAAACATGAATTATGAAAGACAATTAGGACCAAAACTCATTAAATGCTAATCATTCAAAATTGTTGGAAAATGTAGAAAATTCAAATGGCAAGGAATCATTTTTAAGGGTTAAAGAAACACAAGTGGAAAATATGGTTCATCAGTGCATTGATCAAGAAAGCTCTAAAAATATAATTGACACACAACATTAGATGACAAGGAATTTTGAAAGCAAACATGCCAAAATAAAAAAGGCAATAATTGTGAGCAAGGCTGTAAAACGAGCCAAACTGTTCGGACTCCACTCGAAAAAATGTGAGTCAGACTCGAATTTGTTAATAATATAATCCAAATCTGATCACAAAAAATAGTTCAAATAAAAATATGAGTATAAACTGAGTTAGATTATACTATACTCATTGAGGATTCAAACTACACAAATTTTCAATCATGATTCGATACATACTCGATACATTCTCTTAAAATATATATACACAGTTAAACAAAATTTAAATAAAGATACACAAAATTTCTTACACACTTCTACTATATTTACATAGTTCTTTTTACAACTAATATATACATTTTATTTGCAATCCCGATTTCCTAACAAATCTATAGGCATCATCTACCATACAGGGAATTATACCTCCTAGTTGAGCTTTTCTTCCTTCCTTCTCCTTGTTCTAAATTTTTTCTACACTTTTCTCTCTTCCCTCTTAGCTGTCGTGAGTTAGCTTTCTTCTTCTCTCAAGTTTTCCTTGTTATCTAGCGGTTGCCTACCTCCCCCCTTTTCATCATGTGATTAATTCATTTTCTCCCTTTTTTAATTTCCTAATTATTTGGTCAAAAATTCAAAGTTTGACTTTCTTAATTGCTTGATTTGTTATATTTGAATTTTGACCATACTTGAATACTTCCATTCCACTTTGTTCCATCCTTTTTTTCTCCATGTATAGCCTCATAAAATACGTCTTCATCCGCATATGTTATCGCCCGCTAATTATCTTGAATCAGTTTTTCGATATAATTCTTTCTAGTTTGCGAAAAAAAATCAATTTCTTTTCAATGAAATTTATATTTACATTTATAAAATTTTTTTACACTGATTGAACGTCTTTGATATTACACTTTACATGTTTAACAATCATAAAGACTGCAAACTTTTACTTTAAGAGTATCGTTAGGTGATCAATCTAACAATACTCAATGTAACGCATAACATTCTTTCCATGTTGTGTATATATAGCTTATGTCAGTTACCCGACAATAATATCCTCTATACAATAGGGTTGTTCATCTCAGTCATAGGATTCTGCCCCCAAAGCAATTTGGGTTGGACATAACAATTAAATCTTTTCATCGAGTAAGCCAAAACAAATGGCTTATCTTTAATTTGAATAATTCGAATACATTCATTGAGTACAAAGTTCAACGAATTTTTGAACAATGGAAATATATTCATAACTGGAATATTCCTTGATTCACGAAATTTCATAATAAACATTGGTTTGAACAAGATTCACAATTCATTGAAAATTCGTATGAAATAAAGAATTGGTTCAAGATATGAAATATACATTTGTAATGAATTTATGAATTTGTTTAGAATAAAAAAATTGCATAAAGTAGAAAAATTGCACGAGAATTAAGAACTTGTATGTGTTTCGTAATCCTTCTTCAATTAATTTTATCATGATATTATATATATATATATATATATATATATATATATATATATATATATATATATATATATATATATATATATAAGAATGGTTGTGAAAGGTATAAATTATTATAATGTTTTGATAATAACAAAATAAGAATTAAAAACCTTTAGAAAAACTAGGATAAAATCCTCTCCATAGGACTTTAAACTACATATAGTTATTTTTCCAAATTCTAAATATTAATTAAAAATAAAAAAAAATTGCCACCTCGACCACTTTGACAAAATTTAAAATAAATAAATAAATTACTTTCTCTATCTTTCCACTTGAAAAAAATAGAAAATACTTTCTCTTATTCTATCTATATGTTATCAAGTACTGATGAGTTAGACAAAAAGAATGCACATATTTTAAATTAATCATAAGTACACTTTCTTTTATCTCCTAACTTTATGCAAAACACAGTTCAATGATATACAAAATATTTCTTTCACGTGGCATGAAAAATACTTTGAATTTCTATTCTGTTTGCCATATAAGCTAGAAAGAGAAAATAAATACTAAAAGAACAATTAACCATTAGATCAAATATTTTGAATCAAATTAATCCTACACATTAATTTAAAATTCTCCTTACCTATAAATATTGATATACCTCATTCATTCTAAACTTACGAATCTAGCACAAAGCCAAATACTGCTCATAATTTTCTTTCAATCTTAAATTCTCAAAGCTAGATTTTAAGTGGGTAGAAAGTGAAAAAAAGTGCAAGAAATATATATAAACTCTTATACATTTATATACTGCTCTTTTACACATCTTAGCACATGCACTTTTTTATATATATTGTTCTAACATATCACTTTCTTATTTGTATTTAATATTATTATTGTTATATTTATACATATTAAACACATCATGCATACAATACTAACATTCACAGTTATTTATATTACTATGTTTTATTCAAGTTATTCATAATTGATTATATCTATAAACACTCGAATTAATAGCTTATATATATTAATATGAATTTTATACATAGTCCTTTTGAAAAGTAAAAAATAAGTGATAAGGTCTTCAGTAACTTTCCTTTAATAGGATCGATATCACTTGAAAGTTATGAACTGTAGTCCTTTCTAGTTAAGTAGTACAAGAAAATATTTTCTTAAGATTGAATAATTTTATCCTTATAATTCTTGTTAGAAAATTATTATCCTATGTGTATAAAAAGAATATTCGTATATAGTCCTCTATTAGAGAGTGATAAGCAAAATATATAAAATACTTGATCTATAAAGAGTAAAAGATTGACCTTCATTGAAAGAGTTAATCTCACCTTATAAAAGTGTTCTATATAAACCAAGTTGATCAATATACATAAACTGTTATATTATTTGTGATCTTTGGTTTAATAGTCATCTTACATGAATTAATCTTAAACTAACATTATCCGACATCTTGTAATATTTGACATATTTATACTTAATGTGTTATCAATCTGCTTAACGAAAGAAGCATTTTATTAAAGATAACAAATCATTGAAAACAAAAGGATAGAGCTGAGTGTTTTTCTAGTGTGTGAGGAATTGAGTGATTCTTGTTTCGAGACCAAGATCTTAGAAATGCCATAAGTTTAGGTTTCTAAGGGAATGGGGAAAAAAAAAGATATCAAGGTCTAAGACCAGCCGAAGAAAAAATACAAGACGCTCTGAAAAGGGGAATCTACATTCTTGAAGAAGACAAGGGGATACTTGTTCTAAGACAGAATCAGATTTGTAAAGGTTTCTCCACCTAAATGAAAGAGTTTACTATTTTTATAGTGAAAAAATCTCAAATCTTGGATAGGAGTTTGGGGACTGGATTAGTTATATATATATATATATATATATATATATATATAGTGAATCAGGATATATTGATGTGTTCTTTGCATTTGGTATTTTTCTATCACTACCATTTTTACTTTGATTCACAAAAATATTTAAATAAATATGTTAACAACGTCATATAGAAAATAAAGTTAAAATTTAAAAGGGCCAAGATTTTTCAAAAAGTAAATTAATCTATTCAAACTCTCATTCTAGATTAATAATTGCATCATTATACCTTTACAATTGGTATTGAAGCGGTGCTTTTTAACATGTTTATTAAGTGATTACAAATACAATCAAAAAGTAGATCCTTCAAATGACCTATTCAAATGCTACTGATTTTGGAGAAGGACTTTCTATGTCCAGACCGCTTCTATTTGATGACACCAACTTTATCACTTGAAAAAATCGATTCAGAATCTATGCCAGATCACAAGGTGTCAAAGTGTGGATGTTTATTAAAAAAGAAGTCATTGTTCCTACAAAAATAGTCGAAGAAAAGATAGTCAAGGAAGAAGTACATGAATTCACAATCATTGAAGAAGAACTTATGACCATTGCTGCTATAGCAGAAATGGTTCTTACCAGCGCTCTTGCAGAAAAAGAATACAAGCGAGTCAGCAACTGTAAGAATGCCAATGAGATATGAGAAAAGCTTATTATCACGTATGAAGGTACAAACCATATCAAAGAAACCAGAAAAGATACTCTCATCCAAGAGTATGAAAACTTCAAACTTTTTAACGGAGAAAACATCATCGACATGAAAACCAGATTCACCTGATTCATTGATGAATTAGAACAACTCGGAAAAGTTTACACCACCAATGAAAAGAATAGAAGAATTCTTAAAGCTCTTCCTTCAAACTAAAAAATTAAAGTCACTACAATTAAGAAATTGCATGATCCCAGCATCTATCATGTAGACAGCCTTATCAAGAATGTAAGACCCCGAATTTTATGAAATACAAAATTTAATTTTTCTTCATATATATTTTTTTTGAAACAGTAAGTGGTTAAATTAACAAAATTGAAAGTTAAGGATGTTATGTGCAAATTTTATTTTGTCGGACAATATTCGCTTTGTCGGGGAATATTCGTTTGGTCGGGGAATATTCGTGCCGTACGACGGCGCCGAAATAATAAATTATTGGTGGACCCCACAACGGAATATTTGTCGGATATAGAAAACGACAGAAGTAACCTTTTTAAATAAAAATAGTCAACGGAACTGTTAAAATACCGGTGATAAAAGAATAGTAGCATACGGTAGTTTATGGTATTTTCTGTAGCACACGGTACTCTACAGTAACACACGGTATTGCATAGTGTCTCATATTATTGGTCTGATAATTGACACCGTAACTGTTACGCATCATTTCATCGATAATTGTCACTGCATAATATTTTATATTATCAATTCAATAATTGTTGTTACACAGTATTTTGCATTATTGATTTAATAATTGTCATTACACTGTATTTTATATCATTGAGTCAATAATTGTTGTTGCACTGTTTTTAAAATTATTGAACCTAATAATTGTCACAGTAACATATGCACAGTAATTCATATTATTGAATCAATAATTGTCATTACACAGTAACGTATGCTTTATTTTACATTATTGTTATCTCTATTATGATGTTATTTAAACAGTTGTATTTCATTAATTTATTGACTTGATATCTAAGAGCTAACTATACTGTATTTATAACAATTAGTCATAATAATTGAATTGATAAAGTTATTTGTTTATAATATAAAGTTAGGTGATTATTAGGTGATATGAAATGAATGGTGTAGATTAAAGTATGAATTATTGTTGAATAATTGAATTGATTTGTTTATAATATAAAGTTAGGTGATTATTAGGTGATATGAAATGAATGGTGTAGATTAAAGTGTGAATTATTGTTGAATAATTAAATTAATTTGTTTATAATATAAAGTTAGGTGATTATTAGGTGATATGAAATGAATGGTGTAGATTAAAGATAATATAATATTTGAAATGGATGGTGTAGATTAAAAGATGATCTTTAAATGAATGGTTTAGATTAAATGAATGATAAGATTTTTGGCTATAAATAGAAGCCTTAACTTAAGGATTTTTCATAAACTTCCTTACTTGTTCTTTCTTTCTCTCTCTAAATACTTCTTGTGAAAGTTCTCTCTAAGTGTGCTTAAGTCATCTTGAGTATTTGTGAAGATCTATAAGTATACGTGTACTGTTCAAGTTAATCAACCTCATTTAAATCAATATCCAGTCACGTGTTGAGGTAAGGGATACCATCTTTTTCATCTTCCATTATTCAAACGTACTATGGTAAGGGATTATCATTATTTGATTCTCGATAATAATATTGTTTCTTCCTTACTCATAAGACGTGCCTTTTATTTCCATGTATTAAATTGTGGGAATAACCTTACGGAGCGGATTGCCGCCTGTTGGTGAATAACCTTTCGTATTCATTCATTATTAATCTCTGAGAATAACCTTACGGAGCGGATTGCCGCCTGTTTGGTGAATAACTCTTTGTACTCAAATTCTATTAAATTGTGGGAATAACCTTACGGAGCGGATTGCCGCCTGTTGGTGAATAACCTTTCGTATTCATTCATTATTAATCTCTGAGAATAACCTTACGGAGCGGATTGCCGCCTGTTTGGTGAATAACTCTTTGTACTCAAATTCTATTAAATTGTGGGAATAACCTTACGGAGCGGATTGCCGCCTGTTTGTGAATAACCCTTTGTATTAATTTCCTTCACCTTTTGTTAATCAAACCTGCTACGGTAAGGGATATTATTTTCTTTCATACTCCTAAATCGAAATTTATTATGGAACTATTGCTTCTATAATTCCTGAAAATATTATATGTTCCATAATAGTTGAACTTCATTATTTCAACTGAACCTTCCTATTTACGTGAACCCTTCTATTGAATTGTAACCGTTATTCTGAACTGTGGATCTTGAATATCACTTTTAAATTTCACTCCACATCATGTTGACAATTTGGACATTATTTGAATCTGTACAAAGTAAACTTCCGATACTTATTGTTATCCTATTTCTTCTGTTCATCATTTATATCATTCTAATCATCCAAAAATCAAGCTGTTGTGAATATCTGTGGCCGGGGGCACAGATGTGATATATTTGTTGAACAGATGATAGGTTAAAGGCGATATAATAGGTTAAAGGCGATACATCTGTTCGGTGTCTTTTATGGCACGTGGTGAATGTTCTCTTTGGCCCGTAGTGCAAAGATGAACTGTTGTTTGGTATGATTATGACCAAAGGCTGAATCTGGTATAATCATGACCGTTGGTGTTATATTGAATGTCTTTGGCCCGTAGTGCAAAAACGAACTGTTGATCTGCATGATTATGATCAGGAACTGTGAATTTGTATTATCTTGACTAATGATATTTCAGATGATAAAAGTTGATGATGTTTTTCCTAAAAAGAGAACCGAGTGGACATTATAGTCTGCATTATTCTTCTAATAGATTACTCATTCCGCTGCTATTATTGATCTGAACGTTGTTTAAGAATTTAACTGCAGTTTTTGATATAAACCTTGTAGTCTATTGTATTCTATCAAGAACTCAGCTGTTGAAGACTAATGATAATTTATTCGTCATTATCTTAGTCATGATATTCTTTACTGGGCTATTTGAGCTCACCCTTTCTTTTGTTCCATTGTTTTTCAACAGGAGATGAAAACATAACAGGGTCTAGCCGGGGAATGGAGTGAGGGTCCGAGGAATAGTTATCATAGTCTTCACGTTTTGTAAAATAGTGTGGCAATAATAGTGAAGACTTAGTTGTGTATTATTATACACTGTATTGTTGTACGTTGTGCTTTGTTGTAATAATTTTGTTGTAGTCTTTTGACGACTCAAGTTTGGGCTGTGTGGGCCCAGATTTGGGGGCGTCACAGTTGGCATCAGAGCTTAGGGATATGGTCTTTAATGGAGATCTGGGGTAGAACTAGGAGGGGAGAGACGAATAGAATCAGTCACTAGTGTGTCCTACCTAAAATAGATTTTATTATCTAATGAGTCGATTTGAATGTAGGAACATGAAGTGATGAGTCAGTTTATTTGAACTAACATTTATTTTGTGACCACAGTTAGGTATGGCATCTGAAAATCAGGAGGTTAACTATGAAATTACCGAAACAAATGTAGCTGCAAAACAAGAGGCGACGAATAATCTTCTTACAAACTCAGAGTTGAATCATTTGCCTAAGGCAAAAATTATGCGTGTTCTATCCAGTAAGGATGAAGGTGAAAGCTCTGCTACAGTCGTTCCAGATCCATTCTTAGAAGCAATTAAAGGAAGTAACGAACTTGCGGAAATTATTGCCTTTAATTTACTCACTAATTGGGAGAGTGATATCACATGGTTATGCTCTATAACAAAGGATCAGAATATATGGACTTTTCATATTAGTCTTTGGGATTTATGGTGTTCCAGCTATGATTTTCAAGATTATTTAAAAATGATGTTTCTATACTTTTGGGCGTTACAATTTAGAGGAATTCAGGTTAAGTTAGTCACTATCGTGGAAACTGCAGTCTATCGAAAATACTATTTTAATGGAAATCATTGGTACCTTACTACTGATGAAGTTGATGAACCCGAGAAACAGTTTGCTAGAAAATTATTCAGTGGTATTCCCATGGTTGAAATACGTGAAGATCCGAATGAAGTATTCGGGATTCGATTTGACGATAACAGTCAAGAAACCGAATGAGGTGATAACCGGTAAGCTATTCATAAATTCTCGTGAAGTCTATGCCATATTAGATACTGACTCTATCCACTCTTTTATCTCACCTATATGTACTCAACGTTTAAATTTGACTATTGAAAACTTAAATCTTGTTTTATCAGTTGAAACCTCATTGGGAGAAATACCTATTACATTTACTATCTATAAATCTTGCCTAGTTCAAATCAACAACCTCACATTACCTGTTGACCTTATTTCTTTGGAGATGCGTGAATTTGATGTGATTTTAGGAATTGATTGGTTGACTACCCATCATGCTAAAATTGATTGTTTTCATAAGATTATTAGTTTTCATATTCCTAATCAACCTGTCATGCAAATTCAAGCAACTAAACCATTGAAATCTATAACTGTTATTTCTAGCCATAAAGCCATTCGTTTATTGAAAAACGGATGTCAAGCCTTTTTAGCTCATGTCACTGATTTGAACAAAAACACGTCAAACTTGAATGATATTCCCATTGTTAATGAGTTTCCTGACGTTTTTTTCTGAGGAACTTTCTGGCTTACCCCAAACCGTGAAATTGAATTCTGTATCGATCTTGAACCCGGCACTAAGCCCATTTTTAAAGTCCCATACCAAATGGCTCCCATAGAACACCAAGAGTTGAAAGTTTAATTACTAGATATCGGTATCATTCATTCTAGTACAAAACTTATATCGAGCGAGGAATGCGAGAAGAGTTTTCAAGAACTCAAGAGGAGACTTGTTTCAGCTCCTGTTCTGACCATACCATCAAGATCAGGAGAATTTGTTATCTACAGCGATGCTTCTGGCAAAGGTCTAGGCTGTGTCCTTATGCAACATGGAAAGGTTATAGCCTACGCCTCTCGACAACTCAAAGATTATGAGAAAAATTATCCTACTCATGATCTAGAGTTGGCAGCAGTCGTTTTCGCGTTGAAGATCTGGAGACACTACTTGTACGGAGAAAAAGTGGATATCTATACGGATCATAAAAGTCTCAAGTATTTCTTCACCCAGAAGGAACTCAACATGCGACAACGACGTTGGCTTGAGCTGTTAAAGGATTATGACCACACAATCCAGTATCACCCGGGAAAGGCGAACGTTGTAGCTGACGCTTTGAGCAGAAAATCTTATGCAAGTACAAGTGCACTGCTGACAACACAAAAGTGTATTTTGTACGACTTGCAAAAGATGGAGATAGAGCTAAAGACACCAGGGACCCACTCGAAGATTGCTCACGTGCGAGTAGAACCAACTTTAATCGATAAAATTAAAGCTGCTCAAGCTACCGATCCGGAACTGATAAACATGATAAAGAAAGTACAAGAAGGTGCCATTCTCGAAGCAAGAATCGACGAGAAAGGAATACTTCGAGTCAACTCTCGACTCTGTGTTCCTAACGATCCTGAATTAAAGCATAAAATCATGATGGAGGCACACAACACGCCGTTTGCAATCCACCCAGGAGGTACCAAGATGTATCGAGATCTTCGACATATATTTTGGTGGAACAATATGAAAAGAGAGATTGCGGAGTTTATCTCAAGGTGCCTAACTTGTCAACGTGTCAAGGCATAACATCAAGTTCCTAAAGGTCTATTACAATCACTTGAAGTTCCCGAATGGAAGTGGGAACACATCAATATGGACTTCGTGACGGGTCTTCCAAAAGTTTCTCAAGGCTTAGATGCAATTTGGGTGATCGTAGATAGATTGACCAAATCTGCTCATTTCTTGCCTATACGAGAAAACTTTTCACTTGAACGTCTTGCCGGTATGTACATAAATGAGATCGTGAGATTGCATGGCATGCCAGTTTCCATAGTTTCTGATCGAGATCCTAGATTCACTTCACGCTTTTGGATCAGTCTACAAAAAGCTATGGGCACTGAACTACGTTTTAGTTCTGCATACCATCCTCAAACGGACGGACAATCGGAAAGGACGATCCAGACCCTTGAAGATCTTTTGAGACTTTGTGTATTAGACTTCAAAGGAAGTTGGGATAAGTACTTGCCGTTGGTGGAATTTTCTTACAACAACAGTTACCAAGCAAGCATAGGCATGGCTCCATTCGAGGCATTGTATGGAAGGAAGTGTCGCTCTCCAATATGTTGGAATGAGGTAGGAGAAGCAAAATTGTTGGGACCCGAGTTGGTACGCTTGACGACCGAAAAGATCCAAATGATCCGACAACAAATACAGACCGCACAAGAACGACAAAAGAGTTATGCTGATCTTCATCGGAGAGACGAAAGTTTCAACGTCGGAGATCATGTATTCTTACGTGTTTCTCCATGGAAAGGGGTTACGAGATTCGGAAAGAGAGGAAAGCTCAACCCTCGATTTATTGGCCCATTTGAAATCCTCGATCGAATAGGAACCGTAGCCTACAGACTAGCCCTACCACCAAGTATGTCTCGCATCCATAACGTTTTTCACATATCTATGTTACGTAAATATGTGAAGGACCCAAACCACGTCATTGAGTTAGAACCAGACGTTATAGCAGATGATTTAACATACGAGGAGGTACCTGTTAAGATCCTGGATAAGAAGGAGCAGATCCTACGCTCAAAGGTTATACCTCAAGTAAAGGTTTTATGGAGGAACCAAGATACTGAGGAAATGACCTGGGAGCTAGAATCTGAGATGAAATCTAAGTATCCTTACCTCTTCGATATGTCAGGTACGTCAATTTCGGGGACGAAATTTCATAAGGAGGGGAGGTTGTAAGACCCCGAATTTTATGAAATACAAAATTTAATTTTTCTTCATATATATTTTTTTTGAAACAGTAAGTGGTTAAATTAACAAAATTGAAAGTTAAGGATGTTATGTGCAAATTTTATTTTGTCGGACAATATTCGCTTTGTCGGGGAATATTCGTTTGGTCGGGGAATATTCGTGCCGTACGACGGCGCCGAAATAATAAATTATTGGTGGACCCCACAACGGAATATTTGTCGGATATAGAAAACGACAGAAGTAACCTTTTTAAATAAAAATAGTCAACGGAACTGTTAAAATACCGGTGATAAAAGAATAGTAGCATACGGTAGTTTATGGTATTTTCTGTAGCACACGGTACTCTACAGTAACACACGGTATTGCATAGTGTCTCATATTATTGGTCTGATAATTGACACCGTAACTGTTACGCATCATTTCATCGATAATTGTCACTGCATAATATTTTATATTATCAATTCAATAATTGTTGTTACACAGTATTTTGCATTATTGATTTAATAATTGTCATTACACTGTATTTTATATCATTGAGTCAATAATTGTTGTTGCACTGTTTTTAAAAATTATTGAACCTAATAATTGTCACAGTAACATATGCACAGTAATTCACATTATTGAATCAATAATTGTCATTACACAGTAACGTATGCTTTATTTTACATTATTGTTATCTCTATTATGATGTTATTTAAACAGTTGTATTTCATTAATTTATTGACTTGATATCTAAGAGCTAACTATACTGTATTTATAACAATTAGTCATAATAATTGAATTGATAAAGTTATTTGTTTATAATATAAAGTTAGGTGATTATTAGGTGATATGAAATGAATGGTGTAGATTAAAGTGTGAATTATTGTTGAATAATTGAATTGATTTGTTTATGATATAAAGTTAGGTGATTATTAGGTGATATGAAATGAATGGTGTAGATTAAAGTGTGAATTATTGTTGAATAATTAAATTGATTTGTTTATAATATAAAGTTAGGTGATTATTAGGTGATATGAAATGAATGGTGTAGATTAAAGATAATATAATATTTGAAATGGATGGTGTAGATTAAAAGGTGATCTTTAAATGAATGGTTTAGATTAAATGAATGATAAGATTTTTGGCTATAAATAGAAGCCTTAACTTAAGGATTTTTCATAAACTTCCTTACTTGTTCTTTCTTTCTCTCTCTAAATACTTCTTGTGAAAGTTCTCTCTAAGTGTGCTTAAGTCATCTTGAGTATTTGTGAAGATCTATAAGTATACGTGTACTGTTCAAGTTAATCAACCTCATTTAAATCAATATCCAGTCACGTGTTACGGTAAGGGATACCATCTTTTTCATCTTCCATTATTCAAACGTACTATGGTAAGGGATTATCATTATTTGATTCTCGATAATAATATTGTTTCTTCCTTACTCATAAGACGTGCCTTTTATTTCCATGTATTAAATTGTGGGAATAACCTTACGGAGCGGATTGCCGCCTGTTGGTGAATAACCTTTCGTATTCATTCATTATTAATCTCTGAGAATAACCTTACGGAGCGGATTGCTGCCTGTTTGGTGAATAACTCTTTGTACTCAAATTCTATTAAATTGTGGGAATAACCTTACGGAGCGGATTGCCGCCTGTTGGTGAATAACCTTTCGTATTCATTCATTATTAATCTCTGAGAATAACCTTACGGAGCGGATTGCCGCCTGTTTGGTGAATAACTCTTTGTACTCAAATTCTATTAAATTGTGGGAATAACCTTACGGAGCGGATTGCCGCCTGTTGGTGAATAACCCTTTGTATTAATTTCCTTCACCTTTTGTTAATCAAACCTGCTACGGTAAGGGATATTATTTTCTTTCATACTCCTAAATCGAAATTTATTATGGAACTATTGCTTCTATAATTCCTGAAAATATTATATGTTCCATAATAGTTGAACTTCATTATTTCAACTGAACCTTCCTATTTACGTGAACCTTTCTATTGAATTGTAACTGTTATTCTGAACTGTGGATCTTGAATAATACTTTTAAATTTCACTCCACATCATGTTGACAATTTGGACATTATTTGAATCTGTACAAAGTAAACTTCCGATACTTATTGTTATCCTATTTCTTCTGTTCATCATTTATATCATTCTAATCATCCAAAAATCAAGCTGTTGTGAATATCTGTGGCCGGGGGCACAGATGTGATATATTTGTTGAACAGATGATAGGTTAAAGGCGATATAATAGGTTAAAGGCGATACATCTGTTCGGTGTCTTTTATGGCACGTGGTGAATGTTCTCTTTGGCCCGTAGTGCAAAGATGAACTGTTGTTTGGTATGATTATGACCAAAGGCTGAATCTGGTATAATCATGACCGTTGGTGTTATATTGAATGTCTTTGGCCCGTAGTGCAAAAACGAACTGTTGATCTGCATGATTATGATCAGGAACTGTGAATTTGTATTATCTTGACTAATGATATTTCAGATGATAAAAGTTGATGATGTTTTTCCTAAAAAGAGAACCGAGTGGACATTATAGTCTGCATTATTCTTCTAATAGATTACTCATTCCGCTGCTATTATTGATCTGAACGTTGTTTAAGAATTTAACTGCAGTTTTTGATATAAACCTTGTAGTCTATTGTATTCTATCAAGAACTCAGCTGTTGAAGACTAATGATAATTTATTCGTCATTATCTTAGTCATGATATTCTTTACTGGGCTATTTGAGCTCACCCTTTCTTTTGTTCCATTGTTTTTCAACAGGAGATGAAAACATAACAGGGTCTAGCCGGGGAATGGAGTGAGGGTCCGAGGAATAGTTATCATAGTCTTCACGTTTTGTAAAATAGTGTGGCAATAATAGTGAAGACTTAGTTGTGTATTATTATACACTGTATTGTTGTACGTTGTGCTTTGTTGTAATAATTTTGTTGTAGTCTTTTGACGACTCAAGTTTGGGCTGTGTGGGCCCAGATTTGGGGGCGTCACATCCCTACTCAAAATAAATACAATAAATGGTATCTCGATAGTGGATGTTCGAGACACATGACAGATGATAGATCAATTCTAAAATTTTTTAAGGAATGATTACTTGGAAGTGTCACATTTGGAGACAGTAGCAAATGTAAAATTATTGGTTTTGAAAGTGTCAGAAATGAACACATGACAATATCTGAAGTACAATTAGTTACCGGACTCAGGTATAATCTTATATCCATTAGTCAATTATGTGATAGTAGTCTTTAGGTAACATTAATTTAGTCATACACATTATTCCATCTTTAATCAATCTGGTAAGTTAGTTCTCTTTTGTCCTAGAGAAAATAACATGTATATATGCAATTTGAACGTTTGTGTTTGTCAAAATGATATTTGTCTTATGTCTATGCATGATGATCCTTAGTTGTGGCATCGAAGACTTGATCACATTAACATGAGACTACTTAATAATATATCATCCAAAGAAAATGTTAGAAGGCTTCCAAAATTACGATTTATAAAATATCATACTTGTAAAGCATGTGAAATAGGAAAACAAATTCATGTATCTAATAAAACTAAATTTATGGTGTCCACATCAAGACCTATTGAACTACTGCATATGGATTTGGTGGGACCAATTCTTAAACATAGTATGGATGGAAGTATATATATGTTTGTTATAGTTGATGATTATTCTAGACTTACATGGGTTGAGTTTCTAAAATTTAAAAGTGAAGCATTTGAGTACTTGGTTACACTGTGTAAAAGAATTCAAAACCAACAGGAAACTACTATAACCTATATCCGATCAGATCGAGGGTAGAGAATTTGATAAGTCTGACTTTATAAAATTTTATGATGAAAGAGGAATAACTCATAATTTCTCTTCTCCTTAGATTCCTCAATATATACAATGGGGGTAGTTGAAAGGAAAAATCGAACATTACATGAAATGACCAATACTATGCTTAATGAATATCGTTTACCGAAATATTTTTGGGCTAAAGCAATGTCAACTATGCGTTATACTTTAAACAGAGTTCTACTTAGACCTATCTTGCTTAAAACACCATATGAATTGTATTATGGTAGAACACCTAGAAGTGATTATTTTCGTGTCTTCGACAATAAATATTTTATTTTAAACACAAAAGAACATCTTGCTAAATTTGATCTTAAATCTGATGAAGGCATATTTCTTGGTTACTCATTGAAAAACAAAGCCTATATAGTTTTCAATAAAAGAACTATGGTGGTGGAAGAATCAATGAACGTAAACTTTGATGAGTCTAAGCCTCTTCCAAAAAACAAAGAACTGATTGATGAGAAATTATAGAAAGAGTCATTAAATAACTTGACAACGCTAAACTTGATGACAATATTATTATGTCAAATCCTCTTGAAATGATTGAGCCTTAACTCATTGACTTATTAAAAGATCTTTCAGTTATCAAGAGTCATCTAATTCAAAACATTATTGGTGATCCCAAACAAGGAGTACAAACAATATCTTAAATTCATAACCTTATTGGTATCTTGTTTTTCTATCTCAAATTGAACCTAAAAATTCTAATGAAACATTACTAGATGAAGATTGGATAACAACTATACAAGAAAAGCTTGACCTGTTTACCCGAAACCAAGTCTGGAAATTGATTCCTAAACCATCAGATACTTCTATTATTTGGACAAAATGAGTTTTTTAAAATAAACTAGATGAACATGGTAATATAATAAGAAATAAAGCTAGATTAGTTGCACAATGTTATACTCAATTAGAAGGCACGATTTTGATGAAAGGTCATAAGTTTGTGTTTCTAAGTGAGTAAGGAAGAGAAAAGATACCAAGTTTGAAGACCAGCCAAAGAATGAATACAAGATGCTCTGAAAAAGGGAATCTACATTCTTAAACAAGACTAGAGAATAGTTGTGCTTAAAGACAGAATCAAATTTGTAAATGTTTCTCCACCTAAGTGAATGAGATTATTATTTTTATAGTAGGAAAATTCCAAATCCTGAAGAGGAATTTGGGGACTGGGCTAGCTATATATATTGGGAATATATATATAGTGAACCATGATATATCAGTGTGTTCTCTGTGTTTGATATTTCTCTATCTCTACCTTTTTTTTACTTTAATTCACTAAAATATTTAAATAAATATTTTAACAAAGTCATATAGAAAATAAAGTTAAAATTTAAAAAGGCCAAGATTTTTCAAAATTTAAATTAATCTATTCTACCCCCCTTTCTAGATTAATTATTGCATCATTGAACCTTTACAAGATGATTATAGAGTATAATTGTATGCTTTATATAGCTTGAAATCCCCGTTTAAAATTTTCATTTTGCAAAAAAATTGACGAAAAGTATGAAATTTGAATTTTGCACATTTGATTTGTTTGCGCCGAATTTTGTAAAGCATATAATCTGTGCAAGCTTTCATTATTTGTAGTCATCTACATGTATTATTGGCACCAATATGTACGCGATTGTGTGGGAAAGTATAAAAAGAAAAAGATGAAGGATTACATGGAAAATTGATTATGCCAACTTTTTTATGGAAATATAACAATATTTATGCAACAATTAGGGGTATACAACGGTCAGTTTGATAGATAAAAAAATACACAAACCATTTAAGTCGGTTATAAAAAATTAAAAATCAAAATCGCCCAAATTTTTACCGCGTAATCGATTATTGATTTATTCGGTTATCGGTTTAATCGATCGATTTAATCGGTTATTAAAACGTAAGCCATTATTTCCTGATTTAAGATGTCGACAAAAAAATTATTGCAATTCTTTTTTTTTTTAATGCATCATCAATGATTATTTATATGTTATTTAAACATGTTGAATTGCTTCAAAATCAAATGGAAGTTGATTATGGTATTGGTTAAGTAGCGTATGTTGTGGTGCAAAAGAAGGCTTATAAGAAACTACAAGTTTGAATAACCTGGTTGTTTGGAATATAAAGTTGAAAGAAATTATATTTGAAATGCCTGGATATTTAAAAGATAGAATTAGTATGTCAAGCAATGTATTGTTGAATAACAGAAAATTGGTATGTCATCAAATTATAAAAAAATACATATAATAAATATATAATTATATAAAATAAATAATTATTAGAAAAATATATAAATTATATTATAATATTAAAATGTTCGATCGATTTCTATTTTTAAATAAACCGAACCGAACTGATCAATATAGTTTTAATTTTTTAGTTTTACAAATTTTAATTTTATAATTTTATAATTTTCAATTTAATTATTAACAATTGGATTTGATACTATAGATTTTTTAATTATTTTTAATTTTATGTGTATCCCTAATAATAACAACGAACTAAAAATATTATTACAGTAGTATTTTTTTTTTCTTTGTTTGCCAACTTGCACCTAGCATTGACAGCCTATTATCCGAGCCGACATCCCTCCATCTATTATCCTATCACAAACTTAAATGAAATCCTTAAATATGTGGAGTAAGCTTTTAATATAAGTTGTACTATAATACTCAAAATAATCTCAGACCGATAACTAATTTCATGAGAAGTTTGTTGCGACTTGATTGTTGGTCACTATCGTGGTGAGAGTGCTTGGTCCTAAACAAATACCGGCTCCGTCCAATATATATCTATATCTATATATATATATATATATATAACGGATTTAAAATATAATTTTTAAATAATATATTTTTATGAAAATGAAATTATTTTAAAATTTATTTTTTTTAAAAAAATAATATTAAAAAAAATGTAACATTCCGCGATCTTATTTATTTTCTTTTTATTTATAAAAATATTATTAAAAAAATTTCAAAACGATATAATTTTGATAAAAATATGTTACTTAAGGAAATATACTATTTAAGAAGTATATTTTTGAACTGTCATATATATTTTATTTTTTTTGTTTTAAATTTAAAGATTTAAAGATATATTTTAAAAATTAAAATATAATTACTTAAATACTAATTGTGTTATTATTGTTATAAATTTTATTAAAAAATCTTAATTTTATAAATATATATTTTTATTTTAAAATGGATAAATAAAATATTCAAATATTAATACGTCTGCTATAGACAAAAAGAAAGAGAGATCAAAAATAAATTACAACCAAATTTATTGACTGTTACAGCAAGCCATTTTACGCCACCACCATACAAATTTCCAAAAATAATCTCGCCCCCTCCAAAATGATAAAATATATTCACACCCACAGATGAATACGAGTACAGACCACAATGTTTTCTTACCTGACCGAAACACCCCTAAGAAATGAAGATAATAACAATCCCTACCAACAAGAAGAATTCTACTCAAGGGGTAACTTCGTCATCAGATGGACGGAAATCTAGTGCACCTTTCGGACAGAAAAACTCTGCAATCGTCCTTGGGACAAATGGTTGGGACGTAACAGATATCATCACTGCCGTCCGTTCTGTGTCTCTTGAAATCAACCAAGGATGTGAACATGGCGATGAATAAGACCAGGTGATTGATGGCGTACCTCTGGCCCACACACTGGTGGGCCCCAGCTCCAAATGCTAGAAAGTTCTTTTTGTAAACCTGATCCTCTTGCCTGTCGGGCATAAATCGGTCCGGGTCGAACCGGTCCGGGTCAGGGAACCCTTGAAACGAAGACTCGTAGACGGACGGGAAAACAATAGCGCCCTTGGGAATCGTGTAGTCGGCTGTCAACGGGAAGTCCTCGCCGGCAATGTGGGGCACCAGGGTTGCAGGCGGCCGGATTCTGATCACCTCCCTCGCCACCGCCTCCGTGTAATTCATTTCCTTCAGCTGCTCCGCCGTGATCAGCTTGTCCGACTCCGGTGACCAAATCCCGGCGACTTCCCGTCGAACTCTGCCTAGAACCTCGGGGTGGGAATCCAGCAGCGTCACAGCCCAAAGCAACGACGACGTGGAGGCGTCCTGGGCGGCGAAAAGGAAGTCAAACAGATGGCCACCGATTTCAATACTTCCGCAATGTGGCAGCGTTGGCTCTCCGGCAGCTTCTGCCTCAGCGATCTCCCTCAAAGTATCCTGCATCCAGAAATCAATCAAACAGGTCGGTTCCTCTCCGGCCTTCATCTTCGCCTTGCTCTCTTCCACACAACCACCTAGGGTTTCAACAAGCCTGAAAACAGCAAGTCTAGCATTTCTAAATGCAAAACCAGGTAAATCTATAGGCAGCTTCATCAATCCCACATTAAAAAAATTGTAATCATAATTGAATCTTTCACGAGATTCCAGCGTCAGATACGGACCCACAAACACCTTCTGTGAGGTCTCCAGATTCATATCACGGGAGAGAATACGGAGAGGAATGGATTCCGGCGACTTGGACTTTGCCACATCCAACCAGGAGGCGAGGTGCTTGAGAATGATTGATTGCTGCAAATTTGTGTAGGTCGAGAGGGCTCTCGGCGTGAAATTGGGGACGATGCGCCGGCGGAGATCTTTATGATCCTGACCCATCATGTAGATAAGGTTGTGCTCGCCAAAGAGCTTTTTCCCAAAAGGGTGACCCACCAAATGAAAGGCATCGGGACGCACATTGGCGAAGATCTTATGGGATAGATCAGTGGACCGGATGAATACGATGAACTTTCCGATTATGTAGTTGGCGGAGATGCCGTGGTGGGAGGATTTGGCAAAAGCAGACTGAACTTCCCAGAATAAAGTGGGGTTACGGACGAGAGAAATGGCATTGCCGAAAAAAGGTAAGATTAGTGATGGGCCGGGAATTGAACTCTTCTTTTTGAAATAAGTGATTTGTTCTAAGAAGATTAGGAAAGCTACGAGAGACAGTAGGTATGGAGTTGTGGAAGAGATAATGTTCCAAATTGTCTCCATTGTTGTGGGTGTTTGTGAGTTTGAGTTCTCTGTTTATGGTTGTGATAATATAACAGTAAAAGATGGACTGAAATGCAAAACCGATTCTGTCGTTTTTATTATTTTTGTAAAATTCTCCCTCAAAAGTTTTTGTGACAAAACTCTCCCTTTAATTTGTATATTTTTGCAAAACTCTTCCTCTAATTTGTAGTAAAATTGTGTTTGATTCACTAAATTATATAAATATATATAATAAATAAAATAAATTATAAGTCAAAATATTAAATCAGTTATAATTATTATTATTTTTGTATTTTATGATATATTGTATTATGAACATAATGGGTCAATACATTAATTAAAAAATATAATAAAAAGCTTCAAAATCAATGTAATAACTTTACACCCGTAATAAGCTAATACATATAATAAGTGAATCAAATATAATAAATATTTTATTAATATAATAATATATTATATTATGAAATTATTACATTAATTTGACGTGAACTAAACGTCATCAAACTTGTTCAAACGAAATATAATGAGTAATAGAAAATGTTGTTTCTATTAAATAATAGGTCAAAAATTCAAGTCCATAGGGGCAAGTTTTTGTCATGTGTTTTTACTTTTCTTGTCCTGGTTTGGCACATGTTTTGAATGAAGCATAATTACCACTCCATAAAAATTTATTTATTTTTAAAATTTTTATTTAGTTAACTTATTTCAAAAATAATAGAAAAAGTCAAAAATTATTCTTTAACTTTCTATAAAATTATCATTATTTAGTTAACTTATGATCTGATTCTAATTTTAGTCATCATTTCTTTCCGTCAAAAACGATTGTATTCAACCAAAGCGCCATTAGAGTAAATGGCCACCTATGGTCGTCCTATGTTTATGCTCAAATTTTTTAAGGTTATCATTATAATTATGTATTATCAATGGTGAAGTCAGAATAAAAGGTCAGTAATGTCAAATTATGAGTCTATAAATAATTTAGTAGGTCCGGGCCAATTTTTAAAAAATAATTTTATATTTTTGGGTTGTATATATATATATAGAACAGATATTTAATTATAATAATTGTTAACTCTATATATATTTATATGTATGTATATATACACCCTATTGATCCCTAATAGATTTTTTTAAAGACATTATTTATAAATAATTAATTCTTCAAAAAATAATATAAAATAAATTATTAATTAGTTTAAGAAGATTATATGAATATACATATATAGAAGAAGTATGAATGATATGTGATTGAGACTTAAGTGAAAAAGTTAAAAAAAATTAATTTGACCCAATATATTAAAAAATTTATAAAATTTGAGTATAATCAATTTGTATATAACATTCAAAAAATTTATATATTATAAAACAAAACAAAAAGAATTAATGGGGTCAATTGACCCCATAAGACAAAGCCTTACTTTGTCCCTGTATATTATGTTATTATAATAAATTTAAAAGTAAATATAGAATTACACTTAATATATCATTAAAATTTATGTGGTATATGAAGCGCTGACAGTGTTTGTGACCGTTGAAGGCAGGCAATCCATACCTAATACCCTACAGAGAGGTAAATATTGTGTAGTTTGTTAGCGCAAAAAGATGATATTTCATTATTTTCGTCTCTTAGCCATTTTTTTCATGCTCATGGCCTTTCCACTTAGAGCTGCGGCCATGAATCACCAGCAATAATACATGACGAGTAACAATTTGTTAAAATATTTCTCCCCAATATATTTATTCACATATACATTGCCTATAAGAAAATTAGACAATTTTTTTAAAAATAAACTCAATATCTATCAGTTGTACGTCATACCCTTTTAACCTGCTATAAACCTATAATAAAAGTCCGAATTTTTTCTCCAAGTGTTAATATTATATATCATTAAGTATATTAATAATTTAAAAATCCAAATTTGAAAGTCATAATATTAATAGTAATGGATAAATAGATATTCTAGAGTGTAAGTGAAAAATACCAACGATCATAATTTTATTGCTTCTTTTTGGCCCAAAGAATGCAATGGGATGTGGTGTTGACAGCTAAATGGATTTCGGCCAATCCCAATAAGATTAATTATTTACTTCTCATTAAAAAATTTGACAAGGATAGAAAAAAAAATTAAATAAAATAAAAAAACAAAAATTATTTTACTACTTAATATATGGGTGTTGAGTATAATTGATGGCAGCTATGCAAATGTAATGCGCATGAAGAGGCCAAAATAGTGCCAGCCAAAAAGGATATGTCGCAACTCATGGGCATATAGATTGTCACACGGATGATCAAGTACTACATCATTGAAAATGATTTGTGAGTCAAATAAGAAAAGGGTGGATAGGAATAGACCTAATAATTGTATAAATCTTACTAATAATTGTGTAAATATTACTAATTAGCTGTCATTTTATCTAAAATATATCATTCTATTAAAAACATAATGATTGCACAATTTTCACATTCAATTACTATCTTGCCTTTCAAAGAATTTTGAGGAAGAATTTTACTTTCCATTTTGCCAAGAAAGTTTGTAACTTGTTTGTTTTAGTGCGTTTAGATGATTTTTAAGCCCCAAAAACATTGCACTACAAATAAATAGGTGAGTTTAGAGTTTAAAAGCTGTGTTTAAAATAAATAAGACGTTTAAGTTCGAAAAGTCTCAAAAACTCTAAAAATCTCAAACTAGATATTATTCTCTTTTTTTTCCTTTTTTTTTTTTCTCACGACGGTCCTAGTTTAATTTTTAACATGAAAAGAAATCACTTTTACAATTAAAGAAAACATGTAAAGCAACATAATGAAGAGATTCAATATCAAGTTTTTGCAATTATCTCTACTTTCTTACCCCCACAAACTTATCTGTTAACGTCTAATTTTGTATTTGACAAAACTATTAAAAGAACAGGCCTAAAAATACGCCAATATATGATGAAAATATAAATTATACTTTAAAAAAAGAACTCAAAATATAAGAACACAAGAATTAACGTGAAAACACAAATCGAAAAAAAACCACGAGGGAGAGATCTCCGAAATTCACTAGAATGATACTAGAAGTGTTACAATATTCTTTTGGATTTAGTATTTGTGTATTGTGTGTGATGTATAATTTCTTTTTCTCTCTTCTCCGTGTGATGTTCACTATGCTGATCCCAATTCCCCTCTTCCCCGCCTGGCTCCCAGTTAATAAAGCATATAAAGTGATTGTCTCTCCCCCTCTAATATTTAACTGTTACAAAGATATTTATGATGGTGTCTCATTGCCCCAAAAATCTAATAAAGTAAAACTGTCACTATCTCTCAATTTATTTAATTTTACAAATATCTAAATGTTGAATCATCACCTAAATATTTACACCCCTACACTACTCACCCGTGAGATCTAAAAAAGTGAGGACTAAACGATTGCGGGTTATAGTGATACTTACACTACGCCAACAATAAGTTCATATTTGTGTTTTCACGTGCCTTTTTTGTTGGATTCATCGTTAAAGTCCAAACTATTAGCAAAAGTTGTGTCCTATAGTGAGTACATAAAATCCGTCCATGTGACTTTATCAACTGTTGCAAAGCCCAAGATCCCATTTCTTTACAAAATAATCTTTTCAAATCATGTACTAATCGAGAGGTGCCAAATAGGGCGGTTAGGGCGGGCCGACACAAACAAATCGGGTCATAAATGAGTCGAGTTAAATATAGATCGAGTTAAAATAATTCAATTTTTTTTTAACTAAACATAAGAGATCCGCAGCTCAAGTTGGGCTAGGCCAGACCAGGCCAGTTAGTGGATCAAATTTTTTTTAACCATTACAATTATACTATATAAACTAAAAAATTGACTTGATCTTTTTTTTATTTCAAAAAAGAGTTTTATTTATTATCTAAAAATGCCTAAAATGTGATGTAGTTCAAAAAAGACTCAATATGCAAATGCATAGAATTAGGTTCCTACTAAGTGGGATGTCTAAATTTGTTTGTATCATATATTATCTTTAAAGAAAATCAACTTTACAATGATTTAAATACATAGGCAAAGAAATGTTTCATGTATCTTAAGGAAAAAAAACTAATAACTTTAGACATATTGCACATCATTGTTATATCAAATGGTTTAGCTTGCTAAAATCTTAATAGTGAACTGAGAAAATTACAATATTGACAATCTAGCTAGAATATATAAATACAATTTAAGAATAAAAATAATGATAAATAAATATAATATAATATAAACTGGTCACTGAAGGCATTTACTTATTATTGTTTTATCATATAGTTTAACTAAGTAAGAACCAATTACTCAAAAGAAAAAAATATACAATTTTTAACAAAAATAAAATAAAATTAGGAGATCACTTGTTCATTTTCATCGAAGAGCTTTATTCACAGCGGTTTTAACTGCGTCGTGGTTCACTTGTTCATTTTCATCTCATCTCACTGGTGAAATGCTTAGGAGATCGATACCACTTTAATTTCTTTAATAAGCTGCATACATATAGGTGCACTCACGTTCACATACACATGTTATCATTCAATCAAATATGAGAAAGGGAAGCGCATGAATGCTATTAACGGGATGAAAAGCATGGCTTTAAAATTTGGCCCGGATTAGTAGTTTGATCGATCAAAAATTAAAATTGATTGACATGTCGGTTCGATTTAATCTAAAAAATCGATTTTAATCGATCTAGTCAAAACTCAGTTGACCATTGGTCGAACCGATAATTCAACCGATAAAATTGGTTAGTTGGTCCGATTTTAAAGTATTTCTTTTTACCAAAATTAGATATTTAACTAATAGTATAACATTATTTCATTATATTTTAGCTTACAAAAAATTAGATATTTTAAATTTTATTAATTATTAATAATATTTTTTTATGTATTTATGAAATCACCGGTTCAATAACTGTTCGACCATTGATTAAACCAGTAACTCATCTACCCGGTACCCTTTCTGATTCGATGATCGATCCGAATTTAAAAATTTTAAATTGAAAAGTATGAATATTTTTATATGCACAGACATAAAAAAATTAAAAAATAAATAAATAAATAATAATAATACACGAGTCTAATTCAAAAAATAAGACTCACATATTGTTTTGTTCGTATTGCGGTTAGTGCACATAAATTAGGAAAAATATATGAATAATGATATTATTTTGTAATGATTCATCCAATGACTTTTGTAAAAAATAGTGGAACCCATCATGTAAGTGGTGGGTCCCACTATTTTTCACAAAAATAAATATATGAATCATTGATAAAATTATTATACATAGCAAAGCTCTATAAATTATTAATTAAAAAAGTAAGAGGACATGATAACTGTTTTGTTTTGAACAATTGTACCCGAATAATTCATGTTATAATTTTTCATCTTATTTTAATGACATTGGTACATTTGTCCAAATCAAAACTATCGCACTGTCCCCATATATATATATATATACACACACACACTTTTGAGTAATGTTAAGTAAGTAGACACAAACTTTTTAATTTATTTAAAATAAAACTTTGATAGCTAGGTTACAATTCATCAATGTTTTTTTGTTGTCTAAACAAATTAAATAATTATCTTTTCATACGGTTTACATTTTAATATCAATTTTCATATACATGAGAAACTATGACTTGCTGGTTCAACCTCTTCTCTCTCTTCCGGATTCCCTGCATCGGGATAAAATTGTTGGTGCTATACAAATATGGATCATTTCCTTGAGCAACCTTAAGCTTCCATGCACATTCTACTACATTTTTAAATTACAGTACATGACTTGGGGTTTCTCAAATGTCTGTGGATTTATATACTATGATATTTTGATTGTACTTGTAATAGATATATAGTGCATGTGTGTGGCGTAGATGGGTTAATTATCTACTATGATCTCTTGTATTTATTGTAGTTGTACGTATATATTTATAATAACCCAAATGGTATGACACTTGGTCAATATACAAGGATATATAGATGTATAGATATAACGTCCACTTATATATTTCCGCACGATATAAACATGGGAGAAATAACGTGTACAAATATGTACCTCTCCTCGGTGATGGCGAGGGATTTTTAATTTAGCTAATACAAATAGTATTAAAAAAATATTAAAGGACCACGTATATTACAAAATGTAGATTCTCGTCAAATAAACATGAGTTGTAATAATTAAATAAAATTATTAGTCAACCAAAATAAATAAATTTAAGATGTACTCAAGGATCTCAATCAATATAATCAGGTGATATTATAATATTGAACAAAAATTAACTTCAAGTCCTTAAACAAAAATACTCACAAGTCATAACATATTTTAATTTGTTTAAATTTAAAATATTATTAATTTCTCCGTCCTCAAAATGATATTTTAAGGTATAATATTTTTTTGTCTTTAAAAGAATGACAATAAATACATAAAATAAAAGCAAATAAATTATTTAATGCGATCCACTAATATATTAAAAAAAAAAGATAAAAAATTTGATATAATTTTGGATATCCTTTGAACATCCTTTGAAGGACGGAGAGAGTTATTTTTTAGTAATAGTGGCGGAAAGGATAAAAAAATTAAATTTAGCACGCTTGCTTTTCCTACAAACGACTATAGATGAGTTTGCCCACATAATCATATTTAACAATCATTTGCATTATATCATTTAGGGGTGCACACAAAATCAAAAACTCGACTGCATCAAATCGAACCGTTAACAAATCAAATCGAAAAATCGAAACTTGTAAAACTGAAAATCGAAACTACATTAGCCGGTTTCGGTTTAATTTATTCAAAAACAAAAATCGACCAAACTGACCGAACGCTTTAATATTATAATATAATTTATATATTTTTCTAATAATTATTTATTTTATATAATTATATATTCATTATTTGTCTTTTTTATAATTTGTTGACATCAATTCCTTGTTATCTAACAATACGTTACTTTAAAATTTGGTGACATTCTAATTGTATCTTTTACGCTTAAGTTTTAATAACCGATTAAACCGATAACCGAATAAACCGATAATCGATTACGGGATAAAAATTTAGGCGATTTTGATTTTTAATTTTTTATAACCGACTTAAATAATTTGACTATTTTTTTACTCATCAAACCGATCGTTGTGCACCACTGTTATCACTCCCCATATATCTATAGGGGTTAAATCCTTACATTTGTTGAAAAATTATTTACATTACAGTTAATGCATCCATGTAATTCATTTGTGATATTTGTGTTGTATGTGTGTTTACACCTAATTTTCTTGTTTGATTGGGTTATAAATAAGACAATAATGTAATATAAAATAAAATAAAATGACTATTTTACTCATATTACAAATAAACTTGAAAGTGTAAACTGGGAAGAGTAATAATAAAATACGTAATAAGGACTGGCGATACACTATGGGGATCTCTATATGTGTAAGTATAGCAATTACCGACGAACACAATCAAACAATGCACTAAAATATGAATGTAATGAAAAAAATAAAAATAAAAATATTGATGTAATCTCATTACAGATAGATGTAAGATGAAATATGTAATGAAAAAGAATAAAAACGAGTGTTTTGGAGCAATCTTCAACTGTCACTCACATTCATAACAAAAATGCGACAAACACCTTGTTGAAAACAAAGCACCTGCATTTTTGTATGTATTTTTTATATTAAGGTTTGTATAATCAGATTTTTTTTTTTTGTTTTTTGTTTTCAATTGCTTAACACTGAAGTTCATGTACAAAAGCCTCAAAAGTAGGGAATCCAAATCATACTTCTAGAATTTATAAATGGATTGAACAGAAAGTCGGATACACAGAACAGTACACGTATTTCAGCATATAAACAAGGAATCAACTCAAACAGAGTTGGAAGAACTAGCTAAAGGGCGGCCACGTCCCATTGTAAATCCTCTGGTTCCATCAGGCATTCGGGGTCCAGGAGGAGGTTTTGGTGTTTCACCGACATGATTAGATGAGACTGTACCATGACCTAAAAAATAACTGTTAGTAACCAAGTGTAATGAAGCATGAGAATCAAACAAGAGGAAGAAAATGAGGGATGAGGGGGGAGGGGGAGAGAGAGATGGAGAGAGTAGACTTGTCCAGCTACCTAGTCCATTAGAGCCACTATATTTTTGTTTCCTTGCTCGTCCTCTGTTTCGTCCCCTATGCCCATTTTTCTCCTTTGCCAATTGCTCCCCATCCTGCATTCCATAGCAACTACCAGATAAGATACACATTGAACTACATTTGTGTACTACAAACATTAGAGCTTTTCAATGTTTCTATACAATCTATGCTTTTTCTTTTGTGTGTGCGTGAGGGAGAAACAAAATTCATATACTAGAAGGCCCATTGTTCATTAAGCTTACCAACATCTGATTCGAAAATGAACTCCCGTCAAGCAACAGTAGTTCTAAAGAGAACAAGAGAATGAAAATAGATATCCTACAAGACTCAAGGGTTGAATAATTAATGGTTCTTTCGTTAAATCTCTCTTAACAAAAGCCAAATGACAACCACATACTCTAACCTAAAATTAAAAATTCCCAAATAAAGAAATATTTTAACTTAAATTAAAAATTCCCAAATAAAGAAATATTTGACTTGGAAGAAGTTAACAGCTGTCTGAGACAAAGTTCACATCATTTAGTAGGAGGAGGAAAGACTTGTCCCCTCACAACCACCTATGTTTCTGAAGTGAGCGAATAGAAGATGAATCAGAGAAAATCATCTTAGGTGTTTGATCTCATACAACATGGAAAAATATAATCGTTCCAATAACTATTGATGTGATCTATATTCCTGCAAAATAATAGGTGAGGGGAGACCAAAAATAACATGGATGATACTAGCAAAATCAGACGCCATAACTTGTCCTTTAACAAAAGATATGGCCTTGCACAGAGCCAAAACAAATCAGGACTAACTTGATCAACCCTGAGTTTGTGAAACAAAGCTTTGTAATTCAATTAAGATTTTTCATACTTTTTCCTCCAAACAACAATCTTTAACATATTTAAGTTCATAATAGCAACACCCAATTTAGCCTTTTCTTCTACAGCTTTCCAAGGAAAAAGGAACGGAATAGCATTTTTTCCCTAAAGATGCACCAAAGATGTAGAATATACCTCTTCACCAGGTGTATCATCATGGTGCTCACTTGGGACATGGTGGTTATCCTCTTCCCCTGCTGGATCAGATGTTTGAACACTAGTGTTATTCTCAGACCCAGATACCTTCCTGGCTGTTTTTCTCTTTCCATGCTTGCCCTAAGCAGAAAAAAGAAAGTAATGTTAGTAGTTTGTATTGCCAAGAGTGGTAAAGAAAATGGTAAACCCTTATACCCTTTGCTTCAGAAGCTTCACTCGCATGCCATATCTCCAGTCTTGTTCATCATTTAAAGTAACCACCTGAAACCCAACTATTATCAAGGGAACAGCCAAACAAAACCTTACTTTTTCAATTAAATAAAAGATGTGCTTGAAGTAAGGACTGAAACTTCACACTCACAGCTTTCTCAGCTGACTCCACAGTTTCATACTCCACAAGAGCATGCAACTGGATCCAGAAAACAAGAAGGTATATTAGAACAATTACCATATAATAGTAGTACATAACCGAATCAACAGTAAGTGTACGTAAGACAATAGGTAACAGCCAGAGCAAAGAGGGGTGAGATCAGCTGGAAAGATTCCTATTCACAGTTTGTTAGTTCAGCATCACTTAGTTCGTATTCCACTCTCAAATGATTTGGTTTGAATATCATCCATAGCCAGTTGTTGGGTCTAAACCTATGGTTTCAATGCCTAGATGTAGACGGCAGACGCTACTGGTTGGTCCTTAGCTTAGGCCCTGTTGTAGGTGCAGTAAGCAGCTTAGCAGAATAGCTCTAGGTGTTGGGGCACAATGCTCTTGGCGGTTTTTATGTGGAGTAGCCTATCTACTTGTCACCAAAAAGAAGAAACTTTTGAGTATATAACAATCTATAGCCTTTGTAATCAGGTGTCTTTTGGGGCTTCAATATTGAAATATGCAGCAATAGGTTTCTCCCCAGAATAGCATTCTTACTCAAGACACTGGTTTCATAGAATGCTATAAACCATGGATAAGTAGTGTTTACAACGAAAGGTAATTAGAACAACTTGAAAATCTAAATGGAATGGCACTCCCCCATCTAACTATATCAGTTTTGGAAGTAAAACAATCATGCTTAAATAAAGTCTACATAAACATCTATCAACAATTGTGAGATGGTTGCCATCTTCCACAATCATTCCATTAAACAAGATTGTTTTCTATGTTCTTGTTTCAAAGTGAGCACAACTATGCCACTAAATTTAGCACGACTCGCATCAACAAGCATCTAATATAAGTCATCCAGCATTACGAATAAATATTTTACCTACATGGCTACAACCAAAAACTACCTACAGTTTATAATTATAAAGATTAGCAACAATGGATTATCTCAAAGAATAAGTTTCCATCTCAAAAATTTACCCGGGAAAAAAAAAAGGACTCAGCAAGTTCCACTATACCCATCAGTTATATTGACACCACCTTAGAGAACTTCAATCATAAATTCAGCAAGGAGATCCCCACCCTAGCTGAGCCGGGAGGCATAATAACTAGATATTCAACAATACTTTCTTGGACTTACAAGATTTCTCCCTAAAGCTTCAATGCAGCTGCATTCTTGAAAATTAAGTGCAGCATGTTAAAATATATATGTAAACCTCTTATTTGATTACATACCTTTCCACTTAGCAGCTTTTCCGCAATTGTGCAGTTTTTGGGCTCCCTTGAAACATTTGGGTCACGGATGCAAATATTCTTGATACTGGAACATTAGAATCACTCTAAGAATTTATGGATTAGGTGTAAACATGTAAGGGAAAAGAGGATGATTAACATACTTTCCAGCTTTGCAAAATATTTTACGAATGTTCTCTGTTGAATGATCCTCTGGTAGGTTCTCTACCAAAACAGAGCATAACTAGGGTGCAGTCATCCAGAAATTACATGCAAAAAAATTAGTCAGAAACCAACATACTAAAAATAAAAGTATTTGGTTTCAACGAAAGTAATTTAATAATTACCTGTGGATCCTCGACTTCACTGAAAGGAAGAGGATGAAGTCTCTTCACCTTCTTTTTCGATGAACTCAAAACCTGCAGATACCAACAAAAAAGCTGGTAATTAATATCTTGTGTAACTTTTGATATGGCACAGGCTGAGAATAAATTAACTATTGATATTGGCACATGCTAGAATAAATAACGAAAACTGGAGAGTAGGGCTTTATAGGAAATATCCACATCACTTCAGATAGCTTACAAGTAAAGAAGACTCCTTGAGTGCAGCCACTATCAAGGACGACCTTTCTTGTGCAAGCTTCTTCATTTTTCTAAAAGAAGCAATAACTGAAATTGGAACTGCAAGAAGTAACATCCCACTTAATCAAAAAGAGGAAAAACAAAAGTAATAGACGGCTCCGTTAAAATCTGCAATGGAATCATTTATGCGGTGTCTCACTGAAAACAAATCTAAACTGGAAAGGGAGTTTGCTCCCCCTATGGTAGACTGGAAAGAAATACTACAAGCCTTATGACTATTCTGGCTTCGGTATGAGAATAAACAAACAAGCAAGCAAGCAAAAAGATGTAGTAACAAGGATTCAAGGAAAAAACAATCTTGTTACATTTGCAATGTATCGTAATAGCAACTAGGTAGTTTCAGGGATTTCTAAGTACTGCATACATATGCGTCTTTTCTATCTCCACTCTCTCCCTTCTCTCTCGTATATCGTTTTCTTTTTAGTCTATGACTCTATGTCATCACCTCTACATCTCAACTCTATGTTACAACTCCTCTCTCTCTTATATGTTCTCTCTCTCTCTCTCTCTCTCCTCCCACTTAGAACCCTTCTAGTTCTTACTTTCAGGTTGAATTTCACCACTTACCGTATCTCTCTACAACTGTTTCCCTATATGATCTCTTTTTATCATAATTTCTAAATCTTCTCTTCCTTCTCTCCACTTCCTTCTCTTGCCGCCTTCTCATCAAACATCAAAATGTTTAGGGGAACAGAAATGGTAAATAATATATTCACACAACTCATGTCCAAAAAAACTTTTAGTGCACCCGACTTAGGGTAATTTCCATTACTTTACTGTACACCAGATGTACAATGAAAAGAGGCTATCATACTGACTATACATTACTTATCTCACTAATTCAGTGATCCAATGATATGATTATAATAGCAATAGAGATACCAAGGAAACGGATCTTTCTACCAAATGAGCATGCTTCATAAACTACATTAGTAAAGTAAATGCTAAGAAGGCATATGAACTAATTTAGGTTAAGGGTACTAGTATATGTACTTCATTACAAGTTATTAGACTTTGTTTAGTTGATTTGTCCAAGTTATTCAGAAGCTAAGAGGCCTAACAGCATATATCAAACCATGAATTCGATTAACAGAGTTGCATTTCTAAGAGGCTAATTGGTGGTTTATGTATTTTACTAGTTAGTGCATTCATATAGATTCAAGTAGTTCAGCAAAAAAGTGAAAAAAGTGGAGAGCAGCCATCGGGCCGGATTTGTTGTCAAATTGAGACTGTAAATATAATAAACTTCAAATCTCAAAGTGCAGACAGTTAAACATCATCTGCAACATGGAGACAAGTAGATACCATCTCAACATAGGATAAACCAAAGTCCGTATAAAGGGTACAGGTTTATACATTACAAAAATGACAGCCTACTCGCTAACCAAATCCATAGCAAAAACAATTCACAAATAATGTTTATTGATGCATAAAGAGCTTAAAATCCCTTGAACTTTGGGGTCCACAGTTTGACAATATAGAGGGAAAAATCTTCCAAAGGCTCAAACCAAAATGATCCAGGGAAAAAAAATTGAGCGCTTACCAAATCCTTCCTTGTCCTTGGTAATATAATTCATCAAAAACTGGTCAGTCTGAAGATTCTCATCACTAAAGTAATACTCAACCTGCACAAGGACAAGACAAGTTTCATAAGCAAATTTTGGGTACTGATAAAAATATTTGGTTATGAGATGACAACATAATTATAACAATAAACTTCCACCGTCAGTTCAGAAGCACCAATTTCCAATTCTAAGACAATCATATGCTTGAAGAATATACAATAGACTTATAAGGCCTCCTAAGCCACCAACAAACAGGTGGAAACTTGCAAGCAGTTCATGACCAGACACAAAGCCTATAACTATAAGCTATTAGCTTCAATCTTGTAGTGACCCATGGGCTCATCATTCCAAATTTGGTAGGCATGATAAGTACTAACATTTAATGTATTCAAAAAAAGTGGGAGTATTAAAAAAAAATGGGAGTATTAATTTATCTTAATAAACTCACGTGACCCAATATGTTCTTTTATTGTTTTGGATAAGTTCCCATGCTTGGGAAAGAAAGAAAAAAAAATAGATAAGAGTGAAGCAAAGATCTTAGATAGTCTACTTAACAAAGAAAGTACATTATGCAAATATCCAAGCCCAACAAAACTTTAGACCTTCTTAACAAGACTGCTAGGAAGCTGGATTGAACTAAAGGCCTCATGCTTGATATTCAATTATTCACATGCTAACGCTTTCAGAACTAGATGAAGTTGGAGATGGATGTAGGAGTTCCATTTTCCCCCTTAACGATAAAGTATGGATAGTTCAAACAGGTAGACTATCCATATCAAACAAATAAAGAGTCAAATATGAAGTTTTCTGTCCTAAAATATCATTATACCCATACAAATAACGAAAAAGATGTAGTGTTGTTACTTAATTCAATATGCCCGAATACTCATTTCGCCCAAACTAAATTTTAGAAATTCACTTGAAAGAAAATACACCAACTTTCTAGAAACCATACAAATATCAAAATCACCCCCTACATTTCAGATATAATATCCTGATTTTTCAAGTTAACAACTCCTCTTAGAGTATAATAAATAAATAAATAAAGCAATAAATCCCATTTAAATTCAAAGTGTCCTTAAGTCCAAACCCTACTATTGCACCAATCTACGACAATCAGAATTAGAAGACAAGTTACAAAGTACTTAAAACTTCACACAGGCATTTACAATCAATACTTATATATATATATATAAGTAAAAATAGAATTACCTGCTTGATTATTCTGTGACGGATATCATCAGTGAGGGTAACAGTCTGAGACGAGTGATACTGCTCCACGGACGGCTGAGATACTTCATCATCGAAGTGAGCGTCGGCGATTTCCGGCGATCCGACGGGCGGGGAATCGGGATCGGTGGGGACGGAGATTCCTTCAGCTTCCATTTAAGCGGAACGCAAGAAAGATGAGAGGAATGGACGAGGAAGAAGAGTGTAACCCGTCCCGCTCTTTTCCTTCTCCCGATCTCGCAAAGGTCGTGTCAGTGGGCCTCTAAATACTGGTAACTCTTCTGGTCTGGTCCGGTACGGTCAACATCACCTAATATTTTAAATTAATAAAAAAAATATTTTAATAAATTTAAAACTATAAATAATAATATTCAATCATGCCATTCCGTCAAAAATATCAAACTTCCGTTTGTTTTAATATGATATGGCATTAAGAAAAATAATTATGCCTAACATACATGCGGAGGAAGAAGCAATCCAGATTTGAAGAATGTATTGATTATTATAATATTCGTAAACTAATTAACTAGCCTTTCGTTCATAGAAATAGTATCATTTACAACATTTGTGATATTAAAATTATATTTTTATTAAAAAATAAATTGTTAATTTAGCAGTATGAAATGATTATTAAATTATTATGACAAAATGTCATTTTATACAACTGTTACAATATATATATATATATATATATATATATATATATATATATATATATATATATATATATTTATTTATTTATTTATTTTTTATTAAAAAATAAGTTGTTAATTTAACAGTATGAAATGATTATTAAATTATTATGACAAAATGTCATTTTATACAACTGTTACAATATATATATATATATACTCTTTTGTCTAAATTTTTTATAAATAAAACTCTTTTATAGTGATATGAAGTCCTTCTAATGCATTCATGTCATTCCCCCTCAAAAAGATCATGAGAGGAGCAGAAGAGAAAGCAAAATTTGTTTCATGTACTTAAAGTTTAGGATTGATATAGAGGATGGATGTAGAGTTACAATCCATTTATTCAACTAATTAAGAAGGAAAATACAAAAGAAAGGCATCACTAGTTGGAAAGAGGTGAGGAGTATGAAGGATGCAATGGTGACTTGGGGAAAGATAGCCCCAAGAAGATAATAAATTTTGAGATTGAATTTCTATCCATTTATAGCCATTTTGGTAGCGTGTGAATTGTGATTCCAAATCAAGACTAACTAGAGAGTATTTTTTTGGAATTGATATTTTTACAAGTAAATTTTATATTTTTATAAGTGAATCTTATTTAATCTTGTGAAAATATCAAATTAATTTATGAAAATATTAATTCTCTACTTTTTAAATACACCTTTTGAAAATAAAAGTTTTACTTTAGAGTAAAAGCTTAACCATTTTTGCAAAAAAGATGCCACCATTATTCTCGCTATGCAACTTTTGATAATTGTGAATAAAGTAAAAATTTATGTTATCTTATCGTATAAAAAAAATATATTTTTAATTTTTGAACAAATAATAATAATAAAAAAATCTCTCACTTTGTAGCAGAAGGAGTACTTAGAATACAAACAATAGAATGTTAGTAGCTCATATCACTATGATTTCTAAATAAAGAAAAAACTCTAATTCTAAAATATATTAAAATAAAAAAATTAATATTTTAACAAGTTAATTTGATATTTTTTATAAGTGGATCCTATTTGATCTTGTGAAAATATCAAATTAACTTGTGAAAATATTAATAAATATCAATTTCATATAAGAATTAATATTTTCACAAGTGTGTCTCATTTAATTTTGTGAAAATATTAAATTAATTTATAAAAATTATAAATTTTTAATAATAATAATCTATCATTAATTTCAAGTAGAGAAAGTACTATAGGAACGAAAATAAATTTATTAGTGACCAAAGGGGTGACACTTGCACTCTTGTCTTGAATGATATTTTCTAGTAGAGTGATGGTTTATACGAAAAAATTGGTTTTATTATTTTGATCTTCTTATTGAGAATTGCTCGAGACTTGGGATCAATAAGTTACATTTAAACGCCTCACTGAATGATAGTGGAACTTGCCCCACTGAATAGCTGCTCTCCCGCAGACAAGCCCGTTACCTTTCTTAACTGACGAGCCTGTCACTTTTGATTCACGAAGAAATTTTTCGGGATCGATAAGTTATATTTTCTACTTGTCATTACGAGTCCATATTTTCAATATCTATTTTTTGATTCGTCCATTCAAGGAGACAATAATGCACCACTTGTTCAATAATAGTAGTCGTTCGGAATATAATAGGCCCACATATGTTGAACTATATTTTTTTTATATATAATTGCTAAAAAAACAACATACCCATATATATTCGTATGTAACAATATCTTAGCTCAAAAATTTAATTTATTATTTTGATCCTTTTAAACATAAATATTTAATTTTTTTTTGATTAAAATATAATTTGTATCCTAAATTTTTTAATAAAATTGAGATTTGCGCAATAATTTTTTAAGCGTAGTTGAATGTATCTTGAAATTCTATTTTATTAAACAAAATGTACTTTTAAACGTTTTAACGGGTCAAAGCAATCACTTGTGCATGTAAACTAAATTTTGTAAAGGTAATTTAGGTACATCAGGTGAGAATATAATAAAATAAAATAAAGCCTTAAATTGGATTAAAATTCTGAATTTTTTATTTTTATTTTAGAGATTGTCTTCTTAATTTTTTTAATTAAAGAGTTAAATTTTTAATTTTTTTCTATTTTAAGAATTATCTTCTCAATTATTTTAACATTAGAACGTAAATAGACACGTTAAAAATATTAGGATGTAAATTTCAATATACTTATAAAATTTGAGATGCAACATTTATTTTTCTTCTGTTCAGTTATGAGATTTTATTATAGTGATGATGATCAAAATTATCAAAATTCTCAATTCAAAGTTTGTATTCGAGCCCCAAACTGAAACACGGAGTCAGGACAGCAGCAATGGCATCGAGCGCACTAAGAGACCAACAGCGAGAACTAGAGACCAAAGCCAACGATCTCAGCAAACTTCAGAAAGGCTAGTCTTTGCACTTTCATCTTCTCTCTCCTCCTCCTCCTCCACTTCCACCCCTTTCCCCAATTTGACCTCTTCGTCCAATTTACCTTAACCCTAATTCAATCTAACATTTTTAGAATTACTTTCAAAATCATGTCTCTAATACGAGAGTATCACCTTTCTCAGATATCGCAAAGAACCACCAAGTCAGAAAAAAGTACACCATCCAGCTCGGTGAAAATGAGCTTGTTCTCAAGGTCTCTCCCAATGTTTTTTTTAATATATGTACACACACACACGTATCATGGTTACTGTATATATTCTGTGAAAGAACTAACCTTTTTTTTTTGTTTGAAGGAGTTGGATCCGCTGAAGGAGGATGCAAATGTGTACAAATTGATAGGACCGGTTCTTGTGAAGCAGGATTTGGCTGAGGCAAATGCAAATGTTCACAAGCGAATTGATTATATCTCTACTGAATTGTATGTTTACTTGTTGAAATATGTTCTTTTTTCATGCTTAGTTTTGATAATTGAGTGCTGTATGTGGCTGCTGATCAGTATGATTATTTCGTTGTGGGTTTATATGTATATAACATATGTAGGTGGCTAGCTCAGTTAGGAGATAGCTTGATAGGTTTATGAGTTGCCTGCTTCTCAGTTATCACTGATTTGGAGGGGAATTATTTGTGCTACTACACCCATATATGGATCAATTTTGGTCCTCTTACAATGTATGATTTGCAAGAAATTCTATTACGCCCCATCTGAACTTGGAATTTTAGTGTAAATATTAATATTAACTTAATTGGTGTTTGGTTATGGTAATCTATATGATTCTATATATGCTTAACATCAATAACTGGGGTACTTCGTTAATGTTCCATTTGGTAGGACAAAGGAAAGGGGAGTGGAAACCTTTCTAAAAGAAACGGTAAGCTTAGTGGAGAACCCCCCCTCCCCCCCCTCCCCCTTCCACTCTAGTTGTTTGGTTAATTGAAAGGAGGGGAAGAATGTAGAAGTGAAGGTAGTTTATGCTATTTTGTTGAGTGGAGAGGGGAATGAATTTTTATGTTTTATAGTTTAAGTATAATAGGCTAATAACCATGCCCATTACTCTTCTTATTTTAATATATATGTATATATAAGTGTGTGTGTTATATTTAATTTTTGACATTAAATTCATAAAACACAAAGCTCTATTTGATTTTGCCGGTGTTTGACAGAATTTAACCACACACACCCACCTTAGTCATGCCACCAGAGAGCCTTTTACTTCTAATAGGCCATGAACTAGATCAGAATCATTCTCAACGAGTCCATAAGAAGTGATCCCATTTTTTTCATCGGGTCCGGGTAGAGACCAAAGATCTTGAGCGACCGATCCGGCAGAACAACTCAAAAGATAAAGAAGTATCGTTAATTTCTTCATGCTCGTTCCAAGTTCGAAGTACCATTTGTACAAATAAGAATCCCCTTCGTTACATGATTTCTTCTTCATATAGATAGATACAGGATCTATGGGGCAATTACTTAGAAGTACATTTTGTGCTACAGCCCTTCCTATCTGATAGAAAAGGATCCCATGATCCTGAACCGATCTTACCTGGGATCGCAAATCCCAAGTTTGTCTATGATCCTGAACCCCACTCTCTTGGTACACAAGGGGTGGAGGTTTATCATTGGGCCAAACCCTTTAGTTAAAAAAAATCAACAAAGAAGAAAGAAGAAGAAAAGCACAAAGATTAGCCCCTTCTTTCCTATGCTTTGGGAGAGGAGAGTTTTGTAGGCTCAAAGGGGGAGGAGATCCCTTTGCATCTACATTATTCTTTATACATCGTTCCTTTTAGAAGCCTCATGAGGTAATAGCTCTTAGGTAAGGGGTGGATCATAGAATATGTTTCGGGCATAATGCGATGACCATTTATAATGTGACAAGCTGTAATTTAATGGTCATGAATTATTACACTTTGTTCGTTTTGTTCTTCATTAGATGTGTGTAGCAGTCTTGTCACTGCATTAAAATTAAACAATAAATTAGGTTTGACAAAAAAAGTCCATCGTCACCATAGTTGAGAAATCAAAACCAAAAGAGCATTTAAACAAGTGCGGCCTTCCATCTACGTCCGTAGTGCTCTATTACAATGCAATGGATGAACCATATATAGAAATCATCAATTTCACTTAATGATTATTTCGTTACGAAGCTAATACATTGATGTGATCCGAACCAAATGCCACTTAATTATGTTAATAGTATAACTAAATGCAAAATACATCATTCCATGTAATGGCCTTTCATATTATGAAACTTAACACTGAGGAGGCATTTGGTTTGGGTCACATCATTGTACTGGTGTCATAATAGAATTACTCATTGGATGAAAGCAAACCCTTTTTTGTTTGGTTTGCCCATTACACCGTAAAAGAACAATACATAATCTCAGTACACCTAGGGCGGTAAATGGGATATGGAATATCTGACATTTGTCTAAACAGTCAAAAGGTTCAAAGCAGATATAGGCACATTCTTATTCGCTAATATATATATATATATATATATATATATATATATATATATATATATATATATATATATGATTTGGTTCAAGGGCATACCCCCTTAAAGAGCATACCAAGTATACTCCCTTTAGCGACGGACCCGACGACGGTTTGGTCTGTCGTCATAGGTTCATCCGTCACTAAAGCTTTTAGCGACAGACAACATATCGCGACGGACAAACATATAACGACGGACGAACCTATGGCGACGGACCAAACCGCTAAAGGGGATATGCTAGGTATGTCCTTTAAGGAGATATGCTCTTGAACTTTACTCTCTCTCTCTCTCTCTATATATATATATATATATATAACTAATTAAACAAGATACAATAATTGTGGAAATAAAAATTAAAAGGTATTTGAGAGAATGAAGTTACTTTTGGCTTTATAAAAAGACTTGAGAATGTTACTTTGAATTTTTTTGATATAGGTTTGGATATTACTGAATGCGGATATTTCATATGGTTATTCAAATCATATTGTACGTAAGGATACAAATACTATTTGTATTCGAATTATATCAACTGAATACAAATACATATAACAAAATTTAATATATACCGGGAACAAATAAGGATGCCATACAAATTTTTCGGATACGATATGGAAATACCTATATCTGCATCTGATATTATTCGTTTGCAGACATATATACCAATTTGCAAATTTGATTACATCCAAAATTGGGTGTAATGAGTCATTAAGCACAATACCTAAAGAGCAGTAACCATAACCAAGAAAGTAGTAGTTACCATTGATGCTTGTTTTTGACCTTAAGTTGTCATTTTTCATTTTATTACAAATCAATTTCAACTTACCAAAGGAGATTTGATGAGGTAATGTACTGGCATCACCAATCCTAAACATTTCACAAGCGTGAACAAAATAGATTAATTACAATACCACTTTTGATTAAATTACAGAAGCCCATTACATTATGCTGCAAACCTATTTAGTGAACCAAAACCCACCTAATATGTTGCATTCCAGACCACACCTTAGTTTCCTTGGCATGTTTCTAATGCTTATGAATTCTGTTTGTATTAAACTCACAACCCCTAAGGAATGCACTGTATTATCATCATTTAAATCTGCAAGTCTTTTTAGAAAAATTCCATGTAGCTACTACTTGAGCATGTTTATGGAAGCAAAGTGCTGAAGAATAGTTGATTTTTGGTTCATTTCAGTGGAAATCTTGCGTGATGCTTTTATGTTACTATATTGCGTGGTGCTCGCTTGTTGCAATATGTAGTATTCGACAATGTTAGTGGGAATATAAGCACAAAATGGAAACTAATGGAACAACATGAGGGAGACATGGTGGATCAACTTAGAATATATTATTTTGCCAGATGTTTATAGGTTGATTGACAGTATAACTTTGGCTGTGTTGTTGGGTTGATACTGTGATACAGAATGTCTGCCTTAAGTTTATTGTGTCGGATGCGTATTATGCTTTTGTTGGTTTGCGGTATCCTTGATTTCTTATCTTCCCTCCTCTTGCCCTCTATATATCTATCTATTCTATAACTTTGGACCAATACCGTATGGCTGGCATGTGTTTCTGTTGCTATGTTTTCTTTTGACTACGTAATGCATCTTTTGTGCAATAGGAAGCGTTTGGATGCAACTCTTCAGGATTTGGAGGAAAAGCAAAATAGCAAGAAAGAAGCGGTCAGATAATATATTTTTCTCCATATCATTTTGCAATTTCCCATCTCACCTCTCTTGATGCATGTTGGTTGTTGTATGGGGTGGTGAACTGGTGATTGTTGACAGATACAGTTGGTTATTGTTTTTCTCTTTTTCAATTCTACAATACATTCTTCTATCTCTCTGTAGATTGTAGTGCCTTATTATTTATGGACTTTCATCAACAAGTTGTTCCTTCAAGATATATAGATGTGTTAAGTTTTATGGACATTTCTTACTTATCAAAAAATAATAACAAAGTGTATGGGCATTTCTTTGTGTTCATATAACGAGTATCTCACCTGGAATTCTTCGGTGGGCAAGTTGTAGGTGCTCTAGTGATTTCATTGCTTGGGAAGTTTTTTTTTGTGTTGCTACTTTTGGGAGTTCTTATTTCAAATTGATTGACCTATGCCTTTTCTCTGCTAAAGTAAAATTGAAGTAGCTCAAGTCTTGAGCTACTTTGTACCCCTTTAGTTTTATAGGTATTTACTTTAGGAGTTATTCTTTAGGACAGTTATTTGTATATTAAAAAAACCTGCTGCATTAAAAAATTGTCTTAGTGGTCTCTACTGTGACTGATGGTTATGTGTATTAGTTTTTATTTTTTAATAGATATATAAATTTGGCCTTTATATGCAGTGTGGATGTTTTGATATGCTTTATGTTACTCATGTAATTTTTTATTGCCCAATTTCTTTGTTACAGATTTTCAAGTTGCAGCAAAGAATCCAATCCCTTCAGGCTGGAAAAGGCAAGGCTTAGTGTGTAGTTTGGTTGTGCACTTAACACTTGGTTCAGCGGTAATAATTTTGATCTCAATTAACATTTTGTTGTCACTTCTGCATTGCTTTGAAGTAAAAACTTCTGTAAAGTCCTTGTTTATTTTTCATGCGCCCATTGTCAGATGCGCGTGTTGTTGGTTGTTTACACGAAGTTGGGTGCCTGCGTGTTCTATATCTGGGTACAATTTTTGCATAGGGCAGCAGAAATTGTCTATGAAAATGATTCAGAATCATATGGATTATGTTGAACTGTTTGGACCATTTTAAGATGGCAATGAACTGCTACTGGATATGAAGTTGGAGGAATATTGTTGGCAGTTAATTTATACAAGTTTATCCCTGTCGTTTGTACCTTGATTCTTACCATGACCTATAATTTGAGAATGATGAACAATTGAACATATCCAACAAAAAATTGAACAAATATTTTCCTTTTCTTTTCTTTTTTGAAAGAGTGATCATTGATAAATAGAAAACACAAGGGAATGACAGTACAGGCTGTAGACAGAAAATATGGGCAGCAGCCCACTTAACCCCACAAGTAGGGAATTTAGCCCATACAACCAAAAATCATTTCAAGCAAACAGCCTAAACTCTGCTGCATAATTGACAAAGAAAAATGTTCATCGGGAGAGGTTAGTTTTAAAATTTACAGGTAATGAACTTTTTCTTTACTCACATTGGAGATTAAGTTAATACTACCATATTTCAATATTAAAGATGCATTTTTGACTTTCTGAAGTTGATTTGCAAAAATTTTTTAATTTAAACTCGACACGATTTCATTGAAATCTTTCAAGTAATAAATATTATAATAAGAATTTCATAAATTGACATCGAAAAGCCAAATATATCTAGTGTTATCCATGGCAGACGATAACCCTACTCAATTTATTCTATTCCTATTTTACCCTTAGTTTGCATTTTTCATACTTCATTTGTTAGAAATATAAAGAAACAAAACAACATGCTATATACTTTACATCTAATACAACTTTCTTTTTCACGATCTAGTGTTTCTTATAATCAATCTTTTGTCCTCCAATCTTTTTTATCATGCAGCATTCTCGAACCATACCATTATATATAGTGGTTGGGATTCTGCAATCCATGGAGGCCCAACAAAAACATTGTTTGAATTATTCCATAGAATTGTAGGATTTGCAGCATCCAAGAAATGTGGCATATGAAGTCATTATGTCGTAAATGGGACAAATGTAAAATATAATCAACAGTGTGGTTTGGTTTGCCCACTAGATTTTATTTTTGTTAAGTTGATATGGTTAAGAAAAATCGCCTATTTTGTAGAGGCAATTCTAAGTGGAATTACAATCCATGTTGTGTGTGTGTGTATATATATATATATATATGGCAAACTATTATTGTGATATACCAATCCATTTTTAACAACTATTTTTTAAGGGTAAATTTTCATGATTCGTTGAACTGCTTACGGATTACCAAACACATATATTTATATATGATAATAAATGAAAAACAAATTTCCTCTATGAACGGAGTTTTTTTTATATTTTATTATTGGAATAGACTAGCACCAGCAAATGACAAGTACCATCTATCCTCAATAAGCTCACAAATAATTGATTATTGCTGAGTGACTTTATTACAAAGATTATAAGGTAATTAATTTCTTGCATTTTATATATATATATATATATATATATATATATATATATATATATATATATATATATATATATATGTTTTCTGTAATACATGTTTTGTTTAAAGCAATGAAATACAATGGAGGAGGGCCCTTCTTTCATTTATGAATGAGACTTGAAGCCATCGTCCCTAATAAGTAAAATAGTTCTTTGTTCAAGGCCATTGAATATAATGGTAATGATTCCTTTTTCTTTCCTTTGAATCTTCGGCCACTACATTAAGCACATGCATTAAGATTTCTGTTAACCTCTTGTGATCAATTCGATGTCTAGCTTTTCCAAATAAGAACAACAAAATAATAGTACAATAATAACAAGTTCTTCCCAAATAGATCATCTCAAATCAGGGCCATGTTTCAATGAGAAAGACAACTCAACCTTCTTCCATCATTAGCTTAAGATTTGGATGCGAATAAGCCATAAATTCGTGTATGAATTGAGTTATACTCGGCTTAGTTGGTTTCGTGTATTTGGAGTACTGTTAACTTATAATATTTAAACTGCGTTTAGAGATCTAAATATATCGATTTATTTTATTGATATAACGAGTTTATTGTGTTGGTAAATTAAATAAATTTTATTTAAAAAAAATCACCTATAAAATAAATAAAATTATCAAAGACGTTTAACCTCAAACTCTGTAAGGCAAACACATGCACGATGGGAAGTTAGGCGGATTCACTCAAACTTGCAAAAGAGAGGGCCACCCGGTCCACCCCCACATTTGTCTATCCTAATACCCCCACTTAATTAGCTAATAAAGTGCTAAAGATTTACTTGTGGTCATCCAAAATTTGTGAATTATGTATTTTGGGTGTTTGCTTAATTTAAACTTTAGGATTAAATTGACTAATTTTATAATTAAAATCAATTTTTTTTTTTTTTTTTTATAAATATAGGCAAATGAACTATGACTCCAAGAAACTACATAATTTCCTATTAGCTCCAATGTTCGTGAGTTCAAAAAAATTAAAATAACTTATTGAACCTAAAAATAGTCGAGCGGACTTGAAAAGTCAAATTAAATTAATTTTTATGCGACAAAAAAGAGTAACAAAACATGATTCGAGTTGTCTGACAAATATACATGTAAGGTAAAAAATATAAGTTCCTTGTGTATCAAAAGCAAAATGTAATTACTTCATTGTTTAAAAAGAAAAAAAGAGCTTAATTATTTTAGGAAATTGATATTTTCAGAATAGCTTTTGATAGGGTTCACATAAGAACCAATCATATCCCTCTACAATAGTTAATTTGTGAGTTCTACGAGTGAAATATCAAAAACTGTTGTGAAAATATCAGTTTTCTTTATTTTTATTAAGAGAAGCATTTTAATTGTGAAGCTCTAATAATTAGTGCCCAACATTTATTCATTTAAAAAGAACATATTCCCTTATTTTTGTGTGAAGCCATCTCACCTAAACAGATATGCTTTGCCTGCCCATGCCAAATTCTGGTTTGAAATTTTCTTACAGTTATTAGGATTCGATAGCTATAATAAGAAGAAGTCATTTTGAACACTGGGAGAAAGCACAAGTGACTTCTGCCTACCACTAAAGGGCAGTGTGGACCATGGAAGTTGCCTCGTCACATGGGCAATAGGTGTACATGCAACTGGCCATGGCCATGGCCATGAATATTTGAAGCATTATTGAATATATATATCACCCATCTTGGACAAAAAGGACACTCTTTGATTAATTTGAAGTCGGCCCATCTTGTGCACTTCCATGTTAATGTGTTCATACGGCTGTTCACCTCATACTGGGAAATCAAATTATTTTCTACAAAGATCTCCAAGGAACATGCATGAAAATGTCCTAAATCTAAAAACGTTAATTTTAGTCCTCCATCCGTTTCAAAATAAATAAAAAGTAATTTTTTTTTTCACAAAAAAGAATCTGTTTCACTGTATAGTGATTGTAATATAAAGATAACATAATATCTTTAAGTTTAATCATAGTTTTATTACTATACTAAACCACCAACTTATAAAGTTTTAAGGGGTATATATATATATATATATATATATATATATATATATATATGGAGAGAGAGAGAGAGAGAGAGAGAGAATAATGTATCATTAATATTCAATAAAATAAACTCTTTCTGTCAAACCGAAGGAGTATATGAATTGTTGTCAAATAAGGCTCAACAGAAGAAGGTAGGGAGTGATGATTTAAACACGCAAGACATAAGCCATGTTGCTGATTAAGAAGTGATTAAAAGTTAAAACATATCTAAAACAAAATCTAATTAACAGAGCCAATTGTCCCGTTTACACTAACACACTCTTGTAAGAAAAAAAAGGACATGCTTACTCAGCATGTCTGTCTATAACAGTGTTTTGAAAAGCATATTCATGAGAAAATAATTGCATTGATCTTAAATCTTTTTAATTAGTTATTTATTGAAAATTAACTTTATATGAAGTTATTTACAGTAATTTGAGAGTTCTAAAATAATTGCTCAAGTAAAACAGTTTTGTTTAATGGTACATTTTGTCAATAAACAAGCTCTCAAGTCATTTAATCTTCCCTTCTTGTCCTTGACATTTAGAAATTATGTTTTTATTGGGTGAGCAGGGTCCACCTATGAGAGAGAGGGGGAAGTTATATCTTAACGTGACCGAGGAATGTGAACTGTGACCTTCCTCGACCAAATTGGCCACATTTTAGAAGCACCTAATCTTTTTATTTCATTATTGCGATTAGACCAGCTGACCAGATTAATTACCAAGATTACAATAAGTAGAAGGCCAGAATTTAAGTTGAGGATTACTAGCTGCCAGAGATGTACGTGGACCTAGTTGAATCCCCATCACCATTGACGACCTAAATCACAAAATTACATATATATATATATATATATATATATAAAAGAATGATCCATAGTAAATAGTTGCAATAGACACCAAACTGATCTTATACCGTCAATATAAAAATCTAACAGTAAAAAAAAGTATTTGTCCAGCCGTTAGTAATAATGGCTGGGCAAATTAGGCCAAATTTTGTAGCAGCTAGAGTAGAATTTTTTTTGGCCTAATTTGGCTTGGCCGTTTGTACTTCTAACGGCAAGGGCAAGAGCAAAAAGAAAAATTGTAATTAAAATAAGTATAATTGTTTATTTTATACATCAAGTAAAAGTAGGTTGAATACTGGCGATGTATTGGAGGGAATCAAAAGAGACCATGAGTATCATTTATTTTTCACGAATATTCATTACTCTACGATTCTGTAAAAGGGTTGGCCACTCTATGATTGGAAGGACTAGCGGTTGGCCACTCTGCGATCTTGCAAAAGGGTTGGCCATTCTACGATTTAGCTTGCGGTTGACCATTCTACGAGTAAATGGACTAGCGGCCTGACCAAGTTAGGCTAAAAAAAATTATACTTCAACTGCTAGTAGGAGTAGCGACTGAGAAAAACGTCATCGTTTTGACTAGCCGCTAGTAGGAGTAGGGACTGGGCCAAAAAAAAATATTCTTACTAGTTGTTAGGACTAGTTGCTGAGCAATTTTTTTTTTCTTTTGCATTGTTAGATCTTCATATAGGCGGTGTAAGATCTGGTTACTAGAATAATGTCCATAAATAGGCTATATATATATATATATATAAGAGTGAACCCGAAATAGGCTATGGACCTGGATCTACCAAATTATAAGAATGCCTCTAATATTCATAAGAATGCTCTGATATTCAATCACATAGATACATATAAAAGAATGATTCGTAGATACAATTGTAAAAATAACATAGTTTATAATGTTACTGTTCAACATTTGATTGAATGACAATTATTTCAATCATTTGCACAACTAGACTACGGATGGAGACCTACCATGTGATTTGTCAGAAATATTCTGTTTTCATCGTCCACACAATTAAGCTGTGAACGACAATTATCGTCTATATAACTAAAATGCAAACGATAAGTCAAATTTGTTGCCATTTGCCAAACTAAATTGCGGACGATGATAACTCTAGCCATTGGATCACATATGTGTGTGTGAGTGTGTTATTTTTAATTATAAGAAAATTCATGTTTCTGAATGATTATATTTAACATGAATGTAGAACTCACTTGCTACTTACGTGAGAAAGAACTTGCGAAAGTATTAGTTCCCCTTATATTTTATCATTTACTATACTAGGTGTCGTAAGGTTAAAATTGAAGGGAATTAACCCGAAAATTTCCAAACCTGTGAGAAACAAAATAGAAAAAAACAAACGCTAAATAAAAATAATCACACGCATAATATAATATTTACGGGGTTCGGCAATTTACCTACTCCACGGAGTTGCAGGGATTTTACTATTATCAAGGAAAAATGGCAATAAAGTCTTCTTCTCTCACAAAACAACCACAAAAAAACCCTAATCACAAAACTCATTTTCTACATCATGCGTACACTAATTTTCAATGGACTACAAAACGGGTCAAAAAAAATTCTCGGGGGCACCCAGAAGGCTTGTCCATGAGTGCTACAACTTAGGCCTATCAGCCCGAGCCTTTGCTCTATAGACTAAGTCTCAAATAATATCCCATTAAAAAGCCACGCAATATTGTTCAAGTCGAGTCATCAATCGGATCAAAACATAACTAGACTTCACAAAAGCCCAACAAAAATCTACGCCAAAAATTTCACCTTGTGATGACATGTTTTGTCACCCTAAACCAATGAGCCAATGTATACACACAACACACCTATGTAATATTTATGCTAAAAATCCACACACACATTTTTGTATATGATTAAACCAATACTTTGTATTAACCAAACATAACCACACTTATGTATGCAACACTGATTTGAAACACACAACTGTAAGTAAGCAATAAAAGACAAGCACCCATAAATTACAGGCCAAAACGCCCAATATTTATTGAACGAATAAATACAAAAAAACTTTGCCCAAAGCCTTATAATAGTTTGACAACCAATACTTAACCCTGTGTATTTTTTTTCACAATATTGTGCACCAAACATTTATAATTTTGTGCACTAAGCACTGCCCATAAATAGGCCTATGGTCAGTTGACACCCCCAACTGCCAAGAGGTTATTAGCTAATAAGAATGTTACAACACATATGAGGTCTAATTCAAACATGAAAAACTAGCCCCATCAATTTTTTCTATCCAACATTCAAACATATCCAACAATATAGTAATGCCAACATAAGATGAGAGTCGATTAATTACCCAACTGCCTTGTAACTACTCTCTAGCCAACCCATGTGTCAAAACCCACTATTACCATTTGTTTGATTGTTACAATTATCTAAGTATTACAAGATTCCCCTTTGACCTACCGAATTTATACATCTAGCCCTGTCTAAAATGCTCTCAACTGATTGTACCACGCTACCCAGCCCATCGAGTCAATACTGTCTGGTGCCCAGCGCAAACTAGCTCCTAGTGTTGCCCAATGCCCTTAGGCTTCCTTTTTGCTACTGAATGCTATATCATCTCAGTGCAAATAAGTCTCCAACATTGCCATCAATGTCTGCCCACATGCACAATGTATGCGTGCCACTACGCACACATAGCTTGTATGACACCCATAATCAATGTCAACCTGATGATAATCTTTAATCAATCTAGGTCACCAATCTGTATACTAATATTGTTATTAGAGGATGCCAACAATGTCCTGATACTCTACACACATTGGCCATAGTAGCCTACCCATGGGTAAGATGGACTTCACAGACCACCCCATCCCCTATACTAGACATTAAAAAAATATCGCAAGTGTCACTAATAGATATCTAGTGTGTTTGAACAATTATAATGTATACCCCTAGGTAGTCATACACAACAGGCTGGCCTGGGTCTGTCAGGCCTTGACCGTTGACTAGGCTGGACCGGGTCTTTAACTTTCGGCTTGTAAGTTGGGCTTAACGCTTGAAAATGGAGCTTATTGAGGCCTGCAAGCCAGGCCTTAGGTCAAGCCAGGCCAGACTAGGCCGGTCCATTCAATTTTTTTTTAAATAATTTTAAATATTATAAAAATACCGATTAAAATTTTAAACTTAATTGATGTATTAATTAAAAATAATGTATTACAACTTACAAGTTACAACTTACAAATTACAATAATGAATTAAAATATTATACAATTTTAATGATATTGTATTATTTTATACTATCATTAATAAAAAAATTATTTTTTTATGAAAACTATTTTTTTTATTATTATTATTTTACAAATGACTTTCTAGTTTTTAAGCTAAGAATTTATTAAAATGAAGATGCAATGAAATGTCTGCAAAAAGTGTAAATAGTAGCTAAGCAATAAAAATTCATATATTACACTACCCAATGTATTTTCATGGATTTTTTTATTCGTATATAAACAAACATGCATAAATGAACGTATTGAAATACGTTAATTTTATTTGGTTTATTGAATGAGTCGTCATAAAGATAAAATTTTCGTCTACAGTGGGAGAATTGAAGTAGCAAATAAAGAAAATTGACAGGGCGGGCCAGGCTTTGGGTGAACCAAGCCAGACCTCAGGCCAGGTCGAATTTGAGCCAAAAAAATGTGGCCGGGCTGTGACGCCCCCGAATCTAGGCCCACACAGCCCAAACTTGAGTCGTCAAAAGACTACAACAAAATTATTATAACAAAGCACAACGTACAACAATACAGTGTATAATAATACACAACTAAGTCTTCACTATTATTGCCACACTATTTTACAACACGTGAAGACTAGGATAACTATTCTTCGGACTCTCACTCCATCCCCCGGCTAGACCCCGTTACGTTTTCATCTCCTGTTGAAAAACAATGGAACAAAAGAAAGGGTGAGCTCAAATAGCCCAGTAAGAAATATCATGACTAAGATAATGACGAATAATTTATCATTAGCCTTCAACAGTTGAGTTCTTGATAGAATACAATAGACTACAAGGTTTATATCAAAAACTGCAGTTAAATTCTTAAACAACGTTCAGATCAATAATAGCAGCGGAATGAACAATCTATTAGAAGAATAATGCAGACTATAATGTCCACTCGCTTCTCTTTTTAGTAAAAATATCATCAACTTTTATCATCTGAAATACCATTAGTCAAAATAATACAACTTCACAGTTCCTGGTCATAATTATGCAGATCAACAGTTCATCTTTGCACTACGGGCCAAAGACATTCAATATAACACCAACGGTCATGATTATACCAGATTCAGCCTTTGGTCATAATCGTACCAATCAACGGTTCATCTTTGCACTACGGGCCAAAGACATTCAATATAACACCAACGGTCATGATTATACCAGATTCAGCCTTTGGTCATAATCATACCAATCAACAGTTCATCTTTGCACTACGGGCCAAAGAGAACATTAACCACGTGCCATAAAAGACACCGAACAGATGTATCGCCTTTAACCTAGTATATCGCCTTTAACCTATCATCTGTTCAACAATTATATCACATCTGTGCCCCCGGCCACAGATATTCACAACAACTTGCTTCTTGATGATTAATACAAATAACAGTGATACAAATGATGAACAGAAGAACAGGATAAACAATAAGTATCGAAAGTTTACTTTGTGCAGATTCAAATAATGTCCAAATTGCCAACATGATGTGGAGTGAAATTTAAAAATGATATTCAAGATCCACAGTTCAGAATAACGATTATAGTTCAACAGAAAGGTTCAGAAAATAGGAAGGTTCAGTTGAAATAATGAAGTTCAACTATTATGGAACATATAATATTTTCAGGAATTATAGAAGCAATAGTTCCATAATAAGTTTCGATTTAGGTGTATGAAAGAAAATAATATCCCTTACCGTAGCAGGTTTGATTAACAAAAGGTGAAGGGAATTAATATCCCTTACCATAGTAAGTTTGAATAATGGAAGATGAAAAAGATGGTATCCCTTATGAGTATAAAGGAAAATGATATCACTTACGAATATGGAATAAAAGTGTCAAGTGATAATTCGTGTAGACAAATTATTTCCACACGAGACAAATAAAAAGGGTTATTCACCAACAGGCGGTAATCCGCGCCGTAAGGTTATTCCCATCAATTTGTATACGAAGAGTTATTCACCAAACAGGCGATAATCCGCGTCGTAAGGTTATTCCCATCAATTTGAATACGAAGAGTTATTCACCAAACAGGCGATAATCCGCACCGTAAGGTTATTCTCATCAATTTGAATACGAAGAGTTATTCACCAAACAGGCGATAATCCGCACCGTAAGGTTATTCTCAAAGATTAATAAGGAATGAATACAAAAGGTTATTCACCAACAGGCGGTAAACTGCGCCGTAAGGTTATTCCCACAATTTAATACATGGAAGTAAATGACACAAGAAAGAAACAATATTATTTTCGAGAATCAAAGAATGATAATCCCTTCAAGTAAGAAGGAAAATAATATCCATTTATGATGATGAAAAGAATGATACCCCTTACAGTAATAATTTAAGAGTGTGAAAAGAATGATATTCCTTACCACAGTAAATTTAAGAATTTGAAATGAATGGTATTCCTTACCGTAATAAATTTAAGAGTGTGAAAAGAATGATATTCCTTACCACAGTAAATTTAAGAATTTGAAATGAATGGTATTCCTTACCGTAATAAATTTAAGAGTGTGAAAAGAATGATATTCCTTACCTTAACACGTGACTGGATATTGATTTAAATGAGATTGATCAACCTATATATTTTTAATATAATTAGTAATTACCACATATAAATTTCAAAGTGTATGATAACTCGTATATTATGAACTATCAAAATTATATATATTTAACATAATTTTTGTAGTATAATATAACAACTTTAAAATAGTTTTTAAAATAATATTCCAAAATAAATCTTCCAAAGAAAGCTTTTAAAAATGAATCTTCTCAAAGAAGAGTCTTCTAAAGGAAGATTTGTGAATACCGTGAAAAATAGGAATTTATGAAATTACTACTCTTTAATAAAACACTTACTTGAAAAATTCCTGCACTCCTTTTGACTTTCAAACTCTCAAAATAGCCTTACTATTATCAGAGAAAACTCATAAAATTCTTATAGAAAAATTTTATGTTTTAGGTGTGACGCCCCCAAATCTGGGCCCACACAGCCCAAACTTGAGTCGTCAAAATACTACAACAAAATTATTACAACAAAGCACAACGTACAACAATACAGTGTATAATAATACACAACTAAGTCTTCACTATTATTGCCACACTATTTTACAAAACGTGAAGACTATGATAACTATTCCTCGGACCCTCACTCCATTCCCCGGCTAGACCCTGTTATGTTTTCATCTCCTGTTGAAAAACAATGGAACAAAAGAAAGGGTGAGCTCAAATAGCCCAGTAAAGAATATCATGACTAAGATAATGACGAATAAATTATCATTAGTCTTCAACAGTTGAGTTCTTGATAGAATACAATAGACTACAAGGTTTATATCAAAAACTGCAGTTAAATTCTTAAACAACGTTCAGATCAATAATAGCAGCGGAATGAGTAATCTATTAGAAGAATAATGCAGACTATAATGTCCACTCGGTTCTCTTTTTAGGAAAAACATCATCAACTTTTATCATCTGAAATATCATTAGTCAAGATAATACAAATTCACAGTTCCTGATCATAATCATGCACATCAACAGTTCATCTTTGTACTACGGGCCAAAGATATTCAATATAGCACCAACGGTCATGATTATACCAGATTCAGCCTTTGGTCATAATCATACCAAAAAACAGTTCATCTTTGCACTACGGGCCAAAGAGAACATTCACCACGTGCCATAAAAGACACCGAACAGATGTATCGCCTTTAACCTATTATATCGCCTTTAACCTATCATCTGTTCAACAAATATATCACATCTGTGCCCCCGGCCACAGATATTCACAACAGCTTGATTTTTGGATGATTAGAATGATATAAATGATGAACAGAAGAAATAGGATAACAATAAGTATCGGAAGTTTACTTTGTACAGATTCAAATAATGTCCAAATTGTCAACATGATGTGGAGTGAAATTCAAGATCCACAGTTCAGAATAACGATTACAATTCAATAGAAAGGTTCACGTAAATAGGAAGGTTCAGTTGAAATAATGAAGTTCAACTATTATGGAACATATAATATTTTCAGGAATTATAGAAGCAATAGTTCCATAATAAATTTCGATTTAGGAGTATGAAAGAAAATAATATCCCTTACCGTAGCAGGTTTGATTAACAAAAGGTGAAGGAAATTAATACAAAGGGTTATTCACCAACAGGCGGCAATCCGCTCCGTAAGGTTATTCCCACAATTTAATAGAATTTGAGTACAAAGAGTTATTCACCAAACAGGCGGCAATCCGCTCCGTAAGGTTATTCTCAGAGATTAATAATGAATGAATACGAAAGGTTATTCACCAACAGGCGGCAATCCGCTCCGTAAGGTTATTCCCACAATTTAATAGAATTTGAGTACAAAGAGTTATTCACCAAACAGGCGGCAATCCGCTCCGTAAGGTTATTCTCAGAGATTAATAATGAATGAATACGAAAGGTTATTCACCAACAGGCGGCAATCCGCTCCGTAAGGTTATTCCCACAATTTAATACATGGAAATAAGAGGCACGTCTTATGAGTAAGGAAGAAACAATATTATTATCGAGAATCAAATAATGATAATCCCTTACCATAGTATGTTTGAATAATGGAAGATGAAAAAGATGGTATCCCTTACCGTAACACGTGACTGGATATTGATTTAAATGAGGTTGATTAACTTGAACAGTACACGTATACTTATAGATCTTCACAAATACTCAAGATGACTTAAGCACACTTAGAGAGAACTTTCACAAGAAGTATTTAGAGAGAGAAAGAAAGAACAAGTAAGGAAGTTTATGAAAAATCCTTAAGTTAAGGCTTCTATTTATAGCCAAAAATCTTATCATTCATTTAATCTAAACCATTCATTTAAAGATCACCTTTTAATCTACACCATCCATTTCAAATATTATATTATCTTTATTCTACACCATTCATTTCATATCACCTAATAATCACCTAACTTTATATTATAAACAAATCAATTTAATTATTCAACAATAATTCACACTTTAATCTACACCATTCATTTCATATCACCTAATAATCACCTAACTTTATATTATAAACAAATCAATTCAATTATTCAACAATAATTCACACTTTAATCTACACCATTCATTTCATATCACCTAATAATCACCTAACTTTATATTATAAACAAATAACTTTATCAATTCAATTATTATGACTAATTGTTATAAATACAGTATAGTTAGCTCTTAGATATCAAGTCGATAAATTAATGAAATACAACTGTTTAAATAACATCATAATAGAGATAACAATAATGTAAAATAAAGCATACGTTACTATGTAATGACAATTATTGATTCAATAATGTGAATTACTGTGCATATGTTACTGTGACAATTATTAGGTTCAATAATTTTAAAAAACAGTGCACCAACAATTATTGACTCAATGATATAAAATACAGTGTAATGACAATTATTAAATCAATAATGCAAAATACTGTGTAACAACAATTATTGAATTGATAATATAAAATATTATGCAGTGACAATTATCGATGAAATGATGCGTAACAGTTACGGTGTCAATTATCAGACCAAAAATATGAGACACTATGCAATACCGTGTGTTACTGTAGAATACCGAGTGCTACAGAAAATACCAATAACTACCGTATGCTACTATTCTTTTATCACCGGTATTTTAACAGTTCCGTTGACTATTTTTATTTAAAAAGGTTATTTCTGTCGTTTTCTATATCCGACAAATATTCCGTTGTGGGGTCCACCAATAATTTATTATTTCGGCGCCGTCGTACGGCACGAATATTCCCCGACCAAACGAATATTCCCCGACAAAGCGAATATTGTCCGACAAAATAAAATTTGCACATAACATCCTTAACTTTCAATTTTGTTAATTTAACCACTTACTGTTTCAAAAAATATATATATGAAGAAAAATTAAATTTTGTATTTCATAAAATTCGGGGTCTTACAACCTCCCCTCCTTATGAAATTTCGTCCCCGAAATTGACGTACCTGACATATCTAAGAGGTAAGGATACTTAGATTTCATCTCAGATTCTAGCTCCCAGGTCATTTCCTCAGTATCTTGGTTCCTCCATAAAACCTTAACTTGAGGTATAACCTTTGAGCGTAGGATCTGCTCCTTCTTATCCAGAATCTTAACAGGTACCTCCTCGTATGTTAAATCCTCTGCTATAAATTCTGGTTCTAACTCAATGACGTGGTTTGGGTCCTTCACATATTTACGTAACATAGATATGTGAAAAACGTTATGGATGCGAGACATACTTGGTGGTAGGGCTAGTCTGTAGGCTACGGTTCCTATTCGATCGAGGATTTCAAATGGGCCAATAAATCGAGGGTTGAGCTTTCCTCTCTTTCCGAATCTCGTAACCCCTTTCCATGGAGAAACACGTAAGAATACATGATCTCCGACGTTGAAACTTTCGTCTCTCCGATGAAGATCAGCATAACTCTTTTGTCGTTCTTGTGCGGTCTGTATTCGTTGTCGGATCATTTGGATCTTTTCGGTCGTCAAGCGTACCAACTCGGGTCCCAACAATTTTGCTTCTCCTACCTCATTCCAACATATTGGAGAGCGACACTTCCTTCCATACAAAGCCTCGAATGGAGCCATGCCTATGCTTGCTTGGTAACTGTTGTTGTAAGAAAATTCCACCAATGGCAAGTACTTATCCCAACTTCCTTTGAAGTCTAATACACAAAGTCTCAAAAGATCTTCGAGGGTCTGGATCGTCCTTTCCGATTGTCCGTCCGTTTGAGGATGGTATGCAGAACTAAAACGTAGTTCAGTGCCCATAGCTTTTTGTAGACTGATCCAAAAGCGTGAAGTGAATCTAGGATCTCGATCAGAAACTATGGAAACTGGCATGCCATGCAATCTCACGATCTCATTTATGTACATACCGGCAAGACGTTCAAGTGAAAAGTTTTCTCGTATAGGCAAGAAATGAGCATATTTGGTCAATCTATCTACGATCACCCAAATTGCATCTAAGCCTTGAGAAACTTTTGGAAGACCCGTCACGAAGTCCATATTGATGTGTTCCCACTTCCATTCGGGAACTTCAAGTGATTGTAATGGACCTTTAGGAACTTGATGTTCTGCCTTGACACGTTGACAAGTTAGGCACCTTGAGATAAACTCCGCAATCTCTCTTTTCATATTGTTCCACCAAAATGTATGTCGAAGATCTCGATACATCTTGGTACCTCCTGGGTGGATTGCGAACGGCGTGTTGTGTGCCTCCATCATGATTTTATGCTTTAATTCAGGATCGTTAGGAACACAGAGTCGAGAGTTGACTCGAAGTATTCCTTTCTCGTCGATTCTTGCTTCGGGAATGGCACCTTCTTGTACTTTCTTTATCATGTTTATCAGTTCCGGATCGGTAGCTTGAGCAGCTTTAATTTTATCGATTAAAGTTGGTTCTACTCGCACGTGAGCAATCTTCGAGTGGGTCCCTGGTGTCTTTAGCTCTATCTCCATCTTTTGCAAGTCGTACAAAATACACTTTTGTGTTGTTAGCAGTGCACTTGTACTTGCATAAGATTTTCTGCTTAAAGCGTCAGCTACAACGTTCGCCTTTCCCGGGTGATACTGGATTGTGTGGTCATAATCCTTTAACAACTCAAGCCAACGTCATTGTCGCATGTTGAGTTCCTTCTGGGTGAAGAAATACTTGAGACTTTTATGATCCGTATAGATATCCACTTTTTCTCCGTACAAGTAGTGTCTCCAGATCTTCAACGCGAAAACGACTGCTGCCAACTCTAGATCATGAGTAGGATAATTTTTCTCATAATCTTTGAGTTGTCGAGAGGCATAGGCTATAACCTTTCCATGTTGCATAAGGACACAGCCTAGACCTTTGCCAGAAGCATCGCTGTAGATAACAAATTCTCCTGATCCTGATAGTATGGTCAGAACAGGAGCTGAAACAAGTCTCCTCTTGAGTTCTTGAAAACTCTTCTCGCATTCCTCGCTCGATATAAGTTTTGTACTAGAATGAATGATACCGATATCTAGTAATTAAACTTTCAACTCTTGGTGTTCTATGGGGGCCATTTGGTATGGGACTTTAAAAATGGGCTTAGTGCCGGGTTCAAGATCGATACAGAATTCAATTTCACGGTTTGGGGTAAGCCAGAAAGTTCCTCAGAAAAAAAACGTCAGGAAACTCATTAACAATGGGAATATCTTTCAAGTTTGACGTGTTTTTGTTCAAATAAGTGACATGAGCTAAAAAGGCTTGACATCCGTTTTTCAATAAACGAATGGCTTTATGGCTAGAAATAACAGTTATAGATTTCAATGGTTTAGTTGCTTGAATTTGCATGACAGGTTGATTAGGAATATGAAAACTAATAATCTTATGAAAACAATCAATTTTAGCATGATGGGTAGTCAACCAATCAATTCCTAAAATCACATCAAATTCACGCATCTCCAAAGAAATAAGGTCAACAGGTAATGTGAGGTTGTTGATTTGAACTAGGCAAGATTTATAGATAGTAAATGTAATAGGTATTTCTCCCAATGAGGTTTCAACTGATAAGACAAGATTTAAGTTTTCAATAGTCAAATTTAAACGTTGAGTACATATAGGTGAGATAAAAGAGTGGATAGAGCCAATATCTAATATGGCATAGACTTCACGAGAATTTATGAATAGCTTACCGGTTATCATCTCATTCGGTTTCTTGACTGTTATCGTCAAATCGAATCCCGAATACTTCATTCGGATCTTCACGTATTTCAACCATGGGAATACCACTGAATAATTTTCTAGCAAACTGTTTCTCGGGTTCATCAACTTCATCAGTAGTAAGGTACCAATGATTTCCATTAAAATAGTATTTTCGATAGACTGCAGTTTCCACGATAGTGACTAACTTAACCTGAATTCCTCTAAATTGTAACGCCCAAAAGTATAGAAACATCATTTTTAAATAATCTTGAAAATCATAGCTGGAACACCATAAATCCCAAAGACTAATATGAAAAGTCCATATATTCTGATCCTTTGTTATAGAGCATAACCAGGTGATATCACTCTCCCAATTAGTGAGTAAATTAAAGGCAATAATTTCCGCAAGTTCGTTACTTCCTTTAATTGCTTCTAAGAATGGATCTGGAACGACTGTAGCAGAGCTTTCACCTTCATCCTTACTGGATAGAACACGCATAATTTTTGCCTTAGGCAAATGATTCAACTCTGAGTTTGTAAGAAGATTATTCGTCGCCTCTTGTTTTGCAGCTACATTTGTTTCGGTAATTTCATAGTTAACCTCCTGATTTCCAGATGCCATAATTAACTGTGGTCACAAAATAAATGTTAGTTCAAATAAACTGACTCATCACTTCATGTTCCTCCATTCAAATCGACTCATTAGATAATAAAATCTATTTTAGGTAGGACACACTAGTGAATGATTCTATTCGTCTCTCCCCTCCTAGTTCTACCCCAGATCTCCATTAAAGACCATATCCCTAAGCTCTGATGCCAACTGTGACGCCCCCAAATCTGGGCCCACACAGCCCAAACTTGAGTCGTCAAAATACTACAACAAAATTATTACAACAAAGCACAACGTACAACAATACAGTGTATAATAATACACAACTAAGTCTTCACTATTATTGCCACACTATTTTACAAAACGTGAAGACTATGATAACTATTCCTCGGACCCTCACTCCATTCCCCGGCTAGACCCTGTTATGTTTTCATCTCCTGTTGAAAAACAATGGAACAAAAGAAAGGGTGAGCTCAAATAGCCCAGTAAAGAATATCATGACTAAGATAATGACGAATAAATTATCATTAGTCTTCAACAGTTGAGTTCTTGATAGAATACAATAGACTACAAGGTTTATATCAAAAACTGCAGTTAAATTCTTAAACAACGTTCAGATCAATAATAGCAGCGGAATGAGTAATCTATTAGAAGAATAATGCAGACTATAATGTCCACTCGGTTCTCTTTTTAGGAAAAACATCATCAACTTTTATCATCTGAAATATCATTAGTCAAGATAATACAAATTCACAGTTCCTGATCATAATCATGCACATCAACAGTTCATCTTTGTACTACGGGCCAAAGATATTCAATATAGCACCAACGGTCATGATTATACCAGATTCAGCCTTTGGTCATAATCATACCAAACAACAGTTCATCTTTGCACTACGGGCCAAAGAGAACATTCACCACGTGCCATAAAAGACACCGAACAGATGTATCGCCTTTAACCTATTATATCGCCTTTAACCTATCATCTGTTCAACAAATATATCACATCTGTGCCCCCGGCCACAGATATTCACAACAGCTTGATTTTTGGATGATTAGAATGATATAAATGATGAACAGAAGAAATAGGATAACAATAAGTATCGGAAGTTTACTTTGTACAGATTCAAATAATGTCCAAATTGTCAACATGATGTGGAGTGAAATTCAAGATCCACAGTTCAGAATAACGATTACAATTCAATAGAAAGGTTCACGTAAATAGGAAGGTTCAGTTGAAATAATGAAGTTCAACTATTATGGAACATATAATATTTTCAGGAATTATAGAAGCAATAGTTCCATAATAAATTTCGATTTAGGAGTATGAAAGAAAATAATATCCCTTACCGTAGCAGGTTTGATTAACAAAAGGTGAAGGAAATTAATACAAAGGGTTATTCACCAACAGGCGGCAATCCGCTCCGTAAGGTTATTCCCACAATTTAATTGAATTTGAGTACAAAGAGTTATTCACCAAACAGGCGGCAATCCGCTCCGTAAGGTTATTCTCAGAGATTAATAATGAATGAATACGAAAGGTTATTCACCAACAGGCGGCAATCCGCTCCGTAAGGTTATTCCCACAATTTAATAGAATTTGAGTACAAAGAGTTATTCACCAAACAGGCGGCAATCCGCTCCGTAAGGTTATTCTCAGAGATTAATAATGAATGAATACGAAAGGTTATTCACCAACAGGCGGCAATCCGCTCCGTAAGGTTATTCCCACAATTTAATACATGGAAATAAGAGGCACGTCTTATGAGTAAGGAAGAAACAATATTATTATCGAGAATCAAATAATGATAATCCCTTACCATAGTATGTTTGAATAATGGAAGATGAAAAAGATGGTATCCCTTACCGTAACACGTGACTGGATATTGATTTAAATGAGGTTGATTAACTTGAACAGTACACGTATACTTATAGATCTTCACAAATACTCAAGATGACTTAAGCACACTTAGAGAGAACTTTCACAAGAAGTATTTAGAGAGAGAAAGAAAGAACAAGTAAGGAAGTTTATGAAAAATCCTTAAGTTAAGGCTTCTATTTATAGCCAAAAATCTTATCATTCATTTAATCTAAACCATTCATTTAAAGATCACCTTTTAATCTACACCATCCATTTCAAATATTATATTATCTTTATTCTACACCATTCATTTCATATCACCTAATAATCACCTAACTTTATATTATAAACAAATCAATTTAATTATTCAACAATAATTCACACTTTAATCTACACCATTCATTTCATATCACCTAATAATCACCTAACTTTATATTATAAACAAATCAATTCAATTATTCAACAATAATTCACACTTTAATCTACACCATTCATTTCATATCACCTAATAATCACCTAACTTTATATTATAAACAAATAACTTTATCAATTCAATTATTATGACTAATTGTTATAAATACAGTATAGTTAGCTCTTAGATATCAAGTCGATAAATTAATGAAATACAACTGTTTAAATAACATCATAATAGAGATAACAATAATGTAAAATAAAGCATACGTTACTATGTAATGACAATTATTGATTCAATAATGTGAATTACTGTGCATATGTTACTGTGACAATTATTAGGTTCAATAATTTTAAAAAACAGTGCACCAACAATTATTGACTCAATGATATAAAATACAGTGTAATGACAATTATTAAATCAATAATGCAAAATACTGTGTAACAACAATTATTGAATTGATAATATAAAATATTATGCAGTGACAATTATCGATGAAATGATGCGTAACAGTTACGGTGTCAATTATCAGACCAAAAATATGAGACACTATGCAATACCGTGTGTTACTGTAGAGTACCGAGTGCTACAGAAAATACCAATAACTACCGTATGCTACTATTCTTTTATCACCGGTATTTTAACAGTTCCGTTGACTATTTTTATTTAAAAAGGTTATTTCTGTCGTTTTCTATATCCGACAAATATTCCGTTGTGGGGTCCACCAATAATTTATTATTTCGGCGCCGTCGTACGGCACGAATATTCCCCGACAAAGCGAATATTGTCCGACAAAATAAAATTTGCACATAACATCCTTAACTTTCAATTTTGTTAATTTAACCACTTACTGTTTCAAAAAATATATATATGAAGAAAAATTAAATTTTGTATTTCATAAAATTCGGGGTCTTACATTAGGTGTGATTTTTCTATTCAGCTGAACAAGCTATTTATAGGAGAAAAGAAGTTACTATGCGTGGTAGGTGAGCAGAAAATTTTTCAGCAAAGGCTGCTGCGCAGCCTTCGCCAACTCTCAGCAACCAAAATCACATTTCTCACATTTCATGTGTGACGCCCCCAAATCTAGGCCTACACAGCCCAAACTTGAGTCGTCAAAAGACTACAACAAAATTATTACAACAAAGCATAACGTACAACAATACAGTGTATAATAATACACAACTAAGTCTTCACTATTATTGCCACACTATTTTACAACACGTGAAGACTAGGATAGCTATTCCTCGGACTCTCATTCCATCCCCCGGCTAGACCCCGTTACGTTTTCATCTCCTGTTGAAAACAATGGAACAAAAGAAAGGGTGAGCTCAAATAGCCCAGTAAGAAATATCATGACTAAGATAATGACGAATAAATTATCATTAGTCTTCAACAGTTGAGTTCTGAATACAATAGACTACAAGGTTTATATCAAAAACTGTAGTTAAATTCTTAAACAATGTTCAGATCAATAATAGCAGCGGAATGAGCAATCTATTAGAAGAATAATGCAGACTATAATGTCCACTCGCTTCTCTTTTTAGTAAAAATATCATCAACTTTTATCATCTGAAATACCATTAGTCAAAATAATACAACTTCACAGTTCCTGGTCATAATTATGCAGATCAACAGTTCATCTTTGCACTACGGGCCAAAGACATTCAATATAACACCAACGGTCATGATTATACCAGATTCAGCCTTTGGTCATAATCATACCAACCAACAGTTCATCTTTGCACTACGGGCCAAAGAGAACATTCACCACGTGTCATAAAAGACACCGAACAGATGTATCGCCTTTAACCTAGTATATCGCCTTTAACCTATCATCTGTTCAACAATTATATCACATCTGTGCCCCCGGCCACAGATATTCACAACAGCTTGATTCTTGATGATTAATACAAATAACAGTGATACAAATGATGAACAGAAGAACAGGATAAACAATAAGTATCGGAAGTTTACTTTGTGCAGATTCAAATAATGTCCAAATTGCCAACATGATGTGAAGTGAAATTTAAAAATGATATTCAAGATCCACAGTTCAGAATAACGATTACAGTTCAATAGAAATGTTCAGAAAATAGGAAGGTTCAGTTGAACTAATGAAATTCAACTATTATGGAACATATAATATTTTCAGGAATTATAGAAGCAATAGTTCCATAATAAGTTTCGATTTAGGTGTATGGAAGAAAATAATATCCCTTACCGTAGCAGGTTTGATTAACAAAAGGTGAAGGGAATTAATATCCCTTACCATAGTAAGTTTGAATAATGGAAGATGAAAAAGATGGTATCCCTTATGAGTATAAAGGAAAATGATATCACTTACGAATATGGAATAAAAGTGTCATGTGATAATTCGTGTAGACAAATTATTTCCACACGAGACAAATAAAAAGGGTTATTCACCAACAAGCGATAATCCGCACCGTAAGGTTATTCCCATCAATTTGAATACGAATAGTTATTCACCAAACAGGCGTAATCCGCACCGTAAGGTTATTCCCACAATTTAATAGAATTTGAACACGAAGAGTTATTCACCAAACAGGCGATAATCCGCACCGTAAGGTTATTCTCAAAGATTAATAAGGAATGAATACAAAAGGTTATTCACCAACAGGCGGTAAACCGCGCCGTAAGGTTATTCCCACAATTTAATACTTGGAAATAAATGGCACAAGAAATAAACGATATTATTTTCAAGAATCAAAGAATGATAATCCCTTCAAGTAAGAAAGAAAATAATATCCATTTATGATGATGAAAAGAGTGATACCCCTTACCTTAACACGTGACTGGATATTGATTTAAATGAGATTGATCAACCTATATATTTTTAATATAATTAGTAATTACCACATATAAATTTCAAAGTATATGATAACTCGTATATTGTGACGCCCCCAAATCTGGGCCCACACAGCCCAAACTTGAGTCGTCAAAAGACTACAACAAAATTATTACAACAAAGCACAACGTACAACAATACAGTGTATAATAATACACAACTAAGTCTTCACTATTATTGCCACACTATTTTACAAAACGTGAAGACTATGATAACTATTCCTCGGACCCTCACTCCATTCCCCGGCTAGACCCTGTTATGTTTTCATCTCCTGTTGAAAAACAATGGAACAAAAGAAAGGGTGAGCTCAAATAGCCCAGTAAATAATATCATGACTAAGATAATGACGAATAAATTATCATTAGTCTTCAACAGCTGAGTTCTTGATAGAATACAATAGACTACAAGGTTTATATCAAAAACTGCAGTTAAATTCTTAAACAACGTTCAGATCAATAATAGCAGCGGAATGAGTAATCTATTAGAAGAATAATGCAGACTATAATGTCCACTCGGTTCTCTTTTTAGGAAAAACATCATCAACTTTTATCATCTGAAATATCATTAGTCAAGATAATACAAATTCACAGTTCCTGATCATAATCATGCAGATCAACAGTTCATCTTTGCACTACGGGCCAAAGACATTCAATATAACACCAACGATCATGATTATACCAGATTCAGCCTTTGGTCATAATCATACCAAACAACAGTTCATCTTTGCACTACGGGCCAAAGATAACATTCACCACGTGCCATAAAAGACACCGAACAGATGTATCGCCTTTAACCTATTATATCGCCTTTAACCTATCATCTGTTCAACAAATATATCACATCTGTGCCCCCGGCCACAGATATTCACAACAGCTTGATTTTTGGATGATTAGAATGATATAAATGATGAACAGAAGAAATAGGATAACAATAAGTATCGGAAGTTTACTTTGTACAGATTCAAATAATGTCCAAATTGTCAACATGATGTGGAGTGAAATTCAAGATCCACAGTTCAGAATAACGGTTACAATTCAATAGAAAGGTTCACGTAAATAGGAAGGTTCAGTTGAAATAATGAAGTTCAACTATTATGGAACATATAATATTTTCAGGAATTATAGAAGCAATAGTTCCATAATAAATTTCGATTTAGGAGTATGAAAGAAAATAATATCCCTTACCGTAGCAGGTTTGATTAACAAAAGGTGAAGAAAATTAATACAAGGGTTATTCACCAACAGGCGGCAATCCGCTCCGTAAGGTTATTCCCACAATTTAATAGAATTTGAGTACAAAGAGTTATTCACCAAACAGGCGGCAATCCGCTCCGTAAGGTTATTCTCAGAGATTAATAATGAATGAATACGAAAGGTTATTCACCAACAGGCGGCAATCCGCTCCGTAAGGTTATTCCCACAATTTAATAGAATTTGAGTACAAAGAGTTATTCACCAAACAGGCGGCAATCCGCTCCGTAAGGTTATTCTCAGAGATTAATAATGAATGAATACGAAAGGTTATTCCCCAACAGGCGGCAATCCGCTCCGTAAGGTTATTCCCACAATTTAATAGAATTTGAGTACAAAGAGTTATTCACCAAACAGGCGGCAATCCGCTCCGTAAGGTTATTCTCAGAGATTAATAATGAATGAATACGAAAGGTTATTCACCAACAGGCGGCAATCCGCTCCGTAAGGTTATTCCCACAATTTAATACATGGAAATAAAATGCACGTCTTATGAGTAAGGAAGAAACAATATTATTATCGAGAATCAAATAATGATAATCCCTTACCATAGTAGGTTTGAATAATGGAAGATGAAAAAGATGGTATCCCTTACCATAGTACGTTTGAATAATGGAAGATGAAAAAGATGGTATCCCTTACCATAGTATGTTTGAATAATGGAAGATGAAAAAGATGGTATCCCTTACCGTAACACGTGACTGGATATTGATTTAAATGAGGTTGATTAACTTGAACAGTACACGTATACTTATAGATCTTCACAAATACTCAAGATGACTTAAGCACACTTAGAGAGAACTTTCACAAGAAGTATTTAGAGAGAGAAAGAAAGAACAAGTAAGGAAGTTTATGAAAAATCCTTAAGTTAAGGCTTCTATTTATAGCCAAAAATCTTATCATTCATTTAATCTAAACCATTCATTTAAAGATCATCTTTTAATCTACACCATCCATTTCAAATATTATATTATCTTTAATCTACACCATTCATTTCATATCACCTAATAATCACCTAACTTTATATTATAAACAAATCAATTTAATTATTCAACAATAATTCACACTTTAATCTACACCATTCATTTCATATCACCTAATAATCACCTAACTTTATATTATAAACAAATCAATTTAATTATTCAACAATAATTCATACTTTAATCTACACCATTCATTTCATATCACCTAATAATCACCTAACTTTATATTATAAACAAATAACTTTATCAATTCAATTATTATGACTAATTGTTATAAATACAGTATAGTTAGCTCTTAGATATCAAGTCAATAAATTAATGAAATACAACTGTTTAAATAACATCATAATAGAGATAACAATAATGTAAAATAAAGCATACGTTACTGTGTAATGACAATTATTGATTCAATAATGTGAATTACTGTGCATGTGTTACTGTGACAATTATTAGGTTCAATAATTTTAAAAACAGTGCAACAACAATTATTGACTCAATGATATAAAATACAGTGTAATGACAATTATTAAATCAATAATGCAAAATACTGTGTAACAACAATTATTGAATTGATAATATAAAATATTATGCAGTGACAATTATCGATGAAATGATGCGTAACAGTTACGGTGTCAATTATCAGACCAAAAATATGAGACACTATGCAATACCGTGTGTTACTGTAGAGTACCGAGTGCTACAGAAAATACCAATAACTACCGTATGCTACTATTCTTTTATCACCGGTATTTTAACAGTTTCGTTGACTATTTTTATTTAAAAAGGTTATTTCTGTCGTTTTCTATATCCGACAAATATTCCGTTGTGGGGTCCACCAATAATTTATTATTTCGGCGCCGTCGGACCAAACGAATATTCCCCGACCAAACGAATATTCCCCGACAAAGCGAATATTGTCCGACAAAATAAAATTTGCACATAACATCCTTAACTTTTAACTTTATCGATTTAACCACTTACTGTTTAAAAAAAATATCTATATGAAGAAAAATTAAATTTTGTATTTCATAAAATTCGGGGTCTTACAACCTCCCCTCCTTATGAAATTTCGTCCCCGAAATTGACGTACCTGACATATCGAAGAGGTAAGGATACTTAGATTTCATCTCAGATTCTAGCTCCCAGGTCATTTCCTCAGTATCTTGGTTCCTCCATAAAACCTTAACTTGAGGTATAACCTTTGAGCGTAGGATCTGCTCCTTCTTATCCAGGATCTTAACAGGTACCTCCTCGTATGTTAAATCTTCTGCTATAACGTCTGGTTCTAACTCAATGACGTGGTTTGGGTGCTTCACATATTTACGTAACATAGATATGTGAAAAACGTTATGGATGCGAGACATACTTGGTGGTAGGGCTAGTCTGCAAGCTACGGTTCCTATTCGATCGAGGATTTCAAATGGGCCAATAAATCGAGGGTTGAGCTTTCCTCTTTTTCCGAATCTCGTAACCCCTTTCCATGGAGAAACACGTAAGAATACATGATCTCCGACGTTGAAACTTTCGTCTCTCCGATGAAGATCAGCATAACTCTTTTGTCGTTCTTGTGCGGTCTGTATTCGTTGTCGGATCATTTGGATCTTTTCGGTCGTCAAGCGTACCAACTCGGGTCCCAACAATTTTGCTTCTCCTACCTCATTCCAACATATTGGAGAGCGACACTTCCTTCCATACAATGCCTCGAATGGAGCCATGCCTATGCTTGCTTGGTAACTGTTGTTGTAAGAAAATTCCACCAACGGCAAGTACTTATCCCAACTTCCTTTGAAGTCTAATACACAAAGTCTCAAAAGATCTTCGAGGGTCTGGATCGTCCTTTCCGATTGTCCGTCCGTTTGAGGATAGTATGCAGAACTAAAACGTAGTTCAGTGCCCATAGCTTTTTGTAGACTGATCCAAAAGCGTGAAGTGAATCTAGGATCTTCGATCAGAAACTATGGAAACTGGCATGCCATGCAATCTCACGATCTCATTTATGTACATACCGGCAAGACGTTCAAGTGAAAAGTTTTCTCGTATAGGCAAGAAATAAGCGGATTTGGTCAATCTATCTACGATGACCCAAATTGCATCTAAGCCTTGAGAAACTTTGGGAAGACCCGTCACGAAATCCATATTGATATATTCCCACTTCCATTCAGGAACTTCAAGTGGTTGTAATGGACCCTTAGGTACTTGATGCTCTGCCTTGACACGTTGACAAGTTAGGCACCTTGAGATAAACTCTGCAATTTCCATTTTTATATTGTTCCACCAAAATGTATGTCGAAGATCACGATACATCTTGGTACTTCCTGGGTGGATTGCAAACGGCGTGTTGTGTGCCTCCATCATGATTTTATGCTTTAATTCAGGATCGTTAGGAACACAGAGTCGAGAGTTGACTCGAAGTATTCCTTTCTCGTCGATTATTGCCTCAGGAATAGCACCTTCTTGTACTTTCTTCATCATATTCATCAACTCCGGATCGGTAGCTTGAACAACTTTAATTTTATCGATTAAAGCTGGTTCTACTCGTACGTGCGCAATCTTCAAGTGGGTCATTGGTGTTTTTAGCTCTATCCCTATCTTTTGCAAGTCGTACAAAATACGCTTTTGTGTTGTCAGCAGTGCACTTGTACTCACATAATATCTTCTGCTCAAAGCGTCAGCTACAACGTTCGCCTTTCCCGGGTGATACTGGATTGTGTGGTCATAATCCTTCAACAGCTCAAGCCAACGTCGTTGTCGCATGTTGAGTTCCTTCTGGGTGAAGAAATACTTGAGACTTTTATGATCCGTATAGATATCCACTTTTTCTCCGTACAAGTAGTGTCTCCAGATCTTTAACGCGAAAACGACTGCTGCCAACTCTAGATCTTGAGTAGGATAATTTTTCTCATAATCTTTGAGTTGTCGAGAGGCATAGGCTATAACATTTCCATGTTGCATAAGGACACATCCTAGACCTTTTCCAGAAGCATCGCTGTAGATAACAAATTCTCCTGATCCTGATGGTATGGTCAGAACAGGAGCTAAAACAAGTCTCCTCTTGAGTTCTTGGAAACTCTTCTTGCATTCCTCGCTCGATATAAGTTTTGTACTAGAACGAATGATACCGATATCTAAAAATTAAACTTTTAACTCTTGGCGTTCTATGAGAGCCATTCGGTATGGGGCTTTGGAAATGGGCTTGGTACCGAGTTCAAGATCAATACAAAATTCATTTTCACGGTTTGGGGTAAGCTATGAAGTTCTTCAGGAAAAACGTCAGGAAACTCATTAACAATGGGAATATCATTCAAGTTTGACGTATTTTTGTTCAAATCAGTGACATGAGCTAAAAAGGCTTGACATCCGTTTTTCAATAAACGAATGACTTTATGGCTAGAAATAACAGTTATAGATTTCAATGGTTTAGTTGCTTGAACTTGTATGACAGGTTGATTAGGAATATGAAAACTAATAATCTTATGAAAACAATCAATTTTTTTTGCATGATGGGTAGTCAACCAATCAATTCCTAAAATCACATCAAATTCATGCATCTCCAAAGAAATAAGGTCAACAGGTAATGTGAGGTTGTTGATTTGAACTAGGCAAGATTTATAGATAGTAGATGTGATAGATATTTCTCCCAATGAGGTTTCAACTGATAAGTCAAAGTAAAAGTTTTCAGAAGTCAAATTTAAACGTTGAGCACACGTATGTGAGATAAAAGAATGGGTAGAGCAAGTATCTAACATGGCATAAACTTCACACGAATTTATAAATAGCTTACCGGTTATCACCTCATTCGGTTTCTTGACTGTTATCGTCAAATCGAATCCCGAATACTTCATTCGGATCTTCACGTATTTCAACCATGGGAATACCACTGAATAATTTTCTAGCAAACTGTTTCTCGGGTTCATCAACTTCATCAGTAGTAAGGTACCAATGATTTCCATTAAAATAGTATTTTCGATAGACTGCAGTTTCCACGATAGTGACTAACTTAACCTGAATTCCTCTAAATTGTAACGCCCAAAAGTATAGAAACATCATTTTTAAATAATCTTGAAAATCATAGCTGGAACACCATAAATCCCAAAGACTAATATGAAAAGTCCATATATTCTGATCCTTTGTTATAGAGCATAACCAGGTGATATCACTCTCCCAATTAGTGAGTAAATTAAAGGCAATAATTTCCGCAAGTTCGTTACTTCCTTTAATTGCTTCTAAGAATGGATCTGGAACGACTGTAGCAGAGCTTTCACCTTCATCCTTACTGGATAGAACACGCATAATTTTTGCCTTAGGCAAATGATTCAACTCTGAGTTTGTAAGAAGATTATTCGTCGCCTCTTGTTTTGCAGCTACATTTGTTTCGGTAATTTCATAGTTAACCTCCTGATTTCCAGATGTCATAATTAACTGTGGTCACAAAATAAATGTTAGTTCAAATAAACTGACTCATCTCTTCATGTTCCTACATTCAAATCGATTCATTAGATAAAAAAATAAATCTAATTTAGGTAGGACACACTAGTGATTGATTCTATTCGTCTCTCCCCTCCTAGTTCTAACCCCAGATCTCCATTAAAGACCATATCCCTAAGCTCTGATGCCAACTGTGACGCCCCCAAATCTGGGCCCACACAGCCCAAACTTGAGTCGTCAAAAGACTACAACAAAATTATTACAACAAAGCACAACGTACAACAATACAGTGTATAATAATACACAACTAAGTCTTCACTATTATTGCCACACTATTTTACAAAACGTGAAGACTATGATAACTATTCCTCGGACCCTCACTCCATTCCCCGGCTAGACCCTGTTATGTTTTCATCTCCTGTTGAAAAACAATGGAACAAAAGAAAGGGTGAGCTCAAATAGCCCAGAAAAGAATATCATGACTAAGATAATGACGAATAAATTATCATTAGTCTTCAACAGCTGAGTTCTTGATAGAATACAATAGACTACAAGGTTTATATCAAAAACTGCAGTTAAATTCTTAAACAACGTTCAGATCAATAATAGCAGCGGAATGAGTAATCTATTAGAAGAATAATGCAGACTATAATGTCCACTCGGTTCTCTTTTTAGGAAAAACATCATCAACTTTTATCATCTGAAATATCATTAGTCAAGATAATACAAATTCACAGTTCCTGATCATAATCATGCAGATCAACAGTTCATCTTTGCACTACGGGCCAAAGACATTCAATATAACACCAACGATCATGATTATACCAGATTCAGCCTTTGGTCATAATCATACCAAACAACAGTTCATCTTTGCACTACGGGCCAAAGAGAACATTCACCACGTGCCATAAAAGACACCGAACAGATGTATCGCCTTTAACCTATTATATCGCCTTTAACCTATCATCTGTTCAACAAATATATCACATCTGTGCCCCCGGCCACAGATATTCACAACAGCTTGATTTTTGGATGATTAGAATGATATAAATGATGAACAGAAGAAATAGGATAACAATAAGTATCGGAAGTTTACTTTGTACAGATTCAAATAATGTCCAAAATGTCAACATGATGTGGAGTGAAATTCAAGATCCACAGTTCAGAATAACGGTTACAATTCAATAGAAAGGTTCACGTAAATAGGAAGGTTCAGTTGAAATAATGAAGTTCAACTATTATGGAACATATAATATTTTCAGGAATTATAGAAGCAATAGTTCCATAATAAATTTCGATTTAGGAGTATGAAAGAAAATAATATCCCTTACCGTAGCAGGTTTGATTAACAAAAGGTGAAGAAAATTAATACAAGGGTTATTCACCAACAGGCGGCAATCCGCTCCGTAAGGTTATTCCCACAATTTAATAGAATTTGAGTACAAAGAGTTATTCACCAAACAGGCGGCAATCCGCTCCGTAAGGTTATTCTCAGAGATTAATAATGAATGAATACGAAAGGTTATTCACCAACAGGCGGCAATCCGCTCCGTAAGGTTATTCCCACAATTTAATAGAATTTGAGTACAAAGAGTTATTCACCAAACAGGCGGCAATCCGCTCCGTAAGGTTATTCTCAGAGATTAATAATGAATGAATACGAAAGGTTATTCCCCAACAGGCGGCAATCCGCTCCGTAAGGTTATTCCCACAATTTAATAGAATTTGAGTACAAAGAGTTATTCACCAAACAGGCGGCAATCCGCTCCGTAAGGTTATTCTCAGAGATTAATAATGAATGAATACGAAAGGTTATTCACCAACAGGCGGCAATCCGCTCCGTAAGGTTATTCCCACAATTTAATACATGGAAATAAAATGCACGTCTTATGAGTAAGGAAGAAACAATATTATTATCGAGAATCAAATAATGATAATCCCTTACCATAGTATGTTTGAATAATGGAAGATGAAAAAGATGGTATCCCTTACCATAGTACGTTTGAATAATGGAAGATGAAAAAGATGGTATCCCTTACCATAGTATGTTTGAATAATGGAAGATGAAAAAGATGGTATCCCTTACCGTAACACGTGACTGGATATTGATTTAAATGAGGTTGATTAACTTGAACAGTACACGTATACTTATAGATCTTCACAAATACTCAAGATGACTTAAGCACACTTAGAGAGAACTTTCACAAGAAGTATTTAGAGAGAGAAAGAAAGAACAAGTAAGGAAGTTTATGAAAAATCCTTAAGTTAAGGCTTCTATTTATAGCCAAAAATCTTATCATTCATTTAATCTAAACCATTCATTTAAAGATCATCTTTTAATCTACACCATCCATTTCAAATATTATATTATCTTTAATCTACACCATTCATTTCATATCACCTAATAATCACCTAACTTTATATTATAAACAAATCAATTTAATTATTCAACAATAATTCACACTTTAATCTACACCATTCATTTCATATCACCTAATAATCACCTAACTTTATATTATAAACAAATCAATTTAATTATTCAACAATAATTCACACTTTAATCTACACCATTCATTTCATATCACCTAATAATCACCTAACTTTATATTATAAACAAATAACTTTATCAATTCAATTATTATGACTAATTGTTATAAATACAGTATAGTTAGCTCTTAGATATCAAGTCAATAAATTAATGAAATACAACTGTTTAAATAACATCATAATAGAGATAACAATAATGTAAAATAAAGCATACGTTACTGTGTAATGACAATTATTGATTCAATAATGTGAATTACTGTGCATGTGTTACTGTGACAATTATTAGGTTCAATAATTTTAAAAACAGTGCAACAACAATTATTGACTCAATGATATAAAATACAGTGTAATGACAATTATTAAATCAATAATGCAAAATACTGTGTAACAACAATTATTGAATTGATAATATAAAATATTATGCAGTGACAATTATCGATGAAATGATGCGTAACAGTTACGGTGTCAATTATCAGACCAAAAATATGAGACACTATGCAATACCGTGTGTTACTGTAGAGTACCGAGTGCTACAGAAAATACCAATAACTACCGTATGCTACTATTCTTTTATCACCGGTATTTTAACAGTTTCGTTGACTATTTTTATTTAAAAAGGTTATTTCTGTCGTTTTCTATATCCGACAAATATTCCGTTGTGGGGTCCACCAATAATTTATTATTTCGGCGCCGTCGGACCAAACGAATATTCCCCGACCAAACGAATATTCCCCGACAAAGCGAATATTGTCCGACAAAATAAAATTTGCACATAACATCCTTAACTTTTAACTTTATCGATTTAACCACTTACTGTTTAAAAAAAATATCTATATGAAGAAAAATTAAATTTTGTATTTCATAAAATTCGGGGTCTTACATATATTATGAACTATCAAAATTATATATATTTAACATAATTTTTGTAGTATAATATAACAACTTTAAAATAGTTTTTAAAATAATATTCCAAAATAAATCTTCCAAAGAAAGCTTTTAAAAATGAATCTTCTCAAAGAAGAGTCTTCTAAAGGAAGATTTGTGAATACCGTGAAAAATAGGAATTTATGAAATTACTACTCTTTAATAAAACACTTACTTGAAAAATTCCTGCACTCCTTTTGGCTTTCAAACTCTCAAAATAACCTTACTATTCTCAGAGAAAACTCATAAAATTCTTATAGAAAATTTTTATGTTTTAGGTGTGATTTTTCTATTCAGCTGAGCAAGCTATTTATAGGAGGAAATAAGTTACTATGCGTGGTAGGTGAACAGAAAAAATTTCAGCAGAGGCTGCTGCGCAGCCTCCACCAACTCTTCAGCAAATTCTCACATTTCTCACATTTCATGTGGGCCCCACAATGGGTCCCACATGTTTCTTACTATTCACGTACTATTCACGTCACTATTCACGTCACTATTCACGTTACTATTTTAAATAGTAAAATTAATTATTTTTTTTTTTTTTTTATTTATTTATTTATTTATTCTTCCTGTGAGTCCAACATATAAAATAATGTTACCACAATAATGTAAGAAACACGTTACATATTTTTATTAATTTAATAATATAAATTATAGTGTATTTGCTACTGTGACAATTATTAGATTCAATAATTTTAAACTACAGTGCACCAACAATTATTGACTCGATGATATGAAATACAGTGTAATGACAATTATTGAATCAATAATGCAAAATACTGTGTAGCAACAATAATTGAATTGATAATATAAAATATTATACAGTGACAATTATTGATGAAATGATGCGTAACAATTACGGTGTCAATTATCAGACCAATAATATGAGACACTGTGCAATACCGTGTGCTACTGTAGAGTACCGTGTGCTACAGAAAATACCATAAATTACCGTATGCTACTATTCTTTTATCACCGGTATTTTAACAGTTAACACCGTTGACTATTTTTATTTAAAAAGGTTACTTCTGTCGTTTTCTATATCCGACAAATATTCCGTTGTGGGGTCCACAAATAATTTGTTATTTCGGCGCCGTCGTACGGCCCGAATATTTCCCGACAAAACGAATATTCCCCGACAAAAAGAATATTGTCCGACAAAATAAAATTTGCACATAACATCCTTAACTTTCAATTTTGTCAATTTAACCATTTACTGTTTCAGGAAAAATATATATGAAGAAAAATTAAATTTTGTATTTCATAAATTCGGGGTCTTACAACCTCCCCTCCTTATGAAATTTCGTCCCCGAAATTGACGTACCTGGCATTTCGAAGAGGTATGGATACCTAGACTTCATCTCAGATTCTAGCTCCCAGGTCATTTCCTCAATATCTTGGTTCCTCCATAAAACCTTAACTTGAGGTATAACCTTTGAGCGTAAGATCTGCTCCTTCTTATCTAGGATCTTAACAGGTACTTCCTCATACGTTAAATCTTCTGCTATAACGTCTGGTTCTAACTCAATGACGTGGTTTGGGTCCTTCACATATTTACGTAACATAGATATGTGAAAAACGTTATGGATGCGAGACATACTTGGTGGTAAGGCTAGTCTGTAAGCTACAGTTCCCACCCGATCGAGGATTTCAAATGGGCCAATAAATCGAGGGTTGAGTTTTCCTTTCTTTCCGAATCTCGTAACCCCTTTCCATGGAGAAACACGTAAGAATACATGATCTCCGACGTTGAATCTCTCATCTCTCCGATGAAGATCGGCATAACTCTTTTGTCGTTCTTGTGCTGTCTGTATTCGTTGTCGGATCATTTGGATCTTTTCGGTCGTCAAGCGTACCAACTCAGGTCCCAACAGTTTTGCTTCTCCTACCTCATTCCAACATACTGGAGAGCGACACTTGCGTCCATATAAAGCCTCGAATGGAGTCATACCTATACTTGCTTGGTAACTGTTGTTGTAGGAAAATTCCACCAATGGCAAGTACTTATCCCAACTTGCTTTGAAATCTAGTACGCAAAGTCTCAAAAGATCTTCGAGGGTCTGGATCGTCCTTTCCGATTGTCCGTCCGTTTGAGGATGGTATGCAGAACTAAAACGTAGTTCAGTGCCCATAGCTTTTTGTAGACTGATCCAAAAGCGTGAAGTGAATCTAGGATCTCGATCAGAAACTATGGAAACTGGCATGCCATGCAATCTTACGATCTCATTTATGTACATACCGGCAAGACGTTCAAGTGAAAAGTTTTCTCGTATAGGCAAGAATGAGCGGATTTGGTCAATCTATCTACGATGACCCAAATTGCATCTAAGCCTTGAGAAACTTTGGGAAGACCCGTCACGAAATCCATATTGATGTGTTCCCACTTCCATTCGGGAACCTCAAGTGGTTGTAAAGGACCCTTAGGTACTTGATGCTCTGCATTGACACGTTGACAAGTTAAGCACCTTGAGATAAACTCTGCAATCTCCCTTTTCATATTGTTCCACCAAAATGTATGTCGAAGATCTCGATACATCTTGGTACCTCCAGGGTGGATTGCAAATGGCGTGTTGTGTGCCTCCATCATGATTTTATGCTTTAATTCAGGATCGTTAGGAACACAGAGTCGAGAGTTGACTCGAAGTATTCCTTTCTCGTCGATTCTTGCTTCGGGAATGGTACCTTCTTGTACTTTCTTTATCATGTTTATCAGTTCCGGATCGGTAGCTTGAGCAGCTTTAATTTTATCGATTAAAGCTGGTTCTACTTGCACGTGAGCAATCTTCGAGTGGGTCCCTGGTGTCTTTAGCTCCATCTCCATCTTTTGCAAGTCGTACAAAATACGCTTTTGTGTTGTCAGCAGTGCACTTGTACTCGCATAAGATTTTCTGCTCAAAGCGTCAGCTACAACGTTCGCCTTTCCCGGGTGATACTGGATTGTGTGATCATAATCCTTCAACAGCTCAAGCCAACGTCGTTGTCGCATGTTGAGTTCCTTCTGGGTGAAGAAATACTTGAGACTTTTATGATCCGTATAGATATCCACTTTCTCTCCGTACAAGTAGTGTCTCCAGATCTTCAACGCGAAAACGACTGCTGCCAACTCTAGATCATGAGTAGGGTAATTTTTCTCATAATCTTTGAGTTGTCGAGAGACATAGGCTATAACCTTTCCATGTTGCATAAGGACACATCCTAGACCTTTGCCTGAAGCATCGCTGTATATGACAAATTCTCCCGATCCTGATGGAATGGTCAGAACAGGAGCTGAAACAAGTCTCCTCTTGAGTTCTTGAAAACTCTTCTCGCATTCCTCGCTCGAATGATACCGATATCTAATAATCAAACTTTCATCTCTTGGCGTTCTATGGGAGCCATTTGGTATTGAGCTTTGGAAAAGGGTTTAGTATCGGGTTCAAGATCGATACAGAATTCAATTTCTCGATTTGGGGATAAGCCAGGAAGTTCCTCAGGAAAAACATCAGGAACTCATTAACAATAGGAATATCATTCAAGTTTGACGTGTTTTTGTTCAAATCAATGACATGGGCTAAAAAGGCTTGACATCCGTTTTTCAATAAACGAATGACTTTATGGCTAGAAATAATAGTTATAAATTTCAATGGTTTAGTTGCTTGAATTTGCATGACAGGTTGATTAGGAATATGAAAACTAATAATCTTATGAAAACAATCAATTTTAGCATGATGGGTAGTCAACCAATCAATTCCTAAAATCACATCAAATTCATGCATCTCCAAAGAAATAAGGTCAACAGGTAATGTGAGGTTGTTGATTTGAACTAGGCAAGATTTATAGATAGTAAATGTAATAGGTATTTCTCCCAATGAGATTTCAACTGATAAGACAAGATTTAAGTTTTCAATAGGCAAATTTAAACGTTGAGTACATATAGGTGAGATAAAAGAGTGGATAGAGCCAGTATCTAACATGACATAGACTTCTAGAAAATTGATGAATAGCTTACCGGTCATCACCTCATTCGATTTCTTGATCATCAAGGCTGTCATCATCAAATCGAGTCCCATATACTTCATCCGGATCTTCACGTATTTCAACCATGGGGATACCACGAAATAGTTCTCTAACGAACTGTTTCTCAGATTCTTCAACTTCATCAGTAGTAGCGTACCAATGATTTCCATTAAAATAGTATTTTCGATAGACTACAGTTTCCACGATAGTGACTAACTTAACCTGAATTCCTCTAAATTGTAACGCCCAAAAGTATAGATACATCATTTTTAAATAATCTTGAAAATCATAGCTCGAACACCATAAATCCCAAAGACTTATATGAAACGTCCATATATTCTGATCCTTTGTTATCGAGCATAACCAGGTGATGATATGTTTCCAACTGTCGAGCAAATTAAAGGCAACAATTTCCGCAAGTTCCGGATATCCTTTAAAGAACGAATTTGGAAGAACGACGGTAGAACTTTCACCTTCTTCTTCTTTAGATCGGATACAAATAATTTTTGCTTTAGGCAAATTATTCAACTCTGAGTTTGTAGAAGAATTGTTTGTGGCCTCTACATTCACTTCGGGTACTCCGTGGTTAACCTCCTGATTTCCAGATGCCATACTTAACTGTGGTCACAAAATAGATGTTAGTTCAAATAAACTGACTCATCACTTCATGTCCCTATATTCAAATCAACTCATTAGATAATAAAATCTAATTTAGGTGGGACACACTAGTGACTGATTATATTCGTCTCTCCCCTCCTAGTTCTACCCCAGATCTCCATTAAAGACCATATCCCTAAGCTCTGATGCCAACTGTGACGCCCCCAAATCTAGGCCTACACAGCCCAAACTTGAGTCGTCAAAAGACTACAACAAAATTATTACAACAAAGCATAACGTACAACAATACAGTGTATAATAATACACAACTAAGTCTTCACTATTATTGCCACACTATTTTACAACACGTGAAGACTAGGATAGCTATTCCTCGGACTCTCACTCCATCCCCCGGCTAGACCCCGTTACGTTTTCATCTCCTGTTGAAAACAATGGAACAAAAGAAAGGGTGAGCTCAAATAGCCCAGTAAGAAATATCATGACTAAGATAATGACGAATAAATTATCATTAGTCTTCAACAGTTGAGTTCTGAATACAATAGACTACAAGGTTTATATCAAAAACTGTAGTTAAATTCTTAAACAATGTTCAGATCAATAATAGCAGCGGAATGAGCAATCTATTAGAAGAATAATGCAGACTATAATGTCCACTCGCTTCTCTTTTTAGTAAAAATATCATCAACTTTTATCATCTGAAATACCATTAGTCAAAATAATACAACTTCACAGTTCCTGGTCATAATTATGCAGATCAACAGTTCATCTTTGCACTACGGGCCAAATACATTCAATATAACACCAACGGTCATGATTATACCAGATTCAACCTTTGGTCATAATCATACCAACCAACAGTTCATCTTTGCACTACGGGCCAAAGAGAACATTCACCACGTGTCATAAAAGACACCGAACAGATGTATCGCCTTTAACCTAGTATATCGCCTTTAACCTATCATCTGTTCAACAATTATATCACATCTGTGCCCCCGGCCACAGATATTCACAACAGCTTGATTCTTGATGATTAATACAAATAACAGTGATACAAATGATGAACAGAAGAACAGGATAAACAATAAGTATCGGAAGTTTACTTTGTGCAGATTCAAATAATGTCCAAATTGCCAACATGATGTGAAGTGAAATTTAAAAATGATATTCAAGATCCACAGTTCAGAATAACGATTACAGTTCAATAGAAATGTTCAGAAAATAGGAAGGTTCAGTTGAACTAATGAAATTCAACTATTATGGAACATATAATATTTTCAGGAATTATAGAAGCAATAGTTCCATAATAAGTTTCGATTTAGGTGTATGGAAGAAAATAATATCCCTTACCATAGCAGGTTTGATTAACAAAAGGTGAAGGGAATTAATATCCCTTACCATAGTAAGTTTGAATAATGGAAGATGAAAAAGATGGTATCCCTTATGAGTATAAAGGAAAATGATATCACTTACGAATATGGAATAAAAGTGTCATGTGATAATTCGTGTAGACAAATTATTTCCACACGAGACAAATAAAAAGGGTTATTCACCAACAGGCGATAATCCGCACCGTAAGGTTATTCCCATCAATTTGAATACGAATAGTTATTCACCAAACAGGCGTAATCCGCACCGTAAGGTTATTCCCACAATTTAATAGAATTTGAACACGAAGAGTTATTCACCAAACAGGCAATAATCCGCACCGTAAGGTTATTCTCAAAGATTAATAAGGAATGAATACAAAAGGTTATTCACCAACAGGCGGTAAACCGCGCCGTAAGGTTATTCCCACAATTTAATACATGGAAATAAATGGCACAAGAAATAAACGATATTATTTTCAAGAATCAAAGAATGATAATCCCTTCAAGTAAGAAAGAAAATAATATCCATTTATGATGATGAAAAGAGTGATACCCCTTACCTTAACACGTGACTGGATATTGATTTAAATGAGATTGATCAACCTATATATTTTTAATATAATTAGTAATTACCACATATAAATTTCAAAGTATATGATAACTCGTATATTATGAACTATCAAAATTATATATATTTAACATAATTTTTGTAGTATAATATAACAACTTTAAAATAGTTTTTAAAATAATATTCCAAAATAAATCTTCCAAAGAAAGCTTTTAAAAATGAATCTTCTCAAAGAAGAGTCTTCTAAAGGAAGATTTGTGAATACCGTGAAAAATAGGAATTTATGAAATTACTACTCTTTAATAAAACACTTACTTGAAAAATTCCTGCACTCCTTTTGGCTTTCAAACTCTCAAAATAACCTTACTATTCTCAGAGAAAACTCATAAAATTCTTATAGAAAAATTTTATGTTTTAGGTGTGATTTTTCTATTCAGCTGAGCAAGCTATTTATAGGAGGAAATAAGTTACTATGCGTGGTAGGTGAACAGAAAAAATTTCAGCAGAGGCTGCTGCGCAGCCTCCACCAACTCTTCAGCAAATTCTCACATTTCTCACATTTCATGTGGGCCCCACAATGGGTCCCACATGTTTCTTACTATTCACGTACTATTCACGTCACTATTCACGTCACTATTCACGTTACTATTTCAAATAGTAAAATTAATTATTTTATTTTTTTTTATTTATTTATTTATTTATTTATTCTTCCTGTGAGTCCAACATATAAAATAATGTTACCACAATAATGTAAGAAACACATTACATATTTTTATTAATTTAATAATATAAATTATAGTGTATTTGCTACTGTGACAATTATTAGATTCAATAATTTTAAACTACAGTGCACCAACAATTATTGACTCGATGATATGAAATACAGTGTAATGACAATTATTGAATCAATAATGCAAAATACTGTGTAGCAACAATAATTGAATTGATAATATAAAATATTATACAGTGACAATTATTGATGAAATGATGCGTAACAATTACGGTGTCAATTATCAGACCAATAATATGAGACACTGTGCAATACCGTGTGCTACTGTAGAGTACCGTGTGCTACAGAAAATACCATAAATTACCGTATGCTACTATTCTTTTATCACCGGTATTTTAACAGTTAACACCGTTGACTATTTTTATTTAAAAAGGTTACTTCTGTCGTTTTCTATATCCGACAAATATTCCGTTGTGGGGTCCACAAATAATTTGTTATTTCGGCGCCGTCGTACGGCCCGAATATTCCCCGACAAAACGAATATTCCCCGACAAAAAGAATATTGTCCGACAAAATAAAATTTGCACATAACATCCTTAACTTTCAATTTTGTCAATTTAACCATTTACTGTTTCAGGAAAAATATATATGAAGAAAAATTAAATTTTGTATTTCATAAATTCGGGGTCTTACATCATGTGGGCCCCACGATGGGTCCCACATGTTTCTTACTATTCACGTACTATTCACGTCACTATTCACGTTACTATTCACGTCACTATTCACGTTACTATTTCAAATAGTAACATTTTTTTTATTTTATTTTTATTTTTATATTTATATTTATTCTTCCCGTGGGTCAAACATATAAAATAAAATAATGCTACAACAATAATTCAACAATAATGTAATAAACACGTTACAGATTATTATTAATTTAATAATATAAATTACAGTATATTTGTAACTGTGACAATTATTAGGTTCAATAATTTTAAAAACAGTGCAGCAACAATTATTGACTCAATGATATAAAATACAGTGTAATGACAATTATTAAATCAATAATGCAAAATACTGTGTAACAACAATTATTGAATTAATAACATAAAATATTATGCAGTGACAATTATTGATGAAATGATGCGTAACAGTTACGGTGTCAATTATCAGAACAATAGTATGAGACACTGTGCAATACCGCGTGCTACTGTAGAGTACCGTGTGCTACAGAAAATACCATAAATTACCGTATGCTACTATTCTTTTATCACCGGTATTTTAACAGTTAACACCGTTGACTATTTTTATTTAAAAAGGTTACTTCTGTCGTTTTCTATATCCGACAAATATTCCTTTGTGGGGTCCACCAATAATTAGTTATTTCGGCGCCGTCGTACGGCCCGAATATTCCCCGACAAAACGAATATTCTCCGACAAAATAAAATTTACACATAACATCCTTAACTTTCAATTTCGTTAATTTAACCACTTACTGTTTCAGGAAAAATATATATGAAGAAAAATTAATTTTTATATTTCATAAAATTCGGGGTCTTACAACCTCCCCTCCTTATGAAATTTCGTCCCCGAAATTGACGTACCGGGCATTTCAAAGTTATCCTCCTGATTTCCAGATGCCATACTTAACTGTGGTCACAAAATAATTGTTAGTTCAAACAAACTGACTCATCACTTCCTGTTCCTACATTCAAATCGATTCGTTAGATAACAAAATCTAATTTAGGTAGGACACACTAGTGACGTATTCTATTCGTCTCTCCCCTCCTAGTTCTAACCCCAGATCTCCATTAAAGACCATATCCCTAAGCTCTGATGCCAACTGTGACGCCCCCGAATCTAGGCCCACACAGCCCAAACTTGAGTCGTCAAAAGACTACAACAAAATTATTACAACAAAGCACAACGTACAACAATACAGTGTATAATAATACACAACTAAGTCTTCACTATTATTGCCACACTATTTTACAACACGTGAAGACTAGGATAACTATTCTTCGGACTCTCACTCCATCCCCCGGCTAGACCCCGTTACGTTTTCATCTCCTGTTGAAAAACAATGGAACAAAAGAAAGGGTGAGCTCAAATAGCCCAGTAAGAAATATCATGACTAAGATAATGACGAATAATTTATCATTAGCCTTCAACAGTTGAGTTCTTGATAGAATACAATAGACTACAAGGTTTATATCAAAAACTGCAGTTAAATTCTTAAACAACGTTCAGATCAATAATAGCAGCGGAATGAACAATCTATTAGAAGAATAATGCAGACTATAATGTCCACTCGCTTCTCTTTTTAGTAAAAATATCATCAACTTTTATCATCTGAAATACCATTAGTCAAAATAATACAACTTCACAGTTCCTGGTCATAATTATGCAGATCAACAGTTCATCTTTGCACTACGGGCCAAAGACATTCAATATAACACCAACGGTCATGATTATACCAGATTCAGCCTTTGGTCATAATCATACCAATCAACGGTTCATCTTTGCACTACGGGCCAAAGACATTCAATATAACACCAACGGTCATGATTATATCAGATTCAGCCTTTGGTCATAATCATACCAATCAACAGTTCATCTTTGCACTACGGGCCAAAGAGAACATTAACCACGTGCCATAAAAGACACCGAACAGATGTATCGCCTTTAACCTAGTATATCGCCTTTAACCTATCATCTGTTCAACAATTATATCACATCTGTGCCCCCGGCCACAGATATTCACAACAACTTGCTTCTTGATGATTAATACAAATAACAGTGATACAAATGATGAACAGAAGAACAGGATAAACAATAAGTATCGAAAGTTTACTTTGTGCAGATTCAAATAATGTCCAAATTGCCAACATGATGTGGAGTGAAATTTAAAAATGATATTCAAGATCCACAGTTCAGAATAACGATTATAGTTCAACAGAAAGGTTCAGAAAATAGGAAGGTTCAGTTGAAATAATGAAGTTCAACTATTATGGAACATATAATATTTTCAGGAATTATAGAAGCAATAGTTCCATAATAAGTTTCGATTTAGGTGTATGAAAGAAAATAATATCCCTTACCGTAGCAGGTTTGATTAACAAAAGGTGAAGGGAATTAATATCTCTTACCATAGTAAGTTTGAATAATGGAAGATGAAAAAGATGGTATCCCTTATGAGTATAAAGGAAAATGATATCACTTACGAATATGGAATAAAAGTGTCAAGTGATAATTCGTGTAGACAAATTATTTCCACACGAGACAAATAAAAAGGGTTATTCACCAACAGGCGGTAATCCGCGCCGTAAGGTTATTCCCATCAATTTGTATACGAAGAGTTATTCACCAAACAGGCGATAATCCGCGTCGTAAGGTTATTCCCATCAATTTGAATACGAAGAGTTATTCACCAAACAGGCGATAATCCGCACCGTAAGGTTATTCTCATCAATTTGAATACGAAGAGTTATTCACCAAACAGGCGATAATCCGCACCGTAAGGTTATTCTCAAAGATTAATAAGGAATGAATACAAAAGGTTATTCACCAACAGGCGGTAAACTGCGCCGTAAGGTTATTCCCACAATTTAATACATGGAAGTAAATGACACAAGAAAGAAACAATATTATTTTCGAGAATCAAAGAATGATAATCCCTTCAAGTAAGAAGGAAAATAATATCCATTTATGATGATGAAAAGAATGATACCCCTTACAGTAATAATTTAAGAGTGTGAAAAGAATGATATTCCTTACCACAGTAAATTTAAGAATTTGAAATGAATGGTATTCCTTACCGTAATAAATTTAAGAGTGTGAAAAGAATGATATTCCTTACCACAGTAAATTTAAGAATTTGAAATGAATGGTATTCCTTACCGTAATAAATTTAAGAGTGTGAAAAGAATGATATTCCTTACCTTAACACGTGACTGGATATTGATTTAAATGAGATTGATCAACCTATATATTTTTAATATAATTAGTAATTACCACATATAAATTTCAAAGTGTATGATAACTCGTATATTATGAACTATCAAAATTATATATATTTAACATAATTTTTGTAGTATAATATAACAACTTTAAAATAGTTTTTAAAATAATATTCCAAAATAAATCTTCCAAAGAAAGCTTTTAAAAATGAATCTTCTCAAAGAAGAGTCTTCTAAAGGAAGATTTGTGAATACCGTGAAAAATAGGAATTTATGAAATTACTACTCTTTAATAAAACACTTACTTGAAAAATTCCTGCATTCCTTTTGACTTTCAAACTCTCAAAATAGCCTTACTATTATCAGAGAAAACTCATAAAATTCTTATAGAAAAATTTTATGTTTTAGGTGTGATTTTTCTATTCAGCTGAACAAGCTATTTATAGGAGAAAAGAAGTTACTATGCGTGGTAGGTGAGCAGAAAATTTTTCAGCAAAGGCTGCTGCGCAGCCTTCGCCAACTCTCAGCAACCAAAATCACATTTCTCACATTTCATGTGGGCCCCACGATGGGTCCCACATGTTTCTTACTATTCACGTACTATTCACGTCACTATTCACGTTACTATTCACGTCACTATTCACGTTACTATTTCAAATAGTAACATTTTTTTTTTTTTATTTTTTTTTTATATTTATATTTATTCTTCCCGTGGGTCCAACATATAAAATAAAATAATGCTACAACAATAATTCAACAATAATGTAATAAACACGTTACAGATTATTATTAATTTAATAATATAAATTACAGTATATTTGTAACTGTGACAATTATTAGGTTCAATAATTTTAAAAACAGTGCAGCAACAATTATTGACTCAATGATATAAAATACAGTGTAATGACAATTATTAAATCAATAATGCAAAATACTGTGTAACAACAATTATTGAATTAATAACATAAAATATTATGCAGTGACAATTATTGATGAAATGATGCGTAACAGTTACGGTGTCAATTATCAGAACAATAGTATGAGACACTGTGCAATACCGCGTGCTACTGTAGAGTACCGTGTGCTACAGAAAATACCATAAATTACCGTATGCTACTATTCTTTTATCACCGGTATTTTAACAGTTAACACCGTTGACTATTTTTATTTAAAAAGGTTACTTCTGTCGTTTTCTATATCCGACAAATATTCCGTTGTGGGGTCCACCAATAATTAGTTATTTCGGCGCCGTCGTACGGCCCGAATATTCCCCGACAAAACGAATATTCTCCGACAAAATAAAATTTACACATAACATCCTTAACTTTCAATTTCGTTAATTTAACCACTTACTGTTTCAGGAAAAATATATATGAAGAAAAATTAATTTTTATATTTCATAAAATTCGGGGTCTTACACGGGCTTTAACCAGGCAAGGCCCAAGCCGGACCAAAGTCAGGCCGCAGGTTATTTGTGTACCACTACCCCTGGTATACCTACCAATTGTTCGATCAAATGCCTTATCAGTGGAGTTAAGTACTAAAGCCTATATCTTGACATGTTGCATCGTCGCCCGACATGCCAAAATCAATTTTAAACCAATAAGGATCTAACAAACCACCCCCACTTGAAAATTTTGACGCCATCGTCAAATAGCCTTTGAAGATCCACACCTTTTGACTTAAACCATATAGATTCCCAAAGTCATCAACTTCGTTTGATGCCTTTCTTTTTATATACTAAACCATGTGTCTTCCTACACCACGAACAACATCATTTATACTAATTTTAATTTTTGTCACATGCAAGCCTTAACATCTGTATGTTGCTCGCTCTTATCATGTTGAGGCTTGTCTCTATACCTGAATTAGACCCGTCATGATCTTCTTTAGCCACCAATGCTGTCAATTTTATTTTCTTAAAACAATCTCGTGCAAAATGTGCCCCACTACAGATAAAATAACTGTCAACCACCTTGGACTATCCCTTATTTTTCTACCCACTATCAACAACTTGTTTGCCCTTGTCTTGTCCTTCGCCAAGATTTCCAATGGAATGGCCCTTGTTTGCCTTCTTGGATTTAATTCCCCCATGATCAGCCTTGTCAAGAAACATGATTACAAGACTATCCGCTATAGTCATCGTTGACTGAAAATCCTTTACACACTAGTTTCACAATTTTTCCTGCGCCCAAGGCAGTAAACCCATAATAAAGTTAAATACTTTGTCCTCCTTGGACATTCACTTGATATCCAACAACAAAGATATAAAAAAAACTTTACATAGTCCCACATTGTATGATTGTGCTTTAGACGCCTTAACGTCTCCCTTGCTTGCCAACTCGAATTTGCTGTCAAGAATTTTCCCTTCAATTCCTTCTTTAAATCAACTTAAATAGTCACAACAGCGCGAGTTTAGTCCCCAACATGAATACGCCACCATAACTTAGCATCATTAATCAAGTACATACTAATGATGTCAACCATTTCAGCCTCCCGAATATGGATAGTTTTGAAGTACTACTCTATGTCCCACATAAAATTCTCCAATTCTTTAGTACTACGATCTCTTCTATAGGCCTTTGGTTTTGGAATTATATTTTATGATGCACTCCCATAGAGTCTGTCCCATTAGTCTACAGTAATGTCGCTTGATAAGAGTAATTTTCCCATTAATTCGTTGGAATCCTGTGTCCAACTTCTCCCCAAGGGTTGCCAATCGATCCACTTCCAATAACTATCCATCAATTTTTGCTTTCATCGTTTGGTCATGTTTCCCAACATGGCCTTGCACGTTCTATAATTCAGCGCTTAACGTCCTAATTTGGTTTGACAATAAGTCACTTTCCCCCAGTAGTGTCTCGCCCATAAATGTTTCCACTGCACGCGCTTTTACAACTCAACTTTCCAATTTGTATATGCCATTTACCCTCAGATTTTTTATAGCAACTAGCCCACGAGTTACTATACCAAACAACAACAAATTCGAAATGATTCACCTCCTTAACACTCAGATATCAATTGTCATAAGGCTAAAATTTACACTAAATTTTTTACCTTGTGATGACCTGATTTGTCGCCCTAAACCAGACAACCAATGCCCACACACAACACACCTATGTACTGTTTATGCCAACAGCCTACACACGCGCATTTTTATATATAATCAAACCAACACTTTATATTAACTAAACACAACCACACGTATATATGCAACACTGATTTGAAACACACAATTATAAGTAAGCAATAAGGGATAAATACACACAAATTACAGGCCAAAACGCCCAACCTTTATGGAGCCAATCAATACAAGGAAACTCTACCTAAAGATTTACATTACACTTGACAACCAATTCTTAACTTTGTGTATTTTTCCCACAATATTGTATATCAAGCACTTACAATTTTGTGCACTAAACACTACCCATAAATAAGCCCTATGGTCAGTTGACACCCCCAATTGTCAATAAGAATGTTATAGCACATATCAGGACTAATTTAAACATGAACAACTACCCCATCAATTTTTCTTGCCCAACATTCAAACATATCCAACACCTTGATTATCCCAACATAGGATGAGAGTTAATTAACTATTTAACTGCCTTGTAACTGTTCTCTAGCCAACCCATATGTCAAAGCCCACTACTACTATTTATTTGTTTGCCAAAATTAATTATCAGAGTATTGTTGTATTTCCTTAACCCACCAATTTTTTGCATCTGGCCCAACCCTATATGTTCTCAACTGATTGTATCATGCTGCCCAGCCCAATGTGGTAATACTGTCTAGCGCCTAGTGCTGGGTTACACCCAATGTTGTCTGGCTCCCAGCACTATTAGACGCCTAGTGTAGCCTAGTGCCCAACGCTGACTGATACCTAAGCCCAACTGAATGTACGTGTTAAGCACCAAGCTCATGTCTAGACTTGCAAACGAACCGAACTGTTCGCGAACCGGTTCGATTCGAGTTCAACCATCTGACTTTTTCGAGTTGAACTCCCATATGGTATCGAGTTCGATTGCTCAATTGAACATGTTCGCGAACCATGTGGTTCGATTCGACAATGTTCATGAACAGTTCGGTTCGGTTCGACTATGCTAGTGTTCGGCGCAGTTCAATTCGATTCGTTAGCTGCTCGAGTTCAAATTGTATTTCTTACATGTTTAATCTTTTTAAATTCTAAATACAAATAATTAGTTATTTCATATTAAATTTTAAAGTTTGTCTTATATTGTATTGTTAAATTTTAAATAATTTTCTTTTTTTATTACTTAAACATCTTTTTATTTTTTTAATAATTGATTAGAAGTACACATTTTTATTAAATAATTAATAAATAATAAAGCGTACTTCTTCACCTATAATTTAATTAAAATAATTATAATATTTTCAAAAAAAATTTAACAATGATTGTTAGATTATTACAATTTATATCATTGATAATTTAATAAATTATAACTCATGTCATAAATCACATAAATAATGTCATTAATCGTCATGCAATGACAACTTGACATTAATTAAAAAATGATACAATACAATTGTTTACATTTATATGAGTTATTGAAATTGCCAAATCGAAATAGAGAATAGAGAAATTAAGTCATCAATGTATCGAGACTTTACTAATAGAGTAATAGTCATTGTACAATTACTATTGTACATTTCATCAACCTATCGTCTATCAACTATATAATTAAAAGTGTAAACTTGATTTTAACAATTTTGAATTTTTTAGTGTTACAGACTTAAAGTATATATGTGAGACGGTGAGAAAAAGTGATTGACTAACTTTGTTTTATGCAATTAAGTAATCATATTTACTATAAAAACTAGTGTTTAAAAAGTTTAATAATTCAATAAAGTAATGTCACAGTACCGTTTGCATGAAATTAAAATGAGTTAATAATTTAAATTAAAATAAACAAAAAGGTAAAAAAAAATAAAAACACAAAAAAGAAACAAAGTTTCTAAATTAATTTGAGCCTTTGATCTTAAAATTGTAGTTAATTTATAAAATTATAAAATTTAATATATTACTTTAGTTTTTTAGAAAAAAAATTATTTAGTTTTAAACAATATAATTATGAAAATTATAAACTTTTTATAAAATAATTCTCAAGATTTATTTTATTCAAAAGTTAATTATCATATTCCTTTTGAATTAAAAATTCATACTTGAACAGTTGATCTTATTACTTATATTTCAGAACGAAAGAAGTATCTAGTAGTAATACATTTCAAGGTTAACAACTTAACAATATTAGTTTATTAGATATTGAATTAATCTTAATCAACTAAATTCACATTATTTTAAATTTTAGAATTTTACAATTTCATTATAAAAAAATCTCAAATAAGACTCTTTTTATGAAATAGATGGAGTATTTTTTTTTCTTTCGTTTCACCTAAAAGTAAAAAATGCAAAAATATAAAAATAACTAATTAATTAAGAAAGTAGTAATATCTCCCTTTTTTTAGGTTAATTAAAAGTAGTAATATTTATTTATTCTAGACTAATTATGTAATTAGTAATAATATTGACCAGTACTACTAATTTAATATATATGAATATATTATAATATAATATTATGATATATTATATCTTATTTGGCTATTCATAATTCCTAAATAAGTCTGAGTATCTGAGTCTCCTTAGCATTGCAATTAAAGTTTAAATTTTTCAAAAAAAAAAAATAATATTTGGCCTAATTTTTGCGAACTCGAGCATAATAGACGAACTCGAGTATTATAAGTGAACTCGAGTATGCTCGCGAACTCGAGCATTTTAGTCGAACTCGAGCATGTTCGCGAACTCGAGCATTTTAGTCGAACCTAATCTGCTCGCGAACTCGAACATGTTCGTGAACTGTTCGCGAACACTAACTATCCGAACTCGCACATGTGCGTTGGTTCGATAATGCTACTCGAACATGTTCGAGTTCGACTAGTGAGGTTCGAGTTCGGTTCGAGTTTGACAATGTTCGGTTCAGATTAGATCGTTTGCAGACCTACCATTTCATACACACTGAATGCCAATGTCTAACTAAGTCACGCACCATGTTCAACCCATAATACTCCAAGTCAGCCACATGCTCCGCTCATATGTCATGCATGTTGGGCATTGGCACATTAGGTCGCTACCTTGTCATGCCCCCAACCAATGCCAAACTTTTGTCCAACAAACCTTGGACTTCCTCTTTGCCACCGAATGTTGCACCATCTCAGTACAAATAAGCCCCCAACATTACCATCAACGTCTGTTTACATGTGCAAGGCATGCGTGCTATTGCGCACACGCAGCCCGCATGATACCCACAATTAATGTCAACCCGATGATAATCTTTAATCAATCAAAATCACCAATCAGTATGCAAATTGTTATTCAGGGATGCCAACAACGCCTCAATAACCCGAATACATTGGTCACGGTTGCCTATTCATGGATGGAATGGAGATCACCCCTCTCTTGTAATAGACATTAAAAAGATATACCAAGTATCATCAACAAATATCTAATATATTAGAATAATCATAATGTATACTCTCTGAATTTACTCACCAACTGTTCGATCAAATACTTTCTCACTTGAGTTAAGTGTCAAAACCCATATTTTGACACGCTGCCTCGCCGCCTGAAATCCCAAAATCAATGTCAAGTCAAAAGGGGTCTAACACTGGGCCACAAAAGTTGGGCAGAAGGTTTCCAAATTTAGGGAAGTTTCGGGGTGGACCACCATTATTCAGGACCATGGCATCCCATCAATCATGAGATGCATTTTTTTAATCTTTTTTCTTTGTCACCTCTTAATTTTTCGTGAAGATTTAAGTAAGTTTGATTGAAGTGTTGGTCGGGGCATATTTAAGCTAATACATAAAGACAACTCCTCACAAGAATATTATGCTACTTTTCTTAAAGCAAGTTTTGATCGTTAACTAGTAGACACTTCAACTCTCCAAATTCCCATTTTTCCTACGAAACCCTCTTTGTTTGGGAGGGTAAAAAGATGTACTAATAACCACTGTTTTCAGATGTGATTAGAGGCGTAAATCTCTTTTAATATTCGATCTTCATTAAAGATAAGAATATACTTAAATCTTTTTGGAGGGGTGATAATTTAAAAGTATATAAGAATAATATACATTTAACTTTTCATCTTCTTGTACTCTTTTTAAATGTTATAATTTTGATTAGCTTTAAGAGCGACAGTTAAATTGACCGACTTGATTATTATTGGTAGTCACAGAAGAGAAATGAAGATATATATGAGCTTTTTGATCACTTTATCAGCACTTCCCTGTGAGTTAGACCATATGATGTGTAGATATATAAAATTTCCTCACGTCCATTCATTTCTCTCCCAAAGTGCAGGATGCTTCACGGGGATCATCAGTAGGACCAACCGAATTGAACTCCAAAATCTTCAGGAAATTAGTGTCCCGTGCAAATCTTTTTCACAAGCAATGGTCGTACAAAATTTTATTTTATCTTCTGATAATATATTATTATAACTACAAGAAATTCATATGATTAATATAAGGGATTTTGTAAGGGAATTATATATGAATTCATGAGATCGAAAAAATAAATGGCACTTGGTACATTACCAACAGACACGACACAAGTTACTATGTACTAAATGCATATACATACATACGTATGTGTGTGATATATGACATATAGACATATGTATATTCTATTATTTTAAGAGATTTTATTAATAGTAATTTTACCATTTTACCATTTTTATTTATACAAGCTTAAGAGATTTTATTAATGGTAATTTTGACATTTTATCATTGTTACTAATGGCTATTTTGACATTTTATCAATCAAAATTAAGTCATATCATGCATAAGATACATACAAGCTTGTGTGTGTCTAAAATGCATACTCCTATTTCTTATAAAATAATGCTAATGATATCAACCTTATGGAGTATCCACTTTGAATGCAAACGATTTGTGTGATTTTATACATGATGCAACGACGGAACCGAATTGCATGAAGTTCGTCGCATTCTTTAACCATATTTAATTTTATACCAGCTTTTTGGTGTATTAATTATAGAATTATATCCGTACTAGTCCACAAGAAGGAAAAAATATAACATATATTATAATAAATACAACAAAAAATAATAAACTTACGTATATCAAAGGTGTGACAATTTTATAGAATTCAAATTCTGCAACCGACTGAGACAGAAAACTTAATAAATTTGACTATATCAAAACATTTTCAAAAACATGTGTATGTAATATATGTATATACATAAATACATGTGTTTCCTCCAAGGATAGGCTGTGGATCCGAAAATATCTGCCCATACCGTGTATTTATATGACTGCAACTGAAACTCTTTGAAGATGTGCATGGGGCCTTCAAAGATGCTCATGGGTCCCTTCCGGGTTTCGCTTCTCCACCATATGAAATTAATCAGAACTTTTCTCATACAGAATTTTTCCACCTGTAACTATGGATGTGACAAAATTTCAATTTCAAGGAATATTCGCATGTACCTACATATATGATTATTTGAAAAATTATTTGATACTCTTGGAGCAAGTGAATAGTATGCTCCCTCTCACATACCTGTGGACTTCAACACAAACGGACTCCACAAATATGTGAGAGAGAAAGCATATTATTCACTTATTTCATGTGCATGAAATAATCTCCTATGATATTTACATGAATATATAAAATTTGCATAGTCCATTCTAGTCTGATAAGGCTTCTAGACATCATCCTAAAAATGAAATGTTCCTAAAATTTAGGAAAAGAAATTTGACAGGATCATCGACCGCATTCAAGCTATCACCCAATTGGTGAAAATCAACAATAACATCTGTATCTGTTATCTGAAACTACTCTATGCATATCTTTGGAGACAGGGTCGGTCCTGAGAGTTTGGAGGCCATGTGTCAGAAAAAAATAGAGGTCCTCTCTCGCATATAATTTTTTTTTTTTATCAGCACCAATATATAAAGCACAATTTATATTAAAAATTATCATTAATTAAAATAACAACCTGCTCTTTTTAAAGTATACATATACACATAAAAAATTTCGTACTTGGTAAAAAAAAAAAAAAATCGTGGACCCTCCGAATTTGGGGATCCTGTACCGTCGCCCCTTCTGCTCCCCCTCAAGGCCAGCCCTGTTTGGAAAGAGAGAAAGATGAGAGGGACCGTTGGATATATGGCAAGGAATCCATTTCACACATATGGCTCTGATTGTTAGCATAAACAACCAACCTACCTCCAGGTAAGAAAGAGAGGTTAAATTGAGTTGTTCACAGAAGCCTCTACATTATGTCAGTCATTCCGAAAACAAACTCCTATTGGTCCACGTGGCATCCGCGAAACAAAACCTTTGGTTGTCTGGTCCATTTTTAGATTTTGAAATGAAAACACCAATAAATTCTCAGTCAAATCTGTCCTAAAGCCTTCCCTGTCTGTACATCATTCACATCTTTACATTTTCTGATGATGGAGCTTCCACCATTACCAGCACCAACCAACCAACACCATCTTCCATTCTTTTTTCCCTCTCAGAGCTCATCTCTGCAACTGCATTACAGAGAGCTTCATGTCCACCACTTCAACTCCAACTTTTATACTGTCTATTTCTACCCATCTGGTACAAAGGTTTGATTTTCAAAAGTTTCCTACTTTTCTTTTCTAACCTTAATGGCGCACTAGTTGCATAATCATTCCCAAAAATGTTCAAAACATTACAAAAGGAAAAGTACGAGAAAAAGCCTTTACCCGTGTGCCATCAGTGTCTAGCTTTTCTATATATAAACTCTTCTAAGAGACTCGCCACCCACTGAAGTTTAACTACTCTACTAGCCTGGAGATTCAAACCCCCACAAAATGTCATTTTTCTGCACCAAGAACTTCTTACAACGGTTCTGTGTTGACGACTTCCAAATAAGTACAGGTGCCCAGAGTGGCTTCTTCTCTAGTGATCTCCTCCCATCTCTCGGGGCCAATATAAACCAAGCAACAAAACTTCGTAGACATATAATTTCCCCATTTAATCCCCATTATAGGTGATAACCTTTCCCCTGCTTTCTAAGGTACTGTTGGGCATAATTCCCGTGTTTCTCATTTTCTCATCTTCATTTCAGGGCCTGGGAGATGTTTCTAGTTATCCTAGTCATTTACTCGGCTTGGATATGTCCATTTCAGTTTGCATTTCTGACTTACAAGCAGGATGTGCTTTTCATCTTCGACAACGTTGTCAATGGATTCTTTGCCATCGATATTGTCCTCACCTTCTTTGTGGCATATGTTGATAGCCAATCTTATTTACTTGTTGATGATCAAAAGAAGATATCACTAAGGTCAATATGAGGCATTTGATCACATTCTGCACTTCCACTAAGATATATAACTTTCAGAGTAATGGCTCAGCCCTTTATTTACCTATCCTGTTAACAGGTACATATCAACGTGGTTTATTTTTGATGTCTGCTCAACAGCACCATTACAACCTCTAAGTCTTCTGCTAACAAATCATAGCAGTGGACTTGGTTTTAAAGTCCTGAACATGCTCAGACTCTGGCGTCTCAGACGAGTCAGTTCCCTGTTTGCAAGGTCCATCACCAAATTCAAACATGTCTTTGGTTTTCTTCAAATTGTGATTAATTACGCTGGCCAAATGAAAATTTTCACTAAGCGGGTTTGCTTTCCTTCAGACTTGAGAAGGACATCCGGTTCAACTATTTTTGGATTCGGTGTACAAAGCTTATCTCTGTAAGCACTAGAAGGTTCAATAATTCCTTACTTTTAGGAGTATACCTAGGTTATATGAAACGTTGAGAATATGCGTTGTTTTCCATTATGAATTCAGGTGACTCTGTTTGCAGTACACTGTGCTGGATGCTTTAACTATTTGATTGCAGATAGATACCCCAATCCAAAACAAACCTGGATTGGTGCAGTCTACCCAAATTTCAAGGAACAAAGCCTATGGGACAGATATGTAACATCAATGTATTGGTCCATCGTAACACTAACTACAACTGGCTATGGTGATTTGCATGCTGAAAACACAAGAGAGATGCTGTTTGATATCTTCTACATGCTCTTCAATTTGGGATTGATATCGTACCTCATTGGGAACATGACGAATCTTGTTGTTCACTGGACCAGCCGTACCAGAGATTTTGTATGTCCTCCTTACACATTCTTCCGCTGCTTTCCAACAGTTTCTTTACCTGTCAAAAAAATGAGATGTTTCATTCGTCAAGTAGATTCAAGATGGAGCAGAAATAAGACTCAAGTGCAAGTCTGTAGCGGAACTATAGAACTTCTTTAGTAAGGAATAGAAATCCAATATCCATACATTTTGGCACATCTTATAAAGGAGGAAACTTCAAAATTTTGAACCATTCAACTCATAGACATACAGTTTTTTTCTTTCTTAAATATAAAAAAGTTCAAGGAGAACCAGGATATATTTGAAGATAACGCAGCATTTTAATAATTATAAGAAGCATTTTCTATGGAAATTTTCAAGTGTCCAAATCTTCTATTAATATTGAAGGGGGAGAAGCATTGCAATCTTTCTGTCCGTAACTTGGATATTTTTTGTTTTTTTTTTGTGTTTTCCCCCTCATTCGCTTCCTCAAATAATACACAAGGAAGGATGTCACTCAAGCTTTTATGTTTGTACTGCAGAGGGATACTGTTGGAGCTGTTTCAGAATTTGCAAAACGGAATCAGTTGCCCTCTTGTATTCAGAATCAACTTTTGTCTCACATCTGTCTCAAGTTCAGAACAGAAGGATTGAAACAGCAAGAGACCTTGAAAGGTTTGCCAAAAGCCATACGGTCAAGCATTTGGCATCATCTTTTCTTTCCAATAGTTCAAAATGTCAGACTTTTCCAAGGGGTTTCTGTCGACTACCTATTCCAATTGGTATTCCTTTTTCTCTCTCACCTGTCATTTTTATGTTTGCAATACAAGAACGCACAATACTCTAATAGAAACATTAGAAAAAAGAGTAAATCTAGGAGCTGCTAATGCAAAAACAAAACAAAAACCAACAAAAGAAAAGGGAAAAGAAAAACCCAAGAGTCCACGAGTAGAGTTCGTATGAAGTATCAACGTGTGTGTGCGTGCATGTAATTATAAAATCACCAACTCTGAGATAGTAACATGGTTTACTCTTTTATTAAAGGTTACTGAAATGGAAGCTGAGTATTTCCCACCCAAGGAAGATGTGATTCTTCAAAATGAGGCTCCAACAGATCTGTACATACTGGTCTCAGGAGCAGTGGTGAGCTTATTTCTCATCTCACGTAGTATCTACATATCCTCATTAATACTTGCTCCTCACATCTCTAGTTTGGGAATGATTGTGATGGCAGGATTTGATTGCAAAAATTGATGGGTATGATCAAGTAAGTTGTTTTTGAATAAGTATATTCATTGTTGACAGCATAAAACCATTAATTTATTTCTCCTGTTCCGACATACTTACAGGTCCTTGGCAAGGCTAGTTCCGGGGAAATGTTTGGAGAAATAGGGGTTTTGTGTCATAGGCCACAGCCATTCACGGCCCGAACCACTGAGATTTCGCAAATATTACGAATAAACAAAACTGCACTGATGAATATTATTCAAGCAAATCCCGAAGACGGGCACATTATTATGAATAATTTTTACCAGGTAGAAATAAAAAAATTTACCTCTCGGGTCCAAAGTGCTTTTGGGGTATTTGTTGTTATAACATTCCTAATTCTTTACAAAGGTTCATTTTCATGTTTCTTGTTTATAGAAATTGGAAGGACTTGAAAGCTCTGGTTTTAAACAACACAGAAGTCCAAGGTCAATCTTCAGCGAATGCCTTGATGAAGGACCGGAAGAAGAGAGCTCTTCTCATGCCAAACATGAAGATAATCCAAATGGAGATCCATTGATACAAGAACCAAGGAATACAGAAGTCAAAGAGAAGGAACGAACAGGAAACACTAGGATCATTAATAGACACGGAGTGGATGGAAATTCAACAGCCGAGGACAGACAAACAGCTCTTCATGGTACTGTTCACGGGGTACATCTTGAAACTGTAAGGATATTGGTGGAACGAGGAGCAAATGTGAACAAACCAGATGCAAAAGGTTGGACTCCAAAAGCTCTAGCAGAACATCAAGGAAACAAATTCATTTATGACCTTCTACTAAGTTATGAAAATAGAAGGTCAATAGATGAGCATAAAATAGAGTTTCTTACAGAAGCCTCTGACAACACCAGGAATGGCCAATTCAAACCAACACAAAACGGGATAACCAGTTGCTCCAGTTCCTATGTTAAAAATTCTATATTCGTCCCCTCAAGCAATTCAAACCATCTCACAGAGACTGAAGGTGTAAAACTGAATAAAAGGAGGGTCACCATTCAAATGAAGTGTTTAAAGAACAATGCATCACAAAAGCAGCTTGTGAAGCTAATCATCCTTCCTGATTCAATAGAAGATCTTTCCAGGATTGCAGGTAAGCTTTGTTTGACCATGAAGAAACTTGAAAACATACCTGAAATTTCAGAAACAATTTTATTAGTTTATTTAACATTAGTACAAATGAAAATGTAAAAAAATAGAAATAGAGCTCTGACCTTGGAAGTAAGTGTGTTTACTATTTAAATGAGCTATTTTCTTTTGTTGAAGCTTAATATGTTTGTCATACTATACCTTGTCTAATTGCAGGGCAAAAATTTGGAGGCCGCAATCCTACAAAAATTGTAAATTCAGAGAATGCAGAGATAGATGACTTAAATGTCATCAGGGATGGGGACCATTTGTTTCTCATTCCAGAGTAGTCTAAAAGTAAAGAGTGTGATACGACCCAATGATATTTAAAGGCTGCATTTTAAAATGGAGAGAGCTTGTAGCTAGCTTAAAGAATTGTATACTGAAATATTGTAAAAAAACGTGAGCTATTATATAATCAATCTAATTGGAGCTTTGGAGGGGTCAATTATACTGGAAAACTGAGAAAGTCAATTACATCATTGCCTTCAAAGCATTACAACAAAATATATCTATCCAATTGCTAAACTCAATAGCTATGTAGAGAATAAACACAAAACCATGCAAAATTGCAATGATATGGTGGGCCTTACAGGTAAAGACTTTGTAAAGACTATCTAAAACCTTTCCTTTCTTTGGGAGTTTTAGTATGCGAAAAGGATGCAGGCCAGATTATGCACTGCAGAAGAGAATAATGAAGGTGAGCCCCACTAATATATGTCAACACAACGACAAGGCAACAAATAAACCGTGTCAATTACATGGTTCCATTTTGAGGAACCAAATGCTATAAGTTGCAATAATACTTCTGCTGCAGTAGACATATCAGTTCCTCTTAGTTGTGCTTTTAATGGGAAAAGGATGAGCTTCTGTGTTAAAAACGAACTCATCCAATGGAATAACTTTGCTATCTCCAAACAGCAAGTATAAATACTTAAGTGTTTCACCCAAGAAAAAGGTCTCCATCTTGTCTCTTCTTGGTGGAGGAACCACAGTAACATCATTTAAAGAAGTGTACCCTCCAGAATCAACCTTTGTATACTTCTCAAATGCCTCAAATATTTCCCAACCCCATTCACGATACCTGCAGTAGTAGATAAACAGTGTAACAAAATTATTAGCTCTTAGAAAGATGAATGCCATTATGAACTACACAGAAAATGATACAAGAGAACCTAATCCCAAAAAAAACTTTTGGGCCATACTTCTGATCTTCTGTGATACGATACAAGATGAACAATGATTCAACAGTTTCAGGACGTAAAAGATTGTGACGATCAGCGGGTTTGATAATTATGTCGTGTATATACTTTGAATTCTTGTTTCCACCATCAGGACCACCTTCAGAATTTCCCTGCTTGAAATAGAAACAGAAATAATTGGTGAATATGTAAATTTTGTGTACAAGATATAGAAAATATAAATTCAGCTAACCTCCACATTGAAGTAGGCAATTTCTGGAGCAAGACCAGTGGAAGTTACAGAATACATCTCGAAGCATGTTTTAGCCAGATCTTCTGCAAGTTTCAGATTTTCGAAGTCTTCAAAACTGAGCAAATTTTCTTTCATAGCCTTTTCCTTCGTAATGCCTTTGGTGGCACCAAGTGCAAGAGTGCCAGGTAGAAAACACACCTGAACATGGCAATAAAGTACTTTTCTATCAAAACATAGACTAAAGGTCAGCGAAAGCCATGATAAATTTGTTGAGATGTACTCCGATAGAATATTATAATTATTTTCTTTATAGACATAAAAGAATATATAATAAGTAATATAAGTAAGATTAAATCACAATCAGAAACGGTAATCAAAACCAAGACATATTTAAAGGATTTTCAGGCAAAACAAAGTGTTTATTATGATATCTTTGGCAATAAATCTATCAGTAGAGATGCTAAACCACAGTGCACAAAATTCAGAGAATACATGTCCGGAAAAAAATCATCTAGCAGCTTCAGCTTTTCTTTTTTTGGGCATATACCTTGCCTTCGGTCCAATAATATAGAAATTTGTAAAACGAGCAATTTACAATGTAAAAATGATAGATAAATTACTGAGAGAAAAAAAGGAAAGAGAAGCTTCACAATCACAACTCAGGTTCTTGTTTTATGTTATAATATATAATGCTAACAAAATATACAATATTACCGATGAAAAAATTCCAGCAAGTAGCCAATGGTAACTGGTATATTCTTTTAGCTAATTAAGCATGAAGAACACCAACATATGTGTATATACACAAATTTACTCCACTTAAAGTGGAACCTCAAGTTAAGAATGGCATACCAAGTGATCCATTTTGGGACTAAAAGCACCATCAAGCCCGGAAGGTAATTCCCCAACAAAAACCAGTCCATTTGGAATAGATTTCTGAACAAGAAGGTGCCTGACACCTTTCATTGCTTCTTCATACATGTCATATAAATAAGTTCGGTTACTATCTCTATACTGAAGCCATACTTTGATAAGGTATTCATAGTAGCTGTCTCCCCGAGATCCCAGTCTGATATTTTTTCCGTTAAATTCACCAGAGTCAGGGCTGAAGTCATTAGAAGAAGAAAACGTAAATAGCTCTCACATAAACCTCCAAAAAAATTGAAGGTCTCTCTACTGCCTCAGAGAGGGCTGCACACACACACACAACACCTAAGATTTATTCACATGTATATGGGGAAGAGAATTGCAGAATAAAACAGAGAAATTAATTTGAGGCATCAATTCCTGAGTTCAAATATAGCAGCATCCCGGGATGCCTGTCCAGAGTGATGAACAGATCAAAGAAGCATGGCTTGAAGAGCATTAATAATATTGGTATGCTTTCTACATGAGTCAGAGAAATAAAAGGTGAAAATAAAGAGGTAAGTGTGGTTAGGAAGCATTATATTAAAGAGTACCGCCACAGGCAAGGCCCATTTTAAAGAGGTAAGTGAGGTTAGAAAGCATTATAATAAGGATGGCATGCATTCATTCCAGTACCAAGACTACCACCTCAGGCCAAGGCCCATTTTAAGCATTTATGCAGGGCTCCAGCATGATGGAAATGAAATGGTTAAACCAGTGAAACCACATTGTAGATATTCACTTTATCTCTGGTTTCCAGATAAAATTAGTAGAAGAAGGTTGAAGGTGCCTTTTGGTTCCGCAGAAGTTATATCAATTGCAACCAATGAAGAATGGATGGAACAAAGAGTTATCTCCAAGAAATGGCATGAGCAAATATTAGATGTAATGCCCATACCTTATGTGAATAGGAACCAGTCCCTCAACCTTGGGTAGAGTCTTCATATGTTCCAAAACCTTCATGGATTCCATACTGTACTTTGGATCACCTGTGAGGAAACTAAGATAATTAAACTCGAGTTGCAATGTGGAAACTTCAGAAGTGCTACTCAGTCCATCAGGAGCAGGGTGTGCTGATCGATCGCGTAGAACAACATCGCTCAAGGGAATAGCAGTTGGACTTGCAGTAAATGCAGTTAGAAGAACATCAGCCAAGTTCTTAGCATTTTCAAGATAGACAATTGGCTTAGGTCCCTTATGTGTTGCGTTTTCACCTTGTTCTCCCCCACTTAAATGATAAGCACTAAGAAGACCACCCACTACACGAATGGTAGTTTCAAATAAATTAACTTGACCTTTCTGATTAATCCTCTCTGGAAGACGTGTTTCAATCCATGAACCTGCTTCAGAGACAACTTCATCGAGTCCCATTATCATGGCTGTGTCTAAAGCGTCCACAACAGTAGCACCAAGTCCTCCTAAACCATCAACTCCTCTCTTGTCCAATGGCATAAGTTCATCATAACCCATTGCGTACTTTTTGTACCCAGACCATGCATGGTAGAATGCATTTTTAACCTTTTGCTGCCTACCTATCCAATCAGACCCTGAATTTAGCTTCCCATGATCATGAACAGATACACTGTTATTACCCATTTCATCGGGTGATAATTGAGGAGGCAGTCTTGGTGGTTTTCTCCAGAACCTCCCAAATCTGCTACTACCATCCATGATTAAGGCATCTCTTCCCTTAACACCAATATCTTTTGCTAGACCATCAGAAACAGAATGGACAGGACTTGTATGAGATAGCATAAGATATGCCAAACCACCACACAGTAATAGTATTAAAAACTTTCCTGTACTACATGTTGTACAATCGCGCTTCACATTATTGGTGATCAAATTCTGAGTAATCACCTGTAGAAACAAGAATTAACAACTAAGTATCTATTATGCAAATGACAAAAGCATGCTAGTTGTAAGTTCCTTCAAAATTGAATTATGCTGCTACACTAGGCTAGGGCTAGTGGCAAGATAAAAGCATTCCCCTTCTGTGACACTTCAGAAAATTTCAGCAAGTGTACTTTTTTGACAACTATATCATAGCTGCACTTTCAAGTCACAATTTAGAAACTAAAACATATATTTTTTTTATATTTAATATTTTTCTACAACTTATTACTAAAAAAACAAACAAAGAGAAACTTTAATTGCCAGTTCCCCAACCAAATATATGCTAAAGTAAATAAATCTTTCAGTTTATTCCCCCTTCAACTACTAGTACTAATATCATACTTTTTGTATGTTAAGCACATTTGGAGCCAATGGCTTTTATGGTAGACTATAATCATGATGATGCTGATGATATTAATGCCAATACTTGTAATAATATAAAGATAAACTGTAGTAGGCTAGTAGTCCAAATTCTAAAGTCTCACTCTTAGACCTTTTTCAAATAACAAAAAGTGAAAGGGGCTCGGAGGAGAATCACAATTATATGGAATAAATAGGCTGGGAGAGGGGTAGCACTAACAGTTCCCATTTGAAATCATGTTTGCGTCATTTTTTCCATTATATTATTAGTATGTGTATTATTTGCGAGGAGAAATGAGGAAGCGGGTACAAACACCAAAAAAGATCAAAATGACAATAAATGTAAAATGCAATAATTGACCCTTATCTTCCAAATCCAATATACCCCTCTTTTAGAACTGGGCTCATTAAAGTAGTGTCAACAGTCAAAACGTATTTAATATGCATAGATGCATATTGGGCAAAACTTTAATAGAGAGTCTAACCTAAATCCTAATTGTATACTCTTTACTCTCAAGTCTCAGTAGTACAGTCCACAATCGCACAACTGCTGCACAAATTAGCTTTCACAAGAATTTCTAGAAATCGTATACACTTCCTAGCTGAGTGAGTTCCCACACACTAAATTATAAATTTGTGATGTAGGACAAGGATGGCAGAAAGAATAAAGGAGATTCAAAGAAGATAATTAGGCTAAAAGCCACAAGCACAAGGCTTAAAATTCAATAATATCAATCATTCAATAATTATAATAATAGTGAATTATAACTGTTTATATAGAAATAGGAAAACCCTAATACTTGAAAGCTAAGTAAAATATTAAGTAACCTAATTAAATAAGGAAATAAAATCCTAGTAAATATCTACTACATTAAATAATTAGTATTCTACTAATATAATTAAATATAGCCTAATATTATCTACTAAATAAACTAATTACATTGAAATCATCCATAAATAATAATATATAATAATAACCCAATAATATTAAATTTCTTTTGCTTCCATCCGCATCAATTTGTTTTTCTTCACTAATGATGAAGTTATAAGCTGCCTTATATATTTCTTTTTGAGTGGTATCTCATGCCATTCTCACGGGGGAAGGGTTCAACTGCTAATTGGGACATGGGTACATCTTATAAGTTATTCCACCCTGCCCTCCACCCCTCCCCCAAAAAAATCTAACAAACATATGCAGAAACTAGATGCTATTTGGACACATTTGGATTTTACTTCTTCATAAGTTGTCTAAAGATCATTAACAATTAATCTACACATTAATTTTCCCAAGCTCATATCTCTTTTATTGATTATTTTTTGCAAATAAATAATAAATATAATATATATATATATATATATATATATATATATATATATATATATATTCTATTTTTAATCGATGAAAAAATAACATTTAACTAAAATAAATAAAACATAAAAGAGGAATATATGTTCTACATAAACCCTTTTATACTTGCTAACAATTAAGGTACTTATTCCAAGTCTTTAAGGAAATAGTTTGGTGGCCTTATATATTCCCGAACCACTAGAACAGGGCTTGAAAGCCATCCCATGAAACTTGTAGGCTTATATAAAAGAATTTAGGGATTTACTTCCTAGATTACAATTCAGAGTTTTCTCACAAATTTCTGTAACTATTATAAAATTAAATGGCTCAAACACTGTCAAGGTGGCTCATATCTCCATGCATTTACCCAACCTGATAGTTCTGATATAGAATATTGAAAAATCTTCATAAGGGAAAAGTTGTAATGAAACTTTTTCAAAAAATTAGAACCTTTGACGAGGGTTGTCAGAGAAACAAGAAAAATAATTAATGTACACTGATGGAATGGCTTCTCTTCAATTAAGGTTATTCACATAGACAGACCTTGTATGTCGAGAGACAAAATGAAAGTGAAAAGTGGAAATAGAGTGAAATGTGATGGAATAGGAGCCCTACGCGTAAAAAAGCAAAAGGATGAGGGATCATTAGGAAATGATCCACCTTTGAGAGAGAAAAAAATACCCAGTTTTAATGAGGCAACAAAAGTTTATGTACTTTAAGAAGTAAGAGCGGAAAATGATGGTGTAGTGGTGTACTAACAATCTAAGAAAGTTACTGCCGGTGACCTTTTTCACAGTGGACCAATAACAACTACACTTAGGGTGTGCACGCTATTCCTCACCAACCATGCACATCAGACAATCCAAAGAGATCATTGCCGCTGTGGAGTATTAAAACCATGACTTTAGCATTTAAGGCACCGCAATGTGATTCACACAGACAACTAAAGTAGCTTCCTCAAAACTTCTCTAGCTGCAGCTAGGAAAGATACAAGCATAACCCCATGGGATCAACCCAATTCTAATATAAATCATTCCTTCCTCTTTTCTCCATACATTAACAGTAGATTTTGTGTAATTTTTCAACTTAGTGCCAAGCTTAGAGTGGCATCACAACTGACAAGCTTTACACTGATCATTGAAGAGCATGCCATCACAGCAGCTTGGCCCAGAATAGACTAGTGATTCATGACTAACATAATTTAACCTAGTGCAACAGCAAATTCTCAAACTATGCCGATCTAAACTAATAAAAGATCATTTTTTTTTTCTCAATGTAATTCGACTTTACTGATTTTCCGAATAAAACATCCATAATTCAATCACACACATGGAGTTCGGGATATTTCATAATTTAATCCAAGGAAGAATCAGGTCTATAAGGTTAAAGTAGTTTCATTTTCAAACGGATTTCCACAAAAGAACATCACAATGTCTAGAAATTCAGTTAAATCGGCACATCATAAAATCAAGTCAAAAAAATAATCAAAACTAAATTGAGGAAATCTCCAATCATAAATTAAGGATGAGATCCAGTGCGCCAACCTTGAAGAATGATCGCCGTCGAAATTTGGCGTTATCGTAGTGTACATCTTTCATTGAGTAGGGCAAAGATTTCGACATAATCGATTTCTCAGCTAGGGATTCCAATCCTCGATCTCAGCTTAAATGTATAAATCAATGTCTGATTATATATGTATTTATATATATGTATGGAGAGAGATGGAGAAATTGTTTTGAATCAGAATAGAATTGACGAATAAATTTTAGAGTGACAAAAATTGGTAGCGGGATTCGATTTGCGAGAATTCAGAGAGCAGAAATGATGGCCGTGTCGATTTGTTGGTTTGGATTAATAAAGACATGGTTTGACTTTTGAGGAGACTTGTATTGAAGACACAACGCGCCGTCTAAAGGGAGTGGAGGTGGATACGGCAATCCCACTCTCCAGCCCATCGTCTTGCTGGGGTAAGACTTTAGGAAGTACTAGTTTCTACGCGCTATCTAGGAGAGTACCAGCAACGTGGTTCTGAACTTCATCTTCGGTCAACAGCGTGTATTCATTGCCAAATTTATTACTCCCATCATTCTTTTTTATTTCTTTTTTATTCGTCTTTTAAATATTAAAATTTATTTATTTATATTTATTATTTATAAATTTTTATAAAATATATATAATTTATTTTTCATATTATCATCACATTAAATATTAACTTGTTTCTCATTTATCTTTTATAATAAATTTTAAAAAACTAATAGTAAAATTTTATAATCATTTTTCTGATTAAATAAAACATTAATTGTTTTTTTTTAATTTTTTTTCTTAAAACGTCAATTAAAAAAGAACTTTAACTCAGGACAAAAGAAGATATAATCTCGACTCTAATATTTTTATAATTAATTTATTTATCAGTGATAATTAATCCTTACTCTTATTCTAGGCCTTGTCAATACAATTTAATTAATTAACCACATAATAGCTAAAATGTCATTTTTGAGTGTATATCTGTTCATTCTTTTTTCTTCTTTTATTTTTGGTGCGTGTGAAACATACATCTATGTTGATTCTGTTGCTTTAAAATTTGTAGAACTTAAAATTAAAAAAATATTTCCTCCATTCTAAAATTATATATATATATATATAGTAAAAATATAGGTACACAGCTATGTATCTACACGGTAAATTTTTAGTGACGGTTTGAATGGCTATAGCAACAGTACTATCAAGAAAACTGTCGCCATAGCAATTAAAACCGTCACCAAAAACCTACCGTGTAGGTACACAGTTGTGTATCTACATATACCCATATATATATATATATATATATATATATATATATATATATATATATTTCAAAATTAAAAATATATTTTTATTTTAAAACATAAAGAACCATAATATAACCGATTTGTCGTTTTATATAAAATAGTTGAACCAAGGTGAGTACAAAACAACCGTTTTCTTCCCAAACACTAAAAAAAACACCCACAAATTTCATAATTTGAATATCTTTTAAGAGAAAAATTAAAAATTAAAAATTAAAAATTATTATTATTAATTTTAAAACAAAGGGAGTACTACTGTTAAAAGTAAATAAATAAAACTTCTTCACCAATGTATCAGAAAATATTGATCATAGTTCATGATCCTATGTCAAAAACAATCAATTTGGAATTTGGAAGAACAGGTGAAATGACATTTTAACCCATCTTTTAAGTAATTATATACTGAACGTCTTAAAAAAAAAAAAATCTTACATAAAGAAACTGGTAAACAACTTCTAATTAAAAATAACATGGAGTAGAAAATAAATAAAATTATTGCATTGCTTCGGTACTTGCTGTTTAATGAAGCAACGCAATTTTATTTATTTTCTCGTATTTTTGTTGCCAGATATATGAATATTATTTTTTACTTATAAAAATAGCAATTCATAAAATTTATTTTAAACTGAGTAACACTTATTAATTTAGAAATAATTCCATATATTTACACCAATTATACATAAATAATTGTGTACAAAGGATATGAATATTCTTATAATACATATCAATAAAGATGTAATAAAATTCAAATAGTTAAATCCCATTTTTCTTTATTTTTTATACTATATTTTATAAAAAAAAAATTATACTATTTATATATAATTTGTACACACATAAATACTCTTAATTTAAGTTACCATCCCCGTACAGTCAAGGGGCTCAAGGCCTAGAGTTTGAAGTCTAACATGACGTGCTGCACCAGTGGGAGTTAGTTTTATATAATTATTACTATTTATTTTTGGACTTTTTTCATTTGTTGCTTTTTGTTTATTTTATTATCATTTGAAAACATCATCACGTGCGGTTTCAAACCTTTGATTTATTTGATAATTTTTTAATGCTTTTTTTTTTTAATTTATTTAATCTGAATCGTCTGATTGTTTAAATATATAACATGTTTATTTTATGATAATTTAAATATGCTTTCTTCCTATTCAAGTGGTGTGGGCGCCCGCCAAAAAAGCAATCTGGAAATTTAATAATACTTCAATTTCTCCTCCTTTTTTTTAACAAGAATTAATCAAATTTTATTAAAAGAGATTAAAAAAAATAATCTCACAAATAAAATACTTTTTAATTTTTCTTATGATTCATTTATTTTATTTTAAAATAATTCAAATAATTAATAATAAAACCCAAACTTAATAGGGTTCTTTTTCTTATACATGATTCATGATTATTTGGGTTAGAATATTACTTCGACTAAAACACTTTTTAGGCTCTCCCTAATTTTATTTATTTATTTTAAAGCGATTCAAATAGCTAATAATAAAACCCGAACTTAACAAGGCTCTCTTTCTTATAAATGCTCCGTAACGATCTGTGGGTTGATTCCTATAATTGTCTTTCGATTCAAACATAACATGATGATAGCCCTCTAAAAAAAACATAACATGACGATGTCATAATATCATAAGATTTAATAATTAATTATGAAAAATAAAATCAAACTAAATTATATATAATTAATGAGTTAAGTCGCAAAATTACTACCTATTAAAAATAATTAGTAGTTAGTGTTGTGTAATCAAAAAAAAATTATGGCCTTAAAAACTTTAATGTTAACTTATTATTCTACAATAATCTTTATTTATAAAAAGATTCCTTTAATTACTTAGTCATATAATAAACTTTAACTTTAAAAATATGTTTAGGATTTTATTTTACTCATCTTTGGACTCTAAATAATTAAATATTAAAAATATAGAAAAAAGTATTATGATTACATAATAATTAATATTGAAAAATATATTATATATTATCAAATATATTAATAATTAAAAACCAATTTTATTTCATATAAAAGACATTTATTTAACTAATGTTAAAAATAATTATGACTTATATATTAGTGACTAAAATTTAGTTAATTTTTAAAATTAAAAGTCATAATCGTAACTTATTATTCTACAACAATTTTATTTTATATAGAATTCCTTAAATATCAAGGTTAGGCTTTTAGGTTCTACTAATTTTTGAATGCTAAAAAATTATATAGAAATTTGAAAGATTAAAAATAAAAACTAAATATTAAAATTTTAAAAATATAGAAAAGCTCAATTGTGAGTATTTGATAATTGATTGTTTGAACAACGTTTGTAGTCATTCTAATTGTAATAATGATTTAATTTGAAAATCAAAAAAATATTTAAATATTTTATAAGCATATATATATAATAAATAAGAAATTATAAATAATTTTATTTAAAAATAAACCAGTGCTTGGGCACTTAGTTAGTCACACATAAAAGAAGAAACACACTTCATATAAAGAAAAAAGATCTAAAGAAAGTTAAAGTATTGCAATCTTAACTATTAGGTTATCACCTTATCTATCATTATTTTTACTTGTTGATTTTATATTTCCAATGGATCTCTCCATTGGAAATTTAATGCTTTCACTTCTTAAAATAAAATTTTAAAAATTTTAAGAAACATTGTTAAACTCTTATCGATTTGACTCGAATCCAATTAGAAATTAAAAATTCAAATGAATAAGATTTTAGTATTCAAGAAAATTCTTATATTGAGACTCACAACAAAGAGAAAATCTCCTAAAATAAAAGAGAATAATTGAGGTCAATCAACAAATATTATGTTCATTGTGCACGTGGTTGTAACATATGTTTAACTAAAATATGCAAACGTCAATCTTTTTTGCTCAATTAAAATTGTAAATTGACACAAAATTATTAAATTCTGTAAATTTAAAACTATACAAATGTTTTCTCATTTTGTATTATCCCGTAACAATCCTCTCTTAATTTTTAGCTTAATACTACTTAATACTTATAAGTATATAAATTATAAACTAAACACCACGTACCATAATATATGACAGTATGACACCATCCACGGTCCACCCCTACAATCTACAATGGAGTAGTAATATTCTAAACACTTGTGCTTAATCCTCCACGTTCTCCTCAAGGCCACAACGGTAATTTCACCCCAGCAAAACATCTATCTATATATATAGCCCGCATCATTCTATTTCCTTTCATTCCAAAACAAGGCAAGCAAGCAAGCTCCAAACTCACCCAAGCAAAAACCACCTCATCAACCGGAAAATGTCGTCCAAACTGATCGCCAGCCACCGTGAAAACGCCGAGATATTCACCGGCGACGAAGTATGCAAGCAAAAAACGAAGGAGCTCCTCCAGAAGCTCTCGCTTCCGAGCGGCCTCCTCCCCCTAGACGACATCGTTGAGCTGGGCCACAACTTGTCCACGGGATTCATATGGATCATACAAAAGAAGAAGAAGGAGCACACATTCAGAGCGATAAACCGCAAGACAACGTACGATACGGAAGTGACGGCGTTCGTGGAGGACCGTCGGATGAAGAAGCTGACAGGTGTCAAGACCAAGGAGCTTCTGATCTGGGTCAGCCTTTCCGATATCCACATTGATGATCCTGCCTCCGGCAAGATCATCTTTGGGACTCCCGCCGGTCTTACTAAAACTTTTCCGGTCTCGGCTTTCGAGGAGGAGTAGGAGAAGTAGATACTCCTACAACAAAACAATTTCAGTACTTGCTGTTTTATGAAGCAATGCAATAATTTTATTTATTTTCTACTCCATGTTTTAAAGTAGAAGTTGTTTACCAGTTTCTTTATGTCATTCTCCTCCTTGTGTTAAGAATTGTGTTTTTTAAGGCGTTCAGTGTATATTTTTAAGGCGTTCAGCCTGCATATATAATATTTAAATATAAAATTAAATATTATATTTATCTTAATTATTAAAAAGTAAGGCATGACACGACTTTTAATACCATGCCTTACTTTTTAATAGTTAAAATGAATATAGTGTTTAAATGTTATATTTGGATGTTATGTATTTATACTTATTCAGTTTTTTTTTGTGTTAATTTTAGTTAAAATGATTTTGTTGCTTCTCCTATCCCTATGTTACAAAATTAAAATTAGAGATACAAATTTTAAAATCACTATTTTTTAAAGATAATTAATAAAAGAATAATTTTAAATCTGGGATGACGTATTGCTTTAAAATAGAAATTTATTTCTAATTTTAGAATGAGTAGAAAGAAAAATGTATTTAATTTTGGAAGAGTTAATATTAGCATTTTTTTTCTTTCTAAATTTATCTGAAGAAATTATTTCGTTAAAAATATATTTTTTAATGTTGAAATACAATAGCATCTTTTAAAGTATAATATTTCACTTTGTATCTTAAAATAGAATAGAAGATCAATCACTCAAAGTGGATAAACAAGTAGCTTGAAGACTACACTACAAATAAATTAAATGAGTCTAGTGTTGTGGGATGAATTTATTATTTGCCATTACAATCAACATATTCCTCTTTTTAAATTGACGTTGATTGAAAGTGAAATAATTAGTTAGTGGTGGTCAATAGAGCAATCAAGAATAGCGTTTTTGTTCAGTAGGATAGAATGGTGAAATAGTCATTGCGACGTAACTTAATGCAGTAACAAACACAAGTATAATATTCTTGTCACCCCATCCTCTATAAATTAGCTTTCTCTATTATCATTATTACACAACTAAGGATCCATCCAACTCGAATGAACTAGACACTACTTCCAAAGAAAGAGCAATTGATAGGGGCAGCCCAACAATGGTAAATTTAGAACCTTACAACTCTATAGCAAACTTTATAAATGAAATTTCTTTTTGTTGAACCAATTGAAGGTTAAGTTGTGAGTTACTAAAATAGGAGAATAATTCACTTATTTAATCACATCTCTTGTATTTGCTATAACAAAGAAACATATAACTCTCACAATCATGGGAGATAAAGTTAACTAATCAATATCAAAATATAATAAGACAATTATCGAATTATTTTAATTAGTCTCGAATCAACTCGACAGTCCAATTTTAATAATCGGCATCTCAAAAGATTTTTTTTCTTACTTTTTTATTTTGCTTACCTAAAAAGCTCCAAAGTTTTTTGAAAAATTCTTACCTCCTGATCATAAATTTTGAGATTCCCAAAAAGTTTTTATTTAGCCGACCCAACAGCCAACGACTCAATTTTTTTTTTTTTTTTGATTTTCCTCACTTCATGATTCCTGCGTTCCTGGTTACCTAAAAGAAGATGATTATCTCTTCCCAATATTTCAAATTTCATTGAGGCCTTTTTCTCTCTCACATCAGCGTGTGTTTTGATTCTTAGAATAATCAAATTTGATAAATTGAGGTCCATGTAAGTAATAAAATATGTTTAGATACAGAGAATTAATATTTTTATAAAACTCTACTTACATAAATAATAAATAGGACTCACCTTCATGTGAATAGAGTTTTATAAAAATATTAATTTTTTTTATAAAAATAACAATTCCTTAGATATAATGGCTATTGAAAAGGGGTCCATATATTTACTACTTGCATAACATTCGGAAGGTATGTCACTTTGGTATTGATATATAAGCATATATACCACCAAGGAAAGATCTAGAGTTTTAATCCAGGTAATGTCATAATAAATAAATAACCTTCATGTCAAATGAAGAAAAATTAAATAATAAATATAAAAAGTTTAGAATTTATCTGGAACATGTACTAGGTGAGATGATTATGAACGAGTCTTTAAGAAAAACAAGAGAAAAAAATTCACAAATTTTAGTCCATATTTTTTACTAAAGTTACAATGTATTCAATTATATTATAATAAATCTAAGTACATTACAACCGGACACAGTATTAATCTCAATCATTAAAAAGTGTTATCTGACACAAAAATTCGTGTCAAACTCTACTTTTTAATAGTTAAAATTAATACTATGTCCGAATATAATGTATATATACTTGTCCATTATATTAATTGATGTAATTCTCATGACTTGATATTTCACGATTCATAAATCTAATTAGTAGATCTTATCTCATTCCAACTCATTCTAATTTACTATAAATAACACTACTTACCCATCAAATTACACACAAATATCCCACAAGTTCATTATGGATTAACAAGTTCCTTTAAATAAGTTATATTTCAAAAAAGACAATTTCACTATCAAAGTGAAAGTCACTTTAATTTAGAATAGAGTAAATACATAACCAACAAGATTATCAACATCAATATTATCATATTGGATGAAGAAATATGTATTTATTTTTTTCAATCTATTAATCAATTTCTCAAGCTGTTGATATTTTTTTTTTCCAAATGCCAACATAACTCATGTATTAAAAATGTTACTGATTATTTCATTCCAATCACGCTGGATTCACAAAAGCAGAAAAAGTAGCTCACTGAAAAAGCAGCAGAAGATGGTGTGCACGTAACGTTTTGAGCAAAAAAAGATAATATTTAGAACAAAAAATAATATTTTAACAATAATTATTCTCACATAAATGTGAGACCTACTTACCGTTCATGTAAAAAAAATTATTATGAAAAAATTAATTTTTATTGTGAATTTATCAATTCTCTAAATTTATCGCGAGTTATCAAACATGCGTAATGGTTAATCAAATGAATATTATCACAACTTCATATTTATATTAATATGTTGATTGGGCCCACTTTCCAGCACATAATTTATATAATTGAAATATTTTTTTAAAAAAATATAAAAATAATTATTAATTTTTTAAAATTAACTTAAAACTTTTTTAAACTTAAACTTAATACGTATTTTTTAAATTTTAGTCAATACAATAATAAATATTATATACAATATAACTAAAAAATATTACACAAATTGAGATTTTTAATTTTATAATATTTAGTTAATTACTTTAATTTTAAATTTAAATTAATTTTTAATAATTAATAATAAATTTATAATTTAAAACGAATAAAATACTAATAAATTATCACGTGTTGGACATACGAATATGTTCTTGTGATCATTTATTTATCCGAAACCTCGATAATTGAATTCACGGATGTTGTTTTTACGTTCACCTGCGGTGGGCGCCCGCCAGTCGACCAAGCTGGAAAGACTACACGATTTCACCCTTTTTCCTAATTAAATATTTTTACTTTTACCAACTTTATAATCGTAATGTGAGTTCTCCTTTTCAGTTCAAATGTAAGCAATTTTTTGTCCTTAAATCCTGTATCATAATTACACCAACCATTTCGCAAACAGAATATTATGCGACCTTAATTCTACTTTTTAACTTATAAGTTATAATCTTTTGATTGTCTAAATTTTAAATAACTCAAGTTCTTATTCAAATGGTGTGGGCGCCTGCCAAAACAAGCAATTTGGAATATTTTTTTTGATCAAATAGGTTAATCATTTGAAAAATATAGAAACCGTAAATTGTCATAAACTATAAAAAAAAATTATAATTCAAAAAATTAAAATGATAATTCTTTCAAATATAATAACAGATAATAAAAAAAATAATCAATTGTAACAAAAGTCACTAAACACTAGATATACTCTTGAAAATAGTCATAATTCAAAATTAATAATAGAATATATTAATATTAGCAATTCTTCGAATTTTTAAATAATGTAAATTTAAAACTATATAAATTGTGTTTTCATTTTGTATTCTCCCATAATATTCCTGTCTTAAATTTTAGCTGTTACCTTACAAGTAAATAAATTATTAACTAGAAGCACCACCCACGACAACATCCACCCTTCCAACAATAATATTCTAGTATTAGTGGAATAGTGGTACTAAATCTCCCCAAGGGCCACAACAGTAGATTTCACCCCATCAAAACATCTATATATAGCTCACGTACTATTTCCTTTCAATCACAAAAGGCAAAGCACTAAAAAACACCACCACAAAACCTCCCAATTAATCAATTCCTCCCACCGGAAAATGACGTCCCAACTGATCTCCAGCCACCGGGAAAACGCCGAGATATTCAACGGCGACGCTGCATGCAAGCAGAAATCGAAGGAGCTCCTCCAGAAGCTCTCGCTTCCGAGCGGCCTCCTCCCTCTAGACGACATCGTCGAGCTGGGCCACAACGTGTCCACGGGGTTCGTGTGGATCATACAAAAGAAGAAGAAGGAGCACACATTCAGTGCGATAAGCCGGAGGACAACGTACGATACGGAAGTGACGGCGTTCGTGGAGGAACGTCGGATGAAGAAATTGACTGGTGTCAAGACCAAGGAGCTTCTGATCTGGGTCAGCCTTTCCGATATCCACATTGATGATCCCGCCTCCGGCAAGATCATCTTTGGGACTCCCGCCGGTCTTACTCGAACTTTTCCGGTCTCGGCTTTCGAGGAGGAGAAGTAGATAGCAAAATAATTTCAGTACTAAATGCAGTTTTAGTCCCTACTCCATGTTTTAATAAGAAGTTGTTTACCAAGTTTCTTTACCTTATTCTCCTTATGTTAAGACGTGTGTTTTATTAGATGTTCAATGTATAATTTCTTAAAAGGCTGGTGGTTGTTTTTTTTCTTATTTCTAGATAAATTGATCTTGTGTTGCTTCTTGAAATTGAAAAAGGGCAGCAAAAATGTCCTTTTACTAAAACAAGTGAAAGTGTTGGTCAATGGTTCCTACTGGTTTAGTATTACTGTCCCATGTTACTAGATTAGAGATGCAACAAGATCTTCTATTCCGTACGAAACAAGGGTGATATGTATAATAATTTATTATATTATTAAATAAATAAATATTAATTAAAATTTTAAAAAGATAATTATAATTATTAAATATTTATTTAAAAATATATATATTAAATTATATCTTATAGATTATATTTCGATTAATTATCAAGCTAAATATTTGAATGGTGTCGACGTCAAAAAATTTCAAAGTTAAAAATGTCGTGGGGTGATTTTAAAAAAAGTCGACACCACCGCCACCAGACGACTACGACGACAACGACCACCACTAGTATTAGTATTATAATGTTCCAAGCCCTTATAGTTGATATATTACTTTGTAATTAGTTAATAACTATTTTTTTTAATAATAAAAAAGAAAT